>OY725348.1:13835400-15065400 GCA_963243735.1 Neocrepidodera transversa
ACCAGATAAGAAGAAAGTTTAGATTGTTGTGATCACACAGTGTGTGAAAATTAATAAAGAGGCCTAAATAAAAATAAAGTCTAAAAATGGAAGTAAAACTATCAGATGCTATGAAGTTCACGGGGAATATGAGTAAAAACTTTAAGATGTTTCTCAGAAATGATGAAGAAAAAACCGAACATAAGAAAGCTGTAAGAAATTAAAACGTACTGTAACCCGAAGAAAAATATCATCTACGATATCAAAAAATTGGTGGAAAGCTGTGAGTTTGAAACAAAAAAGGACTCCTTGATACGAAATAAGATTGTATTGGGAATAACGAATTCAAAACTACAGGAATGACTACTAAATCAAGACACTTTATACTTAGACAAAGTTGTCAGTCAGTGCAGTAAATATCCAAATTTCAAATCGAAGAAGTACAACAAAATAGTAAAAATGTATCACAAATCAAACATGAAGCCGAAAGAAAAGAAAGTTGAATTTGTATGCAGACAATTTTTGGAGTTAGGAAGCGTTTGGACAAAGGTGAAAAGCAACAGTAACAATTTATTAATTCATTCAATTAAATCAGTAAATTCTAACGGATTTTATAGAATTTTTGCAATTAAAGGTAGTAAAGTTCAATTTAAGATAGACACTGGGAGTGAGGTAGCTATTTTGCCCTAGAAAATTTATAAAGAACTGTTGTATAAAAAAGCATCGAGAAATCTTGGAAGCTTATGACGGGCTTAAAATTAAAACTATAGGACAGATCACAGTAACTTGTAGTAATGACCATATTGATAAAGAAATTTGCTTAATTGTTGCTGATGTAAAGTCAAATCCTATATTGGAGCTAAAATCTTCAACATTGTTAGGTTTTATAAAAGAAATCAATGTTGTAACATTAAATAAGGAAAGTTTTATACAAAATAATGATGTAATTTTTCAAATACAGTTAGAAATACAAAATACAGCTAAAACCCAATCAGCAAGCTGTGACAAAACCTGCGAGAAGGGTACCTCTCTCAATTCTTAAGGTAAAGAAGCACAAGGTATAATTTGTAAGGTCAGCAACCCAGGGGAATTGGTGATAATTTAGTTATTGTTGAAAAAAAAGATGGCAATCTGAGACTATGGCTGGACCCATAGAACTTGAACAAAGCAATGCAAAGAAATTATTACACGATTGAAGAAATTATCACAAAGTTATGTAATAAAAGTTGGTGCACGATATTAGATTTTAAAGAGGGTTGATACCAAGTCGAATTAGAGCATATAGCTCTAGTGATTTGTGCACATTTAGTACAATTTTTGGATACTATATATGTTTAAGGCTAGATATTGAAGTTAAAATTGTTCTAATTGTATTTTCAAAAAATTAATGATGAAAACTTTGTAGCTATTTCAGGAGTAATAAATTATTTTGATGATCTTTTGATTGCTGCAGAGACTGGAGAGGAACATGATAAACGTTTACAAAATGTTGTTGAAAGGGTCAAAAAAAATAGATATTAAATTTAATCATGATACGTTACAATATAGGGTGAATAAAATTAAATATTTGGGACATGTTGTTTTGTTAACAAGGGATGGGAACAAGGTCCTGAGAGAGTAAAGGCATGAAATCTCTTGAAAATCCAACAAATCTGAAAGAGTTACAAAGGGTTTTAGGGATGTTAAATTATTCGAGGCGTTTTATACCAAATTTCGCATCTATGACAATCTTAAAGACATTTTACTATTATCTACCTAACTGGACTAGGATTTAAGTTAGTATCCTTCCATAATCCATTGGAGACTATTTTTAAGTTTGTTTCAAGACCCGTAGATTGAATTGAACGTTGAGAACTATGTCAAAAGTCATTTAAATTCAGTGTAAATAATGGAAATTAAATATCTCAGATTCTGTGTCAAGGTTGACACACCAACACAACAAAGCTTATCACACACAATGTAAAGTTCAACTGTCTAGATATATAACAAACAGATACACTTGACTAATAAATACTAACCCGGTAGTTATTGGAGTAGTTTTTCTTTAATTTTGTAATAAAGACGAAAGAAACAAAGAAATAAAAAATAAAAATAAAGAACACGTAAATATTTCTACATTAAACCAAATATAAAATTTTCATATCGGAGGTGCAGGTGGATAGACTGCATTCTACGGAATAGGCTAATATGTACAGCTCTGATGGGGGAGAAAAAGGCAGGTCACGTGACCAGAGGTTATCCGCAGGGGGGAGTATTATCTCCTCTGCTATGGAATCTGGTAATGTAATCACTGTTGAGAATCCTTCCAGAAGAAGGACACAAAACACTGGGATACGCAGATGGCTCTAAACGCAGTCACGCTCTGGACAGAACATGAGGGTTTGAAAAAAAGCCCCTCCAAGTCCAACATAATAGCATTTACCAAAAGAAGGAATTTAAAGCGCCTTAGCCCAATATGGACTCGTGGTGAAGAGACAAATCTGAAGGGAGGGGGTCAAATATCTGGGGGTAATGTAACCCAAAACTTACCTGGAACCTTCAGATTCAAAAAATACATACGAATATGGGACTTCATGGGGGCTCAATCCAAAAATGGTATACTGTTTGTACAATATAGTAGTACTACCCATGGTAATATATAGAAAGCTCTTGGAGTGGTATTCTTTTTTAGTTTGGTCTGACCAAATATGATGAGAAACTACTTCGATATTCTCAGATTAAAAAACGAAGTTTAAACGCTAATTTGGATTTTGGAAAAAATATCAAGTGAACTAGCATCGACTATAAGACAATGGAGAATTTTACAATAAATTATTTATCAATTTAAAAAATTTCTATCAAAAATTTTAAAAATCTCAATTATAAAATTCAAAAATATGCATCAAAAACTTAAAAAATTTCTATAAAAATTTCAATTCCATCAAAAATTTATAAAAAATTAAAAAATTTTAATCTAAAACTACTATTATTATTTATGCGTTCACCCAAGAATAATTAAGAATTCTTTTTATTTTTGTTGTGATACGTTGATTATTTGGAATTCCTTCAAGATAATGCGAACATATTTAGTCCACAATAAAATTAAAATGAAATTTTTTACTAAGTCATATAATATAAATTTTTGTTTATTTAATCTGAATCTTGATCTGAGTTACCGCTTCATCAGTCGGAATTTGAAATGAAATAAACAAAAACTATTTTCTACTTTGGAGATATTTCTGACATCGAATTGACTAGATATCGAATGGGGAAATTAACGTCAAGGAAAGCAGGAATTCATGAACCAGGATTAAAGGAAACGGATAATTTTGAAGTAATAAAAAATTTTCTAATGTTTTTTAAATATGTAACGAAAACAGTTTACAAATTTTTTTTATTAAAATAAACTAGAGGTATTTTGTTGTAAATAGCACTATTACTGTAGCTATGCAACTACACTATTGCAATGTTAATCTCAGCTTTATTATATAATAATCTACCCAAAACCTCTAAAGCTTTAAAATAGATATGGATAAGCGACAAGTTGATAAAATAGAATCATTATTCATCAAATTGTCTTACTAACAGTGCATAATGTTAATAATGAATAAGGAAAGACGTAGGTCAAGTACTTTGTAATAAATATTACATTCAAACAATGAATAAATAAAATAAAACGGGAAGATCCTTGAACTTAAAGCCATTACTCTACAGAACTCTCCGTAGGACTATCCATCCCAGGTCAAGGAGAATCATTAGAGTCAGATCCTAGTGAGTGAATTGGGAACAACGGGTACCAGCCCGTCGTTAGGTGAGTCAACGTGATTGAATCTAAAGCTACTTCGGCTCCTCCTAATCCCTGATTGTGTTCGAATCCTCCCTGCCTTTCCCAAAGCATCACCACCAAACTTCTCCCTAATACATCGCAAGCTTGGTACTTGAGCGTTTGCCTAAATTGGGGTTCGCACGAATGCTTGGCCACTCTGGTCTTCTTCTTTTGGAGCCAGCGATCGCCGTCACGTAAATAACACTTAACGTAGGTATCTGGAGGAATATCCTTGGTTGGGATATGCCGAGCGCAAACTACTTCTACTTCTAATTGTCCTTTGGTCATGAGCAGACCTAATTTTATCTCTACTGGCTTGGTGCTCGAGAGGCGAAAGCCTCGGGGTTTTAACTGGCCTGGACCTAATTGTGGAGGGGATGTGCGTTCTGGACTTGAAGTTGGACTTTCTTTTGTTGGTTCTGTTAGCTCAATTACGCTTTCTTTGCGGGAGTCCCGACCGGCTCCACTGGAACCTTGGAAAAAAAGATGACAAATAGAAAATATGAAATAGAATAATATAAAATCTTAATTTAATTCAGTTATTTTCCAATAACTTATCTGTCACAGAAATAATCAATGAAGCACAAGGAGTTTGATGAAAATAAAAATCATTTTAAACCTAATATTGACTTGCATCGGATTCTCATAGATATTGATTGGTTATTTCAATATAGAAGAAAATACTTAAATTGTATTCAACGACTAATGCCAAAAATTGTGTCTGAAATTGAATTCGACAAAATATTTGCCAACTTTTATATTTTTATTCTTTACAAATTAAATTTTGTTTCAGATTCCAGGAAGAATAGTCTTGTGTTAATTATCTGAAATTAAAGATTGTATGGAAACTAGATAGTTTAGATTTCTTTCATTTGAACGGAAAGAGATTTATTTATTATTAAAAGAACTCTAAAAGATTGTATACAAGTTATTTCATTTATTTTCATCATAATATCATAATTTAAATAAATCTACTAAATGCTTCTTAATCCTGGTATTCTTTTATACAATCGGCACCAAGTTAAATTAAAATTTTTTTTGTTAAGAATGTCGCTATTTCTTTTAGATTCCATTATGCTTCTTATTATTATTTGAGTCTAAAAATTGTTTGCTGCCACCTCTCCATACAGGAAGTAAACGTTTTCTTGAAGGATCTACTAAGGATATTTTGCTATGCATAAGGCTTGTTGAGCTTAATCGTTCATTTAAAAAGTTAACTATTTATCCGATTTTTTAGTTTTCTAATGACCTAACATGTTTATTATATTCAACTCCAAAGGTTTTATATAAGTGATACACATTTGATTTCTTCCAGTTTTATTACGGGTACTATCTTTCCTTGAACAAACCAAAATCAATTTATTTCTACTATAATGGGACCCTTTTATAGAATTGCATCAACTAAATAGATAGATAGACAATCAGCAACCACTAAGGGACTCGATTAAGACGAAATCTATAGTTACTTAAAAAGAAAATATATTATGTGCTGATCAAATTAGATAGAAGGTGGAAACTTGATCAAATCATTGCAGATAGAAATCTTTAGTCTATTTATGGTAAATTGATATATTTTTCTGGTCCATTGTTTAATCCATATACAATGTGACTAGGCCTGAACAAGAAAAATCCTTCTACAGAGTGACAAAAGAAGCACAACATGAGCTCAGAATTATTTAAAACCATAAACGATCCCTCATGTAATTATGGAAATGAACATATAAAGCTTGATGACAAAAAACATTATAAATGTGACTTTGAAGCAATCTAATTTATAACAGCCACTAAACTAAAAGCAATTACAAAAGAATTTCTGAATTATACATTTCTATGAAAAAAATTACTTAATTTTTAATTTCACTACATGAAACCTACATATATAGGAATAATACTAACGAAAAAAGCATATTTGCACAACAAAAACTAGACATTTTTCAGGTTATTTTATTACAAAATTCAATTCTTTTTACCAGGTGATTTGTAAGGAAATGGATCAACTGTACACAGCATACCTTAAAATGCAGTTTTTCAAAGTTAAAAAATAATTCGCTAGTATTTATTTTATTTAATACATTTTTAAATTAAATATTTGTCAAACTATGCAGCGAAAATACAGTCTACATCACGTAAACTTAGCCAATAGTCAACATAGTCTAAAATTTCATGAAATTCATAGAAAAAATAAGTCTTAAGAGGGTAATTTTATAACAACTAACAATCTTGAACAGCCACAAAAAATCTTCAGGTAATATGATGTACAAAATATCAAATATGATTTTGGTGTTCTTCTGACAATAACATCTGAGACGATCGCCCCTAATAATCTTACGATTACCAAGAAGGAGGAGGACACCATATATACTAGTGAAATAATGAATGAAAATTTATTTTTACGAATACAACAATCAGAAGTAAGCCCTTTAATTTATCCAGATATTTGATTTTTAGATAAGTATGCAGTTATAAAAAAGATAGATCCAAATCCAATTTTTTTTCACTTTTACTGATATTTTAAAGAACCCCGAACAGAATGTTAAGAAATTGGCCCTCGATGGAAGTTAATTTTATATGTTGATTGTGTTACTAAAAGTAAAAAATGTAAAATTAAACTTTTCTGCTATGACTGGTTTAGCCTCTACAGAGAGTTAAAAGTAATGCTGTTTTGGTAACTTAATTGATACTAAGTTTAATTTTTTTTCATATCACATTACAAGTAGTACATTTCAAACAGATAATAGGCTATAACTGGTTCAGTTGTGGGAACTCCACTCCTGTTCTACCACCAGCGCCTTTATGAAAATTTAAAAGTAAAGAACAGTAAAATAAAAGAAAGAGAGATAAGATCAAATAAAATCACATGGAGAATGAACATAGGAAGGAATATATAGAAATGGAAAAAAGGTGTGTTCACTGTTTTGCCAACAAAAATTATTTGACAGGTCGGAAAACTTAGGATTTATGGTATGAATATCGTTGATGCAGAACAGCACCGTTGTAAAATAAAAGAAAGAAAGAGAAAAAGGTGTGTTCACTGATTTGCCAAAACTTTTGGATTTGTTTTAAAATTTAAGCGGAGACAGGTCGGAAAAATCAGGATTTATGGTATGAATATCGTTGATGTAGAACAGCACCGTAAGTAAAACATCGCTTAAAAAACATTTCGTTAAATTTAGGTATACGAATTAAAGTCTTTTGCCGAATATTCACATTATTAATATCTGTTACTATGCATATATGGCGGTGTTTTATAGTTTAAACAGTACATATGTAAAAGTCTCCGGTTTTCCATTTTTAACCATTTAAGATCAGAAAATTTATGTTAGACACGTTCATATTTCCTTATACTATAAATGAGGCCTACACGAAAATGCGTAACAAGAGCTTGCTGCATTTGTTTTTGTATCATTTAGTTTGACATGATCGATATGCAGCGATCGGAAGAAAAAAATGGAATGGCAGAATGTTCTGCTTTTAAGTTATACGATGGTGTTTTGTTTACACAATAATTTGGCAACATCGAACACTGATGCATAACAAAAAAATATTGCGCGACGATGTTACGAAACGATGCTTTGTTCTTTATCTGTACGCGACTTAAGAGGCCCACTTACTTGGATGTTCTCAACGCAATAAAAAATCTCGAGTCATCTGTCAATCCGAGTTCGCTGGTGGTGGATTACGAAAATGCGAAACCTAAAGCTTTTCAATTGGTTTGTAATACGAGTGATACGTGGCTGTCTCTTTAATCTTTCCCAAGCCATTATATTAATCCAGATAAATCATGTCCCCTTCGTGCTCTGGCCGCTCTAGCTCTAGTTCCTGCGGCTTATGTGGGGGCTGCGTAAAAGGCACTGATTCTGAGTTTTGGTCCTCTCATGAGAGTCAATGGGGAAATTTATTGGACTACTTCCAGAAGACATGGCTTGGGCGTGAAACTCGACGTGGTTGGATCGGTCCCCCTTTCTCTTACAAGACTTGAAATCAACATGGCTTCGTTGGACGACTTGGATATCACAATCCTAGTATATGGAAGTTCATTGATGCGAACTTAAAGCTGAACACGCATAGAGGCCATTACTCTTATCCAAAATTATATTGGAGTATCTGTCCATTTGCTACAGAAGAAGTATCGAAAATCAAATGAGCAACTCAAAAATATTATGGAAACGGCCTCTGACAAGTCAGACACTCTAACTCAAGAATAACTTTATGGATCTCTTCTCAAAGTTAACTCAAATATTCACTATAATTAGTGTTACATATTACATTGTAGTTCCATAAAATACTGTATTATAGTTGTAATTAGTAATTTTTCTGAAAGTATATTTTTCATAAAAATAGTTTTATTTCGGCCAGTTTTTCTCGGTTAGTTTTTTTTTTGGATTTTTTGTTTACGGTGAGTTTTTATTTCTCAGAGTTTTTTTCGGTGGAATCGTTCCGGTATTTCGGTGAATTTGTATTTTGGTTATTGGTTAGGTTATTTAGTTTTTTTACTCTATTTTGTTGTCTCAGCTCAAAAATACAAATAAATTAAACTTGTATCATTCAAGTTACCAAAACAGTATTACTTTTAACACTCAATAGAGCAAATTTAAACTTTAACATTTTTTTACTTTTAGTAACACAAACAACATAAAATTTTCATTAACTTCCACCGAAGGCCAATTTCTTAACATTCTGTGCGGGGTTCTTTCAAAACAAGAGTAATTTTTTCATGTCTCCAACACTTCAAAAAATTTAATTACTAAAATTGAGCCTTTCCCTGATAAATCACCAAAAAAAAATTATCTATGATACTAGCAAATACTTTCATTAATATTTTAACCCAATATTTACTATACATTTATTTAATGCTTACGTCTATGTCTCTTATCTCCTGTAAGACTCATAGTACGTCCTAATTCACCTTTCACAGCTTTCAAAGACTTTAAAATCTCTTCGGGATCTCTTAGCATCCTGGTGCAACTGCTTCTTCTCCTATCCCTGCTGTAAGAAGGAGGAGGTGGCGCAGCCGGTCGTTCAGGTTCCTGCTGCTGTTCCTGAGCCGACTGAAACGAGGATCTTCTCGATCCAGGTAAAGACCTGGAAAAGTCTTTTCCAAGCTCATAGACTTCTACCTCAAGTTGTTCGGATTGCGACGAACCTCTGCGTGAACCCCACGCGTGGTCAGGATGAAGCAGACTTGCACATTCTCCTGAAAATATAATACTTATTATCTTAACAAAATAAAAAACTTTGATCAAAGTTTCATAAATGCTTCTAAATTAAAATGCTATAAAATTACTACTATACTATAAATAATTCATGTTAATTTATTAGTTTCTTTTATTAAAGGAAAAATCTAGACCTCCTAATTAAAAATTGTAAAGAAATTATTTTTACCAATTGAGTCAACATCATCAGAAACGCTTCTCTGGTTTCCAAAATCATTCCTCTTTCCCGTACCAGCAACGGACCCCCTTGGCGAGGTGTGAGGAGATTTTCCTCTCAGTTGTCTGGGATCTTCTAGTCGACACCAAACGGCCCTATCATCCAAAAAGGCTTTTTGAATATCGACGGAGCATTCTCCGAGGAAAGCATGCTCGTTGTGGGGAATGAGGTCCCACAGGGTGATTTCTAAAACGCGTTCCATCAGTTCTTCACCCGGGACATTGGGGAAACTTAAATTGGCGTTCCAAATGGGGTTTTGACTAGCCGGGGCTACTTCGGTTTGGACGCAGTGCTCTTCAGCTCTGGAATAATTAGAATAGAAGTTAATTTTGGTTAATAAAAAGCGTTTGCCAGATTCATTGCTATGTTATTTAAAATATAGAAAATCTAAGAAATGCTAAAATTTTTATGAGAAAAAAGTGTAATTTTGTTAATTTTCTATCGTTTATAATAATTAAGATAGCAATGCATGCAGCATGAATCTGGGTCATACTGTATATGTAGGACAAATTAGAAATAATTGCTGTAAATTGGTAGACTATATGCAATATATGCAATAAAAAAATGATAATTGTTTTTTCAATCTTTATCATTTGTATTGACAGACTGATTTATCTATTTTAGAAAAAAAGGTTTTAGTAAATGAAAATTAATTTTTGAGAGTAAGAAGAACTCTTACTTTTTAATGTCAATTATTTTACCACCGTCTAGTGGCTAATACATCTATGAGATAGAGTGTTGGGAAAAACTTCTCGGTCAACGCCGACCATTTTTTCTTCAAGACTTAAGGTAGTGAAAAAAATTTAGATTTAATTTATGATATTATTAAGAAACACAAATAAATCTTTTTTAGCATACCAATTTACGTTTTATTTATTTTTTTTAGTAGTAAGGTTCATGGTGACTGGTAAAAATAGTGTTTTCCATGAAAACATTACAAAACTTTGAAAGATATTTTTTTAATAAAGGACGAACGAGCTAGATCATCCACCAGTTTTTTAAAATCGTTAGTACATTGAACTAGTGCAGTATAAAAGTTCCCAATATTATAAATTGGGGAATTTAAAAAAATAATTTGAAATAAAACCACAATTGGTTACCTTATTTAATGCAAGGAGTTTAGATAAGTGACAAATATTTAAATTATTAATAAATATTTGGAAAATAATATATATACGGATGACAATGATGATAGGATAAACTCAATAACTTCGTTAATTTTAAGGGTAAATGATTGAAATTTGGAACAATTATATTAGAACTAAATTATGGAAATTTCTATCATCTTAGATCGAAAATATCATTTCCGGTTTTTCCGGCGCGGTTAATTTTTTTTTTCATTTTGAAGGAAATAATTTAAGGATCATGAAAATAATATAATCTACCGTTTTTATCAAGCTGGAGTACTTAAAATCATCAATAAATTGTGTATTCAGTAAAAAAAAAATCTGATGTAACCAGCACATGACCTCTCGCCATTTTTGAATCAAAAATTTACACCTTAACACAAAAAAGTATGAAAAAAATTGACTTTTGTACGGGTATGCATTATATAACATTTTTTCTTTTTATCATCTAAGCTTCGAAATCTAATAGATCTTCACGACGCTCAATTAAATCCCCATTTAGCATCGTGGGCTCGCCTATTATTATACATTCTTGGAAAACATTGACATTGACAAAAATGACTAAATCTTTGCATTTCTCTATGACAGGCGATATGTTTAAAACACTTTTGAACAAGCACGACTCGGCAAGTTAAGTTTCAGACAGGACTTCAATGTTTATGACAGAAAACTCATCTAAAAACTGTCAAGCCTCGCTGGGAACCATCTTGTATCGCTAATGAAATTTAAAATATATAACATATTTTTTCCTAACTAAACAGATTCTTGTTCTGTATTTGCTACCCATAAAAATGGTCACGTTTAAACAATATATTTTACTGGGTGTTTTTCAACTCTGTTAAAACAGCTAGAATTATCAAATATAAATGTAAAAATTGGATTTTTGGATAATGTGTTTTCAATAAAGCTATAGAAGCTTTTTTCAGTTTATTTGATGTGACTAGAATTTAAAAAAGACCATAAAAAGGAGAGTCCAAAATGAAAATTTGTTATAATAAAATATATAATTCGGCACCTGATGCTACTTTTTTATCAATATTAAACTAAGAAAAACTAATTTATATTTCTTCAGGCATTAATGTTTGATGAAAATAATACTTCTTAAAATTAAGCATTTGTATGAGTATATTGATAAAAATAAATATATTTTTATGTAAGCAGTAAAATGTTATCATACTGTAGAGTTTAATTAATAATTTTAAATGAATATCGCTATTTTATACATAAAATTAAAAAAAATCTATTTTTCGCTCCAATATGATATATTTTAATTTTAACAAGCATGGGTACATGAGTACCTAAATAGGGAGCAAGCCTATTTTTACCTATTTTTTCGTATTATTTTTCCTTTTTTTTCCGTTTTTTCCTATTTTCCATTATTTTTTTCTATTTTTTTGTTATATTTTCCTATTTTATCCTATTTCTTTCCGACTTTTTCCTATTTTTCCAATTTTATCCTATTTCTTCCTATTTTTTCCTATTTTCTCCTAATTTTTCCTAATTTTAATTATCGTTCATTTTCCCTTTTCCCTATTTTTTTTTTCAATATCAGCCAAACGGCTTGACCTGCTATAGTCAGGAATTTTTTTTGGCATCGTCTAATATTTAGGTATTGCCCGATGTGGTTTTGTGGTCAAAAGGAGGCGAAGCTACGTCCCATGACAGTAAAAACGAACCGATTCCACATGGTGTTTTTTACTGTTTTGTAGACGTGAACCATCCCCCTTTCGATATAGACTAAAATTTATGTCGATAAAGGCCGTTATAACAAACACATAGAAAAAACCCGAAAATAATCAATGTACTAACGAGTTTTATAACATTTACATGCATAGGGATAAATATATTACTGAGGTAGTTCATAACTACCGATACAGGGTGCAGCTACTATTGTAATCTCAAAAAACTTATGTAAACTTGAACTTTACAAGACTAAATATAAATAATCTTATAATTTCAAGAATCAAACATTATGATAAAAATATAAATATAATATAATGTCTCCTCATTTCGATATAAATGCATTAGTTACTATCAAAGACGGTTAAATGGAAAACGCTTTGGAAAATATAAAGGCGGTTTTATCCTCTTTGCAAGACAAAAGATTCTAATTGTCATTTTTAATTTTTCATGGAGTTTTTAATTTATGAAAAAAACAAAAGTTACTATTTTAGATTCAAAATAATAAAAACGGGTAAATTTATAATTAATTTACTTATTTCTTATATATAATAAAAAAATTATTTAAGATTTTAAAATTGATAAAAATCCAATATAAAAATTATACGCTATTTTCAAATTTTGTTAATTTACTTTAAAGAAAAAAAAAATCCTGTCGGTAGGGTCGACAGGGGGAGGTAGATTTCTGTAGTCTAAATTTGAGACTTTCATCCTTCTCCACAACACGATATGGTCAGATCGAAAAGTTTCAAACGAATAAATTTTATAATAATTAGGACATAAAAAAAAGTTTAGTGGCCTGATTCAATATTTTCAAAATAGGGCAGATATGATTTTTTTTAAATTTCAACCCCCTCCAGATCCACCCCCGTGGGTCGGATGAAAAAAAGTTTCAGATAAATTAATTTTATAATAATCAGAGCAAAAAAAAGTCTAATGACCTTTTTTTATATTTTCAAAAAGGCGGAGATCTGAATTTTTTGAGATTTCAACCCCCTCCAATTCTCACCCCCGTAGAGGTAGAATGCCCATTTGCAATACGCAACGAATTACTGCCCCAAAGAATTTTTGTACCTAATTTGGTGTCAATTTGACAAAAATTGCGACCTCTATCGTGCCGGAACGGAATGTCCACACATATATATGGGTATATATCGATAAATTTTTTTTTTGTTACTGATTTTTATTCTCCAGGTAATAAACGGCGTAGCGCCCCTATCCCTGGTTCTGGGT
Source organism: Neocrepidodera transversa (assembly GCA_963243735.1). Taxonomy (NCBI): domain Eukaryota; kingdom Metazoa; phylum Arthropoda; class Insecta; order Coleoptera; family Chrysomelidae; genus Neocrepidodera; species Neocrepidodera transversa. The sequence goes on from OY725348.1 coordinate 13,848,655, forward strand.
CCCGTGAATCGATTACAATAGGTAGATTCCATATATGGAAATCTACCTAATAACCATATTCAACAATTACATTTTATAACGTAGAGAAAGTTACTAATATTTTATTATTCTTTGAATAATTTTAAATAATTATTAGTTTTGTTTGTATTTTTTTTATCAAATAATATGATCCTCTTAATCTCCAGAGATGGGTTCAAAAAAGAATTTTTTTTTAATTATAATCAACAATGACAATGTATTTTTTTTCTATTTATTTTTTTAAATTTGTTTTTAATTAATTTGAATTTTAAATTTTGAGGTCAGCATAAATTTATTTGTTAAAATACTAAAAATATAACCTTTTTTATTGTAAATCGAATTAACACGCAAATCTTCAACAAATATTATTTTAATTAATTATACTCGCAAATGAAACCATTTCTAAAAAAAACAATCCTTGTATTTTCTTTTTAAATTTATTTGAATCAGAGAAAAATGCATATGAGAAGTATTTATTAATAAATTAATATTCAAACATGAAAAATTCAACTTCAGCTCATTTTCCCAAAAATCAACAAACGACAAAAAATCGTACGGCAAAAAATCGTATATTGTGAAACCACAATGTACACGATATAAAATCGTACGTTTTTTAATCGTACGAGCCAAATCGTATAATGTGAAAGGAGCATATGAAGGATTAAAAATTTTCACAAAATAGTAGAAAAAGAGAAGAGGCTGACTCAGATAAGACAGATTTAGAGTAAAGAAGAAAAGATAGTGATAGATAGAGACGTTGTTTTTTCCATTTTTATCATTAAAAAATCAATAATTAACTTTACTCATGTCTATGTCTTGACACAATATAATATTATAATAATAATAAGTTTTAAAGAGATTTCAATGTAGTTACCCTGTGACGTTTAAAATAAAAGAACGTATCTCTTGCATTGGGGAAACAACTATCATATAAAATGTGCTTTTTTTGTGAAATCTATAAGCAAGTGAAATATTAACAGCTATGTTTTGTAATATGTTACATGTTAACTCTGCCTTTTTGAAGAGAATTCTTTATTTGGCCTTGAAGCAAAATCGGCAGTCTGTGTATAAATAGAAAAAGAAATAAATTAAATTAAAATTAAATGCAAATATATTTACAAAGAAAATAATACTCAGTTATTGATATAATAAAAATATTTGACTAATAGCAATATACGGTTTAGTAAAAATATTCTGCATTGCTTTGATAAATAATTTGTTACATTTAAAATTAAGACATTCCCATTATTTATCATTTTAAGACAATATTTTAAATTGTGTACTAATTAACTTAGAAAAGTACTGTAAAATCGATATACAGATTTTTTGGATTTATCCAGAAAATAATTTATGAAACAATGTTTGTACTAGAATAATTGACATTTACAAAAACAACAAAAAAATGAAATACCTATGGGAAGTTTTTATTTAATATGCGATTTTAAAATTGAACTAGAGTATTATATCCTTTTAATCATGAAAATGTGAACCTATTTATTTATTATTGTACTGACTTACGTTAAAGGAAGAAGACATAATCTGGCATACGCCTCTGGAAGATTACCAAATCCTAAAGTCTCATCTCTAGGTGCCAAATCATCCGCAGCCAGTACCGCTACAACTAGTTCCTTCCTTTCATCGTGGTACCATACTTGAATTTGTATTCTTCCAGAAACAGCTCGTTCTCGAGCGAGTTGTTCCTGAAATTATAGCACTTTATAAATAGACTATTAATTAATGAAAAAATAAACATGCATGGAAGATTTTTTACTTGTTTGATTATATCTAAAGTTATACTGAAAATTTCAAACCTAACATTTGTAACATGAAGAACATGTTTGTATAATTATACTAAATTATTTTCTTAAATTTATCATATCTATTCCAATTTAAAAGACATTTTCTAAATTCAATAACTTTATTAATCACAAAATTAAATTCTTTAATTTAGATATTAAGAGCTGCGCGATTTCAAATATTCAAATTTTCGTTCCTAGTCACGTGACTTTGTGACGTATTTCCACTTGCTATAACGGGTACTAAATTGAATACGAAGGAACATTTTTGATTCTTTTTTTCTGGAATCGTCAGCTTCAGTTGATCTCAGACGAGATAGTTATTTTAATTTGAGAAACGTGTTGTGCTAATTAGTGAACTTTGCAGACTTATACAGGTATTAACATTTTTATTTATCATCTTAGTATTTCTTTTATCAATATCCATGTATTTTGTATAGTTAAATCAGAAAGTTTTTATTAATCTTTAAACAAAATGGCGAACAGTCCATGCCGGTATTAAATTTTTTTGTTCCATATTATTAAACTAGATTTTCTTCTTTTCAATTAATTTATAATAATAAAATTATAGTTATTCATTTTTTCATTTTCTTTTGTTAATAAATTTCAACCACGTAGAAATTTACTTTTTAAAAATTATTTAAATTTAATTTAATTTTTTGTTTATCTTCCTAATTTTTTTGTTTCTATTCCTCCCACAGGAATATAAGCAAGGTTTACCCTTTTGGCTCGTTTACCTTTTTGGCTCGTTTACCTTTTCGGCTGGTTTACCTTTTTGGCTGGTTTACGATTGATTGCCTGGTTTAAAATTCTGCACAAGTTCATGTGATCAGCTCACCAGAAATTCAGCTCATCGAAAATTCAGCTCACCACCTACCGTTACACCCAGACACCGGCAACTATTTCTTTTTCCTGATGGAAAACTGCTGGTAATAAGTTTAATTATTATACAAATGTATCCTTGTGAAAAGAGGACATCAAACACAAATTTAACTTTACTTTCTTTTTTTATACTAATATAGTATACTTTCTCTAACTATAGTTTGTTTCATTTTGTTTGGAGTATATTTGGAAATTTCAACTTCATTTCATTCTTTTAAATCACAAGTCTCTTTTTGTTTGTTTTTAGGGACTTTTAAAATATTTAAAAATAAACTGGCGTCCATTAACATAACCCTTAGTTGAAACATATCCTACACAATCCCTAAATAAACATAAACTGTATTCAGGTATGAACGCCACTCCCTTAAGAGTCTTCATATTAGAACAGATATTTATTATTATTATTTTTACATACTTTCATATCAACAAGGGTAATTTACCTGTTGCACATTTTCGACCAATTAAAACAAATTATTTTCTACCGTTACCATAGTAACTAAAATCATTTCCGGAAATTTTTCTCTTCCTTGGGGTAAGGAGCAGGAAATTAGACTGGATTTTTTGACATTTATAGTAAATGACACACATTTACTATCTTGTAGTTTCAAGGCTAGGAGAAACGAGTGTTCTTCAAAGAAAACTTAAAGTTCATGCCTTAAATAGTCTGGTAAAAACTTTGCCGTGAGACAGCCAATTAACTTCAGTGTGAAAAAGTAGTGTGGTGTGAACACTTTCCATTTCACCACAAAGTACATTAAAAAGTCTGGTGTTCGTGGTATTGTCTTTAACGATTTTCACTGTTTAACACTTTAACGACCGGGCAAATAAGACAAAACTTTACGTATGACCCAGATACATTTTATTTAAAAAAATGTTTTAATACTGTATGTACAACAGAAAAAACACATTTTAACAAATATTAAAAATATTTAGTGTATTGTGTGTCCATTTTTGGTACACGCGGTCCTGTAGAGAGCTTACGTCGGTTTAACGTTGTACATGCCTATGTGTACCAAATTTGGACACGTTACTTTTTTAATGAAACAGAATGAGAAGCAAAAAACATATAAAATTATTAATGTCTTTGTATGGAATGCAGGTTGTGAGCACCTTTTTGGCACCTGTCATAGCCTGTGTAAGTCCAATTTTTTTGGCAATGTGTCCTTAGCACGATGAACACCTTCCACGTTGCTTTATATCTTTGAGACAGTGGTTAGCTTCTGTTCGTTCTGATGTCTTATCATCTAGTTTAATCAAAGCCAATATCAGTTTTTCACGAAATTGTGTGATAGATATTTTCTTCCTTGTGACTTGTGTAAAAAGGAGATGGGCATTTACAACTGCCGTGTTTATTAACAGCTCAAAAATAATTTTACGGTACCACTAGACTCCTACAAATAAACAAAAGATATTATTACTCTTGGTTTTTGCAAAAATGTTTTACTTCACAAACCTTTTGGAATTGTGGATGTATATGCTGATTTCTGGTTAGAGACATCAATGAAAGATTTAGTTTTATTATATTACAGTATAGTGGAAGGTTTTTTCACAGTGCCTCTTCTCGTAATCACATCTTCCATTTCTGGAACATCTTTAGTGGTCAGTAACAAAACATCTCTTTTTTCCCTCCATTTGACTACAATTACATTTGTATTGCTCTGCAATGCAGTCATTTCTCCTCTCTTTAAGCAGATACAACAGGTGCCGGATAAAATTTTCTTTCGGATCGCAGAGTTCCAATCAAATGAGTACAAGCTGCATTTAGTTCGTGAGCGAGAAGAACACTTGTATAAAAATTATCCGTTACCAGCGTATTGCCCCTTTTTAGTAAAGGTGCCATAAGTTGCATTACCATATCTGTTGCAACACTGGAAGTCATTGGTCACTTGATTTTCCCCCATATAATTTCAGTGTATAAGTATAGCCACCAGCAGCACATAGTTTGTATACTTTGAGACCATATCTGTGACGTTTATTGGGGATGTACTGAGGGAATCCAAGTCTACCTCGAAATGGAATCATACTTTCATCTATACATACATTTTTAATAAATGCACTTACTTTGTACAACTTATCCTCTTTATTGTAATTTTCATTGTCGGCAACATGAACGAAATGGAGAATAGATTCAAATATATTTCTGCTAATTCTGCATTGGACGGTAATAACATTTTTATAGCAAAGGTTGTTGCTCCAGTAGTCGCGTAATTTGGGTTTTTTGTCTAGACCCATCCAAACAATCAATCCCAAAAAACATTTTAGTTCTGTACACGTAAGTCTTTCCAATTCGCAGTCAAAGAATGCTTCGTAATTTTTTCGTCAGTGATACCCTCAACTAATTTTTGATGAGTATTTATTTGACTCCTCAACAAGCAGATCTGTAATATTTTGATAAACGAATAGATAATAAAAATCAAGCGGTGTTCTGAGATGTGTAGCAACAGTAATATCTTTTACTGAGTTAAATATAAATTTGTTCAGTTTTAGATAATTTGTCGTCTCCCACTTAATGTTTGCATCTGGTATATTACGCGCATTATTAGCAGCTAAATCATAATCAGTAGTATCTGATTCTACATAATTGGACTCATAACTGTAATGTATTTAATAAAATGATATTGTATGTTATTGATCCACCCCGTATTAGCAATTGTAAGTTTGTTGGTATCAGGTACTAGTTTTTATAAGATAGATAACGACGTGGCTTCAGGCCTCGATTGATTAAAATAAAGACACTTTTAAATCAGCTTTCGATCGTTTCAATTGAATACCCAACTTGGTGCTAAATATAAATAACTGTAAATAAATTGATAATCAAAGTTATTACAATAAAAAACTAACATAACCTCTTCTACAATATATCTACTTGTCGATGGAATTGGCTGTGACTATATGGTATTATATTTGATGTTTTTAACGTTTTTTTTCTTTTCTTTTATGTACCAAGCCATAATCACTATCATCAGAGTCAATATCACTATTTTCTAGGTCGTAACTGTTTTGTTATAGGGTACGATCACTAAAACGTATAAGTACTGCAGATAAAAATTTATTAGTGGTAACTCACAAATCGTCATAAAACTCCCAACAAGTTAGCTTGCCAGAGCGCGAAGTTTTGCCTGCCTGTCATTAATTGTCAAAAGTCATCCAACCACGCAGGGTTGCCAAGCTTCCAACCATTAGTTCAACTGAACTAATTAGTACTGACAGAATAGTATCCTCTATCGTACAATCTATCATCGCCATAAAAATCACTATTTTCTAATATTTCTCCAAGGTCATTTTGCGTTAAACCTTTTTTTGCCATTATTAAGCCAGTATTATAACAATAAAATCAATAATATAGATCACAACAGATGTAACACAACTTACAACACAATACTCTTCTATACGTCAAATAAACTATAAACTGATACAAATGGGTATTTATCCAGGCCCAGAGGAAGCATTTTGCCAAGCCATTTAAATGTAGTTGTGCATCTCACACGGCCACAGTCGAAAATACAACAGCAAAATCTGTGCCCAAATATGACCGCACGGTCTGGGAGAAAACTTTGCTGTGTCCCAATTTGGTGCACATGGCCGTTAAATAATTAAACACTTCACTTATTGATATGGGTAGGTTCTTGGATGCCAGACTTTGTCTATGTATGCAGAAATGACTCAATGCTTCATGGGGGACTACTTCTTAATACTCTCTCGAAGCTCAATGTGGCATCCAGATATGGATTTTCCACCATCAGTGCATATGCCACATAATTTAGTCAAATCTATTTCCTTTTCATAGACTCTGTGAGTGCATAACATAACAAATTTTCTTCAAATTCCTTTTCGGCTCGAACATATCTCGCAGTAACCAGAAGTATTTAAAGCATTACAAAGGGTGGAAATACAGTCCAAACTAGTATTGGACTGCCATAAAAACCTAACTGCCCTGGCAGAACACAACAAGATAACTCTTGAATGGGTGCCTGGGCCGCAACCCACATGTGGTATTTCCTACCAACATATAAAGGGTATGCTGGAAAACCAATTAAGGGACGAACACAGGAAATACTGGTTGGAACTTCCGGGACTAAGACAGTCCAAAGCACTTATCGAAGGTCCACCCAAGAGCAGAGACAATCTGCTACTATGCCTAAAAAGACGGGAACTCAAAACCGCAATAGGTGTCCTGACAGGACACTGCGGGCTTAGAGGATACCTGAACCTCTTAGGTGTATCAGAAGATTCCCTATGTAAGAAATGTGAGAAAGAGGACGAAACTCCTCTTCATGTATTATGCTATTGCCGGGACCTGAACAGGGAAAGGGAATGGCACTTTGGGTATCCTGAACCCGAAGAGATAGCGAAAGCTAACACCAGGACTATTCTTGACTTTGTCAAGAGTACTGGACTGATGTGAAAACTGGCGGGGTACAATAGGCCTAGAGCCTCAGTGCAGGTGGGACCTCCCACGCCCGATTCAGAAAAAAAATCAGAAGTATTGCAAGGCCAGCGATGTCTGTGCTTTCATGAACTTGAATAGAAATAAATGGACTTGGTTTTAGTTATTGAACTACCCTTTCTTCAATATGGTCGGCCATTTCATGAATTCGTCGTGAGACGGTGTTGTTTGATAAAGGGATATTGTTAACTTTTCGAGCATATTCTTCACCAAACACTCACAAGGAGCTATTAAATCCTCAGCAATAGTGTGGTTTCTTTCACGCTAAGCAATGTGGTAGCTAATTTTAAAAGATGCTTTTATTGTCTTTATTAGCTGATTTGAAGTACGATGAAATATTTCCCTTGTTCTTCTATTGGGAATATTTACTCTCAAGACGCCGCAAAAGTAAGGAAGGTTTCATTCTGCCATTACTTAAGAGTTTCTCCGCATACAAAATACAAGGGCTTTGAACTTTAATCTTCACCAGTAAATAAGAACCCATATTATAAATATTCACCTGAATATTTCCTTTTTTTCACGAGACTTCCAGTAATTGATTTCTGAGATTTAGTACTCACGAGCGCAGACCCAGCTGTCAAGTCCTTCGGGAAGTACTTGGTCGGTCATTAGAGATCATTAGAGATATATGTGGTCCTTTTTACTCTTGTAGTTTTCAACCACTTATTCATGACTATCACAGTGTATTAGTGTATAACTGACTCAAACGGTTATACTCAAAGTGTTTTTGAACAAAGAACACAACACAACTGACCAAAGCAAGTAGACACTGCAGACTGATTGCCGTAGTAATGTGGATCATTTCAATTGCGCTTAATTTAAAACATTCTGAGATTTTCTGAAGAATAAATTCTTTTCTGTTCCTTTTTATACCAAGAAATATTCGGAGGCCTACCAACAGGTATTATTAATGGAATATTCTAGAGAACTGGTCACCATTACAGCACATAAAAGGTTATTTGCGTATACTCGTTTGTCATGTGGAATAACTAATGCACCATCCATTTTTCAAAATATAATCTAACAAATTTTAGTTATTCCCGGTGTTGAGTGTTACCTTGATAATATCTTAGTAACCGGTAAGAATGATATGGATCACCTAGATCGGTTAGTAGTTTTTAGGAGAATGTTGACTAAAAGTCAAAAGAGAAATTGTACTTTTTTTAAAAAATTCTTTCAAATATTTAGACCACGTTATTGATAAAATCGGATTACATACTTCAGATGAGAGAGTTTTAGCAATTAAAAAAAACGGCAACCGAATTAAAATTGTTTGTCGGAATGGTAAATTTTTACTGCAAGTTTATTAAAAATGCTTCAGAAAAATTCAGACCACTTTTTAATTTATTAAAATTGGATTCCGTTTATTCATGAACTAAACAGTGGGCAAAAAGTTTTGAGCAAGCAAAAATTATGTTAGTCTCTCCCCCAGTTTTAGCACATTTTATCCCAGAAAAAAAAACTATTAGTAGACGCCTCTCAATTTGCTATTTCAAGCGAAATAAAATATTCACAAACCGAGAAAGAGGCTTTAGCGATAATTTTTGGCGTTAAAAACAAATACAAACAAATAAACTGACATAGAACGAAATATGGCCAGTTTTTGTCTATTTTTCAATAGTGCAGTGTCACTCCGTAGTTGAAAGTGCCACTTTTGGCACAATTATGGTACATTTGATAACACTGGTGTGGTGGTATAATAGTGCTTGATGTATGAGTCACACTGTAGGCCGGTAGCGTACGCAACTCAAATGGCACGTTTCGTTCTTTATTTACTCTATTAGCCGCCAGAGCTCTTGTCGGCGTCAATATTCTTAACTCTTTTTTTGAACCTTAAAGCTGATGCCGGCGTTCAATAAAACCACTGCAAATAAATAGTGAGAATTTTACATCCGCCATTACGGATTATTTTCTGTGTACCCCAGGTTGGGAAATGCTGGTCTAATAGATTTTGCGCATCTCTCAGGTAAAATAAAGAATATAATATATAAACACGTGTTCAAACTAAATAACGATCAACTAATTACCTTTAGTCTAGTCGAGAAGTGAGTCGAAAAATAGTTATAAAGGTACGAAAAATAAGAGCGATGGCTCATTCGACGCGGATTGTAATTCTGAGAAATGTGTCATGTCGATTTTTTTCTACAAATAAAAATTGTAATTGTTATTAACAAAAACCGAAAAAGAGTCATTTTATTGATAATTCAAAAACTATAAAAGATAGCGGAAATTGCAAAAAGATCCTTAAAGAGGAGGAAATTTTCAAAAAAACTTCAAACTCCCAGATCTATAGCTCAGATATTTATAAGTTAGAAGTTTTTATCTTGTATAATTTTTGAGTTATCATCAAAAAATTAAATGAATTTTTTTCGGTTTTTAGACTTCTAAAAAAGTCTTATGATACGGCTCTGTCCGTTTGTCTATCTATCCGCGCTATAACTCAGGAACCACAACAGATAGAGACAAACGGCCAACGGGAATGGACTCAGCATACTTTGAATATGTGCCCAAACGAGCTTCAAGTTTCTGCGACTTCCGGTTTCAAAACTGGAGAATTATAAGGTGTATGATTTTTTAGAAGTCTGATTTGCCTGCTTGCCAGCGGACTCGCTCACATATTGTTAATAACAATTGCAATCCGCGTCGAATGAGCCATCGTTTATATTTTTCATACCCTTCTAACTATATTTCGCAGAAAACTCACTTCTCGGCTAGACTACTTGGAATAGGCAAATAAACCAAATGGTCTTCTATTTACTACCAATAGTTATTTATGTACCAAGGGTATAAATAGATCTTTATGTCCTGAGGGCTACAATCTTACAGACTCGAGGGCCTCTTGCCCGATGGTTTGTAAGTCGTCCGAGGGCATAATCATCTGCGGTGCATACAAACTTTTATGTCATACTAGTTTAATATTGCGTACACAATATGAATATTTTAAAAAATCTGAAAATTTAATTTGATTATAATAATATTGTCATTTTATCATAGTAGACACTATCGTTGTCAGGTACATGCTGTCAAACATATCATTTTATCTATGTGTCAAACTTAAAAGTCAAAATGAATGCACATTTTGAAATACCTGTTAAAATTTTAAAAAAGGCCAAAAAAGCAACTCAAAATTTGTTACCAAAAAAATCTAGAAACGCCTACGACAGTGAATATGAAAAATTTATAATTTGGATGACAGAAAACTCTGTAGAACATATTAATGAAACTGTGCTGCTTGGATACTTCGGCGATCTCGCCGAAACATTCTCTCCGAGTTCCTTATGGTCCAAATATTCAATGATAAAGAAGACTTTAATGGTAAATAAGAATATTATTTTTTGACTTTATGCTCGCGCGGGCCATAAAGTCACTTTATGGCCCGCACGGACATAAAGTACGCCTTTAGGTAGTTGGTAACTAAGCAATAAAACATAATATTGAACTAGTATGACATAAATACATAAAAGTCATCAATTTTTTGAAAACTGTATAAAGCGATTCGAATTTAGAGAGAAGGTAAGAGAGACGAATCAACTTAATGAATGCGATTGTTATGACGAGACGCCAAAAAGCGTGAAATATAGTATATGTATATTACTGTGACCAGTCAAATGCGCCCCGACAAATCCGACAAATGAGCCCCAACAATAAAATATTAAATTATTAAAATTCAATGAAAATAAAATTGTTTGCGCGGATTGTCGTTTAATTTAGAATTATAATACAGTTATTTGTTGACCGTTGGGATATAATTATATTTAAGTACTAGTTTGTTGAGAATTGGTCAATTGATAAGAAACGTTGAACGTATACGACAAAGTGTACATACATATCCAAATCCAAGCACTGTTGCAGATATTCCAGAGGCATTGAGAACAATTACGAGAAATGAAAATTTTATATTTTGGGATTCTGGTAACAACGCCCTAACCGTATACTTATTTTTGGTACAGAAGAAAATCTTCGACTTCTCCGACAATATTGTCATTGGTTTGTAAATGGAACGTTCAAAGTTTCACCAGAAATATTTTGTCAAATATTTGCGATAAACGGATTAATAGACAATAGTGCTATCCCGCTAATATACGTGTCCGTGTTTTTCAAAAAATATTGGAATTGCAAGATAACTTGCATCCCATTAGAGTCTTAAATGACTTCGAAAAGGCTATTCAGAATGCTGTACCACGAGTATTCATAACCAATGATGTGAAAATTTCTTTTTTATATAAGTCCAAAATGTTATCCAAATGTTATCCATAATCTCAATCTTTCTTATATGTTTTAACGTTTCTATATAAATTTATATTATTAAGACAATTAGATACATTACAATGAAATAATAATAAAATAGTTGGGAAATAAACAACTATTTTTATACACATCGTTTTTATTTATTTGTATTTTATTATTAAGGCGCATATGTCGATGAGGGCTTTTGTCGTGGGCGCATTTGTCGCGGGCGTAGTTGTCGGCACGCATTTGCCGGGGCGCATTTGTCGGGGTACCATATATCAAGGTGGGTCCCCACCAAAGCAACATTGTCGTCAACTTTTGTTGCTATTTTCATAAACATTGTCTAAAAATATCACCTACGAAATATTGTTGACAGACTTTGTTATTTTAAAAAAACGAAACTTCAAGAAGATCAACATATTTATGGATTATATTCCTCTTGGCGCATTGGACAGGGAAAATTTAGGTACAGGGGAACTTATAGAAGGATCGTGGAGACAAGATGAAAGATTGATATCTATGTTACCACTAAGTAGAATAGAAAGAAAAAGTTCTTGCCAACTTAATTTTAACGGAAAAAGGGCGAGTGTCCTGGCAGAATAATTACTTTAATTACTGTTAGAATAATTGTTAATCGCGTACAATGGGGACGTATTATGTAAATTTTTTTAATTAGCACTTAAAAGTCTGTTATCAAATATGCCTACAAAAAATATTTATAATTTTTTTAAACCTGTATTATATTTAAAAAAAAATAAATTAAAAATATCTACATTAATTGATAATGCTGTTAAGAGATGGCAGTATATACGAACTGAATTCCTTATTAATAGAGGCCAGCTGTAAACATGAGAAAAGAAGAAAATTGTAATGTTTTATTTTCGCCGTGACTAGCAGTACATCGGATGTACTCGTTTATACCGTACATAGTAAAATTAAATAAACTGTTAGTGTGTCTGAGTATTAGTGTGTGTGTGTCTGTCTGTGGGAGCTCTCACGGCCGTTTCATTTGAGCGATTTGCTTCAAACTGGTCATGTAGGGTCGAGATTAAATTTGAGCCTTGTAGATCAACGTGGACCGAAGATATGGGGTTAGTTTGAAGTAAGTTTTCCTTCAGAGGTTTAGTTATTTCATTATTCTTCTCCATACTAAATTTAAAACTAAACAACAAAAAGAAAACACTGTACGTCTGTTTAAGTACAAATGACAAAATACTCGAAAAAGTCGCTGATCAAGTTGATCCGGTGGAGATGCGTTTCGACATGTCTGTAAACATTGTCGTGAAGGTTATTTTTCTTTGATGTGCCGCTCCTTGAGCGAAAAAAAAACAAAGTCGGCAACTTAAATTTGCGACATAAAAAGTCGACAATTTTCATGAATTTTCGGTAACTTTGTTACAAACACATGTCGCCGACAGATGTTGCTTTGGTGGGGACCCACCTTGACTTATGAATAAAGCAAAGAAACAGCAAAATCACCATATTATTAACCTATTTAACCTATATTATAGTCAAATGATCAACATTTGAGGAACGAATGAGCGACTCCTATATGAATACGAAATTAAAAGATAGGTTGAGTTGAGTCAGATTTTAGTGAGTGGGGCTTTGAGGAACGTCTCTGAATTCAGCCCTTAAGCTTTGGTTTCCTCGGAAGCGGTGCCGTCTTCTTACGTCCGTCAAAGTACGGTGGGTGATGTCACAAAAAAACGGTGTCACGTATAATAGAGGAAACAATTTCCAAGAGAGCGGTACTGCGCGCCGTTTATGTTAGAGCTGTGCCGTCTCATTTCAAAGCGGCCGAAAAGACGGTACGAATCAGTTTCTCAACGTTTTTTACGATGGTGTTGTGTGTAGCGGTGAAGATTTTCATTGAAAGTTGAATTCTAAATAAATGACGATAAACTAAAACCTTATAAGCACCTTCCTTTCTGCTTTTATTAAATAATTCAGATTCAGATTCTCTTGTCTCTTCTTCTGATAATTCCTCTGCGTCTAAAATAATAACAAGTGCAGAGTCTAGATAGTCATCCATAGTGACACTTCGGTTTCAGACTTTACACTACTATCTGCAGCTACGACGGCCGTACTTAACCCACCGTTTTTGTGACGTCACCCACCATACTTTGACGGATGTAAGAAGACGGTACCGCTTCCGAGGAAACCAAAGCTTTACTATTTAATTTACGGATGCCAGTTGTAGGTCAAAATGACTTTAGACGAACACTGTATATATAAAAAATGGATAATACAACTTTTACTTTTGACACTTTAAGTTTATAATAAGTTTTTCAATTACTAAAATTATCGTCGAGTTAGTGCCTTTAAATGGTTTATTCATATTATTATTTTTTAAAAAAATTAATTTCACATCGGAAACTAAATATTAATTCGTAATTTTCATAATACTTAAATTTTCCAAATTACAAATAGAAATATTAAAAGTACAAACTATAAAACTGTATGTAAGAGAGATAAAGAAGCCATCACCTAAGTACTGCGTGTTATATAAAAATTAAACCAGCATCACTCAACTAAATGTTCCTGTTACCTGTATAGTACAAAAAATATTTTTAATAAATTCATGCTTCTAAAATAAATTATTACATATCAATAAGTAACGAAAATAATAAACTAATTACTACATAAAATTAATGCTAACATTTACATAAGCTAAACAAAACAAGCAACGAACTATATGGAAGTGAAAAGCGAAATTCGTGCCAGTTGGGACAAAGAGCAGGTTTCTAATATGAAGTTAAAAGCCCAAACGTACCGTTTTTTTTCAAAAATTGACTGCCAACAGTCAATGCGAAGTCGTCAGCCAAGGGAAGGGATTAAAAAAATACGAATATTATATTGATTTAAAATGTTTACTTTGTAGGCATTGTATACATTATTTTTTGTTATCTGTTAATGGACAACTCTGTCCCAGCTGACACTAACATTTATTAAACAACTAACAACTATGGAAAATTATCGAAGTTTTTCTGATAAAATTTCGATGACTCTCCTTATACAACTTCAACAAAATATCTACTACAAATATAACTACTAGACACAAATATACAATATTGTCATTTTTTTTATGATTTTAGTTTACCCCAAGGGTGATCAAATATATATTTTTTAAATCAATAGCAGCTAAGATGGTGGATAATTTTAAGTTCAAAAAATAGAACTAAATTTACAAAATTCTTTTGGATATAATTTAAATAATTAAGAAATATTGTAAGCGAATAAAATTTGTATTTCGTGCAGAATTATTATATATTTCGCATCAGTGCTTATATACAATAAATATTAAAATTGACAATCAGCCGTTAAAAATTATAAAATTTACATTATGTGTACTGAATTGTAAAACATTTAGTTATATAAAACATTGATATAAAAATTTTAAATACAAACATGTAGATAGATAAAAGTGTTCAAAAAATTATTTTATACAAAGTCGGTTGACGTTTAATACTGAAATTTGGATTTTATTAACAGAAAACTACATTTCTAAATATTAATATTAAAGTTAAAAATTAAATTTTTAAATTTGGAATAAGTTATGTAAAATTTTTTTATTTAGGTACATACTGTATTCAAAAAGTAATTGCTATATATTATAGAATGCAAATCATCACACTTAATTAAATTACTGGTATTTTTTGGAAAAATTTATTTTATTTTGTAATAAATTTCATTTTTGTTCTTAAGGTTTTTGAGTGCCGGTCCCATGTGGACTTTTGTCTTTGAACTGCCAATTTCACATATTGACATGACATGTGAGGTGAGTTCAGTTGGTTGATTGGTAGAAATGGTTGAAAAAGCTCTCAGTGCGAATAGAGTGGTACGAAAGAAATGTCATTTGTTTAATCTACATAAAAATACTTCAAGATATTGTGAAAAGGTATGGAAATTTTTGTTATATAAGAAGCTAATGAATTTTTGTTTACATACTTTAGTTTTAGAACCCAAATTGAGGTAGAGTATCAACCACACTTATACCAAAGATTAGGTATAATATACTATACCTAATCTTTGCTTACATTTCCGGGGTGTTGACTCTGGTACTAACAAATGAAAGGTCCAAAGTCGGCACGCCGAAAGTCTCAGTCGAGGTTTTAGAAAAGTGCCAGAAGTGACGTCTGAAACTCGGCCTCAAGTTAGATGTTCTGTTAATGTTATCGAATGGAAAGATTATTATTAATGGCAAGTTTATGAATTTTGAAAAATTATTAAAATCCAGTTACATCCAACAGTATGTCAAAAATACTCAACTAATATGTCACGTCAACAGGTGAAGTTGACAGTTCAAAGCAAAAAGTCCACATGGGACCGGCACTCAAAAACCTTATAAATAAAATAGTAATTTTTCGTTAACCGCCCGGAAGTAACCACTTTCCGGACGCATTTTTCCGGTACGTATGTACTTCCCGGACTAGGCCGGAAAAATGCTACTTTCTCAAAGAAAAAGCGTCCGGGAAGTGGGTACTTCCCGGACGGTTGCCGGAAAATGAAATTTATTACAAAATGATATAGAAATTTTCCAATATATACCAGTAATTTAATGAAGTGTGATTGTTTCCATTATATATAATTTTTTAATAAAATAGTTATTTATGCAACAGGTGTGTAAAGTGATACTTTTTTCAGGAATGTGAATCACATGAGTAATAGAAATTTTTTTTACATGACTCATTCTAAATTTCAAAATTTATTTTTTATCTATAATATTAATGTTTAGAGTTTGCGGTTAATAAAATCTAAATTCGAGGGACTAAAAATTTTTTAATTCCTCGGATGTGGGACTAAAAATATTTTAATCCCAAGGGTGTAAAAGTGGCACTTTAGTCCCTGCCATGCAAAAAAATAATTAGAACGGATTTATCAGTCTTGTTCCCTAAAAGTGTAATTACTACAATAGTTATTGTACTTTCGCTGAAGCTTCTAAGATTTTTTTAAATCACTAAAAATATGTTGGTTTTTATTTTTAGTACTTTAAGAAGTTTTTTCCAATAAATTCTAACACAAATTACAAATAAAAATTTATTATCAATTTTTATTTGATTTATCATCATCCTAGAATGCTTTGAAAATTTTATTTGGTAATTAAATTGTGGATATTAATTAAAAAAAAAATCAGAAAACTCTGTAAGAAGAAATTATTATTTTATGTTTGTATATTAAAATTAATTTGCATCGTGTTATTTCTTTTGATCACCCTCTTATCCGCAGTAAGTTAAGGTCCTTTAATTATTAATATTTAATTACTATTATTAATTATACCAACTGTTATGAATTATAAATTTTCACAATTTGAATTTTTTATAATAATTCATTTTTATCTGTGATATCTGATCTTTATAATAAATTTCACTACCGTTAATAATAAAATTGAGATCTTATGATATATACAGGGTGTCCTAATATTTTGTGTAAATGCATCTATATACATTTGAAACTCATTTAGATTAGCCTGTAGGAAGTATCAATCTAGTGAAATGCTTGAATTTAAAAGCTTTGCCGATTTTAATGAAATGAGGTACGATAATACAAACTTTATTGGAACATTTATAATTACGTTTTAATCTTGAAAATCCATTACGAGTTATATTGAAATTAAAAAATAAATTCAATGAGATTTTATTATCACCTATCAAATTAACGTAATTGCATTGTTTGTCAAAAAGCAGCCAATTAGCGTTGTTTTCTATTAACATGCTTTATTAGTGTTTTATTATAATATTCGGATAATTTCCATGGTATATTTGTCAGGTTTTAAATTCATTGTACAAATAAAATCCCAGATCTTATTGATTCTTTTATAACCTGTAAAATATATGCACACAGAAGCGGCGTGGGACATAAAGTCTAATAATTCCCCCATTCTCCTTACCCTTAGTAATAATATTATATAAAAGAAAATTTCATCAAAATTTACTAACAGAGCTTCAAATTTGAACTCAATTCGCATTTCTCATTAAAAACCGAAAACCAAGTGGTCCACTAGTAGTATTATCCTACAAAATAAAGGTAATAATTAAACCAGATAAATTATGTCCAATAAAAGAAAATTAAGATGAATTTTGAATCAATCTAGATCCCAGCAGATAAAGCTAAATTAAATAAAAGCGAAATTGATCCATATATCTAGTTGAATTAAAATACTCACTTTAAAGGGGCACCAAAAGACTACAATACACTTAAATCCGCAGACGGTAAATGAAAAAAAGTACATGCTTTTGATAAGGTATGAAATGTCAGATATAATTATAAATTAGGCATCTGTCAATTATTGAAGTCTCATATTTTAGATAGAGCTTTTAGAATTAAACAAGATAATGCATATTCTAAACCAAAATGGATTAAGGGAAATACGATAGGGAAGTGTATTAGGATATTCCTTATTTAATTTATGATGCGATAGCCGAATTATGACCTCTGGTGACGACACTGCTATAATTGTTGTAGACAGGGTCGTTGCGTGGATTGTAAGTGCGAGATCTTACAAGGCGCCCCCTATAGTACGTTTTTATATTATTCTTTACCGACGACCGTGGTGTACTGACTGACTAACCTATACCAAGGTTGTGAGACCCATCGTGACTTACGCTTCTATAATATAGTGACACAAAATGCAGCGCGAATGCAGCTAGATAGCTCTGGGCAAGCTATAGAGAGTAGCATGTTTAAAACAACGCAAACCGAGGCTATGGAAGTTCTGCTGAGGTCTCCCTCTTTTACATCTAGTAATCGAAAAAAAGGTACTGGCAGCAAACTACAATATTGGTCTAAATGGACTCGGATGGGAACTTTCAAGGACAGGATGCCATTCCATGATTGCAGAAAAACTTTTCGAAACCTTTTGATATAAACATACCTGAGAGGGACAAAAAAAGTGAGGTCACGACGGGTCCAAAACAGAAAACAGCACAGGGGTTATATGAACTCAGGGAAATATGCATTCGGAACCAGTGATCTATGGCAATGGTCTTTCAAGCGGTAATGACTGCGATAAATGTAATAGTGAGTGAGGATCTTAGAAATAATCAAGCATCCCCTAAAGCAAACTAGTATTAGACTGTCATAAAACATAAATGTCCTATCAGATCATAACAAGATAACTCTTGAATGTGTGCATTTGCCAAAGGAAATAAAGAAACAAACCGTTTGGCTGGTAAAGGAACCGAAAAACCTGTAATTGGACCACAATCCACATGTGCAATTTCCTTCTAATATGTAAATGATATGCTGAAGAAACAATTAAAAGGCAAACACAGGGAATACTGGATGGACATCCGGGACTAAGACAGTTCAAAGCACTAATAGAAGGTCCATGTCAAAATAGACGGAAGCTTAAAACTGACAGGACACTGTGAGCTCGGAAGACAACTGAACTTCAACAGGAATAGCGAAATGTGAGGAAGAGGACGAAACTCCTCTTCATATATTATTACCAGAACCATTGGACTTTGCCATGTGTACTGGTCTGATGTGAAACTGTTGGGGCACAATAGGGCTAGAGCCTCAGTGCAGGTAGGATTTTCCACGCCCGATTCAACTGGAATTGAATAGAATCTCCATGAAAAAGTCAGTAAATTAATATCGATCGACTCTCACGGTAACCATTACTGACACAGCAGGTTTTGTCACCGTAATCTGATTAGATGTACAGTACCGCGATCGCCCCGGTTATACCGCCCACGCGACGCCCTTGGTAGTAGGTGAAAATCACGAAGAAGTGGTAATGAAACTGAAAATCTCAGTTAACAAAATTAATCAATGGCAAATTAAATTGGGCTAAATCTGTTGTAAATTTCACTAACAAAAGGAAATAAAACATTTGAAATAAATTTTAGTTAATTTTGTCCAATTTTTATATTTGTGTTAGAAAATTTTCAATGTTTTTTCTAAAATTCTTGATGTTCTAGCAACAGTTAGTGATTTTGTAGAAGTCTCCTAAAGCATTAATTGCTCATTCTTTTGAATTTTTTTGGAAATATACAGATAGTACCATTAAAAAAATAATTTTCCATATTCGGATATGACAAAAAACTGAATCCACACAAAAAATGAAACGTTTTAGAAAAAATCGCATGTTACATCTTTAGACATTTAAAATTTATTAAAATGAAGAAATCTTTAACTATAAACATCTGGTTTAATTTAATTAAATGTTGTGTCCATGGTAGTTGTACATAAAATATTAAGTCACCCTGTGTATATAAAGAAAAATAATAATAATTTGGATATTATTTAAATTCCTTAATTATTATTACAATACGAAAAATTTCGACAGCAAATAAACAAATATGGACACTTACCATTATTGCCGGGTAAACTAGTACTTCCTATTATTCCTACTATAAAGAGTATAAATATACAATGCGAAAACAGTGTATATATAAGTGATATGTACACAAGATATTCCAAAATAAAATTGACTATTTACATAACACATAATTTACATAGATGCAGAGCAGTTATTTTTTGAATAAAACTGTTTAAACATTTATTACCCATTTTTCATAAAAGTTGGAGCATAATCTGTAATCTTAAATGCAAATTTTTAAATTTGCATACTGTATACAAGAAAAGCTAAAAAAAATATAGAAATGAATAGGAGTTAAGGATCTAATTTTTGAGAATATTATTATTTATTAAGATTGAAATTAAAAATCATATTTTAATTTGAGATTCCATTCGCCCATCTTGAAAAACCATTAAGAATTGGAATATATTTTTTTCTATTTTGCATCCATTATTACTAGAACACTTAAAACAGTTCATTTGTGGCTATAAAGTACTGTTTAAATTTACTATATATACAATTATGATATTTTAATTTAAAAAGACAAAAAATGCAAAAAAATACAATCCGATATCAAAAATTGCCAGTGGAACTTTGAATTTGTTTTCAAAAAAATAGAGAAAAAGAATAATGAAATCTATGCTAAAAATTTATAGAAAGCTTATTATAGAAAAAAATTATTTACGAAGCACCAGGTCTATTTTTAATCTCATTCGACAATTCTAGTATGCGAGAAAGTGGGATTAAAATGCCATATAGGAAATCGAGGCCATCGACACGACATGATCAAAGTGTCAAATGATAATATGGCAACAACGCTTTTACAGTTTAGCCAATAGACAGAATTGCTTTTTCCTTTATTAAACATCAAATTTCTCTGCTTCCGCCCAAATGTTTGCGCTTGCGGTTACTGTTAGTGACACTAAACATTAGTGTGTCTTTTGTTTGAATAATTGTGGTTTTTCGAAAGATTTTGATAAGAAAAAATGCGATAGACTCTTAAGCATCTTCTTCCACATTTTCCAAAGCCTGAATAGCCACTAACCTTATTAATCAGCTGTTGATTATCCATATTTATTATTATATAATAAATACTCTATTGATGATAAATATTAAGTTTGGAGGTGAAAACTGCAACTACAGAAAGAACAATAAAAAACTGCTTTGTGGCATGTCATGTGCATCTCGAATGGATGACGTATGGTATGACCCATCCGCAACATGTCTCGTCAAAAATGTGGCATTCGTGATGAATTAGAATTTCCTTAAGTACTCGTTGGGGTCTGGTGTTAGGCAGGCTAGTGTAGTAATATCCCTAGGACAGTAATAATCCAGCAATAATTTTATTAGTTTTCAAAGGCACGTAGGCGGAGGGATGTTACCTAAAGAAACGTGCCTGAGGAAACCATATAAAATTATGAGTATTTATCACTGTCCGTGGGATATTTGGGGGTCTATTCTTAAACAGTGATATTTTGTGTTGCATGCGAGATTTTTATATTGTCGAACGAAAAATGCCGCATTCGACAATTATTAATAGACAAATTGTAGAGTGGTCTAGAGCAGATGCGAGATGATACATTTGACAGATTTTTATCTATTTTATAAGGTTAGAAATGGAAAACAAGAATATTATAAATGATCTTGATACAGACGAGGTATGTGTAGAAATTAGTGATGTAAAAAGTACCTACCCGTTACAAAGTAACCGGTATTTGCCTTATACCCAAAGTAACGGTTCTTTGTCTTTGTCATATTAATGATAGTCTAGTCAACAAGTGCTTTTTATGTCAAACTTCTTTTCTCCGCCTCCGAAAAATATGAACGAGATGTCATTCGATTCGGAATGGCGTGCAGATGATTTGTGAAAAAATTGAAGAGCCACTTACAAAAATTGCAAAAGTTATAAACAATTAACTGAAAAATAATGCGGTTTGGTTTTTAGCAAATATCTCAAAAACTATTTGACATTTTTCAAATTTGAAAGAAGGTTTAAAAAAAAGGAGAAAAAGTACCAAAAAGAAGGTGTACCTCCTGGAACTGCAGGACCAATATTTATAATTTTCCCAGAGTGTTAAAAATTCGGCCGAAAATGGGGATTCTGGCTTGCGTAAGCGCCGCCCACTTTGGACCTTTAATGAATAAGTATTATTTAAACTTATTAAATATGAAAATTAAGAATTGAAAACATTCAGGCATCTGCTGGATCGATTCATGAACAAGAATCCGCGGTCAAAACATTTTATCGCTATTTTTCTATTAGTTATGCTTTAATTAATTAACACTTTTTTTCTACTTGAATATAAACATTGTAAGTGGGATAATTGTTAAATAACAAATCTGAGATATTTTCCTTTTTTGAACCTATTTTTAAAAGGTCTCAGAAGAGATTCCCGTTGGAAAATTAAAAAATTGTTATTTTTTATTTTGTTATTAACAATTTACTTAGGATAAAAATTAAAAATCTTGATTAATTATTCAAAAAAAAACTTATTTTCATATAACTCTTAATCCGTTTTATTATGATTATTCAAGCTTTTTAATTTTTAACCTCGGAGACCTTTCAAAAATAGGTTCAAAAAGGATAAAAATTCAGATTTGTTTTTTTTAACAATTATCGCACTTATATTCCTCCATGTTTAAGGAGGAAAAAATTGTTAATTAACTAATGTATAATTAATAGAAAAATAGCGAAAAAAATTTTTTGACCGCGAATTATTGTTCATAGATCTATACAGTAGATGCCTGAATTTTTTGAATTTTTAATTTTCATGTTTAATGAGTTTATATAATATTTATTTGGCCGTATTTTCAACCTTCTCGGAAAATTATAAATATTGGTCCCACAGTTCCGGGGAGGTACAATTTTTGTTGGGAAATTTCCTCCTCTTTTTGAATCGTTTTTCTAATTTGAAAAATAACAAATAGGTTTTGAGATATTTGCAAAAAACCAAACTCCATTTATTTTCATCTACACGCTATTCCGAAATCGAATGACACCCCATAATTTTTCTAATCCTTTTTAATAGATTTCCAAAGAGACATTTATATAAAAATTAGAAGCATTCAAAAAAAAACGTAAAAAAAGTTTATTTTTTACAAACTCTTAAAAATAAAAAAATTGTAGATGAACAAAGTTTAAAATCAAATTGTAACTCATTGTCAAAATTTGAATTTCACAAAATTGTAGGCCAGAAATTTAAAATGATTAAATAAACGAATATTTAGCATGTTATTATAGGTAGGTATGATATTGTAAATATTTGTAAATTGCATAAAATTATATGTGTTATAAAATGAATTTTAGTTTTAATATTCTAGAAACAGATTACGAACCCCTTCTAACTCAGATAGGCCCCGGACTCAATTTACCCATCTCCGGGACTCAACTCGGCTATCATTAAAACGGATTATAAATTCTGGGAATCAATTGGGCATCTCCGAATTTGATATTAAAAAATGTATTCAAACTATATTATGAAAAATGGATAATTTATTTTTTAACGAATTAGACTTTTTAACCTCATTGTATAAAATATGTCTTATATTATTAAGCTCGTTTTTCAAAAATAATAAGTAAACATAAGTAATTAAAAATCATTTTGATTGTCAATTTCTTCTAATAAACATAAAGGAGGTTTCCTTATAACACAAATATAAAATTACGTGGAAAACTCAGTATTTTAATTTGCGTGGGAAGGGAGATGTTTTGCTCGCATCCATATCATTGTGTTTATTAAAAGTTCCACCAACATAGATAAATATAGATTTATTAAAGCTCTCAGTTTTGATTCTACCTTCTATTTTATTTGGTAAATATTAAGCATTATATTTTATATACAATCCTTTTTATAAACAATAAATATAATTTTTAGAACTGCCGGAACATAGCAAACGTTATACTAATCCTACAACTTTAACGTCCTATTTCAACAATACAAATTTAGGGACTGCCACAGTTACAAGGATACAAGAAACAAAAGGTAATTTTTGAAATGGGCTTTTGAATTACACATAAAATACTTGTGAATAAATAACTTTTCTCAAAACCAAACAATACAACATGTTGTGCCTCAGGGCTTGGTAACACCCCTGCATCTGTACAAATAACTCACTCACTATTATATGCTGACTCAGAATATGTGGTTTGACATCTATATATTATAAAATCAAAATCAAAATTAACAAACTAAATAACAAATAAATAATCCTAATTAGTAGAAATAATAAAGAACTTAAATATCTAACCATACCGAAGAGTAATCTATCATTATGGTGTACATGCTTATTAGTGATGAGGTGAAAAGGGTTTATAAGAGGATTGAAGAGGATGCAAAAGACTGCTGTCACGTCATGATGTGGAGCCTGGAATGTCAGTATAAAAACAATGAGCATTTCATCTGCGTTCGAGAAATATGGGAGGAGAAAGATTGATTTAATTCATTCTGTAAAAAGAAAAGAAGTTGATAGCTACCAACACGTGATTTTACCATCATAAAAGTAAGCTGTAGAGAATGCAAATAGTATACAATGGTTGATAAGCGATGTAGAAACCTTACCTGGAGCTAACATAAAAAGTGATAATGTTCTGCTAATGGCAGAGTTGGACAAGGAACTGAAAAGAATAAAGCGGTGAAAATCAAAAAGTGGGATTTGGAGAGACTAAAGTTTCTTAATGTCAAGAAATTAGTCTTGGACATAGAAACAAAAATAAGAAATTTGATGGCTAAGAATGGAGGAGAGTATAAAAATAGTCTAGGGAGTGAAATCCAAGAAATCGTGGATAACACAAATTATGATAAAAAAAATGAAGAACAGACGAAAGTTTAAATAATTAAACAAAGAAAAAGGGAGAATAAATTATTGAAAATTGAACACTAAATTAAAAAAGAGGAATGGTTTAAGAGTGAGAATAAAGATATAGAGAAAATGGTTAAAGCTGGAAGGGAAAGACAATCTAGTTTACAACAAAGTGAGAGAAATGACTACGAACAAAGAAAAGAAATGAAATGAAAGGTATGGGGTATAGTAAAACAACAGGGATTAATAAAATACCAGTGAAAGTGTTAAATGTGTCTCCAGGAGGAAAGCAGAAAGAAATGAAATGATATTGGTGACAGTGGAGAATGATTGAGGACTTCTTGAGACCCCAAATGATTCCATTGGCTAAAAAAGAAAGAAATGAAGAATTGTAGAGACCACAGGATGATCAATCTAGGAGTCCACCCAGCTAAAATCTTACTAGACCGTAATAAACAGGTGTATGATAAGACTGATGGAGAACAACGTGGATGGAAGTAGTTTGGTCCACTAATGATGTACAGTGGAGCGTTGTAATAAAAGGGATAAAGATATTTTCTTTGCTTTATAGACTTGGAAAAAGCGTTCAACTGTACTTTATGGGAAATACTGTTTGAGATATTAAAACAAAAAGGGTGTTAACTAAAGAGAAAGAAGGCTAATTAGCACATTGTACATGAACAAGAGAGTGTCTTTGCGGGTTGATAACAGCAGGACAAACGAAATTAGAAGAGGTGTCAAGCAAGGTTGTTGTTTATTTCCAACACTTTTTATAATTATATAAATGAAATGGAAAGAAGATAAAAGATTGAGTATAGGAGGAAGGGACATTGCAAGTGTACGATTTGTAGATGACATTGTGATCTTTGGGTAACGAAGAGGATTACTAAAACATCTAAAGGAAATGGAAAATGTATGGACTTATCAAAAAAATTAAAAGTAAAGAAGATTGTGAGAAATGAAATGTTAAAACATCAGTATGGATGGAGAAATATAAAAATTATCTAGGAACTGAGGTGACAGATAACTATGGTGGAGGAACAGAAATAAAAGTAAGAATTGATATGGAGAACCGAGATTTTGATTCAATTAGTCAATTAGTCATGACGCTGAAGAAAATATTAGTAAAGTGTTTTATAAGCACTGTTTTTTTTGTGTGTTTGTGGCCATTGCGACAGAAGGAAATCAGAAAATTAGAATGTATTGAAATGCGTATTTGAAGAAGGGTGCTTAAGATCTAATGAATAGACAAGTTCTAAAAAAAGCAGGAGAGGAAGATAATCTAGTAAAAATAGAAGAAATTGGATTGGACATATATACCCAGAAGAACATGTTTGTTAAAAGATGTTTTGGAAGGATCGATGGAAGGAGACGTAAAAGAGAAAGTAGGAAGAGGAAAATAATAGATAGTATTAAGGCATTTTATAGAGATTATATTAAGATGAAAAAGTCGACACAATAACGATAACTTTGAAGAAACCACCAGGCACCAATGTATAGAAAGAAAATCATAAGAGATACCATTGAATTTTAACAGTTACAAGCTCAATATCAAAAGAAATTATTGGTTCATAATATATTAGATAATTTATGCACAATGTGGATGCTTAAGTACTAATAAAAAATATTTAAGTGTTGATTCTGGTCCTATACCTATTTACGATTGAAATGTTAATGATTATAGATTAGATTAAAGTAATGAAACAATTTAAATTTAAAATCTAACATATTACGAAATCAACTAAATAACAATTTGTCAGGCCGACCTTAATATATGGATATTATCTCTTCTGTTCGACGCCTGACTCAGAAAGAAGAATTTATATCTGTGGCTAACCTTAGAGTTACTACAAAATAAAGAACATTCGACCAAGCGATCATACCTACTTGGTGTTTTCAAATTTCAGATACGACTTTTTTCATACAAGTTCAGTCGACAGGTTGGAAAAAGTGGAGTTAGGTGGAAAAGGGTTAATGAAACTTTCGGATGCTGTTTATGGATGGTTAATTAACATGTTCTTAAGTTTTAGACTTCGAAGGCTCTGTCCGTAAAAAGGAGGGGGGAAACTGCAAGATTTTCGACGTTCCTCCGGTTTTTCCTCAATAACTTTTATCCAATTCGTTAGCGAGATATGGCGCTTCAAAAAAGGTACATTTTTAAAAAATAGCTAAATAATGCCAAAAATATGCATAATTCCACCACATTTCTTCTGTTATACTCGAATTACGATGAAATGATGTAATTATAATTTCTGGTTACAATCACCAACTTTGGACAACCCCAACCCACCCACCCTGCTTCCCCATTCTCCCATCCAAATCCAATTCACAAAAGCTAATTTTCTTCTCTGATGAAAGCCCACCACATTCACGTCATGTTGGTATTGAATCGTTCGTAGTAATATTTATTACCTGTTTTCCTGATTCCAGGCTGATCATAAATTCTGAATCGATAGGAAGGAATCATTTCAGTTATCGTTTCAAGTCTGGTGAATTGTTCGCACAAATTAGAGTACTTTTCGGAGATGGCGTCTACATCTAGTGGATCAGATCTGTGTTTTATTTGTAAAGGAGGAGTTGAAGCAGGTGAACTAACTGTAGTGAAAGCCAGAGGAATTGTTAGACTGTTGGAGTCTAGTGTCAAAAGGAAACTTTCGATGAACAGTTCCTGCGTGGATTCAGTGAAGTGCACAGCGCTTGCCAAACAAGGTACAACAATGAGAAATTGATGGCTGCGTTTGTACATCGTGGATGTGACACATTCAAAACTCCTTTTCCTGCACCTAACCGGTGGTACCTACTCAGCTATCACTGATTTATTCAAATCAAAACAGGCAAAGTTGCCCTTAGATTCTGCCCGAAATGGCTAATAAATGTATCAAAAAAGGCGAGGATGTGTGGAGACGAGTGTCGGAAGAAAATAGAATAACACTGATTTACTTGAACACAGATTTGACGAGGCCATGCAGGTAACGTTTTCATACATCGACGAGAACAGTGATGAATGCCAGTTTTCCATTTAGTAGATGATTGAGGAAGATAGTCGACCACACAGCAAAACTGTGAAAAGTCATCTTAAGACGAAATATGGAGACCACACCATCATTTCAGAATCAAGAAGCATCAGTCTGGAGAGGGTTGGTGATAAAATTCTCTACGATAACTAGTACTCCACCGAAAATAAAGGAGATGAACAGGAAGAAAGACGCCGAATTGTAGAGGCAGCTGTGAAAATTGATTGCTCCAAATATTCAACACGGTTGAGTATCCTCCGATTGACAACTTCTTGGATAGTGCGCGTACTGCGGGATTTTGTCCAACAAACAAAGATTGGACTCTTGGAAAAAGAAATGCCACGCTTTGGCTCCTGCAATTATGATAGCAGTGCGTCTCAAATCTTTTCTTACCTCCATCCAGTCTATTTGACAATGCGGACTTCAATGTTAAAACTTTGGATAGACAAGACACATTCCACGCCGTGGGAGGAAGTAGCCGGCCTGAAGGACCACGGACCACCCAATGCAGGTCTGAAAACAATTAAAATAGCGGATATAGCCATCAGCTATTCACATTGTTGTACCCTCACCCGATGGTATTGCTCTTGAAACGATAACGCAGCGAATAACTGAAACGATTCCTTTCTGACGATTCAAAATTTATGAACAGCAACCACTCTTTATGCCTGGAACATTAGCTTTTGTGAATTGAGGTTGGGTGAGGGAAGAAGGGGGAGCGGAGTGAGTTGAAGGGAGTGTCCATAGTTGGGGATTGTAATCAGGAACCATAAGTACAACATTTCATAATAATTTGGGTATAACCTAAGAAATAAGGTGGAATTATGCATTTTTTGGCAAATTTTAGCGAATTTTGAAAAATGACTTTTTTTTCGAAGCGCCATATCTCGGTAACGAATTAACATACAAACATACTTCATAGTCAAAATTGTAGGAAATTTAATGCTCTACAAAAAAGTTATATAGCTATTGCCGTAGGACGTAAGGGAAAAAAGTTATTAAGGAGAAAGCGGAATAAGGTCAAAAAATATGCAGTTTCCTCCCCCCCTACTCTTTTCGCACAACGTCCTCGAGGTCCAAAACTTGAGAAAATGTTAATTAACAATTCCTAAACCACATCCCAAATTAACTTCGGACCTTTTTCTATCTGAAACTATATGTCGACTTGACCATACGTGACACACAGAATTTTCGAATTCATATTCAATTTTTTATCTACTAAACATCTAATATTAGCATAGTGAAAGTTATTCATATTTTGATGAACATTAATCACGGACTAAAAATATACTAAATTTGTCCTATTTGCGTCATTGCGGTGAATAAAAAAGATAAGTTAGACAGACAGAAAGTTATGCTTGAAAATTGATTGATTGGATGTGGTTCTATATTAAATATTATTTATGTTATGATAGAAATCTTCTATAGTATATAGGCAGTAAAGTGTATTGTATATATCTCTTATTGTAAAAATTATTGATTTTAATGTTTAATGAACATATTTTGAATTGAACTGAATATCAATCAATTGTAATTTCAACTCGGGGGTTTTGTCTGTCTGATTTTGAAATAATAAATTTATTGAATATTTGACATTTGGTTATATAGATAGAAATATCAATCAATAAAAAATATATTTGCATCATTTATAAAAAGAATTGTATTTTTTTTATTAAACATTAACACATTTAACATTAATATAGCTCAGATATGTTTAAGGATCTTTTTTAGATTATTAAAATCTACTATAGGCTGTACAGAATAAATTTGTAGAAAAAAGGTTTTAGTCTTAATTTCGTTCCAGTCCCTATAAGTATATGATAGACATGTAGTAGAATTTTTAGATTCTGGATACATGAGTGGCGTTAGCCTTTATACAATATGTCACAAACCTTCAGTTTTGTATTAGTTTTTTTTTACTCGCTTTAAAATAGAATGGAATGTATTCGTTGTTATTTTACTCATATTAAAATAACTATAATTTTATAATATAAAATCAAAAAATATCTAACAATTTTTAAAAATTCAATACGGGTCCGGATAATGTTTGTCATAGTTTTAAAATACTTGTAAATAATATACCAGCCACAAAATTCTAAACAAATAATTTTTTTGAAAACGATTCTTATATAGCATAAAATAGGCTCTGTACAGGCTGTCCCAATAAATACATATTTTTTAAAGAAATACCGATATTTTAATTATATAAAAGCCAGTTTATAAAGTATATCAGGGACCTTTAGTTTTTTTTTAAATCTAGTAACATGTATATATGTGGCGTTAGATTCGAAAGACATTTTTTAATGAGATATATTTTAAAATGCAAAATAAAATTTATTTAACAGTTTCATTTAAAAAAAATGTAAATTAATAGGTGAAAAAAAAATTATGTGCTTTTTGTGTACCGAAAAATCAAATTTTGTGCTCGACCGCAACAATATTTTAGTCGAAAAAATTGATTCTTATGTAAATCGTACCTGGCGGATCCCATTTTGGAGTTAGCCAGACAATTTGGAATTGCGAAATTGGCCAAAATCGGCATTTTTCGAAAAATCTAATATTTTATGGACATTTTTTAGTTTTTAATTATTATCCAATATCTCTCTTAGTTTAAGTCCGATTGAATTGAAATTTTTAGGAGAGCCAATTTAAACCTTTGGTATTACGACTTATACGACAGAAATGCAAAAAAAATACGTGCCACCAGTAATTTGTTTTAAAAAAGTTGGTGACAGGAAATTTGTTAAAAATGCAGCAACAAATATAGTTGGTACCAAATATTCAAATTCAAATAAATATTTCCTAATAAATATAGTTCATTACCTAACTTTACACCTTTTAATTTTTCTTTCTCTGCGAAAAACTTAAATTTTATGGAGCAAATTTTTTCATAATTTTTTTCTCCTCCAATAAAGCAACTAGTCCTATTTCTTCCTCTTTATACACATTATTTGACTCGCTTGTATATGGTGTTTTTCTTTAGAATCAGGTTATAAGCAATGCATATTCCAAACTTGTTAACACTTTTAGAAAAATTTCATTTGTTGTTAAAGATATTGGGTGTAGCCTTTATTGTTAAATAATTTAAAATATACACATTGTGATAAGAGTTTTCATTAGCAATAATGTCGATACAAGAG
The DNA here is from genome assembly GCA_963243735.1 of Neocrepidodera transversa. Lineage (NCBI taxonomy): Eukaryota > Metazoa > Arthropoda > Insecta > Coleoptera > Chrysomelidae > Neocrepidodera > Neocrepidodera transversa. Next base: position 13,879,287 of record OY725348.1, read on the forward strand.
TCTCTAAAACCTTTTATTCTATACAAAAGGACATCATTTTTTCCTTATCTTTCGCCCAAATCTCATTTTGCATGTTAAATGTTGTTACTTGCTTTATTTTTCTAGAACCTTTAGTATCTCGAATTTTTTTGCAAATTATACAACGTTTTGGGCTTTCAACGCCGGTTTTCCTTATTTTGTCATCAGTATTAGCCACATCTGTGCTTTCTGGATTTGTTTATAAGCCTTTTTGGTGTAATTTCCTCTGCATCATGCATGATAGAGAGGACATTTTGACAAAAATACATCCCTTTTTTCGGTATAATATTTCAAGAGAGATATCATCCGATTTTATGGAAACTGCTTTAAATACATAGTCCACTGCTTTTTCTCTAACGCTCTGTAAAGTTTATTTACTATTTTGTTAGGAAAATATGCATTTTATAAAGTTTAACTGGGAAGTCATTGTCAAAAGCTAAAAACGCGCACAAAACTGCTGGCGAAAAAAAATTTCTTTAAAGTTATTCTTTGTTCTAATTAAATATTTAACAAGTTTAAAATGTCTGGAAAAGAAACTTCGTTACTTTAATATGCACTTAATATCTATAGCACCCAACTTTGTATCTTGGGTCGCGACGCGGGGGTCTTATATATTGCAGCACTGGTTCCTAGAAAAGTAAGTAAGTTATCAAAAAAATCACCGAAATAAAAAAGTTTACTTGGTTCTTTGGCTACAACCCTGTCGGTTACTATCTTTAAAAACAAAAAATTTATACCAAATTTCTTGTCACCAACTTTTTAAAAACAAATTACTGGCGACACGTAAACTATTTGCATTTCTGGCTCTCATAAAAAATTCCATTTAATCGGACTTAAACTAAGTCCGTAATTATGATAATAATTAAAAATTAAAAAATTTCTCTAAAATGTAATATTTTTCGGAAATTGCCGATTTTGGATAATTTCGCAATTCCAAATTGCCTGGCGAACTTCAAAATCGGATCCGCCATGTCGATTTACATAAGAATCAATTTTTTTAGCTGGTTGTTCGCGAGAATTATGGAAAGTCTACCTTAGATACTGCTCGTTCTCTGACTATTTTGAAAAAAATCAAATTTAAGGGGTGTAGCACGATATCGATCCCTACCCCGTACGGACATAGAATCGCGAATACCCTGAAACAATAGCGCCATAATATTGTGCTTTTTGTATACCCAAAAATCAAATTTTGTTTTATAACTGTTTTGAAATAATAGTGTTAAATAAATTAAAGCGAATCGATTAATTTTCTTCCAAAACAGACCAAAAAATGCATTCCATTGTACTTTATTTACAATAACATAATAGCTATTTGTGTATTAAGAGCGGAAAGTGATACTTTGCTGCTTGAGGCAGAGAGTTGCCCGCGCGACGCGTAGCGGAGCGCGGGCAATCTGCCGAAAGCGGCAAAGCACTTTCTGCTCGAATTGCACACAAGATTTTTTCTACGATCACATTATTTTTAGACAAATAATTAAAAAAAAAACATGAAAATACACTTCATAACCTAAAAATGAAATAATGACGTTTCATTAATTTCATAGTCTACTATTTGCACAAAATAGTAAGTAGGTACTGAAATATGCAATCACTTTTGCATATAGGTGTACCTAGGTGTATCTAGGTGTACCTTCTGACTGTTATATTTTTACTAGATAAATTTTATAAAATAAAGTTTAATTTCGTTCGAAATATCTTCAAATATTAATATTTCAACTAAAATATTCAGACTGCCCTACATTTTGTTTTAATATACCTATTATTTACTACTTTTCTTTAGTTTATTGTAAATGAAAACAGGCGAGCGGAAAAGTACGCGCTAGAGCGACAATAATGTCAAATTATTACAGATCACGGAAAACGTCAACTTTGCGGTTAGATTTGAGTGTGCAAAAGCCTACTTTGGGTAGTGATCGTAGGAAAAATATATATGTTTGTATAGTTATACTGTAATTCTTAATTCTAAAAAATGTGACTACAATATCGCTTCGAATTATTTAGAGCAAAATCGGCCGGATTAAATGAATTTGGAGGTGAAGCAGATATCGAGATGCGGTTTTCTGCATTGTGTTCAGGAAGGTCACAGAAAAGGACTCTACATGGTCTGGTTAATCCGTTTTTGGAAAAATGCCTTCTGGGCCGGAAAATGCATTTTCCAATTGCATCACTACTTGCATCATTATAGGAACGACTGGAAACTCGGAAAAATCGCTCGGAAATTGTTACTTGAGGGTTTTCAGGCCCGCCGAACTCGATTCTGGCATTAGGGTTATCCGGGGGCGGCTTTTCTGGGGGTGAGGGGGTGGTTAATTGGGAGAGAAATTGCAGCGTGCATGGAAATCGCTTCAAACTCGTTACTCAGGGGTTTTCGGGGATGACCAATTCAATTCTGGCATTGGAATTACCCGGAGCCGTCTCTGCGGGGGGTTCGGGGGTGGTTAATTGGGGGAGAAATTGCAGAGTGCATGGAAATCACTTCAAACTGGTTACTCAAGGGTTTTCGGGGATGACGAATTCAATTCTGGCATTGGAATTACCCGGGGGAGCAAGGGGGCGGCTCTGCGGGGGTGGTTAATTGGGGGAGAAATTGCAGCGTGCATGGAAATGGCTCCAAACTCGTTAATCGAGGGTTTTCGGAGATGCCGAATTCAATCCCGACATTGGAATTGCCCGGGGAGGCACGGGGGCGGCTCTGCGGGTGTATCCGGGGGTCATTCTGGGGGGAAATTGCATAGTCCATGGGAAGCGCTCCAGGCCCGTTACTCGGGGGTTTTCGGGGATGCCGAATTCAATTCTAGCAATAGATTTCTCCGGGGCCGCTCGGGGGCCCTTCTGTGAGGTTGTCTGGGGGTGCTTGGGCCCGGGGGGGGGGATGTCAGCGTCCATGACAATCAGACATTAGACTTCACCGGGGATATGAAAAATAAAAAATTTGATGGATTATTAAATAAATAAATATTACAAATATTATAAAAACAATTGCTTTGGGAGTCTTTTGTGCCTCGAAATTGGGTTTAAAAAAGGGGACAAAGCTAAAGAGAGTAGAGTATCGTTACCACCGGGACCGGCGCGAACAGAAGTATTTTGTATCGACTGAAGAGAAAAAATTAGGCTCCAGTTCCCGCGCGCAGTCGGCGTCTTTATAGCATCACTATCACATCTGTCGTTTAGGACCACGAGTAACGAGTTTGGAGCGATTTCCATGCACGCTACAATTTCTCCCCCAATTAACCACCCCAGAACCCCACGCAGAGCCGCCCCCGTACGCCCCCGAGTAATCCTAATGTCAGAATATAGTTCGGCGGGCCTGAAAACCCCCGAGTAATAATTTCCGAGCGATTTTTCCGAGTTTCCAGTCGTTCCTATAATGGTGCAAGTAGTGATGCAACTGGAAAATTCATTTTCCGGCCCAGAAGGCATTTTTCCAAAAACCGATTAACCAGACCATGTAGCCACGTTTTCTGTGACCTTTCTGAACACAATGCAGAAAACCACATCTCGATATCTGCTTCACCTCCAAATTCATTTAATTTTCTCTATCTGCCCTGGACTATAAACCATTATCACCGGGAGAACGTGAAAAAACCTTTGAAATTTGACAAACTAAGGGATCTTCTACAGATTAAAATTCTGTTGGTACAGGAACGTTTAAAAATTCTTCAAAACCAAAAACCGTGAACGGTCAGTGTCTCATTAGAAGTTGACGAAATCCATTATACGGAACTAATTTGCAAATAATTCAATATTGTAAGTATATTTTATTAAACTAATTTAAGTACGTTACGGGTGGATCCATAGCATTTAGGGAATTAGGGAAACTAACAGCCATTTTCTTTCTTTAATTTTATATTTACCAATACAAAAATTGAATTTTGCGGACTATGTGGTGGCAGCCGCGAAATAGGCACTTCGTGGTCGGTTCCACGAAAAGGAAATAAAGCAGGCGTACCACAGGACAGTGACTTAGAACCTGTCATTTAGACTGTAAGTTAAAATATGATATATCATGACCATCCTGGCTGTGGACAAAGACTATGGAATATGTAAATTGAAGTTTAGGACTAAATGCTACTGAATTAAATTAAACGAAACATATCCCGTCAGGATAAATAGTACACAAATACAATATACTATTGTAGCCAAATAGTTAGGAGTTACCTTGGAATGCTTATGTCAAAAAGAACTTGTCTTCAAGTATAAAGAAATTAATTCGATCTTGGGTAGATATTTCATCCTGTAAATCTACAACAGAATACTACTTTATAAACAAATTTTTGGGCCCATTGTAAAGTTAATTTTTTATTTTAGAACCTTCATCATCGACAGACAAGTTTTGGTTCTTTGCTATTTTTTTCTCTTCCTTTTGCTTACGAAACATTTGATCTGATTGGTCGATGATGTATAATTCAATGTACCAACGAGATAGATCAATTCACTGCGTAGTCATATTCTGATAAAAAAATTTAGATGACTGGCAATTTTAAAGTGTTACGGATTTACAGAATTGTAATTATTTACTTTCTCGTGGGATTTAAAAAAATAGTGCTGTGAATTCTTGAGGAAGTTTTGGAGTTACTTGGATTGTTGTTTCTCCACGAAATCATTAATATGGTTTATTAAATTTTTTCAACGTACACCCATACTACTGTTAAGATATTTCCAAGATCTACTATGTTTATCGTAAATTAGGAAGCATTACAATATTGTAAACGTAACGTAATTCGTTGGAATACTATCATTCATCAATTTCGGTCTCGTGGTTTTGCAGCACATAAAAACATATACTTCTGATGCTATTATCTATCTTAGGGTTTTTGCGATTCTATGTCCGTGCGGGGTCGGGATCGATATTGTGTTACACCCCGTAATGTTGATTTTTTTACAAACATTGCTGAGGTCCAGCATAAAATATGATTTTTGGGTACACAAAAAGCATAGTTTTTTACTTAAACATTTTTTAAAAATAATGCCCTCTTTATGCCATACTATACTTTTACAAAATTAAAATCTCGCTATTATTTTAGAAGATCACTGGCTAGATGTTTTTTATTGGGACACCATATGTGATTAATTTGAGGATCAAATACGTATATTCAATAGTTTAACAGTTCCTGCTTGAACATATACGGTTGGTTTAAAATTTTTTTTTAAGGCTGTCACTGCTAGTTTTTCACGTTGGTTTTAATATATATCCGGCATGTTAACTTGTCGGCAAATATTGTGCCATATAAATTTGCCAGTCCCTGTACGTATTGATATGGACCACCCAGTAGATCAAATGTCCTATTTAAAATTCTCAATCCGGGCTGGGTTCACTTTTCTATAAATTTATAAACTATCTACTTGACGTGACATTTCAAAAATTTAGGTAACTCGAGAAGTTTTGACAAAATTGAACTTAGAAAAATTACTGGCGCCTTTTTTTGCCCTGCTCTGTACCAATTTATTAATTCTACTGTTTCTTTCCGGCATCACTTCTCATCAAGTTACATATTTCCACTTATTGCATTTCTAATCTCAAGTTCTGATACAAATATTTTAAATGTTCTTTTATCGCAATTTTGTCCCTGTTTTTCAACCTTTATTTACTCTATCGGTCTATCTCATGTGTCTTTATCTTTTCTGCCTCGTCTTCTAATATTCTTTTTCTAATTCACCTTACAGTATAATATTTTGTATTTCTTTATTATTTTTTTATTTATCTATTTTCAAAAATGGACTCACCATGTCAATTAATAAATTTATCTAAAATTTTCTTCCAACATTTAGTAAAATATTCAAATTCTAATAAATATTTCATAATAAATTCTTTATTTGACAATTTAAAATTACAATAACTCTCCAAAAATTAAACATATTAAAAAAATTGACAAATCTCCAAATATTTTTATATCATTTCATTAAATGTAATTTTTAAATTGCCACACAATAATTCTGATCATCTTAGACAAGACATCTGTAATATTTAAATACATTTTCTTATCAAATCTCCCAAATTTTGTATTCATATATTATTCAAATATACTATGAATAAAAAATTTATTTAAATTTTCAAATTTATTAAATTTCACTACTTTAAATTGTTGATTTTCCCTTTTAAAATTCAAATATAACACAGAACATTATTTGATAAGAAAATTTAATTTAAAGGGGTAGGAAAAATAAAATTGTTAAGAGATTTGTCAATTTTTTTAGTAATTAATTGATGTTTGAAAATTTTGATATTGTCAGACTAAAAAATTTTTTTTGTGGAGTTTTAGATGTTATATTAAATATAAAAAAATTAATTAAATGTATTGGTAATGGGGAACATAAATAAAATAATTTATAAAAGGGTGAGTTCATATTATTTAAGAAAAAATATGTACAGAATATACCAAAAGGTGAAACAGGGAAGGTACAATAGCAACTAAAGAAACACAAGAAACAAGGGAAAGAAAACAAAGCAGCATCAATGAAGACAAATAGGTGAGATGCAGAAAAACAGCAAGACAGAAAAAGACTGACATACGAAAGTTAAGAGGAGACAGGAAACATTAATATTGATCAAATTGTATTTTTTATAAATTTATTATAGACTGAACCCAGCGCGGATTGAGAATCGTAGATAGGACATCTGATCTACCGGGTAGTCCATATCAGTATATTTCAAACTTTGAAATAATTATTATAACCAAAGGACCTCGCACTTTTCTTATGCAAACGGAAGCACCATCAAATTGTTTGAATTTTTTATATATCAATCCTATCCTATGGCTAGATTTTTAAATATAGGGCGTTGAAATCCCGATTTTTTAAATTGGTACAAAAAAGTCCCATTTAAATATTTTTGGAAGTTTTTGACTAATCACAATACATACTTAATTATCAACTTCAAAATATTTACTTACATTCATGCTTTTACAGGCCTCTTTTGGTTAAAGTATGTATTTTTACCATACAAAAATATAGCATAAAATATAAAAAAACACTGTCAAAATTTTTTAATATTTAATCCCTAAAATGTCCAATTTTTGGTAATAAAAAATATTATTAAATAAATATTTTAACACAGCTTATATTGTAGTGTGGTATTATTTTCATACTTACAGGATATATCTCGGTTGAATGTACAAGATAAAAAATCAACAAATAACAAACAGTTGCCAAACACCATTAACTTACCTTTTATTTATTTAATAAAAAATATTATATGTTTGAAAGATTTTAGATATGAGGGACAAAATCTACTATAGGGTCATACATTATTCGATTAAAAAAAAAATATAGGTCCGAAATAATAAAAATTTTTATTTGCCTTCACGATCCTCCTTACAAGAGAAATGTATTGTGAACGGAATTTCTGTTGTAAGGATACAGTCGGTAGCATTAGGGGTGGTAAACCCTGCACAAAATAATTCCAAAGCTGATTCGCGATAAAAGTATAAAATAAAAATTAAGAGGCAATCCATGCCGCAACACTTCCGTCACCGCGAAAATGTAATATTTTTAAATTTAAAAGAAAATATCCAAACATTTAACCAATAAAATTATCTACTATTAGTTATAGCAAAAATAAAAAAAAAATAAAAATTAATAAAAAAAAAATGAATAACCATTATTTTAAGCGACAAAACAAACATAAATTCTACACAATTTGACCAACGGCCTTTTAAATGTTCCATTCTACTTTTTAACTGAAGTGACTATGGCTATTCCATCATACCCTGGGTGTAATTCCGAAACACGACCTAATAACCATTGAGGCGGCGGTAAATTATCAACTTTGATTAGTACCAAAGTACCGATATCCGGAGCAGCACTAGAATTAAGCCATTTGCAACGTATGGAAATATTCACAGTACTACCGCCGTGAAAAATCCCGGTGAAGGCGCTGCATTAATTACCATCAAGGTTCTAAAGTTAAAAAATGCCCGTTAGTAATTGCCTGAATATCTTCAATATCATTACTTATGGGAATCAGGGGTTGCGAATTTAGAAAAGATTCTATTAGAGTTAAAGTAATATAAAACTCTTCGTATGTTAGAATTTGTTCAACAAGAACTCGAAAGTGGTGAGTTTTACACTCTTTACACCAGTTTCAGCTAGACCATTAAAATGTGACGGATGCAACTGAATAATTTCACGCGCGGCGGCTTGTCCCATTAATTTTGCAAGTTCACGACTAGCACCTAAAAAGTTGGTACTTGCTAGTTCCAAATGAATCAGAAAAGTGATTTAAAAGTTTACCTAAGAAATCGTTATTTGGCGAAACGGAGAGTAATACTACCTTCTTTTCTTCTCCGAAAAAGGTAAAGGTAAATCATTAGAATAATTACCTTTAGGCCAATATTCTTTGGATTTTGATAAAAATGACGGTCCTGTAAACCATAGCGGATGATTAACAAATTCAGAAGGTAACAGACATCTAGAGGCGGCATCGGCGGGTTTATTATCGTAATCAACCTAGTTCCAAAAAGTAGAAGGTAAGTTTTCTTGTATAAATTTAACTCGGTTAGCGACAAAGTTTTTCCATCTGGAAGAAAATTCATTGATCCAGTGCAAAATAATTTAATAATCAGGCGAAGCACGTTAAAGTGTAGTTCATTAACTTCGTAAGCAAAATAGCAGCCGAAAGCTTCAGTCAAGGAATAGTTAGTTTTGCCGAAGGAGCAATTTTAGATTTTGCGCAAACGAAACTTGTATGGATAAGACCATTTATGTCAGAAATCCTAAAATAAACGACACAACCATAACCCTTCTCACTAGGATCATTGAAGTCATGCAATTGATACTGCAAAGGGACAACTGAAACGAAATTGTTTGCAAAGAAGCGGAGACTTTTAAGATTAGCGAGGGCAGTAAGATCATCCATATATTTCTTCGATGCAAGAATAATAGACCTATGTGGGATATTATCCCAACTTAAAAGAGCTTGCCACAAAGTTTAAATGATATGTTTGATAAATAGGAGGGTGTGAGAACAGCAAGTAACAACATGTCATTGCTTGACCACTTTCTCTATTCAACTTATCCTCGTTTTATGAGCAATATTATTTCAGACATTAACTTGAGAGTATATGCGATAGTAGGGCATTATAGAACAAAATCATCAGTATAGTAAGAATTGCAAATAGCGTGTGCGGCTAAAGGAACATTTCGCCCTTCATTAACAACCAGTTGTTGGAGAACTCGAAGAGCCAAAACGGAGCACTATTAAGGCCATATGTCATACGGTTTAAAAGGTAAACTTTAACATCTACATTAGGTGAAAATCGCTAAAGAATCCGATAAACAGGGTTAACAAAAATCATTTGATACATTTGTTTGATATCTGTGTGTAACGATGTAAGCGAAAATTTAATAAAATTGCAACAATATCTTTTTTTTTTCTGCATCTATCTTAAAGATAAATAAAAAAATCGAGGTCCACACCAACCCTTCATACCAAATTTCAGCTTGATTGGTCAAACGTTTCGGCAGTTATCGTGGAATATTACACACAGACAGACCTTACTCTGCAAATTGTCTCAATCTTATTCGGAGACCTCGAAATGGATATTTCCATCGATATCTCGATTTTTTTGCTCGCTCACTATACTTTTTCTTTGATGGGACCGAGAAAGTAAAATCTTATTTAGCAAGTTTTGTTACTCATGTGTAAAATCTCTCAAGAAAGTAAAATTGTGTTTAGTATAGGATCTGATTTTACCACAAAGAATTTTAAACGAGAACATCGAGTTCTACACTATATCCAATCTTGGGAAATTTTGACGGTGATTTTTAATTTAATACTCTCTGCTATATTTTTATATGATAAAAATTCATATTTTAGCAAAAATAGGCTTGTAAAACCATTAATAAAGTAAAAATATTTTGAAGTCGATAATTAAGTACGTATTGTGGTTACATATATTAGTTCAAAAATATTTAAGAGGGAGTTTTTTGACGAGCCGCTCAATCCAGGCTTCACGACTGCAGCGCTAAAAGTGACAAAAATATTAAACAATAATTTATATTTATTTTATTAGAAGTTTTGATATTTATTTTATTAGAAATTTTAACTGACCAAAGCTAACCTGTGGAATTAAAAAAAAATATTTATTTTATTAAAAGAAGTCTTAAAAATCCAACTTGTGTTTAAAAAAAAATAAAAAAAATCAGAAGATGTGGGATTCGATCCACGGACCCCCTGCAACACTAAAGTATACACATTCACTAAATCTCATAAAGAAAATGATTTAAGTCACATCTGTCAAAATTATTATTTAATATTTTGTCACTTGGAACGCTAGTTGTGAAGTCGTGTGTCGGGTGACGTCCTTGATTGACCACCTCATGTTTTTTGTATCAATTAAAAAAAAATCGGGATTTGTAACTTCAACGCCCTGTATGTTGAAATCTAGCCATATAATATAATTGCGCTCATGGATATCTTGAATCAGAACATCAACTATTATTACATATAAAAAATTCAGACAATTTGACGGTGCTCCTCTTTGCATAAGAAAAGTCCTTTTACAAAACACCTAATTTTTTAAATATTATTTTTCTTTTATTTTAAGATAATTTGACATTATTAGTTTTTTTATCGTGATTAAATAATTAGTTCATCTATTAATAATATGATATTTATTTAAATATCGCATTATCTAGATTTGAATTGATTTTCCATTATTTAACAATTCTCAACAATTCCAACCCAATTTAGAATTTCCGTGAATATAGAAAATTAGAAGTTTAGTTATGTCTGTTTTACTATGATACAATCACTCATACTACTGAAAAAATTTTTATGTAAAATAAATTGTGTACTTAATTTTTTAAACGTAGATTAGAACAAGAGGAAATTTGTACTATGCGAGATATTACAGAAGCAGCTAAAGTAAGTTCTTACTTTTATACTGTGTGTCCATTTAAGATCGCAATATATGGAAAACTTTTTTTATTATCAATTTTATTGAAAAAAGTTATTCATCATAAAAACATCTGCATGGTTCAAAAACCTAAAATACAACTATCAGTTATCAATATTTTTAGTCGTATACGAGGTGTGTCAAGAAATGTAATTTATGAATGTGAAATGTGTATTTTTGTCAATATCGAAAATTGGTGTAAGGAAAAGTTGAACAAAATTAAAAATTACATTCAGATATGCAATCATATCAATTTGCATTAAAAAATAAGAATTTGTATTTTTTCAAAATGGTCTACAATAACATTTTAGTTCTAAATAATAGTTTTTGATTTTATCACAAATAAAGGTACTTTAATCTCTGAAAAAATAAAAATTTTCGACACACCTTGTATATGACTAAAAAAATTTGATATCTAATGACTTTATTCAGGGTTTTGGACAATTTATAAAGAATAACTTTTTTCCATAAAATTGATAATAAAAAAGTTTTCCATATGTTACAAACTTAAGTAAAACACACTGTATATAAAATAAATATAAAAAAGATTCTTATAAATTGATAAAGTTAAAAAAGTGTAAAATCCTTCTTGGCATATGTCAGTAAAATATTTATAAATATAAATCATTATTATATAATTAATTCCTAATAAAACGGATATATTAGTCGTAGAAAAAGTATAGTAAATATTTATATATATTCGGCTTTTGTTGCAAACTTTATTCTAGTAAGTAATGCATACTAATATCTCATTATGTATTAGATATGTTTAGTAATATGAATAATTTATTTTTGCTATGTTTGTTAAAGCTATTTTTTTATTTTTCTTTATTAAGTCCTTTAATTTTCCTTTTGTTATGTTTTACACAACCGCGTTTTAAAGAATATAATCAATAATTGATATATTCGAAATGTTTCCGGATATTTGCCCACCAAATGTCTCGATTAATAGACGACATATATTATAAAAATATAATATGTATCAAAAATTCTTTTAGTTCATAAATTCAAAATCAACTTTGATTGATTCAATTAATTTTCATTACTTTAATTTTAATTACTTTAATTCAAAAATATTTAATAAAAAAATATACTACCTCAGATATACCTCTTAAAAATAATTTTTTGTTAAATTCTATTAATTTCATCAATTGTTACTCAAAGCAATGTGTCTTATTATTCAATAGTAATAATAATTAATTTCCCCGCAATTTTTTACAAATTTTACAATTTTCGAAATTTTTGAAATTTACGATATATTTTACAAATTTTAAATATTCTGACATTTTCACTTTTTGAAATTTTCAAAAAAAATTTTAAATTTTTCCAAATTTTTGATCTATTTTTGAAATTTTCGAATAATTTTGTTTTCTGAAATTGTCGGAAAAAAATCCAAAATTTCAAATTTTTTGTAATTATTGGGATATTTCTTTAATTTTTTAATAATTTTTTAATGTTTTCTTGAAAAATTTTTAATGAATTTCGTTTTTTTTTAAATTTTTGATATGTTTTAGAAATTTTAAATATTTTGACATTTTCACTTTGTGAAATCTCGTAAAAAAATTCAAAATTTCAAATTTTTCGTAATTTTTGGTATATTTTTGATACTTTTAGGCATGTTTGAAATGTTTAAAATTCTTGAAATTTTTGAAACATTTTTAATTAATCGAATAATTTTTTTTTTGAAATTTTTGAAAAAAATTACAAAATTTCAAATTTTTCGAAATCCTTTCTATATTTTTGAAATTGTCTAGTTTTTTAATGTTTTTTGAAATTTTTTACATTTTTGATAATTTTTTAAATAGACGAATAATTTTGTGGTTTGAAGTTTTGGATATGTTTTAGAATTTTTAAATATTTTGACCTTTTCACTTTTTGAAATTTTCAAAAAAAAATTCAAAATTTAAATTTTTTCGAATTTCCGGTATATTTTTGAAAATTTCGAATAATTTTTAACGTTTTTTGATACTTTTAACATTTTTGAAATGCTTAAAATTCTTGAAATATTTTTAATTAATCGAATAATTTTGTTTTCTGAAATCTTCGAAAAATATTACAAAATTTTAAATTTTTTTCTAATTTTTGGTATATTTCTGTAATTTTCTAATAATTTTTTAATGTTTTTGTGAAAAATTTTTTGCGGACGAATAATTTTTGATATATTTTAGAAATTTTAAATATTATGACATTTTCACTTTGTGAAATTTTCTAAAAAAAATCAAAATTTCAAATTTTTCGAAATTTTTGGTAAGTATATTTTTAAATTTTCGATTAATTTTTTAATACTTTTAACATTTTTGAAATGTTTAAAATTCTTGAAATATTTTTAATTAATCGGATAATTCTGTTTTTTGAAATTTTCGATATATTTTAGAAATATTAAATATTTTGACATTTTCACTTTTTGAAATTTTCAAAAAAAAAATCAAAATTTCAAATTTTTCAAAATTTTTGATAAATTTTTGACATTTTCGAATAATTTTTATTTTTTTGACACTTTTTTTTTTATTCTTGAAATTTTTGAAATATTTTAAGGTAAACAAATAATGTTGTTTATTGAAAATTTCAAATTTTTCGAAATTTTTGGTATATTGTTGAAATTTTCGTAATTTTCAAATATTTTAATGTTTTTTGAAATTTTTGAAAAATTTTTAATTAGACGAATAATTTTGTGTTTTGAAATTTTGGATATGTTTTAATCTTAAATATCTTGTTTTCGAAAAAAAAATTCAAAATTTTAAGTTTTTCGAAATTTTTGGTATAGTTTTTAATATTTTTGATACTTTTGACGTTTTTGAAATGTTTAAAATTCTTGAAATTCCTGAAATATTTTTAATTGGTTAAATAATTTTGTTTTTTGAAATTTTTGGAAGAAATTACAAAATTTTAAATTTATCATATATTATTGATATTTTCGAATACTTTTTTAGTTCTTTTAAATTTTTGCCACTTTTGAAAAAAATTTAAATAAACGAATAATTTTGTTTTACGAAATTTTCGATATATTTTAGCAATTTTAAAAATTTTGACATTTTCACTTTTTAAAATAAAAAAAAAAATTTAAAAGTTTTAGACATTTTTGATCTATTTTTGAAATGTTAAATTCTTAAATTTTTGAAATATTTTTAATTAGACGAATAATTTTGTTTTTGTTTTTAATTTTCGGTATATTTTAGGAATTTTTACTTTTTGATATAATTGAAATTTTCAAAAAAAATTGCGAAACTTCAAATTTTTCGAAATTTTTGATATTTTTTTGAAATTTTTGATATACTTTTAGGTTTATTGAAATTTTTGAATTTCTAGATATTTCTTTTTTTTGAAATGCTGGAATTTTTTGATATATTTTCGAAATTTGTGAATTTCTTAAAACTCAGTTTTGGTATTTTTCAATATTTTTTTACCCTAGAGCGTTCAGCGCTGCAATATTTTGTTCGCATATAAAGGATTAATAAATCAAGAAAAATTAAATCTAGATCAATAATATCCATAATAAATCTGTTGTTTTTTTGTATTCCATTAATCCACTAGAAGAAAAAAAAACAGCAAAATATAAAACAAAAATTACTCGCCGCGCATTCTAAAAATAAATTAATCGAATTAGTTTGGATTCCGTCTCATGTTGGTATAGCAGTTAACGAGCAGACAGATAGATTGGCCAAATTAGCCCTTTCTAATCATCAAAGAAATATAGTTGAATTATTTACAGAGACCGATCTATATAACATCATCAAAGCCGAAAATAAGAAGATGAGAACAGAATAACCCAACAACAAACTAAAATCCCACTCTGATAGTACAGTAACTTAATAAACAGAGTATCAAATTCTGTTATTGTGAGGATATTTATATAATAAATTATACTGCAGTGAATATTTTGTATTTAAGCGTTTAATAAAATAAATTCATATTTATAAATAACCGATTAACAATTAAGTATTTTGATTTTGTACTTTTGAAAAAATGGCGAAAGTGCTATCCTACATGCATTCTTTAAAAACCGATCTAAATTATTTAAAATTAAAGAACAAACAAAAAAAATAAAGTAAACAATAAAATTATACTATTCAGTTACAAAACCATAAAAATTCCTTATTTAAGCTTAGAAGACAAATTAATTCATCTTTAACCGAGTTATTAGAATTTTGATTTGGTACTTTTTAAAAAATGGCGAAAGCGTTTTCCTGCATGGAATTAGACAATTATGAAAATGATATATAGTCCAAAGACTTACGGTATTTTAACAAAGTTCATTCATATAAGACGTTCTATTAGATCTGTCATAAAAATGGGCTTTACAGCAAGTCTGCTATTTTAATATCTTAAACATATACAGGGTATTTCATAAGAAATGTTCAATATTTGAATCATAAATTCAAGACCTCCAAATAATATTTTATAAAATAACCCTTGGTCAAATGTTATCCACTACTAAGATACAGGGTGTTGAAGTTATAATTTATTATTGGTTATTTTGCAATAATTGCAAACTAAAATGAAAATGTACAAGTGTCACATAATTTATGTTAGATTTAAGTTAATGGCTGCAGTTTTAATTTTTTTCACCAAATTCCATCTAAAATAGGTAACTTTTTAGCGAAGTCGCTTACTAGTCTAGTCAACACATGCTTTTTGGGTCAAACTTTTTCTCCGCCTCCGAAAAATATGAACGAGGTGTCTTTCGATTCGGAATAGCGTGTGGATAATTTTTGAAAAAAATCAAGAGCCGCTTGTAAAAATTGCAAAAATAATTAACTGAAAAATAAAAGTTTTAAAAAAGATTCAAAAAGAGGAGGAAATTTCTCAAAAAAAAATTGTCCTCACGGAAATGTAGGACCAATAATTATAATTTTGAATAAAAAATCGCAGATTTGTACTTTTAAAGTGTGTAATTATGATTTAAAATATCAAGCGCTTTCGGCCAGTTACCGGCCATCTTCAGGACAACTAAAATACCATTAGGGGGAAAATTAAATGTGAATGATAATTATTTTAGAAATACTTACAAGTCAAAATAAGAAGTGCGAAAATCAAATTGAAATTACAAATTTTACATATTTTTTAAAAATTATAGAGGGCCTTATAAGGACCAAAAATCCATACTAATAAGTTATTTATAACCCCTATGTAGGGTCATGGCCTTAAATTTATCTTTTTTTTAAGATACCATTGAGTAAAAACAAATTAATTATCAAAAAGTTTTAAGGAGACGAATTATTGCGAAGGTTGTACCATGCGGCGTAGAATAAAGCGAGGCTAAATTTATTTTTTATATGAAATTAAAAGAAGAATTGAGTACTTTAAATTTGGAAGAAGAAAGGAAAAAGGATAGAAGAAAATGACAATTGGATGTACACCATGAAGGTGTAAGTTTTTGAGAAAAAGAAGATGAGTTGGAAATAAGCAAGTGGATGGCTAAACTATGGAATTGTATTTAAAATTAAAGTAACCAATCATCACATAGATATTTTTCGTCATCCAGTAGAGTGTAGGTGGTGCTTTCTTTGTCTAATCTCTAAATTGATAACACATTTATGATTTACTAACATAAAAATATAACCATACCAAATTTCATGTCAATACGTTACATAATACATAAATTATTGCAAAACAAACAGAAAATAAATTTTAAATTCAACACCCTGTATCTAAGTAGTAGGTGATCCCGAGTTATTTAGTAAAATATTAATATTTGGAAGTCCTGAACCTATGAATAAAATATTGACCACACCTTATAAAACACCCTGTATACTGTTTTATGCTAAAAATACCTTAGCACACACTTATTGTGATTCCAAGTGTGTCTTACACAATTTTTAAATTCAAAAACCGTTAGAAAATATCCTATATCGCAAAACCTAATAAAAAATTAAGTATTCTACATGGTTCGATGGAGGAAGAAATGGGGATTTTAATAATAAAATAAAAAGTATATAGGTCCGGTTAAAAAAAACAGTTAAGGGTTGCTCTGCAAAGACGAAACGGTTTTTTAAAAATAGATACGGAATGTTAAAAGGTATTTGATTTTCAATAAAAAACCTTATAAAGATTTTTCTATCTGTAAAAATTAAGGTGTTAAATACATAAACCGAATCTGTTTTTTTATTTTAAAAACCGAAATTGACGATTTTGGTTTTATTTAATTAGCACCTTAATTTTTAAAGAAAACTTTATAAGCGTTTTTTTTATTGAAGATCAAACACCGTTTAACATAGCGTATTTAAATTAAAAAAAAAATGTTTCGTCTTTAAAGAGCAACCCTCAACTATTTTGTGGAACGCACCTGTACTTTTAGTAAACGGTTTAGTCAGGATAGTCCGTCCGTACGTCTGTAAGCCAGATTCAACTCGAGAACGGTGAGAGACAGAGTCAAACGGACAACGGCAATCTATCCAGCATCGTTAAAAAGCCCAAAAATGATATTAATCATTGACCTATTTTTACTTTCCCGCATCTTATTCCTTACATATAATAGAACGTTTCATATGAATTTCAACTTTGCTAAAATACCATAAGTCTGTCGATCGCTGGTTCTTGTACTTGTAACAAAGTTACTTTTTCCGTATTATTTAAAATTTATAAATTAATTCGCGCACGGCACTGGAGTAAGATTAAATTTAAATTGTGAGTAAAAGACCAGTCGTACCAGTTGAACCGTCGCCAGGCAGATGGAGACACTCTCGTCTCTGCTTCTTAGATGCCGAAGTTCGTATCGAGTAGGGCAATTCAAACCGTTGTCGGGAGCTGCAGAGGCAGCGAGAAGCCAGACTTGCTGTGGCCGTCCCAATTGGAACAGCAGTGCAGTCCGTCGACCTTTAGAGATAGGTCAAGCTGAAGCCAACTTCAATTGAATCCGGATTCCAGAACCGTCAGTCCGACTACACCACGCCGCCAAGCCAATCGACCGTTACACATCTTTTCTCCGCCGGATATTATTGCTAATACCCAGGTACTCAAACCCAGCAGGGCAAGTAAAGACCGCCCTTCTGGCTGCCAGTGATTTTGGTCGATACCATAACGACCCCTGGAGTATTTCTTTCTCCACTGACGCTGCCCGTGCAGTGGCCTTCACACTCTAAACGGAAGGTGGCGCCCGAGGCATTCCGAAACCTGGACTAAGGCGCCAAAGTGCCCCGTAGCGACCGAAGTGTCGTCGCAGACTATACCGGGTGGCTCAGGGGATCGGGAAAAGTTCATATCTTCAAAAAGAATGAACGGATTGTTTTAATATTTGGAATGGTCATTCTAGACCTAATTTTGAATTAAGTTACGTAAAAATCAAAAATGGCGGACTTGTAAAAATGTATCTCGCCTGCACTATATATTATAATGAAATCATTTTGTATGAGTTATAGAAGTTAATTTATTATTGTTATTATTATTAATAAGTGTTGTATTATATAAATTAAATTTGAAAGGTTTTTATAAAGAAACAATTTTTTTTAATCAACAATTTTGAATATATAATGGAGTCTTAAGAAATTTTACTAAAATAAAATTTTTATTTGGAACAGTAATTATTTAAAATTTATCTTTGAAAATTACAAGTCATTCAGTTTTAAAAATTTTGGGATAAATTTTAAGAATCAAGTAAGGGTTTTTTTTGGTTTTTTTTTCTAAATAGTATCAGAATCAATTAGAGACAGGAAGAAATAAGAAAAGCCATAAGTAATTATTTTCGTACCTTTGTCAAATTGAAAAGTAGATTTGGAAATTTGTTAGATGGAAAAGAATTATTGACTGTAAAAAAGCTTTGAATATGTCTATATATAAATGAGAAAATAAAGAAAAACATTTACAATTTAAAAATTTTATTTCAAAGAACTAAAATAACGTAGCATAGGAAAAAAATTGGTAAGAAAAAATGAAAGACCAGGACGATAAAATCATTTGAAGATTTAGAATCATAATGGGGCATGAATTTAAAATTTTGGCAGAAGAAAGAAGGCAGAATAAAGAAGAATTTTTCAGTAGAAGCAGAGTCAATCCAAAACATAAACGTAGCGGAAAGAAGTTAAAGAAAAGGAAACTCAATTTGCCGACAGCATATAAAAAATTTGATTAATTATTTATATTTTTGTTAAATTTTATGATTTTTTTTTATTATTTAGATCTGAACCCACTCCTAAATTAAGATAGAGTATCAAAAGTTTTCATTAATGGTTAAAATGTATATCATTATAATATATATTTTTTTAATTAAATAAAAATCATTTTAAATAATTTAACAAAAGTTAAATTTTAAAATGCAGTCTAAGCGAATTATTAACTGATATATTTGGTTGGCAAACAGTGCGATATCCGGTATACAATTAGGCCAAAATTCACTGATTTTAGTAAATTTTTTTGTCATTATATTCTTTATGCCATTGCATTAAATTCCATCTAAAGATGCAGTCGAATTTATTAAAAATACTGTATCTTGCAAGATCGTATTTTGTGACCAGTCCTGAATAAAAAATGTGGGATTTGGTGGCTAACTTCAATTATTTTTTTGAAAAAGTATGCTATTTAGTTTAATTTTTAGGTATTATTAGATCAATGACACAAACACGAATACATCTTTAGCTAAAATTAATGCAACATAAATAATAATGTCAATATTGAGCTTATTGGACTAGTTTTTTTGTCAAATATTCATTTTATGATGCCATTACTAACTTTTAGAGCTTTTTTTGTACAACGTTTTCTATATTAAAAATATCTAATATTAAACACTGATTGCACGACAACGCTTAACACCTTTTTATATATACTTTTATATAAAATTACAATAACCAATTGAACATAACTTTGTGCTTCCAATTAAGTAGCATATTAACTTATCTATTATTTTATTTTTTACAATATCATATTTCTGTAGAAATAAATGGTATATTTAGTAATTTAAAAATATTATTATTTGATTATTATTTGTTTTGTTTCAATTGGTTATTGTTTTTTTGATATCAATATATTTATATATTTAAATATCAATAAAGTCAGTCAATTTGCAATAGTTAGATATGTATAATACTAATATGTTATGAATTTATACCGGCGTTTTAGGTAGTTTTCGTCTTGTTGGTGAAGATGGCCCCTTGTCTGTATCGGGTTCTGAAAAAAAAATTGTTATATTATTTTTAAACGTTTTAATTGAGGTTTGTAAGCTTGTAAGTACATAATAAATGGAATATTAAAAAATTAACAATGAAAGTACACTTTGCAGCAAAGTAAATGATTTACAGACAGAACGGAAAAAGTGACAGAACGTATAAATATAGCACCTGAGGAATAAATAGAAACGAATGAAAGAACAACAAAGTCGAAGTGGATTAAAAACTTAAAAATTGTTAAAAGAAGTGGATGATAGATTAAAATAGATTGGAGCAAACATAAAAGAAGAAAAGACAGAATAGAAGGTAGATAAGAAAAATGTGGAGATCAATACAAAGAGGTATTAAATAAACAACTATTTACAGAGATGAAGTTAACTGAGATGGCAGAGAACAAGAAATAACAGTTGAAATACCAACAAGAGAAGGAGTAAAGGAGATTACCAACAGAAGTAAGCGCGAATACACCGAGTAAAGATGGAATACACAAAGAACTCATAAAATACGGAGGGGAGTAACTGCAGAAAAAATATATAAACTAATAGGAAGAATAATATATAAGAAAAGAAGAAAAATGTCTGAAGAATGGGCAACTGGAAATAATACCCAAAAATGATGATCAATAAATATATAATAACTACAAGGGCGTTACTTTATTGAATACTTCATACAAAATTATAATATCATTAATACAATAAAAGATTACGAAATATGTCACAACATTTAATAGAAGAACAATAATGTCTGTTATGATTGGTTCCGCTTCAATCGATTACTTCTACTAAGATCCAATGTCCAGTCCAAAATCAATATTTGATAAAGAAAATTCCATCCAATGAATAAAATATATACGTTGTTCTGACGTATTGACATTTTTTAAACAAAAACTATAACTAAATTATCTACACTCCTCAACATAGTAACTATTGAATACCTTTTATAACACTTAATAACAATAAATTAAATTTGAAGAGACATGTTTATCTAAAAAACCCATTTTAATAGTATATTATTAAACGATCAGTAATGTAGGTCATGCAGATGAAGTTTGCAGACATTATACTCCCCCATAATGACAATAATGGATTGTTCTGCTTTGGAGAATCGGCTTATACAGAGCCACCTTGGTATTCGGTTCGTAAATAAGTGTGTAGTAAATTCCAAGAATTTTTTCTGTAATGTCGACCGTGAGGTTTTGTCAATTTAATAATTTTAAAATCTTTTAATTATACTTCATTTCCATTTGTTATAAAATCTTTCTAACATTTCTACGCCAATGGAACATATTTATCCCCTTTTCAAGAATTTACTGCACAGTTTTTGCATACCGAATTATTGTAGGAGCTCAGTGTGACCTATAATAACTCACTAGTGAGTTATTATAACTCACGCTGTTTGTTGTTGCCGCCATAGTTTGTCCAATATTTCTTTTCTTTTAACTTGTTGTCAATCTCCAGCAGAGTTGGCGAAAAAAAAATCACTAATTTGCACAAATTCTGTGAATAATCTGTCAAAACTGGTATTGTCTATTGATACTATTTTAATTTAGATTGATTACTGAAATTCTAAGTTAGAATGGAGGAGATGGATATTCATGTACCATATAAATATAATGAAACAATTTTAGGAAACGGCAGCTAGTTTCGGCTTACAAGCCATCTTTAGGCCATAATACGGTTAATTAAATTTGAACATTAGCAATTATACATTGTCGATCGAAGAAGTAGTGTAATGTTAATGGACGGGGGTTTGTACTAGGGGAGAAGTAACATATGGGGAATAAAAAAGGGGGTGATTGTGGAACATAAAAATTAACTTAATATAAGATTTTTAGCAAATCTCAAAAAGGAAATATTTTACCTCCGAGGGAATTATCCAACCCCACTGTGTGGGGCTTCCATATTGGAGAGTTCAATTATTTTCTTTTTGAGATTTGTTAAAAATCCTGTATAAAATTTATTTTATTTTTCAACAACCTCTTCTTTTTTATTCCCCAAACCCACCCCTTAGAATTACACCACCTCTTCGATCGACAATGTATAATTGCTAATGTTACAATTTAATTGGTACATGACTTCGAGTTTTATTTTATTTATTGAACACTGGACTACATTTGAGATATGGATAACTTTATGTATATAAATAATAATTAATGGAAATTTTTTTTTATTTAATACATTTTCAGGAAAATTAAAAAATATTGCAGGGAAATGAAATTGCTCAATTGTTTATTAAAAATGTTTACAATTTTTTTTTTATTTTTGTTTTTCCAAAGGATTCTGTGGAGGTAAGAGAAAAATATGTTAGTTTTATCAGTTTAATATCTGAGTATTTATAATACATTTTAGATGACCTCAATGTGTCTTCAAATCTCTCCATGTGTAGATTATATCAAAAAGGAAAGGCCATAATCCACTACTTTTTAAACTCGGTACTGACCTAGTAGAAACATCCAAACAGATTAGCCACACTATAAATTTTAACGCAAAATTACTAGTCAGTCTGAAGTCTGTTATTTTAAGAAAAAAGAAATATTATAGTCTCCTACATCAATGTGCACTCCTGAAAAAAATCCAATTTTTGTAGGAAATCCGATTTGAATAATAATCCTGTATACACTACACTGTTCAGAAACAGGATATACTTCAACGAAAAGTATCCCATATTCGGACCCAAATAAAGGATTATATAAATGATGGCTAAATGTTGATTGATATAAATCAGTGTAAATATCTTTTTAATCTACTCCCACAAGACTATAATTTTAATATGTTGTAATTTATGTGTAAAAAAAAATGACAACCTATTTTGAGGGTTGCAAGTATTTGCCAGACGATAACAAAGTTATCATCGGGATAGTAATTCATAACCTACTTCCACAAGGCTAAAATGTTGAGAGTCTTTCAATTGTTTAAAAAGTATATGTAAGTAGCCAGAATATTCTAGCGGTTGCAGGAGTATACAGGATGTCTAAAATTGGATGTCTAAAATTGGAAGCTGTATCAAAATCCGTAAGAGATACAGAGGCGGTTAAATATAAAATTATTTTTCTTTAATATGGACCTGTTTCTTTTATTATAAAAATTGATAAACCGTTAAAATTCAAATTCAGTGATATATCACACTTGTCATTTTAATGAAGTTTTATTTGAAATAACTAACATCATCAGTGACAATAATTTTGAATTACGGTCATGTCATAGTTCTTTTATAAATTCGTTTTAAATTCTTCAAAACCAATATAACATTACCTAACAATTTCGATAAAAAAAGTTGTATTATCAGCGAAACAAAGAAAAGTATCACAATAGGAATTAAACAAGCAGATAAATAGTCGACCTGCGTTATGATCAATAAATATTGATAGAGAATTTAAAGACAAATTCAGTGGTGTATCAAACATTACATTTTCTACGACGTTTTACGCATAAAACAGATAAACATCATGGTCACTAATCTGTTAATACGGACCTGGATTTTATCTTATGCTGAAAAGATAAAAATAATTAGAATAACTAATAATTTAATTTAGGATATAACTACAAATATTCAGCAAATAAACTTACATATCTATCAACAATTTATTATACTTAAATCAGTATTGTAACTGACTTTGTCTTTAAATTATATATCAACATTTTTTAATTACGACGCAGGTCGATTATATTCTGCTTGTTCAATATCTACTATTTTGATTTTTTTTTCTCACTGATAATGCATCTGACGATGTTAGTTACTTTAGATAAAACGTAATTAAAATGACAAGCGTGATATATCACTAAATTTGCATTTTAATAGTTTCTCTATTTTTGTAATAAAAAAGATAGATCCGTATTAAAAAAAATTACTTCTTGGTGGCCGTTAAGACAATAAACGTCGTATCAAAGATTTATTAGTACAGTTTCATAGCAAATTTGAGATACAATAAAACTTTACTTTTCTATTTATTGATATTTTTTAAATAAAAATTATAGGAGTAAGAAACCAAAAGAGCATGTTTTTCCTGTATAACTCGAGAAGGGCGAAAGTCCCTGTAGATTTTTTTAGACCAATGAAATAATTTCAAAAATAGTTAACTTTTTTCCCATGTAACCGCCTCTGGATCTCCTACGGTTTTTGATATAGCTATATTATTCCTTCCAATTTTAGACATCCTGTATACTCCTGCAACCGCTAGAATATGCTGGCTACTTACATATACTTTTTAAATATTTGAAAGAACATACCCTCAAAATTTTAGCCTTGTGGGAGCAGGTTATGAATTACTATTCGGATGACAACATTGCTATCGTCTGGCACATACTTGCAACCCTCAAAATAGTTTCGTCATTTTTTTTTTACATTTAAACATATGTAAATTACAACGTATTACAATTGTAGCCTTGTGGGAGTAGACAAAAAAAGTTTTTTTTTACATTTTCAAAAATTTAAAGGATAATAATGCAACTGAAAGATGTCTGCCAGAACGGTACTTTCTTAATTGGCTGATAATAAAACATCATTTAAAATTTTATTGGCTTTGTGGGAAACGGGTTAGTCGGATAGGTCGCTAGCTCTTAGACTAATTGCAGATGTAGTGATTTTTTTCTCCCCAATACAGCTAAGGATTATCAAAAAATCAAAAGAAATATTGGACGGACTATAGCTGCAATTCGTAAAATGTTCAGACTATAAACACTGATTAAATAATTTATTAGCTCCAATTTTAGGTGCTAAATTACAGCAGGTGGACGTTGCGTTAACATTTATTAAATGGTTGATTATTTCATAATTTCATAGAGGGATTGAAAAGATAAGAGTAAGTTAAATTTTAAATGTCTTAAAAAACTATTTTTCATCTCAATTTAGCGATTTAGCTAAGAAAATTTGTGTTGTAGCTACATATTGCCTCAGAAATATGATGTTATCGGTTAGGAATTCAATTCTGGGATATCCTATAGACACCTGAACATGTAAAAATTGATTATTCAGATATTCTTCTTCGTTCAGCTCCATTACCAAAGAAAAAACAAAATTAGATAAATGAAAGGTATTTAAAAAAAAAAAATCTTAACGTGTTATTTTTCCAATACCGCAATCCCTGGAAATGTAAATACATCTCCATGACCTTTATAACCTAATTCGTATATTCCTTACCCACCTATATGCAACGCGGAAATATTTGCTTCGGAGGGTTTCCTCCCCGTTATTGCAGTAGTTGGCGGTGGGATTGGATCATCCAGCAGGTCGCACATTCTTAGATCAGTGGCGTGCTCGACGAGCAGGTCGACGGTATCGCCGGTGCGGTCCATGATGGCGCATACTTCTTCGAAGGAGCGGTCGATTAGGGAGACGCCGCCCCACTCGAGGACCTACGGTCAACAAATAATGATCATAATAAAAAACTCCCATAATTTATGTACAGAAGTTACATAGAGAAAAAAAATTGGACAATGATCATTTGACTCTAATTTTCTACGCATTTACTATCGTCTCCAAAAATAAATTATTAATGGCCACAAAAGTATTAATATCTTAATGAAATTTATTATGTTGTTTTTCAATATTTTTTTCTGATTTGTACCCGTAAACAACAACAAATATGACATTTATTTGAAATATTATTACAACACTAGTTTTGAAATATAACATTACGATACTGGTTCTGTAATAAAGTTTAATATTAAACGGTTTATACTATTACAAAATAATCATCTACAATTAATAGAAAATAAGATTAAACTTTCCAATAAAGTTTCTTGAACTATTAAAATAGTATAATCAAATAGATAATAAAATGGCCCGAGGGCGACGATTTTACAAACTCGAAGGCCTCTGGTCCGAGTGTTTGTAAGTCGCCCGAAGGCATAAACCTATATCTATCTGCGCTGTACCAAACTTTTATGTCATACTTGTTCGCTATTGCATCCACAACATAAATATTTAGAAAAATCTAAAAATTTAATTTGATTTGAATAACATAATAATGTATTATTTTTTACATTATAATTTTATTTTATAATTTGTAATTTTAATAATAAACATTATTAATAAGTTAAACAAACACTAGTTCGTGTCTTTATGCCCGCGTGGGCTATAAAGTACACTTTGCATACCATAAAGTGCACTTTATCCCCGCACGGGCATACTTTACACTTTTATGTAATAATGAACTAGTATGACAAAAAATATTAATAAACAGATAATAACAAAAAATGTAATAGATAGAGTTAAATTACAAAACATACCTTGTCACCCTGTTGGAGACCTCCCTTTTCCGCTGGTCCTCCTGGTACGGTCCACACAATATAGGCGAAAAGACGACCGTCGGGAGCTGTTTTACCTCCCACTACTCTCATTCCGAATCCACGAGCTGCAATCAAGAGAAAGTGAGGTTAGGCTAGGAATATGAAAGAATAGAGATATATTATTACGATCAGCAGTCAGTGGTGGTAACGGTTTTATTATATCCGTCTCTATAATAGTATATTATGCAACGATCATACGAGTTTGATATATAATATGAGAGTGTATCTGTATCAAAATGAAACTGTTTTTAATCTTTTAATTAGCATATTATAAAATTGGAGTAGAAAAAATACATTAATTATTAATTATTAATATATTATTTAAATTTTTTAAAATTGATGTATTATTTTGTAAGAAGCTATTTTCGCAACTCCACGAACAAAATAAAATCACTTTTGATATGTGTATCATATTATATTTTTTCGACAAATACCATTAATAAGTTTTAAAATAATATACCACAATATATTCAGTAAAAACAGCGTTTTTAAGGGGCAACTAGATTCGGCTTCACGCCTAGAACAAAGGTGCCCGGTTCGAAAAAAAAAACTTTATAAATTTACAATTTTTAAACTTACCATATAGTATTTTAACATATGTTCAAGCATAACATAACGTTTTATAAAAATCAATTAATACATTTTCTCCACGACCATTACTGAATGTATGAATTCTGAAATCATTTTTAATAATAGAATGTAAACATTTACACTCTAGAGTCTGAATATTTATTCTATAATACTTGCCTCTTATGCATTTTGCATGTATTTTCATTCTTTATCAAGGTAAAGAATGGATTTTCTGTAATCGAATTAAACAATATCGATTGCCATGGACTTCAAAAGTGTCAGTGTCAGATATAAAATGGTGACGGTAATAATTATTTTCAAACAAATTTTAATTTAAACAAAATAATGAGTGAAAAATCAAGTGAATTAGATATAGAATTTAATAATATCTGAAATTGCAAATTATGAAAAAACATCAATGCACCATATTTTAATTTCGGTAAGTGTACAATAACACTATAAATATCAATACAATGTAATACAAATATGTCAACAAATAACTTGTGTTCAGATTTAATTTAATTTTGATTTATACTTTTTGATCGTGGAGAAAATATAGTCTGTTACTCGGTTAGAATGAAAAAATTCGACACTCGTGGTTCCTCACACTCGCTTTCGCTCGCGTTCGGAATTTTCCACTCGTGTCGAATTTTTCATTCTAACCTTGTTACAGAATCTACTATTCTAACTTTGTGGTTAGAGGGTGGGGGGGGGGGGGGGTTGGGAAAGGAGTTACTTAAAAAGTAAAAAATTTTTACTTTATGTTATTATTTATATTTTTTTATGTAAATATGTATTATGTCAATTGTATGTATTATATTTTGTGTTATTTATAATATCTCGAATCTATTAGTACATTTCGGATATTCTTTATGATATATAATAGTACCGCTCTTTTATGGATTCTACCCAGGCAGAAAGGTGACGTCGGATGACGTCATACTCACGTAGAATTGTGGTGAGTACTGGTCGAAGTTAGTTATCGACCAAAAGTTACACGTCATTTTTAAGTGATCTTTTTAACAAGATTTTGACGAAAGTAGTTAACATGATGGATTTTTTATAGCTTACAAAACAATAACATTTTTTTGATATATTTTCAATTATTTTATGGATTTTATTTTATAATTGAGAAAAATTACAGGTCGAATTGTAACGTTATTTTGACGTGATAATTCGACCTAATAATCAGAGGCAAATTTTCGTATGACATAGGTAACCCCAACAAGGTAGAAGAAGTGATGAAGAAAAGAAGAAGAGTTTCAGGTTGTTATGTGCACAACGTGCAATGGTTACGGCTTTTTTGATTGCACCCCAAGTTGTACTATTTTTTAGAAATTTACGGTAAGTACAGTGACAATATGAACGTTAAAAATTTATTTTCTGATGTTTATAGGAGTTCAATTCAATGAACAAGAAGGTCCTAACGGTGGCAGTTGTACACGAAAATTGACTATCGCCTAGAAAGTCCGATTGGAGATGGCCTCATAAAAAACAGAACCAATTCATTGATTCATTAAAAAAGCCCCACTAGCTGAGAAAGTTTGGATATAAATTCAAATGTGTATCTTTTTTTGTATATTTAATATATTATATTAGAATATCTGTGTTTTTTATCATGAAAACTCTTATGCCCTTGGGTTGGGTTCCTTAAAAAAAATATAAAAAAAAAAATAAATAAAAAAAAAACTATAATTTTGGGCGCCTTAAAATACTTCTGGTTCTTCTCTCTCCTGTATCTTCCTTTAATCAGTTTCTTTCTTCTCTTTTTCTGTATCACCTCCTAGTTAATTACATCTTCTGTTTTCTTTAATCTCCCCCTATTTCTGCCTTTCCATCTAATCTAATCTGCACCACCTGTTTTGCTATAGACCAATTTGTTCTTTGTCTTCTTTGATATATTTTTTTTTATATTCTTGTACAATTTTTCATTATATTAATAAACCTTTTATTTTAATATATAATTTTTTTTTATTCTTCTAGAAAACAACTTCTATTATATTCATAATAATTCTTTTTTAAACATATTCTATTTATGACATTACTTTCTTATCTATCAAAAACCAAAAACTGTTTATTATTTCTTTTTTATTTGTTTTCTTCCCCAACTAGATATTTTTTTTATCTGTAAATTTAAATGACTAACGACACTAAGATTTTTTCTTTTACTTGTACCACAATTGTTGTGAACTCATTATTAAATCAAATAAAAAATAATCATCTAAACACAAAACATTCTTAAATAAATCTTAACACATTTAAATACATTCACACGCACCTTAAACTTCTTATCATAACCTTATTTTCATTGTCAAACTTACATTTGACAATAACCTTCTACCTTTCAATCACAGTCAACCACAATACATACAAAAACAGAACTAAAACTACGCATATAAATAAAAAACCATCTCAATATTTACGTTTAATGATAAATACATTTTTTAAGACCTTTTTGGTGTCCCATAGGTACCAGATTCACAAAAATCAAATAGGACTTTGCGACGTAATTTTAAGCAGTAAAAAACGTAATTTTACGTCATAATTAACGTAATTTAATGTCGTAAATGAAGTCATTTAACGGTAATTGACGTAATTTATCGTCGTAATTGGCATAATATTACGTTATATTTGACATCGATTCGCGGTAACAAATTAACGTCGAATAAATACATCACTTCCACGTTGAAATTTTGGTCTTAATAGGTGACGTGTGAATCACGTAAATATAACGTCACCTTGCTGCCTGGGTATTCATCACCAAACAGAATACCTATATAAATTAAGGTTATTATATTAAACACACAAGTACAGTACACACTCAGCTATACAGGGTGTTATTGAAATACACGTACATATTAAAATGGGGAATAGTATGTAATGACCAAAAACGATTGGCACCAATTTTAACTTCAAATTCTAAAATTTAAATATTGGGGAAGAGTCCCCTTTTCCGACCTACTAGTTTCCATATTTAAAGAAGTAAAATAAATCGAAATTGAACTTACCCATAGAAATTGCACTGTTGCCGTAGCAAAACCAATTAATTCAAAATAAAGTTTATTACACTAATTGTTCAAAATGCCGTCCATTATTATTTACACACACTTGCAATCGTCTTTCCAAAGAACTTTGAACATTAGAAATTAGTCTTGGATTTTGTCGTAGTTCCTCGGCTACCGCATTAACTTTATTGGTTAATTGTTCAACACTATTAATAGGTTCATTATAAACCAGTTGTTTCATGTGACCCCACAAAAAGAAATCGCATGGATTTAAGTCCGGAGATCTCGGAGGCCACTTAGTAGGTCCATTTCTGCCTATCCACTTTTGAGGAAATCTAATGTTCAAAAACTGCCGTACGTTTAAATCAAAGTAGGTACCACATCCGTTGCCTTAATTGTAACGGTATCTCTTCTAGGAGTACTGGCAAAATATCTTCTAAAAAGTGGAGATATCCTGGCCCATTTAATCTGTTCGGGAGAACATAAGGCCCGATTAAATACTGATCTATTATGCCAGCCCAAACATTTATTGAAAATTTTCTTTGATGCCCAGTTTCCCTAATGGCGTGAGGATTTTCATCACTTCAAATATGCGTATTGTGCATATTGAACACGCCATCACGAGTGAATGAAGCCTCGTCAGTATACAATAATATTTTTAGAAAATCAAGAATATCAACACATTTTTGAATCATCCATTCACAAAACTCCACTCTCTTTTCTTCATCCCCTGGATATAAGGCCTGGACTTTTTGGATGTGATAAGGATGTAAACCTTGTTCTTTAAGTGTCCGCCACACAACAAATGAGGACACTCCAATTTCAAGACCTAGTCTTCTACAACTTAATTGAGGCCGGTTTTCAACAGCTTCCAATATTTCTTCTTCGGCCGCCAATGTTCTTTGTGTTCTTGTTATCCCTCGATCTGCATTGACACTCTCAAATTTTCCATGGTCTCTTAGATGCTGAACAGTTGAAATAAACGTACGACAGTCCGGAATTCTCCGATTTGGAAACCGTTCGCGATACAGGATTTGTGCTTGCCGAGAATTTTCTCCAGCTGCCCCATAAACCAGCACTTGACTATATCGGTTAGTTCAATATTCGTAAATAGTGGCATCGTAAAAAAATATTTAAAAGTAATCGTAACAACACTTTTTACCAACTTGGAAATGACGCGCTCGTGTTAGCCAGATTCGTAAATCAACTAAAATTTTAATAATCTATAGTTTCAAAAATGTATAGTTTAAAAACAATCATTTATCAAATATTCTAGTTTTTTGATAACGAGGGTAGTAAAAACCAGTCTTCGGAAATAGAAATTAATTCGAAAATCTTGGCAACATGGTTATTTCTTACAAGACTAGTTTTCTTATCATCTGACAAAAACTTGCATATTAATTACTGTTGATGTTTAAAATAGGTAAATAAACCTAATTTATATAGGTCATCCTCAACATATCAGTGAAGTACGTTTGTTTTAGAATTAATTTTCAAAAATTAATAACTCCCTTAATAAGGGGTATTTTTAAAAAATAATATTTTTCTACATTCAGTGGGGATCTGCGCAATACCCAGTTTTAATATGTACGTGTATTTCAATAACACCCTGTATATTGTTATGAAATTTGTTATACCCTGTAATTTTAGGCAAGTGTTATGAAATTTGTTATACTTTGTAAAAGATTTGTTATTAAATATTATGTAAAAATTAAAAAGAAATTTTAGTAACCGATATTAAAAGTATAAACTAATTTTTTTTATGAATAGGGCTTAAGCCATTTGAAGTATGAAATTCCTGTGACAGGTTGGATGACATTTCCTATCAGGGTGAAATGATTTGTCATTGGGTTGGTGTCAACCAAAATTATAGTAAAAAAAATAGTAGGTAAACATTTTGGGCTTAAAAAAATAAATAAAAATAGATTTTACATTTCAGTATCTAATTGTACCTTTTACTGGTATCTAAAATGGCGAGGAAACCAGCACTCATATTTTCAAATAAAAATACCTTTCCGTATATATGCTATATGTTAGTGAATGTCCAAACTAATATCAATGGTTTCCGGTTTCTCAAGCAGCCATGTTTTATTTAGAGTCATTTGTCAATTTATACTTAATTTCGCACAGAACTTTCATATTACTTTATTAATCGACAAGTTTGATAAGCCAAACTAAAGGAAAATTGATATTCTATGCAATGGCTATATCAAATTTTAATTTTTTTAGTTTTTTTTTTAATAACAATTAAGATACAAAATAGTACGATAATTTACACGATTTTTAAGATTTATTTGTGATTTAACCAATGGCAAAGAATTAACCTTTATAAACACATTTTTAATTTAACATTCAATATATTTGCTTTTGTTTGTTTAACCTATGCGAAGTAAGATGAACATGTTTTAGACTATGTTTACCGTAAAACCTAGCCTTAAAAGTTTTCAATAATCAAAACATAAGCAACAAATGTCTATTATGATTTAACCATATATTTAATACTCCTATATCGCCAACATCCTATCTTTGCCTGTAGAAACAAAGCGTTCCGACAGAAGGAGATGCAAGATCGGTATTGAGTGCCAACGCGCATGCCCATATACATAAATTGCATTGTCGTCGTGTCCCGTGGTGAAGACGGAACGTAGAGAAAAGGAAAGTTAAGCAAACGTAGGCGATTTTACAGCTGTGACGCCTATGACTATCCGAGGCTGCGTGAGAGAGAAACGATCGTCTACACTCTACTATCGGCGACACACTTCTCTTTCAAGCTGGCGATATATGAGTATTACATATATGGATATAACCCAACTGAATGTTGTCGGTCGGAATTTACTCTTTAAAGCGGAACGCAGTTTCAGAACTGTGAAAATTATTTCTCCAACTGCCATCTGTCAAAGTATTCATCTCTGGATACTCGTCGGGAAAATTTTTTTGCGACACAACTGATTTTTTTAAGATATATATATTTGTGTGGTACGTACATGAGTTGGAGTTTTAATTAAAATTGTATCTTTATATCTTTTATGATTTCCAAAAAATTGTAGGTGATCGACATCGTTATAGGGCTTTATGACATCCAAGAATATGCACAATCATTCTGATCTAAATTTAATGATTGTTGTAAAATGTTGCGCGGTTGATACTCTGATGTTTTTTAGTCACATAACTTTTATTACCCTTTTTGTACAAGAATTTTATGACACATATTTTTAATGTAGATTATCGATTTCGCAGAATTATTATGTTTTTATGACAGTTATTTTTAACATGGATATTGATTTAAAAAAATTTTAATTTAAGTTAGTATTTTTTTACGCTAACTTTTCCTATGCGTATAATTATTTTTGAAAAGTTCACTGCAGAGGAAAAGTTTACTGATCTTGAAGGTGAGTTTTGAATTACAAGAGAAAAAGTTTTAAACCAGGTCGTGATTTAACAAATTCCCTACTATTCTTTACAAATGCGTTTTAATTATTTTATCCTAATTATAATCTTATGTTGAAATTTCTAAATTACTTTTAGCTTGAAATTTCATTAGCTTTCTCCCGTAGCGAAACAAATTTCTTAAAATGCTTCAACACTTCAAATTATGTAGCAGATCGTTAACGTAAAGAGTTAGATACTTTAGTTAACGATAATGTTTTTAGGGTTAAAAATATTGGAGTTCTGACTGTAACATTAAATAACAATTTGGGTCAATTGCTTTTTTTCATTTTTCCAATCTACCGGTTTTTTAACGATTTTATTTAAACATGGGTGACAAAAGATAATAACACGATACTATCAAAAAATATTGTAATGGCATCTAATATTGGTGCCCAATCTATAATTAATAATGGTCATTACATATCGATTCGGTTTTCGTTGATGATGCAAAAATCTTATAATTATATCTCTAAAAGAATAAAAAATAACTAGTGTGCATATTCTTTAAGAAATAGGAGGTTGGTTCATCAGACATTATTAATCTGAAGCCAAAAATTAAAAATTCTAAATTTTCAACTAAAACGACGCTCAAACGGACATCGAATTTATATACGAACGAAGTTCGTGAAAATATTAGAAAAGTAAAGCTTTTTACAGTAAAAAAAATAAATCTTTTTTGTATTATTTATCGATCATTCCTTTCTTATAGAGATCACTATGTGTAATAAAAATTGTTTTTTATCAATCATGTATTTTTGTACATCTGGTATTACTCAGGGTTTTTATTTGAATAAATTATTATATTATTATTAATTTATAATTTATGCCATATTTTCATTTAATAGTTCACCTTTAAACCCTTTTCATTCCAATTTTCATTTTATTAAATACCTTTACTTATAGAGATCTATTTAACAGGCGGTTTATTTGCCACACCCTGTAAAAACTGATTATAGAGCACTCCGCTAAACTTCATAACAGAACTGCATGTTGAAAGGAGTATTGATCAATATAACGGATTAATATGGATTATTTGAAACTTAGACGTATGAATAGTGGATTAGTAGATTAATTTTCCTGCTTAAATTAATCCAGAACATAATTTATGTCCCAAACTTAATTTACCAATCTAAAGTTTTATCTCCTAGAAATATTTTTCTGCTGTTCTAATGTCAATATCTCTAATATAAGTGGCCAATATTTAATTTTTTTTACAAGAACATATTCAGAATACTTTACTCATCAGACAGGTATGAAAAAACAATAAATATAAAAATATATAAGAGTAAATAATTAGACAAGTGAGCGTCCCATAAATTGGACGTTCAATGCATATAAATCAAAGGAGCCCGTTTGACGGGCGATGCTTTTTCTATTCTAGTTGACGAAGAGTCAGAAAATCAGACGAAGAATCTCTCCATCAGAAGCGTTGCCGAAACGACAGTTATTTCTAAATCCTTATTATGAAATTAAGTAAAAAAAATTAAGAACGTTCCAGATAATTTTACCTATGTTAGGAACATTGGCAACAGAAAGACATTCACCAACGATAACGAAAAGCTATTAGTTTTTTGACTTAAAATTACGTCTAAAATGTATCATGGTTTGGAAACAATTCAAACCAGAGAACTTGCTTACCAGTTTGGCGTAGAAAATAAAATAATTACACTACCATAGTGGGACAAAAATAATAAAGCAGGCATTCAATGGCTTCACAGATTTATGAATCCGAAACAAGAAACTATCGCTACGTGAACCCGAAAGCACGTCATTAAATCGAACCTCTAGCTTTAATAAAATAAACACCACACCGTTTTTTTCAAATCTGGACAAACTGTACAAGAAACACAGTTTGCTCCTAATATGATATGGAATGTGGATGAAACCGGTTACATGACTGTGACGAAGCCGCTGTACGAGGTTCAAAGCAAGTGGGTCAAATTGCTTCCGCGGAAAGAGCAAGTCTTATAACTGTTCTTTTCTGCATTATTGCATCAGGAGGAACAGTTTCCCCTGTATTTATCTTTCCGAGAGTTTACTTCAAAGACATGTTAAAGGATGCACCCGCTGGATCTTATGGCTAATCTATATATGTTTGGATGATCGAAGAAATATTTGTTGAATCCCTGAAACATTTTGTGAGTCATGTCCATCCAACTGCCGATAATAATGCGTTATTATGGATAAGCATATGACTCATGTGAATTTTCAAGTAGTTTTTTCCAGAAAAAACCACATAATCATTTTAACGCTACCTCCTCACTGCAGCCACAGATTGCAACCCTTTGATGTAGCCGTGTACGGTCCATTTAAATCAATATATAATAAGCAGGGCATAGTTTGTTAACGTGCAATCCAGGAAAAACCGTAACATTATATGAAGTTGCAGAGTTCGTCAATACGATATTTTAAAACAATTTAAAAAATATTTCGGCAAACACAAATCAACAATCAAAAGGCGCTAGTAAATAAACCCAAGCAAGTTAGGTTAAGTCGAAAAAATTCTGTCAAAATAACATCACTTATATCATGAAACACCATTTACAGTGCAGCCAACACAACAATATTTAATTAAAGTGTCCTTTACCTAACAGGCGATTAAATTTGCATTATGATACAGGCCAGACTTTTAGGTTAGTGAAAGTCGACTTTAACCACAAAGTATACTTTACTTAAAGGACCCTTTTGTCGATATTTATGGTACTCGCTGTTTAGTCCTTCCATAAACGAAGTCCTAAATAAGTTCTCTACTAGTGGTAACCTCACAAATAAAGTTCGTGCAGAATTAGGACGTATGTCTCCGGAAATAGTAAGACCATTTCCCAAGGCACATCCACGAAAGAAAAATAAACAATATGGCCGCAAAATGAGAAAATGTTCCATCATTTTTGATACTCCCGAAAAGGACGAACTTCTGAAAGCAGAAGAGTAGATGAATCAGAAGAAGAAAGTTAATAAGGACTCCGAATAAAAGAAACATAAAAACGTATTCAAGATTGACAAAGGATTAGAAAAAAAGATAGATGAAAAACTACCGAAAGCCTCTGACGACATTTCTATTAATAACTTTGACAAGGACACTCAAATTTCCCTCCATGGTGAATCTCCATTTCTACAAAATCTTAATGAATATATAGAGAAAGAAGAAGACGCTTCTTCATGTGATGAAAATAATGCTGTTAGCATAATATATGGAGTCGTTTTAGTAAGGAAAACTGGTTTCAGTGCCGTATGTATCAGAAATGGGACCGCATAAGTTACGTGAAGTAACTGGACAATTACATTTTTGGAAATAACTGTTTTTAAATACCAGTTTCTTGCGAAGTTTGTTTTATAGTGACTTGTATCTGATTTTCATTTCAAGACATTTCACATCATACATTTTTTGTTCTCCTGATGTATTTTTCTGATAAGTAAAATGTTTTATAATTAATAACTAATATTTTACTCATAATAATTTTTATTTTGTTGTTTTGGAAAAACCCTTAGATCATAAAATTTAGTATAATGGTCGAAGGAAAACCCCATAACAGTCCGGTAAACTTCAGTCTAAATTGTTGAAAATGCTGAATTGCAGTCTAGAGTTTTGGGTCGCTGCCATCTACATAAAACATACAAATTGCAGTCTAAATAAAAATAAAATTTTAAGTATGTATAGGCGTCTCTTTAAAAATATTTATTACAAATCGAACGTTACGATATTTGTTAAAAAATACGAGTTTGTACCTTTCGTTTAATAATTGTCTTTGAATAAGTTAGCTCGCCTGTGAAGTTTAGTCAAGTTTGGTTACTTTAATAAAACTGTCAAGAGTTGGAGATTACGGAAAGTGTCAGTGAAAGAAGCCAAAAATTATTAATTGTCGAACAATGTAAGTTTTATTAATATAAAGTGTTCAAGAAAACTAAGGAGGAATGTTGGAGCTGTACAAAAAGGGGTTGCAATGTGAAATTATATATACTAGAGGGAGCATTTTCAAAACTTAATGGAATTCATAACATAGAGAAACAATAGCAGCAGAGTCGTATTTCCAATACAAACTACTATCGTCAAATTTCATGCGCGTAGTACAGCGACACCCTTGGCAACGAGCGCGAAACACACACTCAGAACTTACTCAGTCGGTAACGTAGAGTTCTTGGTTTATATAAATCTAGGCGGTAAATTTGTAATTGCATTATGGATTTTATAATAAATGAAAAGAAATATAAATAACATACCTATATTATATTATTAACAAAGAATAACAAATTACTTTTGTGCTACATATACTTATACATAAACAATTGCATATAAAATAAAACATATTATACAACGATTAAATATTAGTTTGTCAGAACTTAAAGTACAATATATTAAACATAAGTTAATATTTATGTAAATGCATTTATAAAATACTTTATCTTTATGCCATTATATCCAGGACGTATCAAATATTATTCTTGCAAAATAGAACAAGTATTGCTGTCTGGAGCATATTACTTAGTCAAACTAAAATCAAATTTATTTTTCATGGGATCAGTGATCTTTCATATTATTTTAATATTGCCGTTCAGATTTAAACATTAACATTAGTATTGTGTATTGTGTACATTCATACATTGTCAATGAAAAGTAATAGTCTGGTGCATATGAAAAATATAACATTTATACATACACATTTTATATTATATCTCTCCTAATACCTAGTTTTTAATTTTGATAGTAAAAATAACCCGGTAATTCCCGAAGAACTTTTGCAGCACATTGATATATCAGATAGATTGACAAACCACTTTTTGCGTCGTTCTAAATTATAGGAAATACAAAAATCTGAATGTTTTCAAACTCCTTTTTCATCAAATTAGACTAAATCACAATATTACAATAGGGACACAACACTTCTTTTTTATCCTTCCAGGCTCTAACTTTTTATAATCCATACTTTTGACGATAATATTAGTTATTGCCAAAATGGCTCTGTAAAAAAGAAGTAACATTTTTAGTAGAGTTGATGTATTCAAAAATGATCATTCTTACACAGAGTTTACCTATTACATAAACAATTCGCCTATTATTGCCAATACATATAAAAATTAACTTTTTATTGGTAGAATAATAATAATTAATATCAATAATATTAAATGAATCTTTTAAAGTCAAATGATCAAAATCTACAAAAATTCAAAACTTCATTTGACAGTCGATTGACATTAGTCACGGCTCGCTATTGGTTCGAAGCAATTGTGCTCGTAGTTAAGCTCATGGCCACCATGCGCAATGCGCAATTAGTGCCTAATTTGGTCACAGAACGTGATGATAGTTATTTGTATTGGAACTTTCACTCTGCTTATTATTTCTGTATGTTCATAATCATGACAATGACAGTACACAATTATTGAATAGCCAGAAAGTTAGCAATAAGATGTCTAAAAACCCTGGTGTATCCACTGATTAGATTTTGTTTCGAACTTTTTGGGAGTACCACCTGTTGCGTTCAATAGAACTTACCAGAATTTTGTAAGATGGCGCTGTTTAGAATTGTTCGTGTCCTAGCTTAGTTTGTCACAGATCACTTAAAGCAGATGAGATGTCAAATAAATTATTTTCTGTCAATGTCAATGCGGATTTTTTTATGTATGTGGTATTAGTATTTTGTGTGGACAGTGTAAAGATGCAGATTCGAGCATTCGTCTGTATTCAGTGCCAGATTATAAATACACCCTGTATAATCTATGTTTACAGTTTACTATGAGCGATGTATGCGCCATCTAAAATTTTTAATCTGAAACTTTAGTAATCTCTCAAAAATCAGTCAAAATCAAGTAAGTAGAGATCTCCCAGTTTTGACCCAAACTTTTACAGGTATAAGTGGAAACACCATGATTTTTAGACATCTTAGTTAGCAACAACGTTAATAAGCGGTAACAGAAAACTTTTGAACAAAACCAAGAAAGTAGTTCAGCAAGAAATCCATAAAGATTCTGATGTTTTAACATGTTTTAAGTGATCTTACTCTTATTGGGAAAAATGAAACAATGCCCGACGAAAAATGTTACCAAAGTTTCCTACAATAGAAACTGAATTGTGAGAATTTTTTGTGATGAAGAAGCAGTGGGGGTGGTAAGTTGTGACTTCGGAATTCGTATAATTTCCGAGTACGAGGGTATGCAAACGTTAAAAATGGGTGTGCAAAGCTGTGCAAAAATAAAATTAGAAAAAAAGTAGTGGCGGTTGCCAGTGCCCAACTGGCACTCCCCAGTTCTATCTTTCTTTAGAGAACTGTGCAAAAAGTAAATGTAGGTGTGAAAATCTATGCAAATGGTGTTCAAGAAGATCATGTATTTAAATATATAAAAACTGGGGGGTGCCAACTTAGCCGACGTGCTTTATAGTACTAGGGTATTTTGCACCATGTAAGAAACAAATTAAAAATTGTTATTTATGATAGATTTTGAAAAAAAAGGGAAATGTTAATTTATATTCATAAAAATGCAATATAATTTTTATAATTCAGTTTTAAGAACCATTTTTTTAAATCTGTTCTTCAAATGTCTAAAACGCTACTCGCCAAGATAGATTTTTGTTGTGCTGTGTGTTAATTTAAAATTTTTTCGAGTTCTTATCCGTATTTTATTGAAATCTCATCATAGAAGATGGTTTTGTAAAAACAGAAAGTACTAATCCCGATTTCTATTCTGCCGAGTTAGTTGAGGAATGTTAAAACATCAATGCAAGTACAGAATAATCGTAAATTTTTCTATCACTATCATAATATAACCTATTAATAAATTACAAAATTTGATTTTGCGATATCATCATG
The DNA here is from genome assembly GCA_963243735.1 of Neocrepidodera transversa. NCBI lineage: Eukaryota > Metazoa > Arthropoda > Insecta > Coleoptera > Chrysomelidae > Neocrepidodera > Neocrepidodera transversa. The sequence continues at coordinate 13,919,386 of OY725348.1, forward strand.
AAGTTTGCTTTTCTTCATACCATAACTATTAAATAGTAATTACCCTTGTTTAAACGCGTACTTACATCAAAGTGATCTACACAGAATTGAAGCCTAGTATTTGCGGACAATAATCTCTTTTTGTCTGTTTTAACCAAGTGTTTCTCATGTTTATATCAGTTAGCACTTGAATCCACAACTTTCCCGGTGTTTTTACGGTAGTATTTTGGATTTGGACACAAGACACCAATGATAGGAATTATAACATATTATTAACTTGCACAAACATTTTTATTCTTTTGCAAAGACGTTCTATTTACTAACGGAGTGACGTCACGAGCCAAGTCAGCATGGAGGCTAGCGTTTCCGAGCGAAAATGTAAAATGATAAATTCAGAGTCATTTTTATGGCACAATTTGATTTAAAAAAATTGATGTTAAAATTATAGTGGTTCATTATCACTATAGGATGCAATGGTGTAATACCCTATTATATGTAGCTGACAGACAAGTCTACAATGTGGAATGAAATATCGAAGATAACAGTCAAATTCTCACAAATTCCTTTCTACTGTTTGTTATTGAAAAATTTATTTATCATCAAGAAATTAAAACAATGCGTTTATTCAGCCTTTTCCTTATCTATTGCTTTATTTTTTAAAATGAAAAAGAAAACTAATCAATGTCAAAATATTTATAAATGAAAATGTAAGAAAATACGAACTTTACAAAATCATAAAAAGAAACTTTTCAAAAGATGAATTTATGCATAAAAATAAATAAAGATCTTAAAGGTTGATTTTCAAATAAATCTATTGATAACATCAAATAAATTGAGGAGGTCAGTAACCGTGCAAAAGCTATACAAATTCATTTAACAGGTCGCCAAGGTGTGCTTTATTAGTTTCAGTGATCTTAATTAAGATGTCTAGGAGTGACGGTGTGAAGGACTCTTAGTCAGGTCATTTCTGAAGGTTACAAAGAAACATGAAAAAAACTAATTGGAACGAAAAAAAGTTCTCCTACGCATTACGGCAATTTCAGTAATTACTTGGTGCATTTACCTTGAAGTCGAAGTTAAGAGAAGCTTTGTGTTTGAGAATACTTTACTTTTATACCTTCTCTCTCCGGGAATTGTATTGTTTTCAAAGTGAAAATGCGCTTTGTGTGTTTTAATCTAAACTATTGTTCGCGCATTAAATGTTATAATATAAGCCTAAATTAACAAATAGAAATTAAAAAATAAATTAAATTTAAAAAATCTTTTTTGTCACCCCAGAACTTACCCGGCTCGGCTGTAGAGAATAGTATTATTTTAATTAGAAAATACTAAGCAATACATTAAATTATGGAACTTTTAAATAGCAAGCCGATGGTGAATATGTCTACCGAATTGATATTTCAAAGTTGATAATGACATAAGCGGGGGCATGCGCACATTGTATAGCACACTGCTACAAAAATCATGGGTGAAAACTATTTGGAATTTCGAAAAATGCTTAATACAAAAGCTGTAGGGAATTTAATGCTCTACAACTTTGCACTAGAACATTTTGCACTAAAGCGCATTATTTGTGTTCAAAATATAAAAAAAACGAAAAGGATAAATGTACATATGTTTCGCCATCTAGCGGCGAAACTATGGGGAATTCGAAAAAAAGTTAAAGGAAATTTGGTGCTCTACAACTTTGCACCAGAAAATTTTGCACTAAAGTTCATTGTTTGTCTTTAAAATTTGGAAAAACTATGGAAGAACTACATGCACATTTTTTGCGCGCCCTCCACTGGCGCAGCTATTAAAAAATATGGAAACGTGATTTTTGTACAGGAATTCTAAAACATCATGCAAAAAAATATTCGGTAAAAGTATACCCCGATTTAAAAAAAACATTGGAAAAATAGTTATTCTACAAGAATTATAAGTGTTGAAAATATCTTAATATTATTTGATAATAAACTACAAATTACTTAAGTTATTATGATTTTTGGTAAAAAAAATCACACCACCGTTTTTTTTTCCATTATTATTATTTTGCATTTAAAATTATTAGAAATATTTAGAAAAAAATTTTGTTCTGTTCGGATTATTTCTTTGACAAATAACTTTTTTGTTGATTGTTGTAACGCGGCCATCAATCAATATTTTTTATATCATCATCATTATCATGGCCATTCAATACTCTTCTCTCGGTGCACTTATAATCTTTGATCTGTCCTGGCCTCTTCTGTTATGGTTTTCCATTTTCTTCCGTCTCTGCATTCTGTTTTCCAGTCTCTGATTTTCACGCATTTATATCTTCCTCTACTTGATCTAGATTACACCATCTACTTCGTGCCCTTCTTCTTGCTCTTGCCTTTCATGGAATCCATGTCGTTATTCTTTTTAAGGTTTCTTTTGGTGCTCTTCACATAATGTGTCCCATTCATTCCAGTCTCTTGTTTTTATAAACCCGCTATATTTCCTCCACCTAGTTCCTTTCTACGTTTTTTTCTTTCTTTCTCCATCTCTACTTATATTTGGTCTAAGTTTAGTATTTTCCCTTCTAGGGCGTAAGTAATGACTGGTCTGATCAAAGTATTACAGATTTGTATCTTTGTTTTTTTTTTGCTGATTAGATTTTAGGGCTTTACACGAGAACGATACTTTTCTCGTGTCGTCTAGTCTCGTAAAACCGAGACGAGACCTTTTTGAAAATTATTTAGGCGATACCGAGACCACATTTTCTTCTGAATTTCCGAGAAAAATAAACTGGCAAACAGTATAAACATTTAATTTTTTTATAATAAAAGAAATGTCTGCATAGGTTACGATAAATTTACGAAATCTAAAATCTGGTAATCATCTGTGAAATATTTTATTTTATATAAAATGACACTCTCAATGTGTTTTGAGTTTTTTAGGACTTCCAAACAGTTTAAAGGTAATATAATTTTATGACCCAGTTAAGTCTTAGATACCCAAAGGGTACCTAGAAACTACATTTGTTATTGAAGATTGAAGGTATGTGTGCAGAATACAACAATATAATAAAATTTTCAATTCTTTTGAAAATAGGAGTAACGAAATCAGTATTAACATGCTCTCCAGTTAAAATTCGACAATTATAATTTTTTTAAAACAGTGTCTGGTTAAACGTTCAGCTATATAAAGAATAATTTATAATAAAATAATATTTTTAAACTAATTAACATTTATCATTAACGAAATGTAAAATGTATGTTTTGCGAAAACATTGTAAGGTGTATGAATGAAAGTTGTATTTTATTATATAACAATTATAATATAGATAATGATTTAGTAACGTCCAAATAAAAAAATAAAAAACAAAAATAAATATATTATCACTCATTTTTTAATTACAATAAAATTAATAATTACCTCGTTTTGTACTATCTTAGAAATAAGTTCTAGCAATAACGAGAATTGACGAGACGAGACAAACGGTTACGAGACCGAGACTTATTTTTATCTCAACTGACGAGACCGAGACGAGATTTTTGAAATTATCGCCTTATCTCGACTCGTGTGAAGCATCATTCGATTTGGATTTTAATAATTTCATATTTATGCCAAAAATTTGGTTTCTTTTTAATATCCTCTCTTTTATCTGGTCTGTTCTAGTTTGTCCTATCAATTTTTCCAAGTAGGTGAAACTTGGTACAATTTCAAACTTCTAATTTTTTATTCTTAAGTGACTTCATTGGTCTCTTTTCCTTTTACCATTCGCATAAATATTTTGTTTTGTCTTCATTTATTTGTAATCCGAATTTTTGTCTAACATCTGTACTACTTTTATTAGACTTTTCTTTCTGAGGTCAATACCGACAAGCGATTAGCTGCGTCTCGTTCACGATAATATTTTTCTCGTTTAAGTTTGCTTTGCTCAAAATGGTTTCAAGTATTAGATTGACCAGTGTTGGAGAAATTGGATCACCCTGTTTTACTCCTTTGTTCATGTTGAATTCTTGTGATATGTTCCCTTGCAATCTTACTTTCCCTTTAGTGCTTTGTAGAGTCATTTTCAACAGTTCCCTAAGCTTCATTGGGATTCCTAGTATTTTTAGTTCTCCTATTGTCTTGGGTCTTATGATTGAGTCAAATGCATTCCTGGAGTCTATAAAAATTACGTGTAGGTCATTATTGTATTCCAGTGATTCCCGTTACTGTTGATTTTCTTGGTCTCAATCCGTTTTGTTAGTCTCCTTTTTTTGTGGGTGATATTTTAAGTAGGGTTATTGGTCTATAATTTTTACAAATTTCCTTATCTCTTTTTTTGTGGTTGCGTATTATTATTCTTGTATTCCATTCGGTAGGTATTTTGTTTCCTATCAAAATTTGTTATATCAGTTTGGGGGTTGTCCTCTGCAGTTGTTCCCTGCCATACTTCATATATATAATATTGCATTATTTATTCAATTATTTTAAAACAAAATTTTATCCAGACAGATTACACAATATTGTATAAATAAATATTGAACTTTCCGCATTTAACCATCCTTTAATCTTTAACAATTCATTAACAGAAAATCAATACATTCTCCTTGAAAATGGTGTGTCTACCAGCACTATTATACAAATAAAAATAATACTCTAATGCTCTTAATATTGAGTATTTTTATCTTAACAGTACATTGCAAATAAAATCCAATATGGCGTTCATATATGAATTGGTGTGAATATATTGAAACCAAGGACGATATTTACTGATTTGTTTTTATAAAATACCAAAGTCTACATGAAAAAGATAGCAATCTTTAAATTACGTATATCGAAAGGTTTTCGAAAAGCATGATTTTGGTAATTGATATTTTTCTCTAAAACTAAAAGAGGTAACCTAGATACTCAAAGACCATTGAAATGTCATATCAAAATTACATAAATGGAAAACAAGAAACGTTAACACAAGAAGGTATGAAATAAATTGACTTTTTATAAATCTGGCAACAATAGAAAAATTTTAATGATAAGAAAAAAAGCTAAAGTGTATACAAAATATATGTGTAAAACATTGCCATTTTGTTAAGTAATGGCGTCATCACCCATAGCAACTGCCACTTTCAGTTGTCCGATTGACACCAAAATCTAATCAGATCTAATCTATCGTATCAGAATCTTGTATGCAAAATTAAAATTTTTTTAATTTAATAATTTTTGAGTTTTTGGTAACTACAATATCCATCCTAACACACACACACATAGACATCATCGCGAGAATATCAAAATTGTATTCTAGGGACCTTAAAACTCACTACCAAATTTTTAGCATGATTACTATACCTCTCTTATCTGAAGGGCGAGAAGTAAAAAAAGGAAACCAGAGACAAATATAAAGGACCATGCACTTTTCTTATGGCGGTTGGGTCCCGGGTCGATTTTTTAAAAATTTGGGACGCATATATTTTGATTCATATGCACTATGACTCTAAAAATACAGGGTGGCTCAAACATGGAACTCAATACATATACTGTGCTTGGCTTTAATCTCCTAATTAAGTTAGTAATTTTCTATTAATTAGATACTTATTAATATTTTTATTATCATTATGAAATATACTGAACGATACTGAATTTTGTGAAAATAAACATTAAGGTTGTTTTAGAAAAAGAAGTCGTTACTCTTATGCTTATTTTATTTTGATAAATTTTATTTAAACTTGCTTTCCTTTAGCCGATACTTAAAGAGTCTTTTTTGATAATTTTATTTTAACAAATAAACAAAGTATAAATAAATTCCTGTCGGTAGGCTCGACAGGGGGAGGTAGATTTCTATTGTATTTTGAGACATTCATCCTTCCCCACTCCACGATATGGTCAGATCGAAAAATTTTTAAAACGAATCAATTTTATAATAATTAGGACATGAAAAAAGTCTAATAACCTGATTCAATATTTTCAAAAATAGCGGAGATATGAATTTTTTGAAATTTCAACCCCGTCCAGTTCTATTCCCTTAGGTCGAATGGAAAAAAAATTTAGACAAATTAATAATTAGAAGATAATAATGACCTGTTTGAATATTTTTGAAAATGGCCGAGATATAAATATTTTGAAATTTCAACCCCCTCCAGTTCCACCCCGTGGATCGGATGAAAGAAGTTTTAGACAAATTAATTTTACATAAAGAAAGTCTTACAACCTTATTTAATATTGTCAAAAATGGCGGAGATCTAATTTTTTTGACATTTCAACCCCCTCCAATTCTCACCCCCTTAGAGGTAGAATGCCCATTTTCAATACGCAATGAATTACTGCCCCAAAGAATTTTTGTACCTAATTTTGTGTCGATTGGACTAAAATTGCGACCTCTATCGTGCCGGAATGAATTGTCTTCACATACATACAATTTTTTTTTACTGTTTTTTTTACTGATTCTTATTCTCCAGGTAGATTCCTTATATGGAAATCTACCTAAAAACTAGGAAAACAAATAATTACAAAATTGGCTCAAAGTAATTATATTGTATCCAGCTTTATATTTGGTGGATTCTGTGAGTCGGACAAATATGTAAACATCTCAGGGCCATTTCAGTGGTTCAAAATCTCTCTGAGTTAACCGCACCCCAAAAATGGCAAAAGGCGCACCAAAACTGGTAAAACGTCTCATACCGACAAAACTTGCGCCACCCTTTGTTTTCGATGATGCTGAGCACGATGGCAGCGGTTTACACTTTTAGAGTTGACCCCATCCCAAAAACGGCCAAAAACCACCCCCAAAGAGGTTCAAGCCGATACGCCGTCTTATACCGACAAAACCTGCGTCAATTTCCGTTTTCAAGGATGCTGAACAGGATGGTAATCCTGGATCTTCACCCCGAAGCAAACTAATCTGTCAAACGGTCAAAAACTACCCCTTTGATACACAGTTTTATGAAATGCACTGAATAAGCGAAGATTTTTGGCCATTTGAGGGGGTTGTTTGTTTCGAAGAGAAGATCCAGTACCACCATCGTGTTCGGCATCCTCGAAAACAGGGGGTGATGCAGGTTGGGTTAGTATGATACATATCTGCATTAACCCATTTTGGGGGCGATTTATGCTCTATTCAGGGGGTGCAGTTAACTTTGAAAGAGTTTAAACCGTCGCTATTTTTTTGGAATGAGAAACGTATTCTCGGTATTAACCGGTAGAGTTTAAATCAACGCCATCGTGCTCAGAATTCTCGAAAACTGGGGGGGGAGGAGGGCGAGAATTAGTCGTTTTAGGTTCTGAAATATTTACAATTTTCGAGGATTTTTCGGATTTCCACTAATTGCCCCTTTGAGTAGTTCAATTTAAAGGCTTCGTTAGTTATATTTCACGTCATAAAATAGTAGTATTTATGGATAGATAATTACTAATTTAATTAGGAGAGTAAACAACAGTTAATGTATTGAAGGTCAATTTTGTAGAGTCAAGATGAAATGAGCAAAAATGATCCATATGGCTCAAGAAATATATATATATATATATATATATGAAATTTTAAAAAAATCGGCCCGGGACCCAACCAACATAAGAAAAGTGCATGGTCCAATTTAACATAGAACCACCTCGTATATACATAAAAAAGTATTTAGCATCAAATTCGATATTCAAATACAAGGCCAAGAAAAGAAAAACACTTATAGTATAAAAACATTTTTTTTTAAACCTAAAGGTGTATAAATTAATAACAATATATTGATAGAATTTTGTGCTCTGTTACGTATTGCAACGAAAGTCAAAAAAAATCACGGGACATCTTTTTTTTGACTCAAAAAAAGTCATTCGGTAACTCGTGCTCCTTTGATTAAGAACCAAAAAAACCAAATGAAAAATTCGATCGGAAACTGCCCATCGGCGTGCAGGAGTTTTATTCTAATAATTAATTATAGAGTTAGAAAATAAATAAATAAATAAATAAGTCATACGAGAGTGTTTTTATTCAAAAAGATAAAAAGAAGTTTTCGGTATTTTTCTGTCGAAGCAGAACTTATTTAAAACAAAAGTGTTATCTGACGTTTCCACCGCCAAGGTACTTCATGCGAGATTTGCGCGTGATAAGATATCTATATACCCATGAATATAGATTAAATTTTGTTGAAGGCTAATTGACTCCCCTTAAACTTGTAGAAATAAAAAGGATCGATTTTAAGCCGGACACATACGGTGGGTGCATTATGCAAATATGTATTTTAGAATTGTAATCATGATTTTCGTGATGGTCAACTTTGTGGGTAAACGGGAGAATTGTAACATTTAATTTTACTGAGAGTTTTTTTGTTAACTTCCTTTTTATCAGTTGACTAAGTCAGTAACCTTCTTATATATTTTAGTAGTCGTCACAAATTATAATATCAATCAGTTTTTTTTATTCATCAATAAACCTCAAAATGGAAACTACAACAGTATATTTTTAATTCTTCCCACCCGAGGGAGATAAGAGAGGGAATGTTAAAGTGGATACAGGCATAAGATCCTGGGTAAATCCAGCGTACAGTTTAAAAATCTAAATATTTAACCTCATCCTCTAATCCTGTCTGTAAGGTAAAGACTCTTGAACACAGTAGGAGCACGAACTACTCTTCTCATCTGGGTGGCTATTCTTGAGTTAATAGAACGCTCAAATCGTCTGACTTTTAGTAGAGAGCTCTCTTAAAATCGAAGGAGTTGTATTCTTGAGACAATCACATCACCTTCACTTTTACTGAGACTTGAGAGATCAACTCTGACGACCAGGTCATTTTAATATAGATGTTCAGACTATAAACCCATCATAATTACAAAACATAACTCACCTTGGCACAATTAATTGTATGGTCTTTTTTGACGGCTTGATCTTAACCAAAAAATATTACCCGCATAAACACATATTTATTTTTTATGGTATTATTAATTGTGTTGGATGATTTATAATGGACGAAGATAAAGTTTTAGTTATCAATCAAATTTTTCAAGATCTGATAGAGGATAAGGAGGAAGTTGAAGGCAATGAAAATAACGGAGTGCAGTTTCAAGGACAAGTTGACGCATTCGCTGTCTTAACAGAAAAAAAATGTTAGCCTTTCTAAGGACCTGGCTCGGCTTCCGATTAATAGGGTAACCCCTTTTATAAATCATCTGTTCGACTTATCTGTTGTCAATTGTCAAAAAGAAACGCTATTTAGGTAAAATGAATCCAGAATTTAGTTAATATGTACCAAAGAAACTTGACAACACAAAAAGAGAAAAGGGTATACTCAAGAATATGATATGACTGCACCGAGAGAAAACTGCTCGATCGAGAACACTCTCACGAGAACCATCTTCTCTTGATAGAAGCTTCACCTCCTATGAGCCCAAGAATACCCACCCTGAAGAGTGGCCATTCCAGTCCAGAGAACTCTGCGCTGAAAACACAACCTATTTTCAGAGCCTTACTAGAGACTTAAAGCACGGCCTGTTTTCAACACGTATACCTATCCGTATTGATCTGCGACTGCGCACAGTGGATACGGATAGGTTTAAGTCATACGTCGAATATATCTTTACCGATGCTTGCGTTCACGTATCTCTTCACGTATCACGTATTTATGCCGTTGTCAAAGAGAAATGATACAGTTACAAAACAAAAACTCAACCTCAAAATAATGTAGCTTGAGTTTGTGTCTCAAAATACGTAAAGTATTTTGTAATTGACTTATGCATGTGATTTTATTTCTTGTTAAAAAATAATTTAATGGCATCTCGAAAATTATTGGTACCAGTCAGAAAATGCGTATATTTTTCAAATGATGATTTAGATCTTTTAAGGGACAAAACCCTTATAAGCTTTCACTAACTAAATTATTGAAAATATAACAGAGATTACTGGAAAATGATTTACAGAAAGATGCATGAAGGACAGGGTCCAAATAGTTTCCAAAAAATAAACTTTATAACAGGTACTTAAGAGACGAATTAATTTTATTAAAAACAACATGTTCAGGCAACCCCAAAGCTATTCTCAGCGGCTGCAGATGATCTTTTTAAAAGCGAAATAAAGATAAGCACTGTGTATCATATAGGGCATTGAGGTCAAACCCCCATATGGGGCTGCTCTATTACCCAGAAGTGCTTTATCTTGCAAAATATGATTTAAAATCATGTCACCTAAATCGTTATCTTCAAAATCATCATCATAATCAAAAATAAAATTTTCAATTATTACATTCATTTTAACAAAATATGACAACCAAAAGTTTGGATAGAACCATTTAATCACCAACGTTACGATGTAAAAGAAGTTTTTAATGGAAGTAAGACGTAAGCAAGAAACATTAAGGTATAAGTGATTGAAATGCGTTTATGGCGTGAGCTGTCTTTAAGTATCTATTTTCTCTCCTAGGAGAGTGGTGACAATACCACTGCCAAGTTGTTTTTTTTGAGACAAATATTAATAAATAAATACAAATTCCTTAATTAAAGTAAAAAGTAATATACTTTTTTTTGTTAATATACTGGTGACAAAAGTCATAAAGTTTAAATAATAAAAATAACCTTTTAAATAGTAGGTTATGTTAGTATATGTTAAACCAAGTTAAGTAATATTATTTTTGGTTACCAAATTAATTTTTTGATCTATAGATAAATCTAAATCGATTTTTTTAATCCCTGGTAATAACGTTTCAGGAACCTTTCTCGCTATTTTCTCTTTAGTAATAGATCCAATAACAACGACAAATGACCTTGGCAATAAAACGGCTACTAACTCTATATATAAAGTCCCATAGTCCCTCTACTCTAGATAATCTAAATTTACACCTAAATTCCATTATAAGATACAATCTAAATTATTTACTGGAGATTCCTTCGACCGGTCAACTTTCTCGACTCCATTAAGGAATTTTGAAGAGAATCGGAGAGAGCGATTACGTTGATTTTTCACTTCAAAACTTAATGAAACAATTTGCATGAAGTAAAATCCATCGAAATTCTATTTCGAATATCGCAAGGCACACTCTATATGAAAATGAAATTACTGTGGTGGATTATTAGAGAGGTTGCGAAATTTCAGTTATCTCCACAAATAGAGCAGTACATGGAAAATAGCGAATGATTTAGAGGCGTTCTGGGCGTTAGTACACGTATATCCGATTGAGCATGCTATAAATTTAATCTCGTTTTATTTTTAATTTACGTAGTCTCATTTTTTAGTATAATCCATATATGGATACAGTATGATATTCTTCGTTTACATAAATGTAGTGTATAGTTATGTTATTAATAAAATTATTTGCTGCAAAGAAAAAAGGCGCCCTTATAGGTTCACTTCGTTATCCGTCTGTCTGTCTGTCTGTAAAGACCCTTTTTAATTAAATACGACTTATCTGCCGATCTGTAAATTTATTTTTATTTGTTTAAAAAAAGAGTAAAACGAATATTGAAGCAAATGCTAGTTCGCGTCCATGTTAGAAAATTATACACATTGAAAATTTTCGTACTGTGTATAGGACTATCTCGAGTAAGCAAAATGACAATAGTGCTTACTTTTTGCAGCGGCAGAAGATTAAAAAATCCCTTCCAACAATCACATGAAAGCATGCAAGGTTGCCATATTTCCATAGGCCATATCTTTCCGCTTACTATTATCGATAAATATCACACCTCACCATAGAAAATCAATACTCAGCTGTCGTAATTTTTAGAACTTATTAAAGCAAATTGGTCCGCTTTTAACACTAACCTTAAAAAATGCCTTAGATACACCAAGTAACGCAAACTACGAACGATTTGTAAGTTTGGTAATTAGGCACAGCAAATAAGATCACAGGTCAAGTAAAAACATATATCATGAGTTTCATAAGCATAGTGAACAAGAAACGATGTTGTACATAATCTAAACATTGTTCGCAGACAAAAGTGGGCCAAAACTGTAGGGGCTGTGTATTTTAAGCAGTCCAAAAGGGAAGGCATGGTTCCTACAAGAACTGGGAAGTGAAAACGTACCGATCTGTGGCAACTCTACAGTTATGCCATTGTCGTACATACCGTTTTGACGAAATGGATAACCTGTTATTTTTTGAAAAGTTTGTCAAGATCTCCTATTTTCAAGATTCACTTAAAAAATAGTTGGTGCAAACGGCCCTTAATTTAAAATTAGGTCTTATAGCCCACTCCAAATTTTGTGCGTATCTCTCGATGATAGTGGTGATACTAGTCGATAATATTTTAAAAGTAGCCGTTGATTCCTACGAACTAGGACATAGAATGAAATTGTCTCTCCTCAGAGACAGGTAAATACAAATTCTCCATGAATGAAACTCTTCGTTGCAAGACCCATGGATTTCACTGGAATATTATCCAGAGTTTACAAACTAATTACTGTTTCCTTTAAAATTAATATGTTTATTATTTCAGTTCAAACTTTTGATCATCACTTTATAATTTATCATTTTGAAATCTAAAAATAGATTAAAAATTAAGAAATTTCATCAAATATCTGTCTACGTCATTTATCGCGCGATGTAAAATGGTACAGCTATACCACAAAAGAATTTTTTCTAGACAAAACCGTCGAAACTAACACTCATCTCTTTTTATATTTCATTCTCGTAGAGAGCGGCAAGCGCAATTGCATTCGAATATGGAATAGTCCATTACAAATTAAAATCCGTTAAAACCCTTCTTAAATATTGCGCCAAATTATTATCTACATATTTATTAGCTTCTTGATCGTTCAGGAGAATAGTCGTCTCCCGGCGAGAGCTTTTTACTTTAAATTATTATGCTTAAGCTTCTAGATTGTCGATGAGAATATTTGTCTCACGGCGACAGCTTTTCATTTTAAAAATTGAACAATCTGAGATTTCAAATTAATAACATGTGTTAATAATTTTTATTTAAGTTTAATGAAGTAGAGCTTTCTATGCTCTACAAGATGTGTTGATAAAAAAGTGTAAATTCAATTTATATTTTCATTCAATAAATGAACCCTTAAAAAAATAAAATCGATTATTTGTGTTAAATAATATGTCTGATGTGATAATCGGACTGGTACTTCGAACTAGTTTAACAAATTCTAAACGGATATGAGTTCTTAATTCATATTTATTCAATCCACAACCAAAAACAATACCCTGACGGGTTAACGTCCAACAGCCAACACAAGACCAAATTCCAACATAAATAAGCAATCTCACACAAATATTTGGCTCACCAATAGCAAAGTTACTTATAGGGGTCCAATAATTATCAGCCACAAAAATTTTAAAATAATTTGTTCATTCGTTCTGAAGATATGAATTTAGCCCGACCTCCTGAACCACCACCCATTATGCGAAAGAATTATGTATGAGTCAGCGGGATCGCATTTTCCACTAGAATCGGTTCTCACTTTTCTATTTCTTATTTTATTTTAAACTTTATTAACTTATCACAGATTATAAGATGAGAACAGTTTCGTCAAACTTGTTATATAATTCAATGTATTCTGCTCAAATTTATTGTCCTTCATATCGGTATTTTTGAAAAAAAGTTCCGGCATTATGAATCGCATGTTTTTGCAGTTACCATGGGAATCTAAATTTCAAATTGAAATAAAACTCATGACTTATGCAGTTACTTATAGCTATAATTATTTTTTCAAAGAATCTCCATTCTGCTTCATCCATTTTTCTTTATCCTTTAAGTTTTTCCTAAACACGCCACAATTTGTCTATAAAAAAACTTTTCTTTTTCCCCAATCGGCTAATGCTAAACAATTCGTTACAGACCTTTCAGAAGGCGAAAACTTTTGTGCGCCGCCGTTTATTTTGTTTATGATAAGCCCTTACACACGCAGGCCATTAATGTCTATACTGATTCCGACTATAAAACCTTTTCACTACCGTTTTGGTATTTGAATAACTCTCCGAGGAGAAACTCGAAGCCCGGGTGTAAATTTTTTATGGGATTGTTGCAAGCTGTTTGGAGTCCCTTCACGCTTTCTTTCTCAAGATGCTCACCAGATATTCATCGCTGAAATGAGACACGAATCTATAGGCGAGGAGCGTTAAGACTGAAACTTTAGTCAGTCAGGTGTGATTCATTTCTTTAAATTAGTATAAATTTGTTGGGTTTAAGTTTAACTCACTTCCATATATGTGATTTTAAGCCAGTCGATATGCTCAAAAAGGTAAAAATAGGGATTCATAATTTTCTATTCGAAAGTTTATCTAGCATACTTAATCGATTAAATAGCAGTTCTGCTAAATTTTATAAAAAATATGGTCTAAATAAATATACTAAAGGAAATACTTCTCCAGAAAGTAGTGAAATCATGTCAAGAGAAACTTAGACTAAAATTGACATAAATGACAAGTGCAAAATTCTATCTAATTTGAATTGTAGTTTTTAGACTGTTATTTCAGATTATTCGATTAATTTATTTAATTCGTCGTGGAACACTCTGTATGAATTGAACTAATTTAATGGGAGATCAACAATTTGCTACTGGTTATATTTAAAAAAGCATAAGCAGAGAAGAAGGTTTTTACTTTATGGGCCATATTTTAAATGCTTAAGTCGACTGTTGCATTAAAAGAAATATATGTATCCCAAATGTATTTTAGTTGCGCTTTGGTTTAAAAATGAATTTATTATACTGCATTTTTAAATATATGTTAAAATTAATTTCTAGGTTAATGGCAAAAATAAGTATTTATACTTAGGCGAGAAAGGGACGTTTTTTCTGCAAAATGGACACCCAATTCTGGCATCATCTTCAATAAAACTAAATTAATATCTGATCAGATATCATTAATTATTTACAACCCAAATTTATTACTGTCCTGTATATGCCCAACGACTTAACCTTGACTGGTTTCCCTCTACGTTCCACGCACAAACGATTTTAAACTATCTATCTCTTACCCTACAATCCACTTCTTCATTTTGATTGTTGCTCAGCTGATTGAAATCGTCTCTCTCTGCAGTATATGCTTATTCTAACTAACCACTGTACAGATTGTCCAACTTCTAAATCGATCGCTGCTTTAAAAATTAGTAACGTGCGGAACGAGATCTCCGGAATGCGCAGCGCATGCGCAAACACCAAGATGGCGAACTGGCAGTTTAACAGTGTCGTATCTAACATTGTTATTGATTATTATTATAAGGAGTATTCTGCACAGGTACCAATGAATGAGCTTGAGAAATTTTTCATAAAATTATGATAGTGTAAGAGCTGGCTACAATTTAAGCTGTGGCAGACAAAAAAGTGGGGCTAAAGCCTTGGCAGATGTCAGATATCTTATCTATATTATATACTACTTGCCACGAGATCTCCAAAACTATCGTCCCGATTGACTTGAAATTTGGCATAGTTACTATTTTCCTCGTGTACCCGAGATTGAAGGCTTCCTGGGTACCCTACAGGATAACAATATATAATTCTTAATGACAGAAACTAGGACGTGTACAAGCAGGGGGGAAAACGATGAGAAAACCAGGGTAGTGTACCTGATACCGTTGGAAATGGAGGAGGAGGAGGCAGAATACACAGAGAAGGTACGAAACCATAATACGGCTCTAAAAAAGGCTAAAAAAGGCAGCACAGGAGAAAGGCAGAAGAGGTCTCCAAATATTGACCGTAAGACTGTGGCTGTAAAAGTAAAAAATGAGACTTATGCCGATCTCCTTTAGAGAGTCAGAGATCGACATAGATGAACTGGGGGTTAAAGTAGTAGGGATTAGAAAGACAAGGGGAGGAGACCTTCTGCTAACAGTAGAGGATTATAGACAGATCTCCGAGAAACTGAAGAGGGGTATTGAGAACAAGGTGAGAGAGGTAGAGGTGAGAGCTCGATCCAACGGGCTGCCACTGATAATAATGGATGTGGGTATCACCATTACTCTCACGGCGTTGGCAAAAGCCGCTGGAGAAGCCAAAACAAATATAAGAGTAATCTCGATGGAGACGTCCGAACGTTATGAGGACCAAATAGTCACTGTAGAGATAGGGAAGGGTCCGGCGATTCAGCTTTTGAGGAGGGGAAAAGTCAAAATAGGATGGACACTATGCAGGGTACAAGAGCGCATAAGTTTGCAGAGTTGCTATAGATAGATACCTGGACTTTGGGCACCGGTCAACAAAGTGCAAAGGTACGCACAGGTCTGGACAATGCCTCAAATGCGGAAAAGAAGGCCATAAGACCAAAGCTTGTAAAGGGATCAACTTCTGCACTAGTTGCAAAGTGGAAGGGCACAGGGCGCACCAGACGAGGTGCCCAAACATTAGGCAGT
Organism: Neocrepidodera transversa; assembly: GCA_963243735.1. Lineage (NCBI taxonomy): Eukaryota > Metazoa > Arthropoda > Insecta > Coleoptera > Chrysomelidae > Neocrepidodera > Neocrepidodera transversa. Next base: position 13,935,565 of record OY725348.1, read on the forward strand.
TTGTACAGCAGCAGACAAGGGCTCGGCTGAAAAAATAAAATGCAGAATAAAGATGACAATGATCTGAGAATCCTGCAGATCAACGTGGGAAGACGGAGAGCTGCACATGATCTTGCTTTCGCGATGGCGGAGGATAAAAAAGACCCTCCAGTAAGAAATAATTTTTGGAAATTGCAATCCTAAGGTAGGGAAAAAGGCGGAGAAACTTTTTATGAGAATACCTGTATCTCACACACCGAGGATGTTACAATGTTACAACCTTGAAAATTTATGAGTCTATTTTTAAAAATTAACAAACACGTGTTGTATCATTTTTCAATACTCCAGTTACCGGGGGTGAAGAGGGTAGGATGCTTTTTTGGGAACTTTATTTATTACATCTCAAAAATCGTACAACCGAACATGTTACAGAGTTGAAAATTGGTATTTTGATTATTCTTCAAAACTAAAGAAATACATTACCATTACAGAAAATTCAGTTATGGGGGGAAGCGTAGGGCTTTTTTATAATGATACTTATATCAGCAAACATTTTAAATACTTGAAAATTACTAATTAAGCTATTCCTTTTAAATACCTGTATCACCATTTTCCAGGAGGTGGGCAAAAATGGAGGGGCTTTTTTATAGTGCTACCTACATCTCAAACACTGAACATGTTAAAAACATGAAAATTGGTCTTTAAACTATTCGAAAAAATCAAAGAAACATGCTTTTTACAATTTTCCAAAAATCTAGAGGAAAAAATGCAGTTTATAGTGAATCGTCGTAAAAAACATGTTTTTCGTAAGTAAACAAAGCTTCCAAACAAAAAATTGAAAAAAAATCCCGGCGTTCTCATGAAATTTATCCCCACCCCCAAATAAAAATAAAAAAAACAAAACTACTATCGGAATCTAGACGGAGTTAATCATTAATAAAAAATTGCATTTATTTCCAAAAAAAAATTATTTTTCTTTAATATTTGTCTCCAAATTGCGAGCACTTTTCGCGTAATAGCTCCTCCTGGAATTTGTGCAGACTTCTGTCTCAGGATCCTTAAAATGCGGCCAATAGAAAACATCCACGTCACCTACGTCGGCCAATAAAAAACGCCTACGTCATCCCATGTTGGTTGTTCGTTGTTATCATCCTTCTTGTATGGCATAGAAATGAAAGTTATTTTTATTTTTAAGCTTCCAGAGACATATACTTCCATACAAATTAAAAATTTTAGTAATGCACGGATTCACTACAAACTGGAGCCAGGAACAACACTTCGTATCTGTGAAGTACTACTACTCAACTACGTAACTTAATTTGATTGGTTAAATAAAAGTATTAGTGTTGAGAGGAAGTATTTGGGTAAAATTCCTTAGATGAATAATTTTGGATATAATATTTTGAAGCAGCTATGAGAGCGAAAGAGATAATAGTTTAAACAAGAGTCGAAATATGTCTGCTAATGTAATCTGTGATTATTTTATTAGAAGGTATGCAGTTACGTAGCAGATATGCATGTCTAGACAAGTAGAAATTAGTTGAATTATATTTTTAGTTACACATGAAACTAAGATTTAGAAATAAAATTGAAATATATTAAATTATGAAGTATAAAGATTATTTCTGGTTAAACTGCATCAAATTTAACCAATAACTGATGATCCCTTTATAAACTACTTTATAAATATTGTCAATAATTGTTTTATTAGTGCTAACATTAAAAAACAAGATAATGTTCATAATTTTAAATCTTCAATTAGGACAAGACATAATTTTAAGTTTTTCTTTGAATATGAGTTATATGAGGTACTGATGAATAAGTTAAAAAACGAAGCTTCATCTGGTCCTGACGAGATTCCTACTTTTATCGTTAAAAAAGTTTTACCCTTCAATATATAACCTCTCACTTATCTCGTTAATCTCTTCGTCTCAAGTGGTCTTTTCTAAATTACTAAAATGTGGTAAAGTCATTCTGGCATATAAATAGAATGATTCTCTTTTACCCGAAAATTACGGACCTATTACAATAGCCCCTTGATTCTTTACCGAAATTAATTGTTTTTTATACATTTTGCAATAATTAATAATAGAATCTCCAGAAACCAGCATGGTTTTTTTACCAGAAAGGCATACATATAGCTTTTATGATGCAGGACAATCTTATTGAGATCAGATCAGAAGAACATTCGATTACTGTTAATAAAATCATTCTAGAAGACATTAGGTTTGTATTAATTAAACCAAATAAATGGAATACATAGATTTCTCACCATTCTTAGTGTTATTAGAGGATTGCCAAAAGAATCCATTCTAGAAATTGTTCTCTTTTGGAAACAATTGGCCTGAAGAGAAACAAATAGAGAAAGATAAATAGTCTCCAACTGTTCTTAGAAAAAATTAAAACTATTTGTTACAGAGTGGAAAAAGACCCAGTATAATATATTGTGTAAATGTGACGATTTTTATAAGTAGCAAATACAACTGACTCGTCCAAACAGAAAACAAGAATCTGTTTTGTTAGGAAAATAGAGGTTATATATTTTAAATTCTATTGGAGATACAAGATGGGGCTTGACAGTTTTTGGGCGAGTTTTCTGTCGTAAACATTGATGCCTCGCCGGAAATCATATGACTTAACTTGCCGAGTCGTGCTTGTTCAAGAGGATTTTAAACATATCGCATGTCACAGAGAAATGAAAAGATTTATTCATTTTGTTGTCAATGTCGATATTTTCGAAGAATTTATAAGTCGAAACCTTGGTAACCAGTTTGGTTGCCGTTAGAAATCTCTAGTTAATTTTTGTGTTTCGTTGGGTAAAGACCTGTTTAAGGCATCTTTGAGTTTCTATCTGGCAGGCAAGGCTTTCTGATAATTAATCAGTCGTTTTTATAATACCTTGTTTATTTTGATAATAATTATTTGTTTTATTTGTATTCACTTTTGTATTCATGTTGTTTTCACCTTTATAAATATTTGACTGTCGCCAATAAATTAGTTAGAAAAATTACAGAGTATTACTTACAACCATAATATTAATAACTAATTAACTTTATTAATTAATAATGAGTGAAAAAGTGTGATGTTTCCTCTATCAACGTAAAAAATATGTAAAACTTTATAGACTTACTGTTGATAACATAGACTTGTGTAATTAGGTCAATAGTTACCATTTTATTGTAATTCACGCGCTTCTAGGTTCGCTCGGCCTAATAAGAGATATTTTGTCGTAATAATATTATGGTATTTAGATAGAAAGAAAGTACCATTAATATATATGAGGCACACTTTTTGTTACATATTTTACATATGTCACTTGTCACGATCAGCCAAACTTCTTCACCAGAAAATGTTATAAATATACTTTTAACATTCTAAAACCATTTTTACATTTCCACAAAAAATATTTTAAATCTAATCAGAGAAAACAGATCGCCGTAACTATTACGCTTCTAAAATCAACCACATATTTTATATCTAAATGTGATAAACTCCTGAAATATTCTAACTTGATTCCCCAAAGAAATCACAAGATTTCGTCTGAACATTTACTACCTATTCTTGATCTAATTATTTGATTTAGGGTTCTACATGAGAAGTTTCTAAACTTTATTGACATAAAAACTTGTTACGCATTAAGCAAATTAAAAATTTATTCTAACAGTAGACTATACAATAACTACTTCTTGGTCCCTAGACTATATTAATAATTTGTGGTTGAAAAACAAAGATTTCCTGGAAATCCCATTTTAAACGGAAGCTGTTGCGCTACCGATTAAAACCCCTTGTAGGGATGTTGTTCAGAATGAAAATTGTTTTAATGAAACTTCAGATGTGCGAAGCAATAAAAACTTTACGATCCATAGCCAGAAATTTAAAAATGCTATTGTTATGTTATTTTTATAATAAAAATAAAGCGTATAAAATGTAATATTTGTTGAGTATATGCTAAAATCATTGTCGCATCTATGTAAAAATAGATAAGAAAGGTTTATTGTAATTGAAAAGATTTTAATATTAAAAGTTAAAACCTAAGCCAGTAAATTGAGTGAAAAGGTCTGAGAAAAAAATATTTATTTTACTTTTCGTTTACAAATTATGTTTTCGAAAGGCAGCTATTAAAATTGATAAATTCCAGCCTTATACATTGATAAATTCCATACAAAATTGATTTTTTTTCAAATTAAAATTCTTGCCCCAATTTTCCCTTTTGACGAGATTATAATTAGCTGCAGAAGCGTAAGCGAGAACATCAGAGCGTGGGCGGTATAAAGTCCGTTCAACAGGTTATACGAGGGATAAATGTACTTTTTATATAGTACAAATTTGGAGCAATGTGTAGAATAAAATATTCATAAATTTGTTTAAAATTCTTGTTATCCAGGTATAATAGATAATTAAGATAATTGGCCTCACTGATTTTTTTTAAATATTTTAGTTAAAAAAAATCGATTTTATAATGAAGCAGATTTTAGTTTGCGATTATTTCATTTATTTTATCTTTAAGGATTTCTTATTGTTTATAATTATTTCCATGTGGGCACATACCGGGTGACACAGGGGTGTGGATCACTTCTTGATTTTTTTATTTATAAGCCGATTTTTATGAAATTTTAACTGGGTATAGTAAGGGTAAATTATGATTTTATGACGTGTTCATTCACCGGAAATGGACCCGATTTTTTAAATGGAATACTCTGTATATTTTGATAAATTTGAATTCTACGGATTAAAATACATGCAATCCACTAGTCAAATTTCAATTTTACAGAACTATCATTTTTGACAAATAAAATATTTTTCTCTGTGGTCTTTGCTAAAATTTTACAATATCAATTAAAAATTAAAGAGAAGTTTACAAAAAAATGTTATTTCCTTTAAAAAACAGTTTTGTCTGATATTTTACAATTTTATTACAATGGCAAGCGTTTTTTACCTAAACCCTTTTTTAATGTAACCCACTTGGATCACCTGGGCTTTTTTGAGGCATATTTCAATACGAATAAACTCAAAGCTCCATCTGTTTTTTTTTTCAGTGTAGGTGGCTGTAATTTATGGTATTAAAGAAACCTGCCTACTACCTATAGAAAAAAAATAAGATTTATGTCAAAATTGTCATTTGACTAGCGGATTGCATGTATTTTGATCCGTAGAATCGAAATTTAACAAAATATACAGGGTATTCCATTTACAAATCAAAATTTGGGTCAATTTCTGGCGAAACCGGAAGTCGGTCATTTTGAATGTACAAGTCAGGAAAACATAAATTACTCTTCCAGTACCTAGTTAAAATTTCATAAAAATCGGCTTATAAATAAAAAATTTAAAGGTGTGATCCATACCCCTGTGTCACACGGTATATCTACCTATTTCATCACCATACTGCATTTAATAGTTGTTCCTATAATCATTGATTTGGGTTTTCAGGGTTGTCCGTTATTGAATCAATACCGTCCACGTCGAGTTCTTTAGCTGTATCTACTGGTTTAAAAGTTTTCCAGTTTATTTGATTAATTTTCTATTTATTTTCCAGTCACATCCATCAGAAATCAAGGAAAAACAAAATCCAATAAATAATATCGCAACTAATAGAATTACCTCTTGTGGCCAATTTGATGAAAAAATACGGGGTATACCCAACTCGGCCCGCTATAATCCCTTAATACCGTAACATTTCTCAATCGATTTTTGAAAGTGTCCATCTGGGCCCGAAGTAGGAAATTAGGTATTTTCCAAAATTTTCCAAGGTTCGCTGGTCATTAAGGTGATTATTATTTTTATTCAATTTTAGATCCTTACATTAATATTAGTTATTGTCTAGAAACGAAACAAGCAGGTTTCAGTTTTAAGGAGTCTTTTAAAGTGTGTTGTGAAATTTCAAATAATGACGCTAAGGAGTGCGTAAAGTTTAACTTTTCTTCACTAGTGGGTAAAGTAAAATAAAATTTTCAAAATAACTTTTTTACATGTGCAACACATTTTTTGCAATATCCTTATGTTTCTTATCTTGCCAAGGTTCTATGTGCCAGAAATCAACTGGTTAACTTCAAGATTTTGGAAAATAGCTTGTTAACCTCTTGCATGCGAAATCTACTTTTGTACATAAAAATTATGGTAGTAGAAAAAATATTGTATGCAACTAGCGTGTAAAGTGTCTTTTTTCACTCATGTGATTTTCGCACTCGCCTTTGGCTCGTGCGACAACATTCACATTCTTGAAAAAAGTATCATTTTACACACTAGTTGAATAAATAACTATTTTCGTTCTTTAAATACTTTTGGTGCTCGAGTAATTCTTAATAATTCTACTAGTTCTTCATCAGAAGAACTATCTGATGAAGTAAAATCCATTTTTCTTAACCTTAAACTTTTTCAAAATAATTCTAACTAACTAACTAATAACAATAATCTCTGATCATTCACAGCGCATGCGCGTATTTTAAATCTCCATTTAAAGCACTTTAAAATAGGAATGGTTGACATTTAAGATAAACGCAGTTTAAAGTAACTTTTAATTTTAAATGTATCTGGTAATACATCAGACATTGAAATAAACGGACTTTATATTTTAAAAGGTTGATAATACCGGCTGTAACTCGGTTTAAATTTAAATATACTTTAACTAAATTTGGTTTAAATCCGTGTTGAAAATACCGGCCGTAAGTATTCAGTAGTATCACCGCGTTTATATCTTTGTCGTGAAGAATATCTTCCGGACTTTCGTATTATTATTATTATATTCGTCGCTTCTCGTGGCGTCTGTTTGGAAATTCAGAAATTAAATATATGTATAGAAGAGTACCAAAACTGTTTAGCGAATAAAAATCCATAAAATAACATTTTAATGGTAGCTTGCGCGTAAGATCTAAATTTATTAACAATTAAAATATCCGGATTTTCCTATTTTAAAAGAAATATCTTTTCAGTTATCCATTCAGTACAAATGTAGAATGGGTTAATCAGATATCCTGTAGTCGCCTGTCTCTATTAGACTAATGGTTTATTTTCCTGGTGGATCCAAATTACTGCGTTTAGTCGAGACCCTCAGCACGCCCATCGTATGAAAATGCCGCCCGGAATGAACAGTCTCTACTGAAATTATAATGAGCACAGTCCCGGGACCTTAAATCTAAATAAAGACCCTCTAGTAATTCTAGCTTAACAAATTTATTTCGTATTCAATGTTTATGTTATTAATGAGTTGTATACAAAAAAAACTACTTGTTTTTAATGAGACTTGTAATAATAGTAATTACTATACTCCTTTTCCTTTAAATCTGACAGTAATGGAATGTTAGGAATGTATAACAGAGTTGCCACATTATCCAATATTTTGAAGAAGAATTCCTTTCATCAAACAAAATTATGCAAATCAAATCTTTAAAATACATAATTATTGATTAATATTATAATATATCATATTTAAGATAATTTGTATCATAATAATAATTTACAATACTTAAATTTTAGGGACCTTATTTAAATGTTTTTTATAAAGACTTCTACATGAAACTGTTATATATACGTAATTTACTTCACATCGACAACACTGTTATGTCGTTCATCAGATTGCCAAGGCGTTGCCATATGTTTTAAAATTTATTTTCTCTCTCATTTTTTGTCATGATATGTTCTTTGTATGGAAAAGGCAACGTCGCTTATATGTTAAACAATCAGTTATTGGTTAGGGAGTGGCTTTGAGATCATGTGCGGTACATATTGGCGGAACCGGGAATACATGGTAAATTATTTTATTTATTGTTTTTCTTTGCGGACCTCTGTAAAAGTGAATCAGCGGCATTCCAGCTGTAATAACACTTCTGCTAAAAGACATCATTATTCAGAAGCCGAATTTAACTCAATTTGAGAAAATTTTTCAGGTTATTCAGTGGATCAGGCGGTAAAATTTTGTGGGAAATTGACGAAAGCTTCAGAACGCACAATTTACTGACCTAACTTTAATTAAAAACAAATTGCATTAAATTAAAACGTCGTATATCTATGTAAAGCGATAAAATTGCCCGCCACTGGAAAAATTTCCTCAATGACAGATGTCAACATTCCATTCATATTCCTTAAGACATTCCATTACTGTCAGTTATAAAGGAAAAGGATTATAGCTAGGTCATAATTTTTTTTATTTATCAGTGACATATTATTTAAAAATTGTGGATTGTGAACAATATAATAATTTCTTCCTTTTTATACGTAATATTTTATTTTCTTACAAGTTTATAAATGATAAATTCGAATACCAACAGGAAGAGCTAGAGGGTGTTTCATTATATTCTGACTGTTCTTAAAAGCTCATATCTTTCAAACGGTTCTAGATCCAAACGGTTATAGATAATGAAATGCGGTTTTTACAGTTCGGTTTAAAATTACTTTGTTTTGTTGTGACATATTCAATGGAATACTTCCGGTTTACCTGCTTTAAAAGTGGCGTATTTTCGATATTCCAGTTAAAGTTCTGAAACTTCGCTTTCTGTGTACCGAATTTAAACGTACAGTAACAAAGTAAAAATATGTGTCTTTTAGAATATTACTTAATATACAGGGTAACCCATTTAAAAAATAACATCTATTGTCCTCTAAAAACACGTCACGTGTAAACCGGAAGTATTCCATTTATATCAATTTAATAACAAAACTTAAAGTAATTTTAAACCGAACTACGAAAACCGCATATTATTCTCTAGAATCGTTTGGAAGATATAGTAGATGGAACGTTCATTAACTTTAACGGTTCTGTAACTAATGACAATGACGTTTAGATTGTGACAATTGTACAAGAAATCAACTCGTAAAGTTTTATTCTAAAAGTCATCGCCTTTAGTTACTGAGTCTTTAAAGTTAAAGGACGTTCTATCTACTGACAGTATTATAAACAGAAAAAAAAACAAAAAATCGTAAAATAAAAAAAAACGAGAAAAAATTAAAGAATTGAAAAAAACAAAAAAAAAATGAGAAAAAATCCGAAAACACAAGAAAAAATAACAAAATTGGAAGAAAAATCAGAAAATATTGGGAAAAAAATGAAAAATAAAATTTTAAAATTCAAAAAAAAAATACAAAAAATCGTAAATAAAGCAGAAAAAAAGTTAAAAACGCTAAAAATCGCAAAAACGCAAGAAATCGAAAAATATCACAAAAAATGGCAAAAAAACCGAAACAAATCCCAAAAAAATGGCAAAAAGTCGCAAATAATCACAAAACAAACGACAGAAATAGAAATAAAACTGAATAATAAAAAAAAATCAGGACAAATTATAAAAAATCGAAAAAAAAGTCAGAAAAATGTGAAACAATTGTAACCGTTTAACAAAATGAAAGAATTAAAAAGTTTAAATAAATCGCAAAAAATGCAATCACAAAACAGGCAAAAAAATTGAAAACAATCAGAAGAATAATAAAAAATGAGACAAAATTAAAAAAGGAAAGAAAGAAATAGAAAAAAAAACAACGCGTCTTGACTTACACAACATTTTAATAGAAATTAGTATCGACAAATTTGCTTTCCTTATCGAGACATCTCGAATAGAAGTTTCACTTAGTAGGCGGGACCGGGATCCTGGGACCCGAAATTGCTCATCTTCTGATACTGCCTTGCTTTTTTGAATAAAAACCGATGTCCGAAATAATTTTCCGGATCGGCCGTACCGTTCTCGAAAAAATCAATATTTTCCACGTTTCATGACGTTTTAAGTCATGTGGAGCAAAAAAATTTTTTGAGATTTTTGCACGATTTCAATACTACGGTTTGCCATATATCACCTAAGGTGAAGTATTGGCGGGCCGTAGTAAAATCGGTAAAATGAGAACAAAGCGAAAAAACATTGCAAGAAACCAAGAACAACTAAAAAATCGGAAATAACTGTAACCATAAAACAAAATGAAAGAATTCAGAAAAATCGAAATAAATCCAAAAAAACGCATCGAAATTCCAAAAAAATGGCAAAAAATCGCAAATAAATCAGAGGAATAAGAAAAAATGGAGAAATATTAGAAAACAAAAGAAAAAAAAGAAAAATAGAGCAATGAGGAAAAAATATAAAAAATCAGAAAAAATCGGAAAAAATATGAAAAAAAACAAAAAACTTTGAAAAAAAATTGGGAGAAAAATCTGAAAATATTGGGAAAAAAAATGAAAAATAAAAGTGTAAAATACGGAAAAAACCAAAAAATAAAAAAAATTGTAAAAAAAAGTTAAAAACGCTAAAAATCGAAGAAAAAAGCGAGAAAAAAACAATTGTAACCGTAAAACAAAATGAAAGAATCGAAAAATTTAAATAAAACGCAAAAAACGCAAAGAAATCACAAAGAAATGGCAAAAAAAAATGCAACAATCGAGGAATTAGATAAAATGAGAAAAAATTAGAAAACAAAAGAAGTGGAAAAAAAGAGAGAAAAATAAGGAAAAATTAGAAAAAAATAAAAAGAAAAATCAGAAAAACAAAACAAAAAATTAGAAAAATTAGAACAAAGCGAAAAAAAAAAACATTACAAGAAAACCAAAATCAACTAAATAATCGGAAATAACTGTAACCATAAAACAAAATGAAAGAATTAAAAAAAAATCGGCTGTGTCACCCCAGAACTTTCAGGTTCGGCTGTAGAGAATAGGGTTATTTTAATTACAAAATACTAAGCATTATATTATGACAAAATTTTCAACAGCAAGCCAATGGTGAATACGTCTACCGAATTGATATTTCAATGTTCATATGACATAATCAGGCGCATGCGCACAACTATTGGGAATTCTGGAAAAAGTTTAATACAAAAGTTGTAGGGAACAACTTTGCTCTAGCACGTTTTGCACTAAAGCCTATTGTTTGTCTTCAAATTAAAAAAAAGGCAAAAAGCCTAAAAGTGTTCGAAAATAATGTTAAAAATAAAAGTTTATTAAAAAATCTGGAAACGTGGAAATTTGGTTCTATACAATTTTGCATAAGAAAATTTTTCTCTAAAAAGCATTTTTTGTCCCCAACATTTGGAAAAACTACGGAAAACCTACATCAACATTTTTTGCGCGCCGTCTAGTGGTGCAACTTTTGGAAATTCCGGAAAAAGTGAAATATAAAAATTGTAGGAAATTTTATGCCCTAAAACTTTGCACTACAACATTTTGCACTCAAGTGTATTGTTTGTCCTTAAAATTAAAAAAAGGCAAAACATCTTATATCTGTATTCAATCAATGTCGGTCTTGAGGACCTTCTGCTCTACCAATTTATACCAAAAACTATTGGTCGCATTCGAGGCACACACCGACCCCTCTAGCAAATTTCAGCTTGATTGTTCGAATTGTTCGGCAGTTATCGTAGAAGATTACACACAGACACACAGACAGACCACACTCTGGAAATGGTTTCAATCTTCTGGGGGGACCTCAAAATGGATATTTCCATCGATATCTCAATTTTTTTTTTCTTCGTTCACCCAATACTTTCCCTTTGAAAATGAAATAAATCCCAAAAAGACTCAACGAAATCCTAAAAAAAATAGAAAACAAAAGAAATAGAAAAAGAAAAACAGAGCAATGAGGAAAAAATATAAAATATCTAAAAAATAGGAAAAACAAAAAATCTCTCTATAAAATAATTACAAATGATATATAAAAACAATTCTAAATAAGAAAAAGAGGGGAAGAAAGAGAGAAAAGGTCGCCTAAAGGGAGCATAACGCTTTTTCGTTACGTGATGATTTCTGCCAATTAACTACTGCCGCAAGTCGCGTTAAGGAACTTCGTTCCAATAAAAAGATACAGTGTTCCGCTTAAAAGAATATAACTATAATGCAGATCTTTTTATTGAAGCAAACTGTATAAATTAAAATAATTTTAAATTGTACTCATATGGACGGTGTATGTACCTGTAGTAAAAATTTTTTACACAATCTTACCATTTTACATATAAACATCATAAACCAGTCATAGCATAAAATGTAAATTTTACCATTTTTTTACTTTTAGTAATACAAACAACATATAAAATTTGCATTAACTTCCACCGATGGCCCATTTATTAACATTCTGTGCGGTATTCTTTAATTTAAAATTTTTACAAACTCCTATAAAATAAAAAATAAGAACAAAAACAAAGTTATTATAAAAAAATCTCTTAAATATCTGTTTATTTATATAATACAAATTACCAAATGATACGCATTCGTTTGTAAATAGTCAAATTCCAACCCAACTTGTTAAAGTAAATACCAGATACATTTCCCCGCTGTCGGAAAATACATCATTTACTCTAAATCCTCTAACTCGATTCTCTTTACCGAGTGCATGAAAACTTTTGAACGTGGGATCGTGAAATATTAATGGTATAAGACTCGACAGGTTTCTACTCCTTAAGGGCATGCGGGACATTAACTTCAAGCTCTCCCTTGAAACATAAATGACATAATAGGGTGTAATGGAGCATAACTGTGACTTGCTTAAGTTTGTAAATTTCTTGTGAATAATATTCAAAATACTAAAATGTGGTAAATTCAAAGGTCTCCCGAGTTTGCCACAATTGTAAACACTTAAATGATTAGATGCGGTGCTATAAGTAACCTCTAGTGGAAATTTTATCTTTGGAAATGCTGTAATTGATATTTCAGTCTTGATCTTTATTTTGTCAAAAACCACTGAAGGAGTTTAGTTTTAAATTAAAGTAAACCATTTCGTTCTTAATCTCCTATAATTCGATGGTATGATTTAATTTGACATTTTTAACTTTTCCAAAGAATACATATCGATAAAGAAGCGAAGGCTACTGTATTTGCATGGACCGAAATTTGTACGCGCATGCGCGAATTATATTAGTTATACGTCAATGTCAATTCTGTTTAAAGATTCTATATTTTTGAATAAAATGCAGATTGTTTGTTCATTTGCTTTATTTTATATTATTTTATTCTAAATATTGCTTTTTTCTTCTAAACATATTTATAAAATGAATTTTTGTCAGTACCCGAACGGATAGATCAAGAGTGGGGTAAAACGAGCGAAAAGAGTAACGAAGCCGAACTCAGCTTTTATATTAGTTATCCGTCATATGTCACAAAAATTTTTGCCCTTCCAACATCAAAGAAGTTTCGCCGGCCTTCGCTTCTTGGCATATATGTATTCTTTGCCTTTTCTGTCATTTATACAAACAATTTTTTGACAGTAGGGATGAGCCGTTCATATAGGCGACATCGTGCGGTATCAAGGTCTTAAAAAGCGTCTAGTAACTGGCTAAAATACTAGAAACCACTTTTTTGTTTTCAAAAATCCAGATGGTTACTGTCACTGATCTTTCGCTGCAAAGCCGGCCTAAGGATAGGCCAAAGTCACCGTTTCGTCTGCGTCTACACGAACTCCGCCATGTGAATAACTTTCTCTACATCGTGAAAAATAAAAAATGGAGTCAGAATAGGAAGGAGGCAGTTCCGATTGACATGTTCAGCTGAATAGCTCCCCCTACCTGTACCGGAGTAATATGTGTTGAGTATCTCTCGCTTCGGTCCGTTTTGTGCTTCGGTTTCCGTCACATGGCGGATTAGTCTCCGATAGAAAAGCATAGTTCTGTTGGATAGACCTGTTGATTTTATTTTTGTTTCCTTGATATGTGTGTTGAACTTATCATCACAGAACACCTTAATTATACAGAAGCGAAAGTCCGTCTTCTCGTCCAAATTTTATTTGAAAGCGCATGTGCAATCCTAAGTATTACAATTGTCAACGTCAACTTCCCTCTGGTTTTATTCGTTTTTTGTTTTAGAAGTGTCCATTTTCATTTACCTCTTCGCAAGTGATTGTTAAATAAATCGAATGACTCTGTATGCTTTACTTTTTTTAACTTTTTATTTTTCTGCTGTTATGTATTTGTTACGTTTTTTTATGCCACCCTGTACTTTTATTATTAGTTTGCTCGGTTTATTTAATTTCAGCTCACTTGATATCCATTCTCAAGATCTCCCTCTCTTCTATAAAATGTCTTTCGCATGTTAACAATTTTCTCTCTTTGATTCTTTAGTCAAAACAATTGACTTATATATCGTCTGTGTTGCAATTTGAAAATTTCCTTTCTTCCCCTCGTTATATAGGGTAAATTTTTATTATATTATATTATATTTTCACCAAGATCCCCTGCTATCATTATTAATTATTTCGACGCTTTAACTTTTATTTACTGTTATTTTTAATTCTTTTTAATGTCGGTATATATTTTTTTTTGTTATACAGAGTGTGTACAAATTAGCGGATAAGCTACACGTGGCGATATTCTTCAATCGTTTCTGAATCGAAAATATTAATTTGTACACACCCTGTATTTATTTAAAAGTTATATAATATCTTATCTTTTATAATAATATAAATTATATGATGTTTGTGGTGCTATTTCAGTCTCGATTACAAAAAGTGAATCTATTTTTAATTTGTTTTTACAGATTGCCTTAAAATTTAATTCACTGATTATTTTTATATTTCATATTTTGATCTAAAAATTCATGTATTTCATATTAATACTATCATTGTTTTATATTCTTTTTCAAAAACAGAGACCACGAAATCTGGTAATTTATATGATTTTTGTCTTATATTTACTTTATGTGAACTTTTAGGGATTTTGGACCAAACTTTTTTTGTAGCAAGTTTTCTTTGGGACTACAAACTACAAGCTTTTCGGAACAACATTTTTTACTGAACAACTTTTTGGAACGAGCAAGTTTTTTTTCTACTTTATGACCAACGTTTCTACTGATCCCAGAAACTTCAGAAGAAACATCAAGAACCAAGCTAAGTTGTAATAGAAGAAAAGTCTTTGAAAATTATCTTTTTCCGTGTTAAATAAAGCAAATATAGAAAGGACTGATTTTTAAATATATCATAGTTTTTGTCAATTGTTTCTAATTACATCAAAAAATCAATTAGACTGGCGTCCAAATTTTTTTTTTTTACATTTTACTTTTTGACCCCTAATAAAAAGAATTACATTTATTACTAATTATCAACAAATTAAATAACGTTTCATATTAATTTGCTTTGAGTTGTTTTGTAAAATCAATTATTAGTTATTTTTGTTGAATAGACCAAAGGAGGAACTGGGTGTGCCTTCAGAATAATTAATAAGAACTTATGTTTTTTCAGATTTCCAATTGATGTTGAAAGGTATTTTTATTATTATTCCATTGTGCTAGATTTTATAAAGTTAATTATTCTTGTCAGAGCTCAAACTGGATAGAAGCATGAAAGACCGATGATTTGATGAATTTAACCCCCAAACATGTACATAGAAGTTATCAGTTGTTCGATGATTCTATGTTTAACAATGAAAGTGATTGAGGATTCAGCATGATGACCCCACAATTTTTACCCATTCGTTGAAAAGGTAACTTGAAGAATATGAGTAAATTTACAATAGCAAAAAGTCAACTGCGCTAAGAAAACCCAGAATATATTTTTTAATCGAATCGATACAATAAAAAATATGCTGAAAGTGGGTGCGCCCTAAACTAACAAAATTTCAGTTAATTCAAAGCCGCTCCAAAATGACAAATGTAATACTTATAGTCCTTTTCAATGTTCTTCAGCTTCATACCTTCATACGAAATAAGTAGCTATAAGTGTTTTGACCACCGAAGACGACTGGTCATTCGTACCATTTTTTGGTAGCGAAATTTTGTATTTTTAAACGTGTTAGTGTATGCTGTCTTATAGACGGCTTCTTCATTTGAAAAGAGTAAGCTATTTTGTTTTTTTTTTCTAAAATTTAAAATAAATTCAATTAGACCAAAAAACTTGTTAAAAAAAAAACCCTAAAAGTTCACATTAAGTAAATATAAGACAAAAATCTTATAAATTACCAGATTTCACAAAGCGTATTAAATTTTAAACAATCTGTAAAATAAATTAAAAATAGATTCTCTTTTTGTTATTGAGACTGAAGGAGCACCACAAAAATCAGATAATTTATTTTATTATAAAAGATAAGATATGAACTTTTAAATAAATGTTAAATAATTAATAAAAATAACAGGGGATATAAGTGAAAATATAAAATAATATAAATAAAACTTACCCTATATAACGAGGGGAAGAAAGGAAATTTTTGTTTTTTCTTTATAGATTTGACATGCCCTCTTAGGCACGCTTATTTTTTTGGTCACCTTTCAAGCCATGCTTTATAGGTATACCTTCTACGGTATTTTTTCGTTGATGAAGAACATATCTGTCATCTTTCTTGATTTTTGCTTTTAAAATTAAGTGGCGCCTGGCAACCCATCAAAAAAGAGTAACTTTGTAAATTCACTATTTACCAACGACCTAATGCTCACCAGACGAAGAGCTGCCGCTCATGCTGGTTTGTAAAGGGTATCTTTTTTGATTACAACTGATAAGATCACATAAATAAATAAAATAAAAACTTATCGAACCGCATTTTATTCTGTGTACTAAATCTAAGATCAGTATAGCATCACAAAAGTACAGTAGCGTAGTGATTTCAAGGGCTTCAAAAAATAATATTGTTTTAAACGGTATACCATGTATGGAGTGATCGTTGACGTCAAAAAATGACCATAATAATATATAAGTTCAATAGGTTATCCATATATCATTCCCATATTTTAACTGTTAATTGTTAGCAAAATATTGTAAAAGAGTCGTCAACTTAATTACACATTTCTTCCTTATAATGAGCATTTTTTTATAAGCCATTATTTATTTGAAGAGTGAAAATGACAGCTTTTTCTGTTGGGTGAGATCACAATATTTTGCTTGTCCTACCTCTATCTCTTTAACTTTAACTGAATGGTATTTGTGAACGCCTGCCGCATAAACAAAGCAGTGAAAACTATTATTTAAATCCTCTGCCTCCTGCTGAATAAAACCACTTAATTTGATGGTTTATCTAAACCAAAGTTGCTTATCTTTTCTCAGGAAAACATGCCGAGCGGTTCTACTAGGATAAGTCTAATTGTTTCTGTTTGGAAAGTTCGTCTTTTGTTGCCGAGAGAGTCTGGTATAGAAATAACTTTATAAAATTAAAAACACGGAATCTTAGATTTAATCTTTCCGTTGTAAATTTGTTATGATTTTGCTTTCAGACTTTCTTCCTATTTAAATTAATTATCTAAATTAATGAATTCTCTGTACTTGTTTAATTATAAAATCTTGATGTAATTAGACTGAGTCATTGTTTACGCAAGATATTTTTTAAGAAAATACAGCATTATTTAGGACCTCGAAATATAACAATTTCAATTTATTTAGATGTTATTTTGCTACTCTATTAATTTTTATTGATAATATATTTTATATCCATTCGTCTATTTAAATGTATATTTTAATTAAAATTGTCTCTCATATATTTTTTCTAATTTCGTTGACAAAAGACTATTCACTAAAATGAGTGGCTAAAATACATCTTTTACTCACTAGTGATTAATAGTTATTTATGCAACAAGTGTGTAAAGTGATACTTTTTTAACGAATGTGAATTTGGTCACATGAGTGAAAAGAGGCACTTTACACACTAGTTGCATACAATATTTTTTCTATCAAAAAAAAATATGTAGGTATTAAGTATATTTTTGGCACCTATAATCTTGGAAAGATAAAAAACATCCATGCGCACGTTTAAGTTCATATCATAACCTTTTTTCCACTGTCATGCTTACATTTGACAATCATTTCCAAACTTTCAATTCCCGTCAACTACAAAATATATAAAACAGAACTAAAACTACACATAAAAAAAAACCATATCAGTATCTATTCATACCCAACCGACCCTGTCGGTTGCTGGACATAAATGTTGCTTAGTCGCGTTTGTTTTTATTAAAAATGGAAGACAGGGAAACTATTAAGTCGAACTCAAAAAAAGCTTCCATCTGGATCAGGCGTCAATAAGAAAAAATAGTATCTGCAAGATGTGATGCAATTTCTTTTGCCATACATCAAATCAAGAATTCAATCTGGAAATTTACGATCCCCTGGTAGTGAAGATGTTGAAAATGAAATTTCAAATATGTAGGATGAACTTCAGGAAATTGAAAGTCAACATTACCAGACTGAAAACTCAATCAAGCGGAAAATCAAACAGTTTGCTCTGAGCCTCATACAGAAAAACCAGATGATTTGCGTCAGTCCAAACTAGCCTCTCAGACTGCACAAAAAATGTTTCGTCCCATGCAACACCAACTATGAAAAATGAAGCTGGTAAATGTTTTATAGATCATATTAAAAAGCAAAGCATGTTTTTATGGATAGTTTAATGAACTTTTATGAAACCTTTAAATTTGGAATCTAAAAGCTTACTGATTACATCTTGTCAGAAAGCCGGACGATATGTTTTATTGTCCCACGTCCCCTAAACGTCTAATAATTATAGGGTGGTCCTTCGAATTCTCATATTCGACCACATGTTAGTGTGATTATTTGAATCAATTAACTTCCTATTTGAAACAAATTCACTTTTATAAATTAACTAAATATATTCACTCTGATTCACATACTGATTCTTGGTAATGTATCTTTTTCTGTAATTAATGGGGAAACTAGAGTAAGTAATTCAAAAAAAGTTGTTCTACTTATTCTATAAAATCCTTTAACCTAAAATTTTTCTCTGTCGATATTTAACTCTTTAGCAACAGAATTTGCACTGTGCTTTTAATTTTGTGTATTAAACGGATGTATTTATAATAAGCCTTTTTCTACGTATACGTCGAAGCATATAATATGCAAATAAAACGGCATCGACAGACATATTTTCCTGGGTGTAGTATACGATGTTTATGTTGCGTATCGCACGTTGCTAGTTGCTTATTGCTTTGGAGTGAATTCTACCTTAGACGAGTGTTTTAAATAAATTTATTTTATTTTTTACTTTCCCTTTGACCTAGTAAAAAGTAGGAATAAGAGTATTAAATAAATACATTTCTTCATACTATAAATAATTTTATACTACTAAAGAGAACGGAAAATTAATAATGATTATTTCCCTCGTAACAAATAAAACCAATGAGAGACCTCCAAATTGCACCACGTGACTTGTATTGATAAGTGATTATATTGCTACAGGTCGTTTAATCGCGATTAAACGACGTCTAGCTTTGATTAAACGTCGCCTAGATTTGACAAATATGCATGTTAATAAACAATAAAGATAAAATGTAAATACTACATTCCCAATTTGGGAAATAATCTTGACATATACCCCTCGATCTGTAAATTTAACCCCATAAACTGTGGCTAGTCAATTTTTTTCAAAATTTTGCTTTGAAGCAAATGTTTTCGACTGAATAATCCACCTAAAAAGCCATCGACCTTCGGTCTCGGGCTTTTAATGGTGGATTATTCAGTCTCAAACATTTTCTAAGCAAAATTTTTCAAAAAAAGCTAGCCGCAGTTTATCCGGTTAAATTTGCAGTTCTATAACCTGCGAATAAATATTTGTCAAAAATAATCTACGCTTCAGTTAGTCTGGCATATGCACGTGACAGCTATCATGCAAGCCAGGGAAGTTATCACTTAATTAATTTTGGAGCTAGGTTACGTGATCGAAAAAATTTTCGGAAAATTCAGGTTGTCCTCATATTAACCTGTCAAAATCAACGCATCTGATTGGGCTTAAAATAACAGGTATAAAATTTTTAGCATAATATTAAATATTTTTGCTGTCAATTTAATTTGACCAAATATAAAAATTTTATTTTAATTATTATTTTTGAAATTTTGATATTTTCTTACCAGAATTTTATTATACTATATTAATAATACTTTAAATATCGATAAATTGTAATCAAATGAAACCGCTTCAAATCCAATACGGCGGTCGTAATGAAGTTATACAATTTTGATTCAAGTGCGAATATCTCGGGAACGTCGTTGCCGAGAGAATTGAAATCAATGGACATTTAGAGATCAATTTGCAGCTCATAATTGATACTTGATTAATTTATTTGATATTTATGATTGTCAAAAACTTTGGTCCAAGATTTTTTGCATATTTCTGTTAAAATAAGTCCATTTATTTTAAACTTGAATAATGTTTGTTCATTAATTTCATCTAAAAAAAGGTTGTTACTGAATTATATAATAGGCGAGATCCATAAATTCTGAAAAAAATACCACAACCTTCAGACCGATGAGAAAAGTAATTAGATTTTTTTTTCGAAGTAGTTTTTCCAAAAATAAATTTCGAAAGAAACATTCCTGTTTAAACACTGCGAAAATCGCGCCAAGATGTGAACGTAACAAATACTGACCTATCGCAGTTGATACATTTCGGAAATAAAAACGGTTATAAAATGACAATAACTAAAAATATAGCAGTAATGCACTTACTAAAGATTTTACTCGAAGAAATTCAAAAATCTTACTTTTAAGCTAGCTGTAGTACACCGAACAAATGGTAAATTACTCAGTAATAGCGCTTACCGAGACTTGGTTAGACTCTTCAATATTCGGTACTGAACTGTCTATCGGTCAGACAGAAATTTTTCAACTACTAACTGCACTAGAGGTGGTGGGGTACTTATTGGAGTTAGTAATAAATATACATCAATTAATGTAGATCTGAATAGTCCTCATTTTCAAAATTCACCGTCGAACATAGATATCGTTGCCATAAAGGTTACCATGAATCAAGGTTCTTTATACAGGGTGAGTCATGAGGAACTGTACATATTCCTACCTCGTATTGAGGCCCCTATGGGGAATATCAATGTTAGTGAGCAAGTGCTCTCAGGGTTATCGCCAGAATAATTTTTTACAGTGTTGCCAAGCGTTATTAATATTTATTTACAATGTGAGCAGATCAAAAAAATAATGAAATAGTACTCGGTATACATAGATATTACTTAAGAATAACTAAATCGAGAACAGTAATCAAATACGAAGTCTTCATTTTAATAAAATCCGTACTGCCACAAGTCCTATTTTATTCATAGAATGAAACTGAATATCTTTTCTTCAGAAGTTAGAAAAAATAATGAAACTGGCTACTAAGGAATTGCCAATCAAAGTACTTATGACGTCAGATGAAGCGGCAATAACGCTTTTGTTTGAATGTCTCACTAAATTGGAGGATTTTCGAGCGGCGTTTATTCAAATGTTACATGATATGTTCTAGAAAAAACTATGCATACATAATATTTTGAACCAAATTTAGGGATCTCGCCTATTCTGTCTGTATCCGGGCATTCTGATTACAGATTTGAATTCAGAATAAAATAGTAAACCACAAATATTTTCACGAAAAGTTTGTGACTATTAACACAAAAAAGTTATAAGGGTTAGAAGTTTTAAAGTTTGTGAATTTTTTTCTTGTTTGTGTAAAATTTAAAATTCTAATTTCTGATTTGGATTTAGCATCAAATAGTAAACAAAATCTGTATTACGAAAAGTTTGTGTCTATTAAGACAAAAAGTTATAGGGATCCAAAGTTTTAAAATTTGTGAATTTTTTTATTTTTGTAAAAAATTTAAAATTATAATTTTTGATTTGGATTAAGCATAAATAAATAGGCAAAAAACTACTACGAAAAGTTTGTGAATATTACGACAAAAAAATATAGGGATCCAAAATTTAAATTTTTGATATCAGATTTGAATTTAGCATAAAAAAGTAATTAAAAAACTACTTTGCGAAAAGTCTGCCTATTTAGATAAAAAAAGTTGGAGAGGTGTAAAGTTTTAGAATTTACATTTCTTTTCCTTAATTGTGTAAGAATTTAAAATTCTGATTTTTTTTTATTATAGAAAAAAGTAAACAAAAAATTGTATTACGAAAAGTTTGGGCCTATTAAGACAAAAAAGTTATAGGAGTTTGAAGTTCCGTATCTGTAAGTCCCAAAGCACTTTTTATATAGTTGAAAACGTCGCCAAGAGGTGCCTCTCTTATGTTGGCCGGTGTTAGCCAATACTCGCTGAACACAAACTTCCTAATTGATGACAGTGCGGTATCTGACAGCTTTATGTTGAGGTGTTTTCGTACTGGTAGACCAGTCAGAATACCTGTTAAAAGGCGCAGATTCTGCATAGCATGGACAAGTATTTGTTGGCTGTTGCGTTGTCAGGATAGCTTACAAGGTCCCTAGTAAAGTAATTCTGCAGCTTCTTGTTTTATCCCATTTTTCCTTGAATTTTACAAGGGTATGATCCTTAATTAGATAAGTCACAACTGGCATCGTTAGTCCAATGAAGGAGCTAGGTCTAAATTGTTTTTGGTTGGCTGCCTTCTTGCCCAATGAGTCGGTTACCTTTTGATGTAGCATGGCCATTGATCAATCTTAAGATGGCCACATTATTGATGAATGCTTCGACTAATGCTTGTTGACATTTTAGTACTAACCTTGAGCAAATTCGTGGCCTGTCCAGAGTGAGTAGTGTTTGTCTGCTATCTGTATAGATTAGTATATTTTTTCCAGTGATGTTATTTCTGGTGAGCTCCGTTTGAGCTACGCTGGCACTTTTTCCCATACCAAACTTTTTGTTTAGGTTCAAGGATCTGTAGTATATGCCGCACCCTAAACCTTGTTTTGTTTGGAGCCCTCGGTGTAAATATGAATCATACATGCTACTTAATCGCCCTTTTATACAATACAAAAAGGGGATGAACAATTTTTTACTTGATGTAGTTTTATTTACTTAACGATTCACTTTCTCACCCCTATTATATTTTATTTGGTAAATTCTTAAATAAATTGTAATGATCCCAGACACCTTAACACTTTGTATTATAGGCCTGATGATGGCGTATCGCTAAAACTAGTCCTCAATCATATGTAACCAAGAAAATTTAATTCAATTAAAATTGTGGCACAGGATTTTGAGTTCTACTACCTCACGCTAATATTTATTACTTAAATCGTAAATTTAAGGTTTCCCTGGTTATGTTTTTTTTTATATCTAATATTTTTGTATCTTTTACTTATTCTTATTATAATCTTAATTTTTAAAAATTGTGAAATAATATATGAGCGATCCGTGCACGAGTCATTATGACTTCAGCAGCCACGTTAATATTTATTTCTAGGTGGGTAGGTTCAATGTGAGTGGAGCGTTTGCTCGCCCCTCCACTGCGGCCAACAGAGGCCTATTGTGGTTCACCCCTATGGGCTATAATTCACCATATAATCCACCCCTTCTTACGAAGTCTATGGTTGATTTAGGTGAAGCTTTCTTGAAGTCGGTAGGCTCCAGCTGTACAAAACCTACGAAGCCTATTCATTTCCATTGTAGGGCAGGAGCATAAAATATGCTCCGCCGTTTCGTCTTCCACACTGCAGAAGCGACAGTCCAATGTTTGACTCAGACCTAGCTTCTTCAGATGGTACCGCAGACGACAGTGCCCTGTAAGCAGTCCAATTATTATGCGTAGGTCACTTCTACTCCATTCTAGGATCTGCGATAGGATGCTACCTGAGGGTTTGACTATAAACGCCTTAGAGTGAGCTAACCCAGGAATATCTTTCCAGTGCTGGAGAGTTTTCCTCACGGCCCATTTCCAGATAGTGTCTTTGGCACTGCTTTTGGCTATGCCAAAAAATGGTTCCGGTCCAATGAACTCGGATTCTGCACCTCTTTTCGCAAGGGTGTCGGCTTTCTCATTGCCCTCCACCCCTTCATGTGCAGGTACCCAGAGTAGGGTTACTCTGTTACTGGTAGCAATGCAATCCAGGGATTCGATGCAGTTCCACACCAGCTTCGAGTCCAGCCGGTTGGAGCTCAGTGCTTTTAAAGCTGCCTGGCTGTCTGATAAAATCTAAATACTTTTGTTGACAAGATGACGGTTTACCAACTCTCTTGCACAGAGATGGTAGCATACTTGCCGAGGCTTACTGTGATGTCAACTCTCGGTTTTTTGCTGTACACTCCGGCTCCAACATCACTTGGGGTTTTTGAACCATCTGTATACAGTACATAAGCCCCCTTTTCCCATTCGTCTCATCTCGGAAGAAGGACGTTCAAGGACTTCTGTATGTGAATTCTGGGGGAGAGCACATCCGAAACCATTCCGAGAGTGTGGTGAGTACTCATCTCTCGCAGCAGTCCAGAGTGGTCCCATAGCCTCTAACCCTCAATTTGACCAGCCACCGACATGGCTCTATAGGAGGTCATTCTGGCCTCCTGCTCCAGTAATATATGGAGAGGAGTAAGACCCAGAAATCTTTCCATTGCCGCTGTCGGGGTAGATGACATAGCGCCTGTAATGGCAACACATGCTAATCTCTGTAGTCCAGATAATTTAGCCGCCGCAATAGACTGGAGCCCCTTCGTCCACCAGGCAATTGCACCATATGTGACCATTGGTTTTATCACCGTTTGATAAATCTAGTAAATCTGTTTAGGGTTCATTCCCCACGACTTGCCGCATACCCTTCTGATATTCCAGAGGGATGCCCTGGTAAAATATCTGGGTTTGATAGAAAACTTACCTGGAACTCCCATCTGGAAAGAACATTCAATAAGTTCTTTCCAGATGGGAGTTCCAGGTAAGTTTTCTATCAAACCCAGATATTTTACCTCCTCCGCAAACGGAATGGTTACGCCTTCCAAAATTGGATGACGTAGCTTATCAAGCTTCCTCCTTTTTGTAAAAGAAACTACTATCGTTTTGTGGGGTTCACAGACATCTGTTCCTCCTCACACCATCTGTATACGATGTTAAGAGCTTCCTGAATGATATTGGAAATAATCTCTTCAAATAAGCCTCTAACCATTATTAAAAGGTCATCGGCATAACATTAAAAATCCACCCCTAGCTGGGAGAGCCTGTCCAGTAAGGGGTCGACCAAGAGTGACCAAAGAAGTGGAGACAGCACTCCACCTTGAGGACACCCCTTCGCCGCCCTAAATCTAACAGTCTCCTCCTGCAGTGATGATGCGACAAAACGATTTTCAAGCATGCATTTAATCCAGTTGCAGATTAGTCTGCTTATTCCCCTTCGCAGAAGTGCGGAGTAAAGGGATTGAGGCAGGGCATTGTTGAACGCCCCTTCAATGTCGAGGAAAGCTGTCAGCGCAATCTCTTTATGCTGTAAAGAGTGGCATATCTTTCCTACGAGGTTATTTAGCGCCAAATCTGTGGATTTTCCAACCTGGTAGGCATATTGTCTGGGGTTAACGGGAATTTCCCTGCAGTTCCCATCTCTAATATGCCTATCTAGAATTGTCTCTAGAGTTTTTAGTACGAACTAACTTATAACCGTTTATATTAAAATGAAATACTCTGTTTTTATAAGTTAATTATTATATATTTGTTAAAAGGTTTAAATAGCATAAATAATTTATGTTGTTTTGAATATTATCAACAGAGTTTATTTTAAAAAAGTTTAATTTCAAAGAATTTATTAAGAGTAATAGGTGTATAAAATATTCAAAATCAACAATTGTGGAGTATAAAAAGAATCTTATTCTAATTTTTATTGTACAATTAATAAGTAACTCACAAGATAGTTAAAAGTGATATAAAAAAATATTTTGTCCACGACTGTTTTATAATGAAGCCATTTTTGAAGAATTTTCTAACTTAAAATGGTATATATTATACACTATTAGCAGTGAATAATCATTATTCACTACTTTTTATCACCGCTCTTCCTATGCTTAGCCAATGAGATATAACGATTATAAATTTTATCCATTTTATTAGTAAGCCGCGACTGTCATCCAAATGTCAAATTAATAATTTAAATTGAAATGTCAAACTTTTGACTGCAGAATATTTTAATAAATTTTTACTAAATTGTAATAAAATAATGGATTTAGATAGTGAAAATGAAATGTGCTTAACACCTGCACCGCCAGAAGTAAATATCAAGCTCCATACAAGTAAATAATTCTAATTTTTATGCCAACAATCAAAAATTTCAACAAATAATCAGAATATTAATGTTAACGTTAATCCTATTCCTGCAATTAACAACAAATTTTTCAAATGTAACTATTAACATAAATAATTGATGTTAAATTGTAATTATATAATATTAATATACTATCTAATTATGTTATAAATATTAAAAATAATGTTCCATCAATGTTTGCCAATAAAAGTTTATTAATAAATACCTACAGTCGTGGACAAAGTACAGTATTCTACTCGCATATAATGGCTATTATTCACACGGGTGATTTACGAAACTCGCCTGCGGCTCGTGTCGTAAACTTCACCCTTGTGAATAATAGCCATCATTATATGCTTGTTGAATAATATACTATTATGAATCAAGTAACAAAAAATTAATTTTGGGGAGAAAGAGACAGTTGAAAAAAGAATAATAAACAAGTCAGTCAGAAAATTCTAAAAAAAATGTCAAGTAGAATATTATAAAAAAATGTAAAAAAAGGTTTATTGAATGTTGGGAAGAGTATAAAGATGGAATGTATTTTATAAGAATAAAATTTATATACCAATAAAAAAACAAAGGTTATTAATAAAAAAATTATAATATTGGAAGAAAAAGAACTGAGGACAAATTAAAAATAGGGTGAACAAACAAAAATAATCAATTTATAGAAGTGATCCAAAATTGATGAGACTACAATAGCAAATTAAGGAAGAAATCAAGAGATAAATTTAAAGATAAAAGTCACGTAACCATAAGAATAGCAGAAGAACAGAAGATATTAAAGAAATTTAGACATTTGATGTAATTTAAATAACTAAATTTATAATTATTTTTCTTTAAAATTGTACTGTTATTATTTTTTTAAGTTACAGAACTTACCCCAAATTTGAGATTAACTAAAATCATTTCAATATATAATATATTTTATACCTAATGGTAATAAATATTTTTATTTTTATTATTATTATTATTATTATAATTGAATTAGTAAATAAGCTTAAAAATTATTAACAACCTCTATATATCTACCTTTTACCCCTATTGCCCAAAAGTTTAATAGAAAACGAAAACAAAAACAAAAGTGGGAGGAAGTGTGCAACTAGTATAACAAAGCATTACAAATAGAACACTATTTCCTGTTCCTTTGTGTCAAACTTCTTATTTACGTATCCTATTCAACGCAAAACTAGCAACTCGAGTTTCCATCAAAAACTCTGGCATGCTTCGTTGGGCGCTGGCAAACTCCTTTCTGTAAAGTTTAGACCAATTCTCAATTAGCTCAATTTGCTAGATAACAGTAGTACAGATTCTATAATCAACTAATTAAATTAATCCTGTTTAAAAATAGGTCGCTAGTTATTTTGTTACTTTCTTTAGATTATTCCAAAGTACGGTATCAAGTTAATTTAAAAGATTGATAAGTTGAAATTAGCGTAACGGATCATTAACGACCGTTAAAAATGAAATATAAAAGGAGCATCTACAATATACGTTTTTGTATGAATGAAAATGACAATTTAGCAAAACTGAACTAAAGTCTGAAAGTGAAATTAAGATAAGTATCTCAAAAACTAACAAAGTTAAAATATTTTAAAGTTGCGCTTTGTATTAATAATTTTGTTCCAACCGATTCAGTGGCCTGACGTCATCTCTCCTAATTAGAGTACGAGACGGGATTGTAAACAAAGCGACGTACCGGACTTCTTTATTTTCATTATTCCTAGCATTTATTTCAGTCCAGTAAAATTAGGTGTTTTGGATAAGTTATTTTTTTATATGTAATATGGGGATATCCGGATTTTCGGATTGCTATGTAGTGACTTCTTGATTGCTATGTAGTGACTTCCAGTTGCCATATTGGAAAACGCGAATGGCTCCATATCTCCGAAACTATTGATTTTTGCAGAAAAGATAAAAGGACTAAAAATGTAGGTTACCTTTCATTTTTAATTGTATTTTTATTTTGTGCCGGCATTATTTTTGGAGGTTATGTGCATTCGAAAATTTTTGACCCAAACTGGCAAAATTACTAGTCTTTCTGAAGGTTCTTTTGACAGGAAAAAAATTCTAATGCACGTAACCTATAAAAAGAATGTCCCTACAAACTGAAAAATGAAATGAAACATAATTTCACTTTCTACATTTTTGGTCCTTTGAATTTTTCTGCAAAAATCAATAGTTTTAAATATATGGACCGGAAGACACAACATAGCAATCCGAAAATTCGGATTTAAGCTTCACTAGCAGCACCCTATTAAATATAAAAAATCGGTGAAGATATGTTTGATTTAGGAATATGGCTATCTTTTGACTAATTTTATTGGATTATTTTGTTGTGCAACATTTAATAAATTACAATAACTGAAATAAAGTATACATATTTACTCACTGATATCATTGATATACATTGTAATAATATTTACAAATGCTCTCAGATATTTGGTTGGGTTCTAGTCAAAAAAATAATAAACATTACAAAAAAAAAATATAAAAAAATAAATTTTAGATCCTGTCCACTTCCTCTTCTTTAAACTCCTTTCCTATACTTTAAACTCCTCCGGAAAATTCACCTTTAAATCTTATATCACGCTTCCTTATTCAAAACAGCTTCTTTTATTTTTTTACTCAACCGTTATATCTTCTTTCTTAAAAGTTTTTTCTCAGATTGCTTCCTTTGATAGTATTATATTTTAAATTATCTCAACAACCCCAATCAGCCCTGCTAACCTTTTCAAAAAAATCTTTAAACGTATGAAATTCTTCTTTTTTTTAAATTCTTTTAAAATTTAACAATACTTCGGCTTTATTGACAAATCATTCGTTCCCCTTCTTTGTGTTTTTTAATTAACAAATTTTTTGTAAATTATTGTGACTTTTTTCTTAAAAAATTTCATGACATTCTCTTGTTTATTATTTTTTTTTTTTGGATTTTTCTAACCACTAGATTTTTTTTTAATATCGCAACCTTAAGTTTTTTATTAACCATATGTTCCCTGTTTACTATCTGACTTAAATTTAATGTATGACAACTCCAAAATTTCAATTTTATTATAGCATCTTTCATTATTTTAATAAATTTTAAGATTCTTTCACTTTTTAAATTTATTTTCGTTTCCTTCTGTACTTACCTATCAACTCTTCTATCCCATTTAATGAACATAACATTTAACTATTAATAATCTTTTAATAAATTAAATTTCAAATATAACTTTATCAACATTGATATAAATCTTTATGATATCATTTCAAACATTATCATATATAAAATTAATTATTAACTTGTATATTAACTCCATTATAAACATCTACTGATAACTATTTGAACTAAAAAAAATTTTTTATTTACTTTATAAAATTCCCATATACAGGGTGAATATTTTTATAATAAATTCCCAAATTATCATAACAAATGGCGCCCAACGTGGGGCACAAAGCCAACGTGGGGTACAAAGTTATCGGGGCATAAAGTCATCTGGGCATAAATTCTTCTGAGATTGATTTTTCAAAATTTGAATTCATCTGGAGTAATAATAGAAAAGAAAATCACATCAGGAATAACTATTGGTAAGATTCTTTTACGTACTATAAATTTATTGTAAACAGTAAAAACACAAGAGCTTTTTTTTATCGGATAAATTTATCTTTATAACGAAAAATTTTGCCAATCAGCAATTTTACGAGAAAAACTGAAATGGAAAAACCGCGAGACCGCAGGTCGAGCGATTTTGCCAAATGTTAGTTTTTCAATAATTATCTATATTGATACAATTAAATTATTTAAATGACAGAACTAAGGTTAAAGTGACGTGCCGACGCGATTCACAGCTACTAGATATAGTCTGATTATGAGGAACATGCATTTTTATCGCGAGGAACAGACAAAAATGTCATCATCAAATGACACATTTTATATAGGAGTTAATTTATCAATAGTAAATCCAAAAATAAAGTAATAGTTTAATTAACTAATAAATTTTGATAGTATAATTTGACATTATTTGACAAATACTAAGAAACGACATAATAAATTTCGTAAATCGTGACATTTGTGACGTAACAAAAAAAATACACAGTGGACTATTATTATTATAATAAAATTTAGTTATTTGATACAAGTGAAGTGTTAGTGTTAGTGTTAATCAAAACAAAATGGATTTAAGAGGGGGAAAAAAGATTGGACAAATGGAAGAAGAGGAAGATTTGGAAATAGGACAAGGTGATATTGAAGAAATGCAGGAACAAAATGTAGAAGAAATTCAAGAAAGAAGTGAACCAAAAGATGAGCAAGTACAAGAAAAACATAAGAAAAAGGAAGAACAAGAAAATATAATGGATGTATTAAGACAAATGATGATTCAGATGAATGAAAATAACAAGAAAATGGATAACAAATTGGTTGAAAATAGCAATAAATTGAAGAACGAAATTGACAGAAATATAATTTTTGGTAAGATGTCAAAGGTATAAAAAATTTGTTATTAAGAGACGTTTAGTAAAAAACAGTAATATGTGTGTACATACATAATATGTGAAATGGAGGTATAGTAAAATAAATGTATACCAAGAAATAAATCGTATATTTTTATGAAAAATGAAATTTTTTTTTTAAATCATATTGATTAGAGTATAAAGGAAGGATTTTCAAAAAGTAGAAGCAATTATAGCAGAGCAGTAGCGATAAATAAATCAAGCTAGGAGAAGACGTGAAGAAGAAATAACACATCGAGATACAGAAACGTTGTGCTGAAGATAGAAGAGGAAAATCAAACCACAGGGCCATACAAAATTAATTCTATTATTAGATTTGTAATGTTTAGTATTTTTTTCCTCTAGAACCCAACCCAAATTTGAGATATTGCAAATATCATTACAATATATTCATGGATGTGCCCAACCTGTATATTGTTGTAATATTTTTTTGCTGAAAAGAGTAAGGAAGATGATGTATATGTTCGTTCTATCGCTATCTAACAACTATACGATGCTGTTTTGAAAGAGATAGAGATTGACCGAACCATCGTTTCATCTCTTTCTCTCGAAATAGCACAATAAGGATCTCGCCTATTTTCGCTGCTGGACATGCCCACGACATTTACAGAGTAAAATGTCGTGTTTGTTAAGATTTCTTGTGGTGGCTTTGATGACGGCTTTGTAAGCCAAAAGCACTCAGACAAATTTTTAATAAATGATTTAAATTTTACACACTGACGTATTTTTTGTACTCTTCATCTTACATTAAGTGTGTACACCATCCTCAGTCTTTTAAAAATTGTATTATTTTAAATGAATACGTTGACACGTGTGATGCACGACATGTTACGATGCGTCGCTTCATCATGCGACAATACTGATATTGTTCCGTGTGTGTTTTTTATGCTATGTAGCGCTGTGTCGTTTAGTACACGATAGATTTTGAACGGTATACATGGTGTTTTATTAAAAATTAAGTGCAATGGATGACGAAAAGGCAGATCAATTGATCATCCTTTACGTGTTACGGAACTTCATCCTCTTGTAATCTTCTAAACAGGTTATGAAATTCTCCTTTCAATTTTGATCTGAATACGTGGTGTACTTTTCCTTTTTAATTTTCAATATGGGTGACACATTACTAACGGAAATACATCCTCATCAGTAGGTACTCGATCAACTAAACATTTGAAAGAAAACAAAAAATAATCACTTTTCATTCGAAGGCGAACACATTTCAACTGCGGTCTATTTTCTTTCAGCCTGTAGTACCGCGTTGCTGCCGCGCGCTTTCACCTTTATGGGAAGGGCTAAGAATGTTAAGACAGTTATTTGCATCGCTGAGTCGCGCCGCAGCGCCGAGATAAGTGAAAATCGACCTTAAAAGTGTTTTTGTAGTACGGTGCTTTATCTCTGCGGAGACGTGACGTCACACATACCACAATCCGTGCTGAAAAGCAACAAATTTATTTTTATGTTTCTCTATTATCTATTGACCAATTTCAAAAATGTTTATACCGATTTATTAGTTTTTGTCTATATTTTAGTTAAAAATATAACATATTCATAACTTATTCATTTTTCTAAAAAATCTTAGATAAGTCGATTTTTTTCCTAATGCGGATATTATGAAATCATACTTCTCAGTAGTTACGTCAAATATAATTTATTTAATAGCGATGTATGGAGAATTATACTTATATTTTTAAATATTTTTCTTTTGGTCCTTTTAGAACACTTTGTTGCAATCTCTCCAATTTATCCCTTACCTTAGAAACATTTTTGAGACCAATATAAAAGTAAACAACTTGAACAATTTTCCCGTATCTCAAGAAGGTGCCTGGGGCGGCCGCCCTACTTTCATTACCCTTATTTTAGTTTTGAATTTGCTAATGAACTTTCTACAATAGAAATTCCCCAAGAGGCAAACCTTGGCCCTCTATTATTAAATATATTTATCAATGACATAGTACACGGTACAAGTCATTAATACTAATGGTATTTTTATGTTGATGGAGTAATGATTTTATTTTCAGTTTTTAGTCTTGTTTTCGAATATTTACTTATACTAAAATATATTACGTCTTGTCAATTGGTATGAAATAATTAAGCTTGCTCTAAATATTTGTCATACTTAAATTAAACCTAATAAAGGTTTAAGAGTGGTTCAGACAGTAGAGAATAAATCGGCTTTGTCACCCCAGAACTTTCCCGGCTCTTCTGTGGAGAATAGGATGATTTAAAAAAAAATGCAAAATTGCTAAATGGAAAAATTATGTAAAAATGAAGTAAATTGCTGAAAAAAATGGGTAAATAGTTATTTTCAAAAGATTGTTAAAAATGATAAAGAATTGCTAAATTCCAACAAAAATTAAAACTATAAAAAAGGTACCTAACAAAAGGAAAAAAAAAACGTAAAATAAAGCAAAAAAGAAAAAGAGGCCTAATGAAGGCAAAAAAAGGAAAAAAGGGTAAAATAAAAATTAACAAAAAGTCCAAAAAATGCCATATAAGACAAAGTAAAGGGAAAAAGGCAGAAAACGCCAAAAAAAGGTCAGAAAAGTAGAAAAAAAAATTAAAACTATTAAAAATAGTTTAAAAAAACAAAAAAAAGTCAAAAAAGTGGTAGAAATGCCAAAAAGGAAAGAAAAGCAAAAAAGGCAAAATAGAGACAAATAAAGGCAAAAAAGGCAAAAAGCTCAAAAAAATCCAAAAAAGAGATAAAAAAGCAAACAAAAACTGAAAAGAGCAAGACAAAGGGCAAAAAAAGGTAAAACGGCCAAAAAAAGAAGAAAAAAAAAGTCAAAAAAGGCAAAATAAAGGCTAAATAAGGCCAAAAACATAGCAAAAAAAAAAAACAAAAATGGTACAAGAAGGAACACATTGTATAGATACAATTAGGATATCCTATAATCATGGGTGAAAACATGGGAGCTCGGGAAAAAGTTTGAATCAACTACGAATTACCACAGGGCTCCTCACGGACACCTTCCCACCAGAGAGCATCTAAACAAAATGGGGCTATATAACGGCGACCTTAAATGCAGACAATGCAATAAAGGTACCAAGAATTCACTCCATATGCTATGCAAAAATGGATCCAGAAGATAACAAACAGCCATACAAACCAGTACAGGGAACAAGGTTGATGGACTGGGTGCAGTAGACAAAGAGACGGGAGATAACGCAATGAGCCCACGAGGCTGCAGTGAATCCGGTTGTAAAGAACGGACCCGGAACAAAAAAAAACCAATGTATATGTATGCATTTAAAGATTAGAAATTATTATGTATATTGAAAATGTTCATATTAATAAATGTCTTTTTTAAAAACATTGATTTAATCTGATTTTTATTGCCTACTGTTAATTGCCTATGTACCGAAATGTGACCGTATCTTGTACTCCGTGCATTTCGGATTGACCGCATCTTGCACTACACCATTACAGTGAGTTTCTAGAAAACCTGAGTTTGACGTCAGATTGAAAGTAAGATGAACCGAGAGCATGTTCACGACCTGCTGCGATTACCTCCCTACCGAATGTACTGATAATAATGTTATACATATGGCAAAACAAATATAATATAAATATAAGACGTGGAAATGTCGGTAAAATGTGTAACACATGCTGATAAGATTGTTCGAGATCAAAAGTTCAGTTGATAATGACTCAGCAATAATTAATACAATATATGATCAGATTCTGGGAATAATAAATAAGGTTGTAAAATTTTCCTATAATGATGTAAGTTATTGAAATTACTAGAAACATTATAAAACATTGTAAAACATCATAAATGACAAATAAAAACGCATTTATAAGAATAATAATATATCATCAGTAGATAGTCTTGGCCACTACTGCCGCAACTATAGGGAATTCAACGTGTTAGAGAGAGAGGTATAGGAAATTCAGCGTGTCCGAAAGAGAGAGCGTTATGACCGGTATGACGTCACATTTTACAACCTTTTCAACGTTTTTTAACCTTCAAAATTTTGAAGCGTTAAAAACCGTTCGAAACGTCAAATTTTACAACATTTTTTTACGTTTACTTTTGATGTGAAAAACTATCACTTTTTTTGCATCAAATGCATGTATTTCTCATAACGAAACATGTAAAAATAACTTGTCAAAATCGATAAAATATGATATTGTTTGACGTACTTTTTCGAATCAAAAATCCAAGCATTAAAAAAATGTTGAAAACGTTGTAAAATGTGACGTTTAGAACGTTGTTTAACGTTTCAAAATACTGAACGTCAAAAAACGTCGTAAACTTCGTAAAATGTGACGTCCTAGCGCTCTCTATCTGACACGCTGAATTTCCTATATCTTTCTCTCTACACGTTGAATTCCCTATGGTGCAGTAGTAGTAGCCTAGACTTTCTACTGTCATCTAAAATTAAATGCAGTTTGTTTATTTATAAGAGATTATTAGCTTTAATCGTCCTGCTGCTCCTTCATTGATTTGGGATTCACATTTGATCCTTAATTATCGTTATTTAAAATAAACGGATTTTATTATACCAAGTTTAGTTATTGTTTTACTTACTTCTGTGCGCTTTATCTGTTGGATCCCTTCGCAGGACAACCCGTTTTTGAGCAGCCGCCGCTGTTCCTGAGTCCACATCATGTATTACAATTCTTATAGCTTCTGCGTCAACGGACTGTTGTCTTCTAGGAGCGGCTTCCAAGTCTTCCAGAGCCGGAGTTGGTCTTGGTGCCATAGGCCGAAGACCCGCTATATCAGGCCTGGAATGATAAAAAAACCGTTACTACAAATAACGGGTGTTTCAATAAGAATCACCTGATTTAAAATTTATTATGAAAATCAGGTGATTTTTTTAAACACCCTATTTATTCGTAAAATAGTTAAAAAAAAACAATTACAGGTGAGATCCTCTTCTTCTGGTCCTTCGATCTTCTTCGGGAGCGATAAGTGAGGCGGGTGGTCCGTCTGGGCTTGGGGGACTTCCTGGTTCTGGAGGAGCGATCCTGAACGACGCTCTTCTATTGACTCCTGCTGTAGGAGCCGTCGTAACTGTACTCAAACCAGGCACTGAAAATACGTCATAGGCTGAGGCCCTGCGGGGCATAGGCGCTGGTAATGCAAGGCCGTTGTCTGCATTAGCTCCAGGAGATATTGAATTTTTCACCTGAAGAAAAATATATACTTTCTTTAATAAATTAATTTTTTATGTATAATTTACATTTTGTAGGTAAATTATGAAGAAAATATTCATTTTGGATTTCAATATAAAAAAATAACTATTATAATTTAACTTTTCTTTTGGTTACATTATCATATTCTTTTTGTACCTTGATTATATTATTAAATATAAATATAAACAGCAGTTAACTTTTAAATTTATTTATTTAATTTACGTACCTCATCATCATAACTATGTTGTCTGGCCACTCTTGAGGCCCTTCTAGAACGAGGAGCCACTGGTCCCACAGCTGGGATATCTCGTGGTGGACTGTTCTGTCGACTGCCAGCCGCGCTGCGGCCGGACCTGTTGCGCGACCAGTCGGGGTCAGGGGTTTTGGCACCGCTACCTTTTAACTGAAAGTTAGCAAAATAGATTGTATTAGTTTTTAAATATGCGCCCATTTATAAAGTCTGTTTTGCAGAAAAATTGGAATATACTGATATGGACCACCCAGATGTCTTATCTAAGATTCTCAATCCGGATTTTTTTTAATTCCAGTATATTTAATGCAAGGAGAAAATGGGAAATAAAGAATGAACGGAAATATGACGATATTTTGGAAAAAGTAAATATGAGATTAGAAAGAAATGCAAGAATAAAAAAATTAAAAAAACAAATTAAATTTAAAAAAGGAGATTTAGAAATTGTTCGAGCATTAAGAGTGACAAAAAAAAATGAATGTTAAAAGTTATGATGTTCTGTGTTAATGGTTAATATTTAAATTTTAAAAGGGAATATCAACAATTTAAGGAAGTATATAAAATGTGAAAGTTTGAAAATTTAATAAATTTTGTATTCATAGTAGTTGTGAATACTATATGAATACAAAATTTGGGGGATTTGATAAGAAAATTTAATTTAAAGGTGTCAGATATCATATACTAGCTAAATTATTGTTTTGGCAATTAAAAAAGAATAAACAAGAAAAAAATCGAGAAAATACTATAGAATAGCCTATTTTCTCTGAGAAAGTAGGTATTCTTGAGTGATTTCAGAAAAAAGGATTTTGTAAGAGGTTAAAAAATAATTAATGAAATAAAAAAGAAATTTTTCATAAACAAAAAACAACAAATAAAGCTAATTCAACAAAAAAAGGCTAAGACAGAGAGGAGGTAAGACCAAAAATAGCAACTGAAGAGACATAAGAAACCAGAAAAAGAGAAGAAAGCAGCATCAAACAAGACAAATAGGCGAGAAGGAGAAAAACTAAAATAGCGAGACAGAAAAAAAATAACCAGATGAAGAGTAAACAGGAAACGATAAAGAACCCCGCACAAACTTTATGGGAATTGGCTCCCGGTCAAATTGGCTGAAATTTGGATATGTTGTTCGTTTCGGCATCCTGAACAAAAGTCTTACTGGGCACAAAGCTCAATTTTGCTTATTTTGGCTCCTAGGGAGCTCCAAAGCTTCACGGATTCACCATTATTTACTACTTAAAAGGGTAATCTCTTCGAAAGTTTAGTATTTGCTGCGTTAACAAAAAGTCCCCTCTTATGTTTTCGAGGTCGCTACATTCAAATCCAATGCCAATATAATAATATTGACAGTTGACAGATGTCAACTCGCTGTTAAAAAACAAGCAATAATCAAAATTGATAAAATCTACATGTAAATATATGTTTCTTAGGTTGCTGAGTTCAAAATTGATATCAAAAAGACAATATTTGATAGTTGATAGCTGTCAATTAACTGTCAAACAATTACCAATAATCTATCTTGACACATTATCATGTCAAATATTTAATTCACGATAGTACTTAACTGTCAATATCGTCTTTTTGGCATCAGATTAGAATTAGAGAACCTTAAAGACATATGCTTACATGTCAATTTTATCAATTTTGAGTGCAAAATGCTGTTTGACAGTTATTTGACAGCTGTCAACGGTCAATATCGATTTTTTAACATCAGTTTTGAACTCAGCAACATCAAAAACATACATTTATATGTGGATTTTATAAATTTTGATGATCACATGTTGTTTGACAGTTAGTTGACAGCTGCCAACTGTCAATATCGTCTTTCTAACATCAGTTTTGAATTCAGCAATCTCAAAAATAAATATTAAACTTTTGAAGAGATTACCCTTTTAAGTAGTAAATAATGGTAAATCCGTGGAGATTTGGAGCTCCGTAGGAGCCAAAATAAGCACAATTGAGCTTTGTGCCCATTGAGACTTTTCTTCAGGATGCCGAAACTAACAATATATCCAAATTTCAGCCAATTTGACCGGGAGCCGATTCCCATACGGTATATTTTTTATTAATTCATTATAGAGTGAATTGAGAATCGTAGATAGGACATCTGGTCTACAGGCAGGTCCATATCAATAATTTATAGTCAATGAATAATACAAATGGTTACCAAAGCATTTCTCTTGATTTCACTATATTTATTTTCCACTGCATTCAAAAATCATAATACATTAACTATTGATTTCTCAGACTGATCCCGTATAATGAGGCTATAAGCACCTCGGCTTTATTCTTGTTAGGGAAAGACATTCTTTTATATTTAATTTTTATGAGATGTATGCAAAAAAATGCATTATTTCAAGTTTTTATTAATAATTAAAAGAAATAATAAATATCACTAAATCGATAACGGATGTGTTAGACCTATTGTGGCTGACCCCTATAATTCACCATATAATCTACACCTTCTCACAAAATCTATGGTTTATTTAGGTGAAGCTCCCTTAAAGTCGGAAGGGCAGGATAGGAGCATAGAATATGCTCCGCCATTTCGTCTTCCACACTGCAGAAGCGACAGTCCGATGCTTGACTCAGACCTAGCTTCCTCAGATGGTAAAGTAGACGACAGTGCCTTGTTATCAATTCAATTAGGATCTGTAGATTACTTCTACTCCATTCAAAGAGCTGCGATAGGGTGCTAACTGAGGGTTTGACTATGAGCGCCTTAGAGTGAGCTAACCCAGGAATATCTTTCCAATGCTGGAGATTTTTCCTCTTGGCCCATTTTCAAATAGTGTCTTTAGCACTGCTTTTGGCTATGCTAAAGAATGGTTTACTGTGGCAGTCCCAATTGGAGTAGAAGTGGCAGTCCAAGTTCCAGTATGCAGTCCCAATCCGTTCACTTCAGCGACCTTTGTAGTCAGGTCAAGCTGAAGTCACGTCCAATTATAACCAGAGTCTAAAACCGTCATCTGACCACACCACCTGTACCGTCCGAGAAGGAACCATATTATACACCTTTCTTCATCCGGATTTTGTTGTTTGTGAAATTGAGCAGCAAATACCTAGGTACTTAACCGAGAAGGCAGGTATAATCCGTCCTTCTGACCGCTAACGTCTTGTCGATGCCATAACGACCCCTGGATTATCTTTTTCTCCACTGAAGCTGCCCGTGCAAGTGACCTTCACACAAAGTATTTGTTAGATGACACATAATTATAAAAATTAGGCACCCTATTATAACTCATAACCAAAGTACATCCTAGGATAAGTATAATTTCATGCAAATCAGTCTCAGGAATCTTTTTATTATTAATTTTAGCTAAACATTGATTGGTACATATATTTTAGAAATATATCCAGTTCTTTAGCTGATCTCCGTTTGGTAAAACTATGCTCTCTTTTTTGGGTGGAATTTGTTTTCTTGGTACAAAATTGTTTGGAGAAGCGTACCAAACAGTAGTATCTGAATTATCTGGAGGGTTTGGAGCTTGTCTATCTAGTTCTTCGGGAATTTCTACAATTTCTTCATTTGAGATTTCTATGTTTTGTTCAGATTCCAACTCACTTTGAATGCTTTCACAATCAGACATTTTCTTATCTTCTATTTGCAAGTAATCACTATCTTCATCAGAGTAAGCATATGGATCGTTGTCTACATCTGAGATATCAGTCAAGTTATCAGCAAGATGAATCGTTGAATCATTCTGAAAGTAATACACACCTTGATAGATATTTTTATTACGGCAGGGACATGTTATCCCATTCATAATTACGGATGGGACACATAAACCCAATAATAGTTTTATACAAACCAAATGGCCATATGATCGAAAAACAAATGTAACTATTCTTACCTGGATGAAACATTATTTGTTGTGCCGTATTTGATCACTTTTAACTGCATTTTGGACTAAAATACTAAATAAAGAAAAAAAAATACAGACACGTAATTTGTGTTGCCTGTACCTCGGAATATCTGAAAACTACAGAATTGTAATAAACTTGTGTATTTTTATGATATAATCTCGCTTTCATAGCATTAGAAAACTTAGTGGGACATATGTGTCCCGACAGTGGTGAAAGGGTTAAATTAAAAAAAAAATCACGTGTCATAGTGACTTTTCAAAAATTTTACCGTAAGAGATAGTAAAAAAGATAAAGAGCTGAATATAAAGAATCAAATATTATGGGTCAATAAATGTGTCTCTGGTTGAAGCGGGATTAGGGCTAACTTAATTTAAGTTTATAAAGAGTCTTCAAATTGTTTGAGAACGATTGGCAATTTATTAAAAAAAACGACGGAGGCGACTTTCCTGAAAACTCTTCTGTCCAAATAAAAAGCTAATTTTCAGTTAAAAGGTGGGTTTTATATCGTAAATGGGCGAGAAGCAAGGTTGGCTTACGTAAAATCTCATCTAATTTATGTCTCTAAGGATATATAAATTACGTCATGAAAATTTATGGCCTTATATTTTTATGAGATTTTTATGGTTTAAATTTTTTTACGGTTTGTTTCAATTCGTCCTTATTATGAATGATTAAATGACTATTTATTTATCCCAATATACTACGATCAGCTTATTTATATTAAGAACGTACAAAAATATATAAAATCTTTTTTATATCCTTTAGTAGACTTACTGTCAGTAGCTAGAACGTCCTTTAACTTTAAAGATTCAATAAGTAAAGGCGATGACGTTTAGAATAAAACTTCACAAGTTGATTTCTTGTACAATTGTCACAATCTAAACGTCATTGTCATTAGTTACAGAACCGTTAAAGTTAACGAACGTTCTATCTACTGACAATTAGACGTTTTATCTTGCAATTGTTTTATATTTTGTATTTTTACCTCTCGCCCTTCAGATAAGAGAGGTATAGGAATCATGCTAAAAATTGGGTAGTGAGTTTTCAATGGATAAACACGTTTTGAGGTCCCTAGAATACGATTTTAATATTTTCGCGATGATGTCTGTGTGTGTGTTAGTGTGTGTGTGTGTGTTAGTGTGTGTGTGTGTGTGTTAGTGTGTGTGTGTGTTAGTGTGTGTGTGTGTTAGTGTGTGTGTGTGTTAGTGTGTGTGTGTGTGTGTGTGTGTTAGTGTGTGTGTTTGGATGGATGTTGTAGTAACGATAACTCAAAAACTACTGAATAAAAAAATTTGAAATTTTGCATACAGCATTCTGATACCCTAGATTAGATCTGATTAGATTTTGGTGCCAATCGCACAACCGGAAGTGGCAGTTGCTATGGGTAATGACGCCATTATTATACAAAACGGCAATAAAGTTTTACACATATATTTTGTATACCCTATAGTTTATTTTCATCTCATTAAAATTTTCTAAACTTTTGCCATTGTTGCCAGATTTACAAAAAAATAATTTTTTTTCATACTTTTTTGTGTCAACCTGTAAATTTTTGATTCAAAAATGGCGAGAGGTCATGTGCTGGCCACATCAGATTTTTTTACTGTTTATTTATGTAGAAAAATATAAGTATTAATATAAAGTGAGCTTCACGATAAATTAATTTGATTTACTTGTGTTAAGAATATAGTAGAGAAATATGGAGAGGATGACATTGTCTGACCTACTAAAAAAAATTGAGACGTGTTCTAAGCTCTTATCCAAGTCGATTGTTTGTTAATTATGATTCTTGTAATGTGTTTGATGCAACAGATATCAAAGTTTGTTATAAATGTAGTGGATTTAACCATCGTCAGTCTAATTGTGGGAGAACCAGTTGTCCAAAGTGTTCCGATTAAAAAATTGTAACAGTGTAACATATTTACTTGTAACAATTGTAAAAATGCAAATCTCAGTGATGTAGATCATTTGGGATGCAGAGAAGTGCCCTATTTACAAAAAAAAATTGGAATATCAAAAATCTAGTTCATTTCTTACTAAGTAGCAACTACAGCTAGATAATTTAAACAATAGTTTGGGCTCCTCCTCTTCATCCCAATCCAATAATTTCATAATTTACTATCAAAATTTCAGATGTTTAAGAACCAATACTTGTGATTTGTAAAATGCTATCTCAGCTAGTGATTATGATATAATTTTCTTAAGTGAAACTTAGCTATGCCCTGACATTTTTATAGTGAAATTGTTACCACAGATTACGAAAAATTCACTTGTACGCCCCATTTTAGATCAGAGTCGATATACCGAGTGGCCACGAGTCAACCCAATATTTTGGTTGTTTTTGATTTTAAAAATTATATGTTTGGACATCATTTAGACAATAAAGGGCTACTTTTAAACCAAGTGGAATGAAAATATCACTTTCGGTTGAACCGGAAGTGACATCAATTTTTTTCTTGAATGGAATGCCTATATTTTTTGTTGGCTTTTCATTAAGCATACATTTCTAAATTTAGAAAATTTCAAGAAATAAGTGAGATATGAACAATTTTTTAATTTATTCAAAATGGCCGGGTGCTATAACGGGATGTAAAAAAATTACTTAGTACGCTATGGAAATTATTAAGAAGGTTGTAGACTTGTCTCTAGAGAAGAAAATAGTTGTTTTAATTACTGATAGGTACCAGTATTGGTGGTCAAGTGTATCAAATGCTTTTACAAGATCAACAAAGATGCATAATGAAGGTTGTTTTTGATCTATTACGACATTTATGGACCTTGTTAATCTCGCAATGCATCTGACGTTGAGATCTTTTCACGAAAGTCGTATTGTCGATTAGAGAGTACCCCGCAAAATCACGCACGGCACTGGAGTAGAATTAACTTAAAATTATGGAACTGTGAGATGCTTCGAGTATAAGGCCAGTCGTACGAGTTGAACCTCCGCCCGACAGATAAAGACACTCTCGTCTGGTGCCTCTTAGACGCCGAAGTTCATATCGGATAGGGCAATTCAATCCGTTGTCGATAGCTGCAGTGGCAACCCGAAATACGAATTACTGTGGCAGATCCAATTGGAGTAGCAGTGGCAGTCTCTCGACCTTTAGAGATAGGTCAAACTGAATGGAGTGAAGCCTTGTACCGTACCGGAATCTTCAATCCGACCACGCCAGCCTAGAAGACGTGCCAGTACCGTGCCAGTAGGGCAAGTAAAGACCGCCCTTCTGGCCGCTAACGCCTTGGTCGATGCCATAACGACACCGGGAGTATTTCTTTCTCCACTGAAGCTGCCAGAGCAAGTGGCCTTTACACTGTGAACGGAAGGTGGCAGTCCGAAACCTGGACCAAGGCGGTAAAAGACCGCTTGACGAGGCAAAGAGCGTTACACACTACACTGGAAATTATGGAAATCGGTTGATAATTAATAACATCTAACTTGTTCCCTTTCTACTAAATAAACATTATTACTGATTCTTTAAGGGCGTCAGAAAATTTACCTTCACTAAAAGTTTTATTAATAAGAAAAGCTAAAACCCGGGGATATTTCTTGATTTAGTTCTTCAAATTAAAATAATCAATCGAATTATTCACGTCTAATATCGTATCATCAAATTTTTGAATTTTCTGGGCTTAGAACCACACAATTTTATCTTAAATAATAATAAGCATGTTTTAGCCCTGGTAATAAGTAGAACTAAAATTCAAAAGTCAAAGAGAGGTATTCTACATTTTCACTTGGTGAAAGAGTTGTGCTCAGCCTGACCGAAAACTATGATCAAATGGAAAAGGTTTACCTAACAATACGGTAGATTCCAAAACCCTAAAACGAGGTGATTATGACTACCGGTTTTCTATTTATAGACAGTAATTTTCACGGAGGAGGAGTAAATTCAGTCAAGCGTATCTACACAAAAAGAAGGGTCAAAATTACAAGTTGCAGCTCTAATTTCCATTGGGAACTACAAAAAGGATATGGGAGTAGGTGTTGACCAAACTGACAGGCTGAGAGCTGTTTATGGTGTAAACAGGCGATGAAAAAAATCGGTAAAATCAAATATTTTGGGGGCTACAGGACATAGCTTTTGTAAATTCTTACCTCATTTACTCTGATCTAAAAGAAAATAAACCCCTCCTAAATTTGGGTAGAGACGTTGCATTGGGATTGATAACATACAAACGATGTGAGACTAACAAGAAACGGACTTCTAAGTTACCAATATTGTATCTTTAAAGAAAATACGTGGTCAGGGCTATTCTGTTACTCATAAAAAGACTGGATCAGGTATACACATTAAATGAATAAACATGGAGAGGAGCGTACTACTATGTCAGGCTTTCTAACAGACTGGATTGTTCCTGATGGAAATAGAAGTAGATGCGGGGTACGCAGCAAGAAGGGTATATAGTCAAAACCCATTTGCAGAAGTTCTAAGTACAGTGTGTCACTTTGATGCAACGCAAGCAAAAATTGTT
Source organism: Neocrepidodera transversa (assembly GCA_963243735.1). NCBI lineage: Eukaryota > Metazoa > Arthropoda > Insecta > Coleoptera > Chrysomelidae > Neocrepidodera > Neocrepidodera transversa. Next base: position 13,979,598 of record OY725348.1, read on the forward strand.
TCGCAGAATATCACCAAGTTTTAGACTAGAATCGTATATACAAAAATAGTAATTTACACAACAAGTCCGGAAAATACTGTTTTTTTGGACAGTGTCAGCGAGTCCAAATAGTTATTTGTATGCTTAGGCCGCGAAATACCTTTTTGGCGGACCGAAAGAAAGATTATCGTCGAGGCCGCTTGCGGCCGAGAATAGATAATCTTGAGATCGCCAAAAAGTTTCGCGGCCGTGGTATACACACTATTTTTCGTGCAATCGTTAAAATTATGAAACTAGATCATTGCCATATTGTCGCTTTAAAATCAACAGCAGTTTAATTTTATTAACAAAATCACAGCTGCTATGGATATGACAGTGTATGTATTTGTTAATTTAAAAATTTATACTGTGTTTAATAAAAAATAATGACATTGTTAGTTTCGTATTGTAAAAATGTGAAATGTGAAAGTGACCTTTGCTTTTTCGGCCGTTGTCATGGGCAACGGCCGCGAAATTAAATTTAGCGGCCGCTGTGGAGAACGCGAAGTACTCACTTCGCGTACGATTGACCGAAAAACTGTTTTCGGACGTGTTCCGTACACTTTTTTTTCGACAACCATATAAAATAGAACATCAATGAGACACATTTCTTTATTATATTTTTCTGTAGAACAACATTTCGAACATTTTAATTATTATTTGTATTAAATATAGAAATTCGAACAGAAGATAGGTAGCTAGGAATAGAAACATTCTAATTCTTATTTATATTAATTTTTAAACTCAGCATCGCTGCTGCTTTTCATATTTTATTGCGATAATGGACTTATCCAGTACAAACGAATTTATTGGTTTTATATTAATGAATGAATAGCTTAAAGAACCTAGTTGCTTATGTTGATTTTCATTGTTCTTATAATATTCATTAATTAATAAAAATCAATAAAAAGTAATTAATATATTTTGAAAGTGGCGGTACTTTTTGACCAATAATTGACGTTTTACTTTCTATAGCATTGCCAAGATTCTAGATTTGTTCGTTTGTAGAAAAAAATTGACATACTTCTTTCCTTCTTTTAATCATAACAAATGAGAAAACGAGTGTTGCCAGTTTTATCGATATGACAACATAGCCAAATATAATCTGTTTCAATTGGGCCACGTCACAAGCCACTATAGCCCCGATATTCAAATTTTAAGAATTAATTACAGCCGCAGGATCGGTCTCAGAAGGGCTGGACCCGGTGCAATGTATTATGGTAGGTCAAAATTATAAAATAAAAATATAAAAAAAAAATCACTGTATGAGTCCATTGCGACCAAAAACCATACAAACTTTGAAAAATCAAAATTTCATCTAATTTCATGTCAAATAGATGTCACTCGTTATTTCGATAACAACGAAATGATTCTTCCCGGACTAGGCTGGAAAAATGCTAGTTTCTCAAAGAAAAAGCACCCGCGAGAAGTGGACACTTCCCGGACGATTGCCGTAATTATAATTATTACTTTTTCATTTGTATTCTATGTTTGATAGAATAAAGTCTTCAAATTCCATTAAAATCAATTATATTTTGTTATTATACTACTTCAGTTTATTCTCCGGTACTTGACGGTACTTCCAAGCACCTTGCAATTTTTTGGGGGAAAAGATTTCATAAAAATTTCAACAAAATTATATATTTAGGTATTTTATTATAAAGTTAGTAGTAAAAATATATTTAAAAAATTGTATTTCTATTTAGTCAGGTAACAAAGGGATAGGATCTAATTGGAGATTAACGGTTTTTGGAAAATATTCGAGAAAAAGTGATTAGGAGTTAAGAAAATCAAAAAACAAAGCCAAATCAAAAAAAAAAATCCAAAACTTTATAGATACATAAAAAAAATATTATCTGAAAAGATTTATTATTATTTTTTCTACTCAAACTAACATTCACAAAGCTAAAATTTAGGTCTATTATTACCAACCCCATGTGAATGAATATAAGAGAACGTGGTGAATTCCAAGTGGGAATTTTGAAGTCGGGACATTTCCAGTCCGTCCTTAATACAGTAACAAAATAATACAATGTGAAACACGCTGTATCAGCTCCGATACTCCTATATCGGTTCACGTTTTTCTCTCAATTCACATTGCGTTTCTATCCATTCGTATCATATTCGAGCTACAATAGCTGGAATTGACTGGAAGAAGTAGTCAGTGTGCCAGTATTGATGCTATTGCATAATCCATTCACGACCTATTTTCTGTGCTATTAAGTTGGTTTTTTTTTAGTTAAACCTGATATTGCCAGGGTTAAATAGAAAAGTATATATATTTTACAGATCATTTCAACAAGCAGCGGCAATATTAACAACTATTAAATCCCAGATATTTGAAATAGAACAGAAAATGTGCAGTAGCAGATCGAGGTTTTAAAGTTAAAGAAGTCCTTATCACCATAATTCGTGTTGACTGGCTAGTAAATGTTGCAAATGCATTATTATAAAGTAAACTATAACAGAGCCGTATTTTTTTTGATCACTATGAATTTGGGAAAATTTTTTATAGAATTACCAAATTTTAAAGAAGATAAAGATAAGATGTTTTCAATCAACTGGATAAAAAAAATCTGATGTGTTGCCAAAAAAAAATTTCCCGGTATAATTTTGAGTGTAAAAATGTCTCTTTAGAAAAATGGTTAGCCTAATAAAAAAGAAACGGTACAAATGACTGTTGGTTTTAAATTTGTTAAAGTTTTCGTTTTAACCTTAAAAATGCCAGTTTCAACTAGTGATGGGAGTATTCGAATACAAAAATCGGAATCTATCCGATTTTTAAAATAATCGCATGATTCCCATTATTTATAAATATTACGTTTAGCGCTCGAGATCTCGTATTTCATCCAGCTTCGGTGTTCAGTGGTTTAGTCCCGTTGACGGATCGGATGATTTGGAATTTGGTTTCGAAATATATTGAAATCGGCACAATCGTAAAAATAGAACATTATTATATATATTATATAAATAAAAAATAAGCTGGAAATAATGCATCCAGAAGAATATCTTCAAGTTTTTTTTGTTTAAAAGGATTAGAATAATAACTATAACATATGTTTTATATTGCGTAGTCTCCTAAGTCCTCATTGATGCGATTCAAAAATAATCGGAAAGCGTAATACTATTTCGATTATTAAAATCATTCGGATACTAAAATTCCGATTTTTACAATCATCCGATTATTCCCATCACTAGTTTCAACCAATACATATCGATTCCATGGTAGAAAGTAAGTGAAGTAGATTTCCGTTATCTAAATTTGAGACTTTCATCCTTGAACAATATGGTCGTATTGAAAAAAGTTCCAAGCAAATTAATTTTATAATGGACATAACAAAAAGAGTCTCGTGACCTGTTTTAATATTTTGTGTGAAGATATGAATTTTTTGAAATTTCACCCCCTTCCAGTTTCACCCATGAAGGTCACATCAAAAATTTTTAAGCAAGTTAATTTTATAATAATTAGTACATGGAAAAATTCCCGTGACCTGTTTAAGTATTTTCATGATTTCATTGAAATTTTAACTGCCTCCAGTTTCACCCCTGTAGGTCAGATGAAGAAAAGTTTCAAAAAAATTAATTTTAAAATAATTAGGACATGGAATGAGTCTGATGACCTGGTTTAATATTTTCTAAGATGGTGGAGATATGAATTTTTTGAAATTTCAACCGCCTCCATTTTCACTCATGAAGGTTAGATCAAAAAAGTTTCAAGCAAGTTAATTTTATAATAATTAGGTCATAAAAATATCTTATTACCTATTTGAATATTTTAAAAAATAGCAGTTTCTATCTCCTTAAAGGTAGAATTCTCATTTGCAATACGCAATGAATTACTATCCCAAAGAATTTTTGTACCAAATTTGGTGTCGATTGGACAAAAATCCCGACATTTATCGTGCCTGAACGGAATATCTACACATATACAGGGTGATTCATTAAGGATGGCGACCGGCCGTATTTCAGAAATCGTTTATCCTAGAATTTTGGGAAAAAATTCTTATAATAAAATCGGCCCTAAAAAAATGCTTAAGTAAATTTTTGCTGGGTGCCGCATTCTATCACTTACAAATAATTGGGTTTTTTTACAAAATATTCCCCAATTAAGTTTGGCAAAAAATAGAAACTGCTGTCTTTATTCTACAACTTTTGTCTAAGTCTTTTTTCTGTATCACCTTTTATTAAGTGGTGAGGGAAGTATACTTTTATTGATATCAAAAGGACTGTTACTTCCATATGCCTCAACCGATTTTTACAAACGTAGATTCCAGGGCAGTAAAGGAAGATTTCACAAACAAAAAACATCACATTTAATGTTTAATCGGCAACTACAGGGCGTTATGCGACACCTAGCTTTATTTATAATTTTTTCTGAGAAACAAACGCTACAACTATAACCAGTTTACAAAAAGATAAATAAAACGACTTGTTGGCCTGTCAAAACCGTAAACTATTATCTCTTGTCATTCGAAATATTTTTGGATTTTTTTTAATTTTTGATTTTTGACGAGTGTTGGCTCACCCTGTAAGTTGGAAGTTGCTAAAATTATTTTGAGAATAAAATAACAAGTAAAAACGTAACACAAAATATTTATTAAAGTAATAAAGGCGAAAGAAAAGAGAAATTAAAATAAAAATAAGAAAAAACTAAAAATTTTGCATTAAACCAAATATGAAATTTTCATATCTAACTAAACATTCTAAATTAACTAAAAATGCAAATCGGGGTTAGGTCATAAACTCCACGTACGATATTTTATCCGCAGGGTATAAAAAAACTCTTTGTTTTAAAACAAGTTCTGACGATATGTCGTAATTTAAAAAACATATCAGATTGAATTGTCGTTTGGACACGTTTAGCAACTAAGCAAAAATTTGGCCGAGCGTGGAAAGGTCACTGTGTAAAAGTAGTACAGCGGTCTGGGGGTACCAGGCCACCTTTGCTGGCAGAACTTGGCCAATGAAAAGAAAAAGAACGCACGGCCATGTTGTGTGACACAACACCAAAACTAGTCAGAAATAAGCTGGAAGAATGGTACTGCTAATCAGCGAGTAGGTACGACACCACTGGGTTATAGAAGACGACACAGAAAACAACCCTATCCCAGATACCACAACTAATTACTGACAGCCTATCCAATAAAATCCAGCATACCCTTTACAAACAACTTGTTGTAGCTTCTGAATAAACTAATTATAATTCCTGTTGGAACTTGGAATTACAAGAAAAATAATAGCGACTTTTAAAAACGACAACTATATTTTTCATACATCAAAAACTGACAATAACAATTCAATGGTATACATATTAAAAATATAAAACAATAAGTGGAGCACTCGATAGTATGTAAATAAAGCATATATATAAGTTTAACATAACTAAAATTATTCTCCCATCTAATCAAGCACTCTTAAACCCACTAATAACATTTATTTGTTCACAGGTATACAATTAATTCTACACCTGCCTTATAAATAATAATCATATCATTGTAAAATTGTAACGTTGTAACAATCAATAGATAAACTTTGGGTTTCCCCGTTAATTTTTGGAGTGTGGGGTTGGCTGGGCTTCGCCAGATAGCGGATAGCACCATTTGCTTAATGCCATAAGGTGGGAAGGCTGATCTAGCGTAGCTTGCTAGGCGAGGTCCAAACCTCAGCTCATGGGTGTAAATCGAACGTCGTTAAGCAGCTAACTAATAATTGCACGCAGTTAATTAAATTATCCATAAAGTGCCTTGGTTCAGAAAAATTTAGTGAGCGTAAATAGAGCATGTATAAATATAAAAATAGTTCTGGTGGAGCATTTTGGTCGTACGGAAATTAATCGGCGAATTAATCTCCCGCTACTATGGAAAACAACAAAAGAGTCCGCGTCTTAAGCCAGTTTATTTCTTTTACTAACCAGTACCTAAATGTAGGTATAAGAACAGGTCAATTTTGGAGAGACAGGAGAAATCTCTAATTCTTTCGCCTATCAGTAAAACAAAATAAGGGGATTTGCCTCCCCTTTTCTTGTTTTATATAAGTGGGAATAATCAGGGAAAACACAGGGCTGCTTTTAAGAGAAATTTCGTTCTATCTAGTGTTGTGTCTATTCGTGTTGTTGAGTGTTGATGAGTTGTAAAGTAGTTGTAAGGTAGCTGAAAGCAACATTATGACAATTGCCTTATTATCCCATTTATCCCACTCCACCTTACCTAAAGCAACTGTCACGTCCTTAAATTCCGAATATCCAAACAACATCTTTTTGCGTTCGGAAAGTACAAAGGGAATAAAATAGCGAAAAAAAGTTTCCTAAAGTCTTATATACCTCATCATTGATATATTCATTAAAAATATTCTTGTAATTTAAAAATATCGATTAATGATATTGGCCCAGGAAAAAGCTAGTTCATATATATATTTTCAAAAGCTTCAATAATAGCACGCCCCTGTCCTTGGAGGAAACTGGTTTATATTTATAAAAATACCAATATAAGCCTTAATTAACAGTTAGGTTATTTTGATTGGCCAGTTTTCCAATAAGAAAACATAGTGTGCTAAATTTAAAATAAAAATCAAATAAGAGTAGTTAGCACATATACTAAAACCGTGTGAAGGAGAATAAGAGAAAACGCTCCAAAACGTGTCACCTACTTTTTCAAGCTCTTTGAGCGAAGCCGGAGACACGTCCGAATGCCTTCGCAGCTCCGGACTTCGGGGGGGCGCCAGCCCGCTCCCCAATCCCCCGACGCTGAGCCCTCCACCACCGCCGCTCCCGCTCGAGCCCAACCTGGCCTCCGAATGCCGACGCTGCAGCTCTTGTATTGGAATTTCTAATAAACTCTCGTTCGAGTCCTGTGGCATCGCAGCTCTCGATTGGAGTTTCCTGTAAAAAAATTATGGGATGTAATTAATATCTCATACCAGTGAGAATTGCGGGGGTCAATAATAATGAGGAGATGAAGCATTCAGTGGATTAGAAAAAAATACAAATATAAAAACAATACAAGTCAATTATTAAACATGAAAAACTGTAATACTTATAGGTAATGAGCCAGGAAATTGTTTTTTTTTTTGATTCGCAGATTCTCAGGATTCGCCTATGGCTCGTTCTAGATTTTTGTCTACTCGTCAAAAAAAAAAACAATTTCCGGACTTGTTGCGTTAATTATTTTTTGGGCAATCTTCTGGAAAAAGAAACCGTCTGAGAACTACTTACTTCCCGAACTAGTATAAAAAGATCTACTTTTTTAATATTTAAATATTAATAAAATAAGAAAATATAAGAATTAAAAAAATGTTTGTAGTATTGATTAAAACGATATTTGGCAACAGTGACTAAAAGAAATCAATCAATTTTTTACTGCATAAATTTCCATTGTAAGTTTATCGCTTTCCACAAAGGTCTATCTCTTTATCTACCCTTTTCGAGATTATCAATTTAATTTTAACAATCATATCTATGCATATTCTGCCTCAAATCTAATAGTAGCATGGATCGTCACCCGTAACCATAAAATGGCCATAAACTAGGCGTTACACTTTGGATCTTTATTGAACGTGTTGCTTTATATAGAATAAGGAACCTTTAGAGGATCCAAATAACCGTTTGTTTACCCAACGGAGAAGTTTTCTTTATTTAGTTTATTAGTTTCAAAAGAAAAATTGTACCAAATTTAGAAAAGGTACGAAATTCTAGAAACCGACGAAAACGTAATAATCATTTTATAATAATAATAATACTTGCAATACATTTCACCGCCTTACTAGTAAACCAGAGAAACCAAAGGTTTGTACGGGGAAGAGACGGCTATTATTATTTGCCGTGGCGCTTCGGGGCGACTTACTGAGGATTGATGGCGCCATTTGGCTGTAGGTGTAGGAAAACTCGGAAAACCTCACCACCATCACGGCAAATAAATATATCTTATCTTATTAATTTTATCATCAGATTTACCTAATTAGTTTTATTTAGCCAATTTAATATGGAATAAGCTTTCAGAACAAAAGTATGCCATGATTACAGTTGGTCCGGCGAATGGTTACCCGTACGTCACGGATACACGACGATATCAAAGAAATCCGTCTTATTTCCTATCAAAGTTAATTTACTATAGAAAAAAGAATAAACTATTAAGTATTGGCGAATTAAGGGGGGTCATAGGGGTCATAGCCTCCCCCCAATATTGTAGCTATTTATATTTTTTTGTATTTTTGGATAAAGCATAAATGGTGTATATATGCAATTACATAGCTACTAAACTCTAAACATAACACACCTTTTAGTTGTTTAGATCGCTGGCAAGCCTAAGTGATATTTTAGGAGTGATTGTTTCGCTTAGTCGCTTAGTTTTCTACAAATACCTACAATCGACTAACAAAGAGCGACTGAGGCGATAAAAGACACTATGTGTTCTACAAGAAAAATGAAATCAGAAGTCAAGGAGGTTGCTGAAAAACTTGATGTTGAACTAAAGATGGCTAGGGTTACTGGTCACCAAAAACATCGTAAAAACTTACCAGCTGAGTCACCTGAAGAATACTTTATTTACATCCCTCTTTTTGATCATATTTTATCAGACTTGGAACGACTCTCTGAAGATATTTTGAAGTTGTTCAACTTAAGAGTTGTTTTGCCCCATGCTAACCAATCCAGTAAAGACAAGGTCGTTCTTGAAAAAGTTTTCAAGTTTTACTGGAATTTGTTGGGAAAACCAAATTTTAGTGCTGTTGTGCAGGAATCTTTGCTATGGGCACAGTTATAGAAAAGACGACTAGAAGGAGGAGCAAAATTGCCCAGTTCGGCAATGGAAGCGTTGGATAGCAGCGATTCTGAAATGTACCCAACAACAGAAAAGTAGTTGCAAATCTTTTCAGCTCTTCCTGTAAGTGCAGCCACCGCTGAGAGAAGCTTCTCCACTCTATGACGGCTGAAGACGCGGTTTCGGGTAAATATAAGAGACGATTGATTAACTAGATTGGTACTGCTGAACGTCCATCGGAACATTCCAATTGATTGATCCCGAGTCGATCATTGTCAGATTTGCCAAGAAAAAGCGTTGACTTTGTAAAGTTTGAAGGTCTGTTTGTGTTTTTTATGTTAATAAACTAATGTTTGGTAATTTGTACTGTATATATTTATTTTCTTGATTTTTCGCTCTATCCTAATTTTATACATTCTATTATTATTATTATTATTATTATTTACTATGGATTATTTTCTTACACAATATTAATACATTATAAAATCCTATAAATTTTAATTAGGTAATATTGTTCCTTAAAAAAATATGCAATATGTGGCTCAGAAATGCGTAAAAAAGTGTTTTAAGATGTGTAAATCCGCCCCTGGTCTGTGCAATGCAAGAAGTACGTCGTTGGAATTTGCTACAGATCGACTTCACACAATAAAGTGAGACAGAAACATAAGATGACGTCCCTAATTAATTCGTGCTGTAATATTTATTGTACTTTTATTTCTGAGTTTTTGTGACTTTTGCGGTTTTAAGTCATATTTTCTTATTTTCAAGAGTTAATTTAGTTTATTGTTATATTTCGGTTTAAAGTAAGTATATTTTTTATCAATAAACGCATTACATTGGATATTGTGGCTATACTTAGGACTACGAGTCGATTTAAAATGAATTAGATGAAAAATAATATAAAAAACTAAGCACCTTGAATAATAATACGGTAAAACTGCTATTGAAAAATGTTTTTATCGAAAGTTATTTTTATAATATGCCTGGAAAAACTCTTAAGACACTTATGCGAATACTTTAAACTGGAGAAAAGGAATAGAGGACCTTTAGAAACACTGTCATCTGTTCAAGAAGTAAATAAAAAATTATTACCTTAAAAATAAGAAAAATCTAACTCTCTAAATGTATTTTAGCGAGTAACAGCTGCACTTAAAATAAGAGAATAATTCCATTTTCTTGCCCTGGATAAAATAGGCCTCGTTTGAAACTAAAGACCACAGATTTACCTAAAAATATTTTTGAATTAAGCACAAAACCAGACAAATATGAGGGTTATCGCAATTCCACTCTACCACCTTAAGATGCAGGTTTCACATGCCTTTTGTAATTGGGCGTCAAAACATAACAAAAAAAAATAGTGATCTTCCATTTCTACCAACATTTTTTGGCCTAACGAATTTAAAACGGGATGTCTTACAAAAATGCTAAGGAAAACAGATAAAATAGTAAAGTATATTATTCAAGGTAATTTAACGCTCCATTGCCCTATGGCTGGCATCTATTTTTTGGGTGCATCATTGAAGAGTTACCCCCCGGTCAAAAAGAGCAAAAAATGTCGGCCAAAAATGATTTTTTATAAAATAACAAACTTAAAGGAGAGGATGTCTCAAAAACTATACAAGATATCGAAAAACTTGACTTAGTAAATATTGTAGTACATTTAATCGTCTTTCAAAATGGGTGTATCAAATTGTGTTTCCAACATTTAGCACAGTAACGCTGCCATAACATTTATTGTTATTTGTTATCAAATATTGGGCATAAGTTGTATAGTATACACAATAGACAAATCAAATAAAACGATATCGGAATTGGGAAAATAACGTCAGGTTATTGGAAAGCATGTGTGTCTATTACGTTTATTTACGAAGAAATGACTTTCTGATTGTTATTATTTTGGTTTAGTTTGAAGTACTAGTAAACAAACTGATTTTATTTTTACTTTTGGTAAATAGGTATTATTTATCCGTACTATTAGCCCTTTAGAATTAATCACATCGTTATAAAACACAGTGTACATTGTTACGATAATTTTCCACCAACGGCTTACGTAAGCGATAATTAAAATTCGCCCCGTATATGACATTATTTAAATTTAGTTTATTTACAATCTCTAACACGCTTTACAATGTAGAACAAATTTTAAAATTTTAAAACAACGTTTGTTTGAAAACACTTTTTTATTTGGATAATCTTTAGTCATTGCAAGGTGAACAAAGAACCTTAATTTTTTGGTGGTTAGCTTGAAAGCCGTGAAGCTATTTTTGGACAGTCATAATCAGGACTCGATTAAGAGGAAGTTGTACTGTACTATAAAACAGTGGATGCAAAGGTTTCGTAGTCCCTAACTTTTAAGGTTTAATTTTTATTATTAGTGGATTAAAAAATTTGTACGTGTTAGTGAAGATCTGATCTATGTTCCTTACCCCTCACCATTTTGAAATTTGATTGCTTTTTTTCAAAAAAAAATCGCAAAATTCCATGTTTTTTGACTATTTTCACAATTTTTTTAGAAAAGAACCAAATCAAATTTCGAAAAATTGAGCAGTAAGGAACATAGATCAGATCTTTACCAACACGTACAAATTTTTTCATCCGTTAATTATAAAAAATAAACTTTAAAAGTTAGGGACTACGAAACCCTTACATTACAACATTTAATATCTGGATAGTGGCGCCGCTATCAGAATTCAAAGGAATTAATCATTTAGGAATAGAGATGAACTTCATTTACTTTTTACAATGTTTACGAGGGTAAAGAATTATAATTTTCGTGAAAAATTAAATTATTATTATTTCATATCGTACATAGGAAAGAAAAAAAATCAGGAAACCTTAAAATAATAAAAATAAAAGTAATATATGACCAAACATTTACGTTTGAATTTAGCTAGAAACCGATGAAAACAATTTTTATATTTGTTTTGGTCAATTTTTTGCTGCACACACAATTCTACTTTTACTTGTCATAAATAAACGAAAAAAAAATTATTGCAATGTGGTCACAATGAAGAATATAATTATGAAAAGAACGTATATTCAGCACAGAGGCGACACTGCAATTTAATAAAACTTATTATGAGGTGCCAATACAAAATATTATCTTGCCTGAAATAGTTTTTGGACGGGCGCTCCGTTAATATTAAAGCTAGGAAGCTGCGGTTTTCACCTATCGATTCTGTATTTAATTGTTGAGAGCGCGTTTATGGTATTTTTAGAATTATTTTTAGTAAAAGTGATAGGACTATCCACTTTTTCTCTAGATAAATTTGAAAAAAGTAGAACAGATGCGCTCTTCTGATAAATATTTTCGTTTGGTAATTCTCTAAATGACAACAAAGCAAGTCACGTGGCCTCTTCCACTTTCCGTGTGTCGAAAAATAAAACAGTTTTATACTAAATTCTAGTATGTACGACCATGCTTTAATTGATTTTTTCAAATTTTTCCAGTTTTTCCTGTTCTTTTCTATTTTTTTTATTTTACATTATTTTTTTTCAAAGTTTTAATCTTGACCGTTTTTTCAAATTTGTCCCCATTTTCCCCTATTTTTCCTATTTTACCCTGTTTTACTCTATCGTTTCCATATTTTTCATCATTTTGACACATTTTTTACCTTTTGTTCCTATTTTTTTGCTAATTTTTTCCCATTTGTCTCTATTTCGCCCTACTCTTTCCTATTTTTCTCCATTTTGCTCTATTTTTCTATATTTTAACCTTTTCCCAATTTTTCCCTATTTCTCTCCAGGTTTATCCGTTTTTACATATCTTTCTGATTTTTTTATATTTTTTTCCTTTTTTACTTTTTTCCTTTTTTCCTTTTTTTATTTTTTCCTTTTTTCCTTTTTTCCTTTTTTCCTTTTTTCCTTTTTTCCTTTTTTCCTTTTTTCCTTTTTTCCTTTTTTCCTTTTTTCCTCTTTTTTCCTTTTTTCCTTTTTTCCTTTTTTCCTTTTTCCTTTTTTCCTTTTTTCGTTTTTTCCTTTTTTCACTTTTTCCTTTTTTCCTTTTTTGTTATTTTTTTCAATTGTGTCCAATTTTTTCCTATTTTTTTCTCATTTTTTTCTATTTTCTATTTTTTCTATTTTTACATTTCTCCTCTTTTTTTTTCAAATTTTCTTCACATTTTTTTCGTATTTTTTCCCATTTTTTCACCATTTTTCTCTGTTTTCCCCGTTTTGTATTATTTTGCCTATTTTTCACCAAATTAATTTACTTTTTACTATTTTTCCGTTTTGTATTTATTTTTATTATTTTCCTCATTTTGCCTCATTTTCCTATTTTCACTATTTTTCTCCATTTTTTCATATTTTCCCTATTTTGCCCTATTTTTTCCTACATTTCCCTATTTTGCCGTATTTCTTCATATTTTTCGCTATTTTTTTTTTCATGTTTTTCCCTTTTTTTCTCTAATTTGCCTGTTTTTCCGTATTTTGGCATAATTTTCCTACTTTTCACTAATTTTCCATATTTTATCCTACTTTTAAATAAAAGACAGAAAGATAAAAAGTGACAAATGAGTTTAATTTAATCTCCTCATACCTAAAGTAAAAGAAAAATTGGAAAATAGCCTATGCGCATGTGTACGATATTTTTTTGCAATATCCTTATGTTTCTTATCTTGCCAAGATTCTATGTACCAAAAATGTAGTTAAAGTTAAAACTGGTTAAAAAATTTGCAAAATAGCTTTTTCTCATGAGCAATCCATATTTGTAAATAAATATTATGGTAGTAGAAAAAATATTGTATGCAACTAGTGTGTAAAGTGCTTTTTTCGCTCATGTGATTGTCAAACAAAATTCACATTCGTGAAAAAAGTATCACTATTACGCACTTGTTGCATAAATAACTATTTTATACTCTTATATAATGATACGCTAATTAAAACATTAAATTCTGTTGCATGAATTTTATTATGATAGTGATTTTCACAATGCTAAATTAACTCCTATATAAAATTTGTCCTTTTGACAGCGATAAAAACGCCTGTTCCTTATAATCAGACTACATGTAGTAGTATTTTTAGGTAAGTTGACAGTTATTTTGACAACTGTCAAAATATTTTGAATTGTTTAAAAGTTAATAACAAAAAAGATTAATTAATTAATATGTTGTAAAAAAAGTTCCTTTTCATTAAAGATAATTAATATATAATGGGAGTAGAAAAAATAGAGTAGCGTATGGCCATTATTACAGTCGCATATTATATACGAAACTCGCCAACGGTTCGCTTCCTCTACAACATGCTCTTATTTTTTGTTCTTTTACAGTTCCACCAACGGTACCGCCATACCGAATTTAGAGTCCCCCTCGTAAGTGTTCGACATAGATCAACATCTGGACACAAGTAACAAACTTCGGTCTAGGAACGGATTGACGACTAAGTAATAATGTATTCGTAGTATTTAGACCACGCCTATCAGTAGCGAATAATATACCTCCGCTTCACCCGACGCCCCGCAGGTCTTTCTGTTTGTCATGTATCACTTCCTCTTAAGAATACATAAAAAATTAACAGTGCCTCTCCTGAAGGACGATTGTCCTCAGCAATAATAAGATAGTGTAAGTATAATTTTTGTATAATTATTTTTAAAAAGTTGGTATTTTTATATATTGTTTTATTTAATAAATTTGTTATGTTTACTAGTTGGTTTTGATTTCTGGTAACCCTACCTTATTGAGGTATGTTAGAATCTACACCCCAGAGTAAATTTAGGTATTAATATTTCAGGTTTTTTAGACTTTTTTTGAGTTATCCAAAATATCTCGTAACAATAATAACAAAAACATTACAATTACTTATTGTCTTTATCCTTATATACTTGTTTTTACTTGTCCTACAAATTTCTTACAAAATAATACAAAACAACAAAATGATTATAAAATAAACATTGCACGAAGTTTTCGTTCTCTTAATTAATATCTACTCTTGGTTAAATAAGCTCTTGTGTTGATATGGGTCAGACCTCTCAGAGTTAAACTCCCAAACAAGAAAATTATTTACTATAGCGGATAAATTACGGTCCAGACAAACTTTGTAATAGACCCATAACATTTATGATGTTAATCTCAATTATGCCGCGATGTCTTGGTAGGAAATCACTGTGGATTGCAGTTAATTTTGTTGGGTTATTAAACTATAGCTTTGAGGTGAAAACCTATACCGTAATTTATTTTCTATTTAACTCTTATTTATTTCATTACATGATAACAATTATATATTAGTTTTTTTAATAGTTTTCGACGTTTTAAAGCCATAATACGTTAAAATACGCTTTAGTACTTTGTTCGTCAATTTGACGTCAATTATTGCCATTTTATAGCTCTATGGCTCTATATAGTAATTTATCACCTATTATGTTTTTTTTGTTGATTACAAAAATATGTCTTAAATTTAATTAAAAAATCTAATCAAATATACCACAAAATTACATATTTTATTACACAAGACCTTTTTGTTATAATATAACTGATTCAGGGAAGAAATATAGTTAACACCAATTTATAAATAACTATTAAATATGAACAAACTCTTGTGTGTTATAATCTAGTCGCCGTAAAAAAAACTATCAAGTTATTAAAAAAAAATTACGTTGAACTTTCTTTCTTTACAAAGAATTTATTATTCATCGATTAATAGAAAAATTCCCAGTCATACCACTATTAAATCTTGTTGAAAAAATGTTCGGTAACATGTTTCGGACATACAATGGCCATCATCAGGCCTACAATACAAATTATAAAAATCGTTAGAAATACATGAATACAATAAATCACAAATTAAGTTACTTACAAAAATGGTTAGATCAAATGATTAACAAAATGGTATGAAAATAATAACTAAAATTATATAAAAAATTATTTGAAAGAAATATTAATATAATTTAATACCTCCATATTGGAAGATTCAATATTAAATGTTAACATCAAAGTGCATCCTACGATACACTAAAAATTGAAGAAAATTGTTTAAATATTAAATTGCGTTTCTATCAACACTAAATTTACAATGACAAAATTTACAATTGACAACTCAAAGACAATTGAATTTGACGTGACAGACAATAAACAGGAAAGGAAAAAGGTAACAGACTACAAGTAGAACTTAATAACGTACAAGATCAAAATTATAAAGTGAAAAAGAAGAAGAACTTAACCTACAAGATGTGAACAAATATGATTAAGAATCGATATGAATTATTTACTACGGCAGACAGCGTGTTAACGCTGCTTAAAATTTTCGAAGGACCACCTTAATACAGAGTATAAGAGGAAGATGGCGATAGGGTGAATTATTTTGTACAAACAATACCGAATAACAATCTATTTTTAGATTATGGAATGGTAAAATATACAGCACTGGCCAAAAGTATAAATTAAAATGAATCTTATTGAATTTAAAGGAAATATAAGTTTATTTTGTGAATTCTGGATAATATTCCAGTGATGTATCAAATTGAAGCAAATGAAAACATTAGAAACGTAAATTTAGAAATTAATTTTTTTTTGTAGGGTAAAGTTATTCATTAAAACAAGTAATATTGGTGTTAGAAAGAGCTTTTTTGGATTTCAAACATGTGTAATAAATTCAATTTCGCACTTTTCGTGATGTAAAAGTAAAACGTTAAAATTTACAATGTGTATGTCTGTATTCTAAAATATGGGTAGCGAATGCAGCGGGAGAATTAACAATATTAGTATGCAAAAAATTATCTATATGTTTTTTGTGTTCATTAATATGAGTTTCCAAACATTAATGAACACAAAAAACATATAGATAATTTTTGACAAACTAATATTTTTAATTCTCCCTTTGTATTCGCTCTATTTTTTAATCATTTGTTGTACAAGCGATCTAACCATTTTTGTAAGTAACTTAATTAGTGATTTCTTATTGTATGTCTAATAATTTTTATAATTTGTATTGTAGGCCTTATGATGGCCATTGTATGGCCGAAACATGTTGCTGTCCATTTGTTCAACCAGATTTAATAAATTTATGTGGTACGACTAGGAGTTTTTCTATTATTCATTGAATAATTTTACCACAATGTTTTGTTTGTGGCCCCATTTAGAAATAAGTGTAAGAAAACTTTGAATGCATCATCACGATCATAACAATAAGGAAAAAAAGAAGAAATCCTTGTTGGCATTCTAATTATTATCTAATTCTTACCTTAATAAGTTGGATTTGAAGATTTGATTATAAACGAAAAGGCAGATGCGGCAGCCAAAGAAGCTCGTTTTTGTACTAATTTCGATAATAATCCTTGTTATAGTGACTTACTTTGTAGATATAAGCAAAATATAATTAAAGAATGGGAGAAAAATTGGGGACAGATAGCTGTAAATTCCACTAACCCTTATTTCTCTATACACACGGTTCTACCAAAAAAGGTTCCACACATATTTTTTTTTAATGTTTCAAAAAAGTACTCTTCTATTATTACACGACTCAAAATCAATCATGGATGCTTTCCGTCCCACTTGCATAAATTAGGCATTATAGAATCGCCCCTTTGTCAACAAGATAATGAAACTTCCGATCTGAACCACCTATTTTTTAAATGTAAAAATTACCCAGGAACTGAAAACTTTATTTATAAGCTGAAACAACTTAATCACCAATTTCCCACCAGCATTCAAGTCCTACTGGCAACAGAAGATAAACAGATATATGATTTGATTGTAGACTTTATTTTAACTCATAAAATCTCCATTTGAATACTAACCATCTATTTATTAGAATCATAAAAATACTTAAAACGTTAAGATTTGATTATAAATATTCATAAACATTAATTCGTCTTTGATGTTAGAAAATAAAAATTGTCAAAACAGATAAAAATCTTTCAATTATTAAAAATTGTTTCCGCATTTAATATTATTCTCCTTTGTGTAATCCTTCATATAGTAAAACAATATGATTATTTTTTTTCGATAATTCAAGAGTACTTATTTTAAATAAAGTAAAATATTTAAACCGTGAATTAGATTCTAGATATAAAGTCATCTATAATAAGAGGTCAGTCAAACAAAAGTCATATTAAAATCATAATATAAAAAAAACAAGACGTAAAATAGCCGGTATATCGTTATAAATTGTAATTTTTTCCGGATGCTGGTCCTTTTACCAGCGGTACCTCAGTTTTTGTGGATATAATTTTCTTACTATAACTTATTCATAAAAAAGTATTTCACTTGACGTTTGATAAACTAAACGAGGCTACAGTGCATTAAAAATACACTAATATAAACTTAATTTCACACGTTTTGCAAACCGAATAATTTCGTAAGAATAAAAAGTAAAAAAATAAACACTGTAACGCTTTTTGGTCGTTGCGGGCCAGTTTGGCGCTTTGGTTCAGGTCTTGGATTGTCTTGGGCGCCACCTAACGTTTTTTAGTGTAAAGGCTACTTGCGCCGGCAGTGTCAGTGGAGGATTAAATACTTCAGAGCACGTTATGGTCTCTACCAATCTCGTGTCGGCCGATAAGGCAGTTTTTACTAGCCCCACTAGGCTAAGTTCCGGAGTATCTGCTTCTACGACGTTATCGTTTAGATCGGATTATGATAAATCGGATTATGAAAAAGAAAATACCGTATAAAATATTAATAATCTTTATTAATCAATAACTAACAAATGGACAGACAATAAAAAGGGAAAGTGTGCAACGAGTTTTACTATTAAAAGCTGAATTTACGACAATGGGGAAAGTGAAAGTTAAGCGGAGCGTGCAAGTCAACAAACAAAATATGACGGTTGTGAAGGGCGTCAGTGAATAAGCACTGAGACTAAGCGTGCAGATTACAATCAAAGCGTACACAAAAGTTCTAAAACCGCGGTCAAAGTTCTATTCTATATTATTTTAATCCCTTATAACACTGTAACGGGTCGTCGGAAAGCACAATGTAATCGAGCCACAGAGAGTACTTGCCGACGATTATTCCCTCTCAGGACATCACAAATGAATCACGGTGATGGAAGGCACAATGCAAACGAGCCACAGAATGTACCTGCCGTCGATTTTTCCTTTCGGTTGCACAATGACGGTCAATTTTAACGCATCGACGTTAATTACAATATAATCGAGCCACAGAAAGTACTTGACGCCGGTTCTTTCGCTTCGGTATATAAAAGTCTGTTCACGTCGATGGAAGGTACAATGTAAACGAGCCACAGAGTGTACCTGCCATCGGTTGTTGTTTACGGTATATCAAAATTAAAATCAATTCGGTTATTTCCCACGATAAAACAGATTGACAGTTAATTGACTACTTTAAACGCGTCGACGAAAAGAACAATAGAAACGAGCCACAGAGTGTACTTGCCGTCGATTACTTGTTATCGGTATATCAGAGATGACACTGAAATAGAACTTTGATGATAAATACAAAAATCTATATACAATACTATGCATATCTCACCGGTATTCTTACGGAATAGGCTGCATTCTAGACGGTTGGCTGGTTTAGTTATAACTAAAAATTAAAATAAAAATTGCGATGGACCTAACCAATATTTTTCTACCATTAGTCGTGTTTGGACGGAGCCAGATCTGCGCGGATTGCCTTTCAGACTTCGAAGAATTCTGAAATTTATTCTTATTAATTCTCGAAATATTGTACTTAGAAAAAATCTACTAATATTTTTTTTCTTATTGACATTATCTTATGGGTCCACTGTGTTGTCGGAGCTCTCTTCTAGTAGCCTGCTGCTTTGACTTGATTGGATATCGGATTCAACTGAACTTTCCTTCTCGATATTTCGATCGATTACCGTCGTCAGGCCCAGCGGTAGGTGTCCCTCTCTTTTCGCGATTTAACAGAGTAGGAAATGCGCGAGGTATGTGCGTTTCACGATATCATGGTTCATACGAGATTACTTAAATATTTATAAACGGATTATATAGGGTAAATCTATAAAAATATGGCATTTAGTAACCTCGTTACAATACAGCAGATGCGTCAAAAATTGCCTAATCAACAGTACTCAAGGGTAAAGGGACCGTTACTGTCACAGCTACCGATTACCATGTTAGAGAGAGAACGTCTGTATCTCAGCGAGTCAGTTAGAGAGAGAGAGCGCTATGACGTTATTAGCTATTGAAAGGATGCCACAAAGTACGCTGTATATATCCTCAATATACACAAAGAAGGGATGCCACAAAGTACACTGTATATATCCTCAATATACACAAATGCATATTAACTTTTTCTGTCACTTTGTCACATCCAACAATTGTCAATAATGATGTTCGGGGAAGCTACGGGTGCAAGGGGGTGAACGGGGGAGTTAGAGATGATTAACTAGAAAATTATATTTCAACGTCACATTTCAAATATAGCACTGTTTCCCGCGTTCAATTTGGAAAAATAGCAAAGAAATTAGAGATTAAACGTTCCTTCGGCGCATGATTTTTCTCGTAAATTGACAGATGGAATTTTTTTTTCATTATTGGCAATAATTGGATGTGACAAAAAGGCAGAAAAAATTGATATACTGTGTATATTGAGAATATATACAGCGTATTTTGTGGCATCCTTTCTTTGTGTATATTGAGGATATATACAGCGTACTTTGTGGCATCCTTTCAATGGCTAATGACGTCATAGCGCTCTCTTTCTCTCTCTCTGACTCACTGAGATGCAAACGTTCTCTTTCTAACACGTTGAATTCCCTATACCTAGGTTCGGACCCGCCTAGCATATCTACTGTATCTTGAAAGTAAATTCAAATTAGCGGGATGGGGACGCGAGCTTCAGCCGCCATCTTTAAAAACACGTTTTATAAAATATATCGCAAACCGTACGTCGTACGAGAAAAATAGTAGAGAGAATTTTTGGGGATAAAACATTTTCTACAACTTGTGTTCAAAACTTTTTTCTATTTACTGTATAGGTTATTATTTAGAGCGCGTTTTTATTTATAGTGCTCCAAACTCAGACTGTATCACGTTTTACTATGTCATCAATCTTGTTAGTAAATTGTTTTATATTTGTATAACGCCGAACCTCAGGCTTTTATTTGCTCCTTTGTTAAAATTTATTGTTTATATTAAAAATGTTAAATAACCCACTCTTAATTAACTGTCAGCTGTCAAATACCATTATAGTTTCTGATGTTCGCCATTGTTAATGCAGTTCAATTGCTTAATTGAGACTAGTTTCGAACCTGTTATTGTTCCTGATATAAATTTGCTCGGTACTTGGTTAGCTACCTGTATGGTCGCCTTCCTATGTAGTACCCCCGGATGTGTGTTATTTACTTGTTCCAGATGTAATTGGGTACGCTATCCTTAAAATGGATCCTTTTCAACCTGCCTACCTGGAGTTCTTGTACAAGCATGGAACTGAGACTGCGGTCATCGCCCTTGAATAATTGTCATTTTACACTTAATTCCCTTTACCATTTTTGAAATAACTTCTTTATATACTTTACCTCCTCGTACCTGTACGCACAAGTATTATGAACTTTTCGTTTAACCATGTATTTTTTGGTATATAATCTTAGTCTCTTTATAATTAATTTGGTAAGTTTGCATATTGTTAAATTTTAATGATGGCTGTTCTCTCGCCTTCAATGTAACAACGGATTTAAATTTTTTTTAAATATATTACATGTTTTAATAGATATAAAGTTTTACTACTTCATTCCTTGTCCACATTTGAGATAATAGATAACCTTTTAGATTTTAAATAATTTAACAACAAAATACCAATTTTATTTTCTACTTCCAATACACAAAACTCCAGGTCACAATTATATACCGGAAGTTGTCTACAAATAACACGTATCACAACAAGTAAATGTCAAGTCGGTAGCCCACAAAATCGGGAATACCAGAAAACAATGTCCCCTTTTCAACAACAATTTTTACGGATTCAAAAGTTTTCATTTAGCCACCCAGGAAAAATTTAGTTCTTAATAATTTTCTTTTATTTTATTTATCTAAATATAAAGATACTTGCTTTGATCTTTTATCAACTGTTGCTACATTGTGAGAACAAAATTGTTTATTGATTTTATTGAGGTAAAATCAGATGTGCACTTTATGTTGCGTACCTTTGAAATATTTGATTTTTGTAGCTTGCTTGTTCCTCTTCGGATATATTCTTTCCCTATAAAAATATTTTCACGATTGTTACATTTTTCCGCTTCTCTGGTAACTTATAAAATCATAGTATTAATATTTTTATTTATTTGCATAACCTTAATCTAAATTTTATAAAAAAAAAAATTATTTTATGAACTTATTTGACCAAGGCAAGCAAAAATTTAATAATGCAGAGTCGTAAAAATTTAAGTTGGTTACTTGGGAGCTATGAAGCCGAGTTTTTAGGAGACATTCAAAATTTAGCGATCTCGAAAATAGAGACTCCCTGAGAGTTGTAATTTGATGGTTGATTTTAACTCAGACTCAGCAAGTAAGCACTTCGAACTTCAGGGAGTATATAAAATATTTAAAATGTACCTACTACCCAACAGAAGGATAAGTATATAAATAGTAGGAGCAATTATATAATCGTAATGTTATAAACGACTTTAGTGTAGATAAAACTATGAAAACTATAGCAATTAAATTTTTAATAAGGCTTTAATTGAAAATAATATAGTTATAAATTTACAAAATTCGTTACTGTAAACATATAATTAGAGAACATCTAATCTTCTAGCAAAATTTTTTTAATAATAATAATACATGAGTAGAAGAGCTATGGGTGTTCTGGGGCACTCGTTAGAGAAAATAATCGCCAAGGTCCCCTCTGTTAATTTTAAGGTACATGTTAAGGTTCCGATCCGTCTCGAACATCTTTTTACAGATCTCGAAGAGTTCTCGAACAGCTTTTAACAGGTCTCAAATAGCTTTTAACAGGATCAAACCTAAGCTGTTGGAGATCTGATAAAAGCTGTTCGAGGCCTATTAAAAGCTGTTCTAGACCTGTTCTAAATCTGTTAAAAGCTGTTCTAGATCTGTTAAAAGCTGTTCTAGACCTGTTAAAACCTGTTCTAGACCTATTTGAGACCTGTTGAAAGCTGTTCAAAACTTATTCGAGACTTGTCTAGTGCGGACCGCAACCATAAAGCGAATCAAGACTAGTCTAGCATGGATTGGAACCTTGACGTGTATCAAAAATTAACAGAAGAGACCTTAGCGATTTCCCATGTTATTTTCAATAAGAAGTGGCCCAGAATACCCATAGATCTTCTACTTACATGACATATTAGATATAAATATTTCTAAAAAATGTTTATGATAACGTTTTTGGTATTTGTGATGTATTTTTATTCCTATTTCGTCATAAGTAACTATAGTCATTGTGATTTGATATGAGTATTTTGCAGTGGACTTATATTATTCACAATGATCCGAAACTGTTTTTGGAAGCATGCAGTCACTAAAAAACCACGATAGAGGCCACACGTTTAATTCGATTGAGCTGAAATTTGGTATATGGATTTGGATTACCCGTCTGTCAAACGGAAGTGTCACTATCAAAAAATGGCAGATGCAATATGTCACGAATTTGTCTTGCAATATGCCGTTTGAAATCCCGTGAAAATCTCCATTGAGAACAATCAAAATTATTTCTCCAACTGTCACCTGTCAAAATTTGAAACTTTAACATTAAATATCTGAAGAAAAGAGTATTCGTGAATACTCGTCGAGAAAGTTTTGGGGCGACACAACCGATTTTTTTATATTTTATAATTGTTTCTAAAAAAATTCTATCGTTGTTAATGTCGCCATAGATAATTTTTCAAAGCTACTAATAATATAACTACAAACTTTGAACAAAGTTAAGCTTCGCATCCAAACAATACGTCAGACTGCATATTTAATTTTAAATGGATTCCAGGCTTCAAACTTTAGTATTAATTATTAATAGTTGCTGTTTAATTACTTATTTTGAAATTATTGATTAATGATAACTTCATTAATTATAAAAGTTATTTAATATAGAGTGTAAAAAATAACATTCGAAAGGAGACAACAAAATGGGTTATAGAGATAATCATTTTACATAAAAGAGAACAAGGTCATTTGGAATATCTGTGCGAAGAGATAGAAAATTATTTGTAGGGAAAACTATTACTTTCATATTAAAAAAATAGCGAGCGGATTTGTTCATTCTGAATAATTAATATTTAACTATTGATTATAAAGCTATATGCGCTGTAGAATTTGAATTTTAAATTTTTATTTTCATTTCAATCAAGAATCGATTCCATAGTTGACATCATTTAGTCGATTTTATACAATTATAAAATAAAATTTTTAAATTCAGAAATAATTTTTGCACAATATGAAATACCTATTACATATCAAAACAAATTTGGTTGTGTTGACCAAAAACTTTCCCGACGAGTATCCAGAGACGAATGACTTTTCAGATATTTATAGTTAGTTTCAAATATTCACATTTTTTTATTTTTGACATAATACAAGTCAAATTCCGTGAGGGATTGCTTCTGTCATTTTTTAATAGTGACAATTCCGTTTGACAGATGTCATACAAAAAATAGTGGGTTCTTCCAACGGATAACCCAAACCCATATACCAAATTTTAGCTCAATCGGATTAAACGTGTGGCCTCTATCGTGGAAGAATACAGAGAGACAGACAGACAGACAGACATACAGACAGACACACTTCCATCTCAGGGACCTCAAAATATATATTTCCATTTTTCTCGAAAAATTTTTTAGGTTGTTCACAATACTTTCGTTTATGGATCTGGAACGTAATAATCTTCATATATTAGATTAACTATTATTCTAAAGGACTATTGCAGCTTTAATAGGGATTTTGGACCTTTTTCTCGGTGGGCTGGGTTTTGCGAACGTGGGCTTTGCGAACCGTGAGGTTTGCGAACATATACCGGCATACGCTCGGTCAATTGATGAGGACCGTGGGGTTTACCAACACTGTGTAACGAAGTTACTTTCCGTGATAATAAAATTACTTAAATTAAATCGCGCACGGCACTGGATGTAGAACTACTTTAAAATTATATGAGAGGCCAGCCCCACCAGTTGTAACCCCCGCCGAAAGATGGAGTCTTTCAGGTACTTATTTCGCATATGGCAGCCGGAGTCGATCAGTGAGCCCAGTGGCAGCCCGAAGTTGCTGTGGCCACAGTAAAATGATTATATAGTCTATTCAAAACAAAAACCTTTGCACGTCATCGATGATTTGATGATTTGCAATAATAAAAAACATCTTTTCGGACGTTATCTGTAGAAAAGATTTCCTTAAAAGCCACAATTAGTGACGTTCGTACATGAAAGAAATTTTTGCGTGCCCTATTTGGTGCTAGCACTGCTGTCTTATTATTTCGTCTACGATGACGTGCAATGATTTTTGTTTTGAATAGACTATATACAGTATTTCCTTTCCCTGTTTTTAATTATTAATATACGCGTGGAAGCTCGATAGGTATGTGCAGAAGCCGAAGAGCATTTAAAGCTTTGTTGTCGTGATATTTGCAGTATTGCCAATGTCAACTATATTTTGATACAAGTTCTTTGATTTAAGGAAAAAAATACAATTTAGCACTAACACAACACAACTCGTCTGAAGTTATCCGTAACTCAGACAATTATTTCACGTTCGGCAACTATGCTTTTTTGGTGGGTTGTAAAAACGAACGAATTGAACACCACGTATATCAAGGTGCCAACACCGGAATACCTGTACCGGCACCGGAACCGTCAATCCGACGATGCCAGCCTAAAAGACGTACCACTACCCTCCGACGTTATCAACGATTAAGGAACCGTGTTACACTACCGTCTTTCTCCTCCGGATCTTGTTATAAATAAAAGGTATTATTTATTGCAATCTTATTTGTGTTTGTACTTTATCCACGAATCTAGTATCCAGGTACTCAACCCCAGTAGGGCAAGTAAAGACCACCCTGCTGGCCGCTAACGATCTTGTCGAAGCCATACGGCCCCTGGAGTTTTTTTCCACTGACTCTGCTCGTGCAAGTAATCATCACACTATAAACGGAAGGCGCGCCCGAGGTAATCCGAAACGTGGACTAACAATTGCTGTACTTGCAAAAAAATATCACATAAAGCAGTAAAATCTTGAACATTTATTAGTTGTAGTAAATAGGGTGTTAAAGTTATAAAAATAATTCAGTAAATATTGTTATATTTCAGTTCTTTTTTCACACAGAACTTTTATATACCGAGATATTTACATTTAAGAAAAATCCTGGCCACTCATAATTTTTGCAGTAATAGTCTAAGAGCTAATAACATAAAAATACAAGGTATAAGGTACATGCAATATTTATAGCTCGAGAGGCGGTCAATCTGTCAGCGCGCTCAGGAAGATTAGAGCAGGGCGGGCGATCAAAAATGATATATTTAATAAAAATTATATAAATATCAAGTATTTGTTATTACAAAAGGCGGAAAATTATTGGCAGACTGCAACAAAGTAATCTTAATATATGGGACAAAAAAAGGATAAACCTCATGATTAAAAATTATTGCAAATAATTACTAAATTAAAATACTTGTAAGTTTTGAGACTTTGATTCCTTTGCATCTAGGCCGTATACACGACAGCTGTTTCGTCCCTTCCACCTATGTTATAAGCGCCATTACAAACTGGAACCGATAGAGGGGCCATATCTCTAAAGGGTAATGAAACCCTTAACAAGTTTTAAAATAATTATTAGTTTTATAATTTTTATCCGTGAAGTTTTCATTTTTTTTACTAAATTTATCATTTTTGATCGCCCGTCCCTGCTTTACTCTTCATTATATATATTGCATGTACCTTATACCTTGTGTTTCTATGTTGCCAGCTCTCCGTCTATAATCCCATCTTTTATCCTTAAATTACATTATTATTTAATATTTTATGGGTCATTTAAAAAAAATACCTATTCTATTGTTGAAATTAAATCACCATATTGACTCACTATTTTGAATTTTTTAATTTCAATATCAAATTTGTAGTCAGTAAAGGTGTAAAAACGCCAGAATAATCATTTTTATTAGTTTTTCTACTTTTTTCCAAATTCAATCCGCCATTTGAATTTCGTTCGCCCGTGTATCTGGCACACATTTACCCCCCCCCCCCCGTGTACGATAATTAAAGTTATTTTAAGAATACACAGATTGGTTTTATAGCCATACATTTTTGATAAATATCAAAAATATCTGACATTGTAATCCTTTCATTGTTCATAATATATTCATAATATTCTTTTTAAAACGATGATATTTCAATAGAATTTAATTGAACAATGCACGTTTTACATTTCATTTATGAATAATAAATTAAAACAGAAATCAAAATGATTAAAACCGTTTTTAATGTTTCTCAATTTTTTTGTACTTCTACATTATCATCAACATCTAATGGATTTTTACCATGTATCATTATTAATATTCAAACAGTTTTAAATAAAGTAATGCATAGTCCAACAATTAATATTTAAAAAAAAATAAAACGAAAAAATAAATATATTAAGGTGTGACTTCATTATCTGTGTAACGAAGTAAAATTTTAAAAGGTTTACATATATCTCTAAAATGAGGTGCCATTTGAAACTTCTAATTTAATGGCTGCGACGACGCCGGCACTAAAGCTAGAACGATGCGCTTTTCACAAAAGTGCATGCATGCGGATATTTCACACCTTCCCGGAGATAATAAAGAAGAATCACTTTCGACGTATTTATTTCGAGTTTAAAAGGGTTTACGGCATACTTGCTTTCTTAGACATCATTGGGTTTGTTGTCTAAAAATATATTCTTCGTTATGATTCTTTTGTTTTGAACTTTTTTTACCATTTTAATCTAAGTGTATTATTGGCTGATCTAAAAGCAAATTTTGATGACGTGCAAAGTTTTTTCGAACTTCACTTAGAAAACAGAGGCGGTTAGCGCTATCTTTTTTTACCTAAGAAATCTCAAACTTTTTGATAGATCGTTATTGGTAAATTTAAATTAAGCAATAAATTCTCAAAAACTTTTGTGCAAAAAAGCTATGCTTATTCATTGTCGATAAATCTAACAGTTTTACAAAGAAATCAGTTTAATTGGATTTTACTGGATTCTGTAGTAATTAACTAACATAATTTGCATTAGCAACAAAGGTTTCACATAAATGTGTAGGTTGGTATCCTAGGCAAGTTTTTAGTTAAACCTTTTATTCTTAACAATAGAATTAAGCTGCAATTTATTTACAATTTTTGCAAGAAAATCTTGCCGCATTATTAGACCAGTGAAAGACGGATCGAAGAGAACGAATTTAGTCGGAGAGGTTAAGAATTATTTAATATAATTTAAAATTGAATTTTTTGAAATTTCAACCCTTTCCAGTTCCACCCGTAAAGATCAAATCGAAAAAAGTTTTAAGCGAATTAATTTTATAATAGTTAGGACCTGAGGTAAAAGTCTGTAAGGGTATTGAATTTATTCGTTAACGAGTTATTCATTTGTAAGTTTCCGTCAGTAACGTATATTCCATAATCTGTAACACACACTGATATAAAGGTAGCGCGTTTGACACAAAATTAATTAGAAGATGGGAGAGGAAAATCACTGTGCGATTTTTCAAGACTATGGCCTGTTTCGGTCAGCGGAAGAAAGTCCGAGATCGGAAGGAATTTGGAAGCGATAGGTCCAAGATTCGTTCCCCAATACGGAATATATTTTTTTCATTTTTGATACCTTTTAATAGAAAAATTTTAAAGACTAATAAGAAACTCGTAGTCGTACCACAATCATATAATTAAGAATCTTAAACGTGAGGCAACACGTTTCGGTCATTCAATGGCCATCATCAGGCCTATAATATAAAAAGTTACGTTAAAGAAACGCAAAAAAACATAGTTTACTAGTTACTTAGAGAAATTGCTTAAACAAGTATAACATAGATTAAGATGATTATGATGATTATATGATTGTGATACGACTATGATTATGATGATTATATGATTGTAATACGACTATGATTATGATGATTATATGATTGTGATACGACTACGAGTTTTTTTATTATTCTTTGAATAATCTGTCAGTTGGTCGGGAAGAAAAGCAATTTTTGAAGTGGTAATTTATAAACAAATTTTAAAAAAGGAAATTAAAAAAAAATTGAGAAATAAGGAATTCATTGAGCTAGTTACTAAAAAAAGAACAAAAAGAAAACACGTAAAAAATATGTCTGGAAAAAAGCAAACAAGAAAAATGCTTAAAAAAGAAATAAATGTGTTAGATAGATTGCTGTCTTTAGACAAGTGTAGAGAGTAGTTGTAGATGCTGTCTTTAGATACGTATTACTAATAAAAAAAGATGTAAATCTGTTTGATTGCCATCTTTAGATAAATTTAGAATACATTTGTAGATCCTGTCAGATCGCTGATAGGATAGATTTAATTAAATCAACGAAAATGGTTGCCTTTAAGCTGTAGTAAGTAGAGTAATAAAAATTACAGTGATACACACACGTAAATTTTGTTCCTAGACATGGCTAATAATAAATCATAAAGTCATCGACGACGGCATTGTTTATCTAATCTTTTCTGTGTATAATATGTCTTTTCATGTTAAAACAAACGTAAAGAACACCTCGGTCGGTTTTTAAGCTTCTCTAAAGTCTCTCTTAGCTATTTCACATTTTATATTACATACAATGTGTCCACTTATTTCGCAAAATATGGGAAACTTTTTTATTATTAGTTATACGAAAAAAAAATATTTTTCGTAAAAAGTTCTGCAAGATCTAAAAGTGAAAATGCAACCATCAGATAATACATTTTTTGAGTTGCATAGGAAGTGCGTCAAAAAATATAAATTTTACTCAAGAGTAAAAGTACGATTACTTAAAAAAAAATACAGAAAAATGATATTTATTAAACTTCTTTAAAAACAATATTTGCCTCCAAATATAAAGTCATAGCCTCCTATCTCTAACCAATATTTTTTCTAATGTTTTTCTTGTAGCAAAGTTCGAAGTGAACTGAGACATAAAATTAGTTTCCACAAATTATTTTAAGCTTATTTATAGGTCTTTAGTTAAAATAATAAATGTAATCTAGTTTAATATACTCATGTTTTAAATATACTTTAAAAAGATACACAACTATGTGTTTTCTTTATGCAAAATTAGTATTTTACTTTGTAATGGCAAATTAAACTAGGTTAAATCATTATTTCAAATAATAGCCAATAAATAGGTTTAATAATGTGTCGAAACTAATTTTATATGGATCAATTCACTTCGAACTTTGCTACAAGAAAAAGGAGTAGGTGATTTTAGATTTATAGGTAAATATTGTATCTAAACAAGTTTTCTAAATAACATTTTTCTATATTTTTTAAAATAAGCGTGCTGTACTCTTGAGCCAAATTTATATTTTTTGACTCACCTCGTATACGGGTCAAAAAAGTTATTATTATGTTTTAGACAATGCAGAACTTTTTATGGAGAATAACTTTTTTTGGTGAAATTAATAAAAAAGTTTCTCATATTGTAATAAATCAAAATATTTTAAGTATTATGTTTAAATTAGAAAAACGCCAAACGCGCTATCTGTATGAGTTAGACTACAGATTATTCGTCACTGACGGAAAACTAACAAATGAATAACTCGTTAACGAAAAAATTCAATACCCTTACAGATTTCCACCTATGTTTCGATATTTTCAAAAATTTGTCTTTCGAACACCCTGTATAACGATTGTTAAAAATTTCTACTTGGTAGAATGGACGATTTTAGTAAGTAAGATTTTTGGGATTTTTAATACACCGACACTTAATCTTAATCATATTTCTTCGGTTACAAATCAAAACCCACCCAAAATAAACTTCCTTTTTTTAAAAATGATGATTTTTTAAAATACGTGACGTATTTACTGTTTATTCAGTGATTTAACTTATAACATTTCGTTAAGTAGAAAAATCGATTAAAATCAAATAGAATGTCCGTATCTGTTATGATTCACATTTTTTGTTCAAATGAATCGCTCCATATTTGATTTTGGACCTTTAACTATTATCAGTTTTCTGGTTGCTGAACTTTATTAGGTATTATTAATAATTATTGCAAATAACGTATTCATAATTTAACAATTCGATCATCAATGTCACATCGAATGATTTCAACGAATGATCGAGTAGACACTTCTTATAATATCGATACAGTATGTGACGTAGGTAAAGCTTCTGGTATTACGTCATCAAGCCCGCGTAATTTAAATAAGAGGATGTTAAAGGGTTGTTTTAAAAAAATAACAAAGTAGTATAAATAGTACATTTGGACCTTCTATATTAAAATATCAATTTAAAAAAAATGCTAAAATTGTCCATTCTAAAAACATGGAAAATAAATAAACCCTTTTTACACTAGTGTACATGATGCGTTTTTTATAACAATTAACAGTTAAAGGTAACAACTTTATTTCTCATTCTTGTATTTACAAATCTACTAAGTAGAAATTATGAATGATCATTATACAGGGTGTTCGAAAGACAAATTTTTGTGGTATTGGGTCCTAAATACGGACCTGTAATTACATCGTGTAGTGGTCTAAATGCAAGCAAGTACGAACTTAATACGTAAGCTGTAAAAACTTACTTCGTTAGATTTAGCAAGCTTGACGATAACATAAAAAAATTAATAAAAACTCGTCCTATTTGATTTTGTACCCCGAAAATTCTCAAATAAAATAAATTGACATTAAAATTTAAATAGTAAGCTCGTCTGGCCAAAAATAAAAAATACATCACAGAAATTAGTTGTTTGTGCTCTTTTCAAATATGAAAACGAATTTTAAAAACTCACATATACAGGGTGTTGTTTTGAGGGTGAAGCCTGATCTGGATTTCGTTACATTTTAATACAGCCGTACATTCAACAAGATATACAGGTCATGTGTGCCAAATGTCAAAAAAATCTACAGGGTGGTTCCTAACCGAAGCAAGGAAAGAAATGGGCAAAATGGATAAAACACCCTGCATCTCGGTCATAAAGAGCGCAATGCCCATTGTATGGAGGTTTTTTAGAATCATATCGGTGATCCCCATCGACAGTTAACTTATGTCCGTTTCTCAATGAATTACCCTGTTTAAGAAATAATCCTTAATGCTGTTCCAAGTAGGTACAACGTTCTTGCCTTCGTCGGTACAAAAAAGTGTATTTAATATGAACGTTGCCACATAGAACACATGAAATAAAACGTTTATGTAATTTTTTAATTAATTCTGAACTAATAATCATGAAATTAGTTTAAATTTTTGTATTTGTAACATGTAATTATAATACTCTAGCTGCAAATTTAAAAAGAACACATTCTGAAGATGCACAATTTTTAAATGCGAATTTCGGTGGATGAGCACTAACTTGTTAATGCAAGTCAAATATTAATGATTTTTGCCGTTTCTTTCTAAATGTAGTTCGATTAAAATCAGTAAGTTTGTTTTAGAAGTATTGGTCTACTGTACAGATCATCAAAATTTTCTTATATTAACACGAATACTTACCCGTATTAGTGCTGCTGATTTGAAAACCTTTAAATCATTTCTAATTATATGGTAGTAATTGTATTCAATTAATTACCGACAATCTCATACATTAAAAGTGCAGTTTACAAAAACCAAGAAATAAAAAAATGCCTATACGTTAACAAAGGGGATTTAATACTTCCCTTTAAAACTTTATATACATAGCGAAACATGTGGCCCAGTTTTTTCTTGTTGCAAGTAATTAATGCCACATCCGACAAAAGTGATGATGCCACGAGGGACCGCTATGAGCACGAAAGATAAATGAACGAACTTGTCAACAATGTTTCAGTTATACATTCAAACGAGAGCTTTTTGCGTACCATTTTCCGTATTTCGTAAATCTAGCTCGCTGAATTTAACATCAGACAACGAATTTGTGGTAATGTTTACATATAAATATTACATTTCGTATGTAGAAGGTTAACTGCATAAAAAGCTTTTGGAATTTAAACTTTGAAGAACAAACAGTATTAAATAAATAAAGATTTTTCTCGTTATATATTGTGCTTTAAAAGTGTGCACCAGAACTATAGTTTATTATAAATAATGTTTCTAAAATAAAAGATCGGATTTTATTATGAATTAATTAATTTTTATTAATATAACAATTATTAAAAATTACATTTAGTTATTCTTAATAGACTTATTGTAAATCTAATATAAATTCTGCTTGTATTAAAGAACTTTTTAATAATGTATATAAATGATTTTTTAAATCAAACTATTGCAAACGAATCTCTTAGTTTCTACACGATAGGCAACCAATATTACTTTTAGTTTAAATATTGTAGACGCACGGATATATTATTTAATTTGTCGACCACAAATGTGCGATTGGCTTATCTTTCTTCATAGAAAACTGTGTAATGATAAATTATATAAGTGACATATACCCATTGTCACAAAATCTTGATTTATACCTTTTATTATTCTAACGTTTTAGCAGCATTTGACAGATTGATTAAATAATAAATTTTACTCAATCGAACTGTCATTCTTATTCAATTGTACATAGTAAAGCATGTCATTACCTATCAAAAATCGCATGTGTAATGGATATTACATAAAATAGTTGTAGGTAAATATATTGCCAACCGTCAATAAAGTCATGCATTACCATAGCTATTTTCGGCAGTGAACACTTTATCTTACTGTAAAAAGCAAACAATTTATCTGCTACTAATATTTATTAACATATTCCATGTATATCACACCAAACGGTTCCTTTATGAAAAGAGAGCTTTATCTTAAACACGCTTTAAAATCGATATTAAAGTGCGGTCGATTCCATAATAAAATCTTTTGGTAAACGAAGCTTTTTCGAAACATTTATATGTTGGTAAATCTGAAACACTACACGTGAAGTAAGATTTTGCTTGTTTGCGAAGATTTTTTGACATGCTATGTAACCTATCTAATACTGCTGGTGATTTTGTAAGTTCAACACGTGTGGTTAGTAAGTATATATTTATGTCTTGTGTGGAAAATAGAAGGACATAAGAGATTTGGGTTAAGATGGCTGATGCAAAGAAAAGTAGAACTGAAAGGAAGAACCGTGAAAGAAGATTATGAAATGGAATTTATTATAAATATTTGAAAATAAAGAAACAAATAAAATTACGATACAGAAGAAGGCACTATAAATAACATATTTCTTATGAATGTTACAGGAAATGGTTTAGACCAGGGTGGCAGTCACCATATTGGAAAAGAATACCGCAAATCGGACCAACTAAAAGTAAAGTTCGATAATTTAAAAACAAAACTAGAAAACTATTAGCCCAAGATCGAACATATTTTTCCCCCATCTCAAAACCATTCATTTTCTTCCTCGATTTCTGACGAAGAACTTGAACTGGTGTCCAACAAACGATTTAAATTCATTCCTAACATATAAATCATTCAACAAATTTTGTCAAGAAAAAATAACACGAACGTGTGAAGCTTTTAAAGATTAGAATTAGAACATAAAGTCGAATTTTTCTCCAAAATTGACCAATTTCGGGACTTTACACTAAAGTCGACTTTTTCGTGAAATTACCTTTAAAAAACGATTATAGAACAAAAATTCTACTATAAAGTACACTTTTAAAGTTAAAGTAAGATTTAATTTGATTATGGAACTGGCTGCTACATAGCCATAAAAACTTTTTGAAATTAATCAGAAATTGTTTGCAGCTGTCACGGCTCCAAAGGCTAAAACCTTTATCGCAATTTATTTTTATTTTTAGACCGTCGTCTGAAATTCTGAAGAAATCCTACTATAAAAATCAGTCCAAAAATCTAATCTCCAGTATGACATATTCATGCCTGCAAGAGGAAAGAGGATGGTGGGGTCTAAGTGGGGAGTCTACAGTAGGGTTGTAAGACCAGCCTGCCTACATCATAACATGGTATATAGCTAATAGCACGAACGCAGCTATTCAGCTGGGCAAGCTATGGAGAGTAGCATATCTTCTGATTACAGCGGCGTTTAGAACAATGTTAACTGCAGCTATGGAAGTTCTGCTGGGGCTACTACACCTAATAGTGAAACGAGAGGCACTGGCAACAACGTACAGGCTGGGTATAAACGGCATGGGATGGGAACTTTCAAGGAAAGGATGCCATTTCATGATCGCAGAAAAACTAAGATAAAATCCGATGCTAATATACCTGAGAGGGACAGAAAGAGGTCAGGACTCAGAAAAATCAATCAGTCTGTTATACGGACCATTCCAAAACAGAAGACAGCTTAGAAGCTGGATTTTATCATATGAATTAAGGGAGAACTTTCATTCTAAATCTGGGATCTATGGCAACGGTCTTTCAAGTGGAAATAACTGAACGAAGAGAATCCGTATACTCACAAATAGACAAGCATCCCTTAAAGCAATACAAATGGTGGAAATAAAGTACAAACTAGAATTAGACTGCCACAAAAAATGCAGTGGCAAAACACAGCATGATAACTCTTAAATGGGTGTCTGGGCATGAGGTATAGATTTATGAAAAGAGTACTTTCTTTCCTCGATTTGGTCGTATTATACTTAGTAATTTACTGCCTTTTTGAAACAAAAAGGAAGAAATCATATTCGAAAAAAGTCTAAAACCATTTCACAAAAAGAAATACTTAAATTTTTACTAAATACACCCAAAAAAAATCTACATAAAAAGTTCAGTATTTATGAAATACGTTGATTTTCACAAAATTTCACAAATGATCTAGGACATATAAATATCAATTTCCAAAAAAAAAGTAACATTTAACACCTTTTTTTCTTAATGTTAAATTTCTAATTTTTTGATGTTTAACAGTAAAATTTTGACACATTTGACATTTTGAATTGATTCTGTGTAAACCATTCCAACAGTCAGGTAACAATATGATAAAATTAGATTAAAAGATGATGAATTTACAAACATTATATGAAATTAATGAAGATAAAGCTGAATTAGTAAAACATTTCCGAAAGAAAGGCAACTACAATGTAATGATTCTTTAAAATTATCTTTAGATAAAAGTTTTTTATCCTTCATGCTTATTCCATAAAGTAATTATTCAATAATTATACAACGGGACAGTTCAAATCTGTTTAAAATCACTCTATGAACAAATCTTAGCTCCGGTTTTTCAATGTGTGGTTAACTCTGGCCTTGAGGCAACTAAAAGTTAACTAAAACTAAAACATTTCTGTTTTTCAGACAGTTAAAGGTTAACTGACTGCTAACTTTAACCTTACTCTCGGGTTAACCCTTTGTTAAGTGAAAATTACTTTATAACCTATGTTCATTAACATTTTAATGTGGAAGCTTTATATATTGTTAATGCCTATAGTCGTGAAGAGGAAGGAATAATAAGAAGACCAAAATAATTCGACACTGGCCTAATTTTATCGAAGAATACGACGGTTAGAGCCGGTTTTTTAATGTAATGTTAACTTGGAGGTTAACTAACTTCTACTTGATGGTTAACCTTTAGTTAAAATATTAAGCGTTTTTCAATTCAAATTGTACTTCTTGTTAGTTAACCTAAATTTTAAATTTATTTCAATCTGGCAACATTGTATCTTATGTGTTCTGTGGCATTATTTGTTTTCATATTCGACTATTAGAGTTAACCTAAAAGGATTCAAGTTCAAGAGCCGGATCTGGCCGAGAAACAAAAATGGGAAAAACTAGAGAAGAACTTAGGATACGTGAAGAAAACTTTAATTATGTAGAAGAAGTTCTTGTTAACGCCGTAGAAAAATAAAAATAAATAATAAAGGGTAAATAAAGTGGTGCCACTTCTTAGGAGAAAATGTGGCTAAATATGTTTCTATGAAACGTGGGAATATTCGCGATTACTAAGGCTTAAAACAAAAGCACATAAATATAAAAAAAAACCTAAAAACAAATATAGTAGAACAAAGCAAACATGTTGAATATTCCAAAACGTACCGAACTTCTACGATCATCTCAACAGTTCACTTCGACAATCTTAAATTTTTTGAAACAATCTTCGCTACAATATAAGCATTAACAATATCTAAAGCATCCATATTCAAATGTTAAAGAACATAGGTTATAAAGTAATTTTGACTTAACAATGGGTTAACCCTACCCCGAGAATAAAGTTAAAGTTAGCTTTCAGTTAGTCTTTAACTGTCAATTGAAAAACAGAAAAGTTTTAGTTAACTTTTACTTACCTCATGGTCAGAGTTAACCACACATTGAAAAACCGGCCCTTTTAGATGTTTAAAAAAATTTAGATTGTCGAAGCGAACTGTTGAGATGATCGTAGAAAGAAGTTCTGGATGTTGTGGAACATCCAACATGTTTGCTTTATTCCTACTACATTTTTTTTAGTTTTTTTTCACGTTTATGTAATTTTGTTTTAAGCTTTGGTAGTCGCGAATATTCCCACTGTTTATAGAACACACATTTTCCCACACAGCCTTTTTTCCTGTCAAGAAGTGCCACCACGTTTTTTACTTTCTATTATTTATTTGTATTTGTGAGTAAAATTTAAGTTCTTTTTCTAGTTTGCCCATTTCTGTTTCTCGGGCGGCGTCGACTCTTGAACTTGAATCTTTTTAGGTTAACTTGCTCGAGTATGAAAACAAATAATACCGTACCATATAACACATAAAATACAATGTTGCCGGACTGAAATAAATTTAAAATTTAGGTTAATTAACAAGAAGTACAATTTTAATTGAAAAACGCTTCTTATTTTAACTATATGTAAACCTTTAAGTAGAAGTTAGTTAACTTGCAAGTTCACATTACATTGAAAACCCAATCCTTAGTGATAAAATTGTTTTTTAGACCCGATAATAGTAGATTCTGTAACAAGGTTAGAATGAAAAATTCGACAAGAGTGGAAAATTCCGAACGCGAGCGAAAGCGAGTGTGAGGAACCACGAGTGTCGAATTTTTTCATTCTGACCGAGTAACAGACTATATTTTCTCCACGATCAAAAAGTATAAATCAAAATTAAATTAAATCTGAACACAAGTTATTTGTTGACATATTTGTATTACATTGTATTAATATTTATAGTGCTGTGGTACACTTACCGATATTAAAATCTGGTGCATTGGTGTTTTTTCATAATTTGCAATTTCAGATATTATTAAATTCTATATCTACTTCACTTGATTTTTCACTAATTATTTTGTTTAAATTAAAACTTGTTTGTAAATAATTATTACCGTCGCCATTTTATATCTGACACTGACACTTTTGAAGTCCACGGCAATCGATATTGTTTAATTCGATTACAGAAAATCCATTCTTTACCTTGATAAAGAATGAAAATACATGCAAAATACATAAGAGGCAAGTATTATAGAATAAATATTCAGACTCTAGAGTGTGAATGTTTACATTCTATTATTAAAAATGATTTCAGAATTCATACATTCAGTAATGGTCGTGGAGAAACATTTTTAGAGGTGTCCGAATTTAATGAAAAATCGTAATAAAAAACGCCAGGTATGTTGCTCAACCATATACACTGTACCTAGAACAATGTATGAAAAACTTAGGTATATAGTGAAAGGAAGCGCAATCACTCTTCGCATAACCTAACCTAATCACTTTGATTATCTTAAAAATTATCCCTTTTTAGACCTTGCGCCTATAGAGATATTTAATAAGGACGTCGATATCTATAATATCCTTAAATTTCAGCCAATTTCATCGGGAGCTACTTTCCGTAAGATTTGTTGTCGAGTCCTTTTATATTTAAAAATTACTAATTCCAATATTCAATAAAATTTTTGGTACTATATTACATTTTCTTACCTTCTACAAACACTACACGTCCAATCTTCTGGTTCCTCATGCTCCGCCAACTTGCTGTAACTGGCACAGTCTTCGCAAACGCGTTGATGACATTCTGCGCACGTTCTACTGAAGTCGTCCTGCTTAAAAGCTTTCAGGCACACTCGACATGCTCCTGCTCTACTAGGAGGCTTTCCAGGCTCGGTTTTAGTGGTTGGAGCTGGAGTAGCTTGGGGAGGTGATAATTCCAGTGAAGGTTTGTCTTCGTTTGGAGGGGTTACTGCTTGAATATCGGGGATGAGGGATGGACGAGGACTCATTTTGTGAACTAAATAAAAAAATAGTGTTATTTGCTGTAAAAATATTTGATTTTTAAATTTATACAAAGATAATTTTATTTACCTTTATCTTGTGCAGTAAGCAGGGAAGATGAGATTGTTTGTTTTAATTTTCCAAAAGTAGTCCCGCCATCTGTTGGTTCGTTGGCATGATTTCCAGCTCCGGGCTCAGTCGTTACTCCGATTTGAATCTGAAATAAATTATTTGAATAAAAAAGACATACTTCAGTTTTTCGAAATCGCATTTGTTTGTAAGAAGCATTTTTAAGTTTGTTTGTGTTAGCTCTCGATATTAAAATAATGTATGTTTTGATATACATTTGAAATATACAGTTTTCCAAAATACATTATGAATTAATGGTTCCAAAATACATTATGAAGGAAATGCTTAAAAAGATACATTAACAAAAAAATATGTACACTTTTGCTACTAAACTAGCTCCTTACTTTGAAATAATGTGTTATATTATCTATATCCTGATTTAGTTCTAAACCAATTTTTGTTTTTAACAAAAAAATCTACACTTTTTTATTACTCTAAGTAAGTTTCGCTAACTAATGTTAGCATAATCGGGAGTTGATGATAAACAGTTTATCATCAACTCCTGATGATGCTAAGATAGTTAGCGAAACGTACGTAGAGTGATA
This sequence comes from Neocrepidodera transversa, assembly GCA_963243735.1. Lineage (NCBI taxonomy): Eukaryota > Metazoa > Arthropoda > Insecta > Coleoptera > Chrysomelidae > Neocrepidodera > Neocrepidodera transversa. Next base: position 14,019,143 of record OY725348.1, read on the forward strand.
AAGTGTAGTTTTAGTTAGTGATGACGATATTCTTTAACACCAAGTTTAAAATGAATAAAAAAGGAATATTTAGAAAGGGTAGTCTCATATGTGAAAATAATTTTTAACTAACTGTTACATTACACTTATTAATTTTCGCATGCATTTTAATATTGGTAAAATAACGGGCACTTAAAATGGTTAAACTTTACAGTAACCAATTAAAAACATTAATATTAAACGATGTTTTATATTTTAACAAGCATAAATCCATATGTGATGTTGCTGTAAAAATCTACAAATAGATGGCTACAGATAAAAAAAAATATTCATTACAGGGCATAAAGCATTTTTAGGAAGTTATAAGTAAAGATAAATAATATGATTACAAAATATTAAGAACTCCTGCTTATCACTATTAGGCCAGTCGGTTCAACATCTGTCTCATATTCCGGTTCTGGTTATCGTTCATAATGTGCAGAATATTTTATTGACTGCTCTATATCTTTTTCTATATCGATAGGGAATGTTTCCTCGTAGTCTTCTTCGTCTAATTCGACTGCTTTCAGTATTTAAACAAGATTTGCTCTGGCAAAATGCACATATTACTAAGCAATACAAACCTGCAAGAAAGAAGTTTTAGTAATTCTTGGAGAACTGCATCTTGTACAGTGGCAATTTTCATTAACCCAATTATTGAATTACCTATATAATGCGGATGTAGTATCGCAGCTACTAAATGCGTGTAGAAATAAAATGTTGTCCATAATTAAAGCATCGAAATTCGTACTATGGGGTACATACATTATACTTTGCAACTTCCCCTTGACTAGCTTTAGAAAATAAATAATTTGAGCTAGACCCATTTAAGGCGGTAAGAATTACAAGTAAATCGGTATTTTTGCCATCTATAATTACCGTTTTATAGTGGTTAGGTTCTTCAATTGCAGTGTTGACAATTAATCTGTTGCCACCTTCATTAGCCTGCTTGACTCTAAAACCTTCATTCGTCAAACACATGATTTAAAAATTACACAGGTTAGACACTCAGACGTTCCAAATTCGTCCAAGTTTGCGCATGACGTCAGCTGGAGCCCAAACGAAATAATTTAACATTGGATTGCATAGGGTTATTGTGTCTTTTGGGTAATTTTAATTTTTTTACGGCTATATATTTAATAAAAATGTATTGTAAAGTATTGTACACTAAAAAGTGATAAATACTTTAATAAAGGTATAAACTTTTTTTACGATTCCGATGTGCTTTATATTATAAAAACTATTTAATTGCTAGACGTAAAAACCAGAAAATGCTCAATTATGTTATGGCTAATTTTATCGTTAAACTAATTGTCAAATATGTAACAAATAAAATACTTTAGATTAACTTTAGAGTGATTTTGTAAGTGTTTAATTAAAAAAATATTTTTTATAAAAAGTGATTTGAAATAGCTTATATTATCAGTGGAACTTTTTGATGCATATTGTTATTGCAGGTTTATGTTACTTAAGCTTTTATATACCTAGTGCTTAATTTACACTCAAAGAACGAATATGGTAAATGTAAATACGAGTATAACTGAGATTTACAGTCATAAAAGTTCGTATGCAAAATAAATGTTCTAAAATTTTTTATAAGTTGTGCAGTGCTTTATTGTTATTATTGAATAAAATGGTAACTAATAAATAAATACGTAACTACTTAAAGCTATTATACAATACATCTTACAGACCGTTTTCTGTATTATTTAAAATAAAGTCTAAAATGTTAAACATGATGTTTATTTATATAATAACCTACTTTTTGTATTTTTTTTGAAATCAGAAATGTGATGCTCTTTTATCAAAGGACTTGAGACAGTTAAACAGTCTTAAAAAAGTTACAGAAATTGTGGTACAGCTTCAAACAATTTCTCAAAAAGGTACATTTTAACTTACAGAAATTGTGTTACAGCTTCAAACAATTTCTCAAAAATGTCTGTAATGGATTAAAAATAGCCATGGAATAAAATTTTATGTCTTTATAAGCGCCCTAACCGAGATTTATTTTCTATTACACAACCTCATTTAATTGAAAAAAAAACGCTTTTAGAACTTATAGAAAAGTTTCCAGTTGTTTCATCCTTTGGGACTAATTTCAACATTTATCATCTTGGAAAACTTGTTAATTAAAAAATATTGATTATGGAATTAGGAACTTCCTTTTACCTAAACCGATAGTTGGAAAGGATGTTTGTTAATTCTAAAAATTCCTATAAACTGTAATAAAAAAGAAGCACCCTGTACAATGATTTCCAGGGAAATAACATCACTGGGGAAATGAAATAAATAAGGGAGGAGAAAAAAACACTTTTTTGACAAGGGGGTTGTCAGAAAGAAAAAATTAAGATTAATAAAGAGATTTTTAAATAATCAAATAAGTAATTATACTGTATAAAATTTAAATTTAATATTATGGTGGAGGTACCCTATATACTGTAATAAAAAAGAAGCACCCTGTACAATGATTTCCAGGGAAATTACATCACTGGGGAAATGAAATAAATAAGGGAGGAGAAAAAAAATTTTTTGACAAGGGGGTTGTCAAAAAGAAAAAATTTAGATTAATAAAGAGATTTTAAATAATCAAATAAGTAATTATATAAAATACAAATTTAATATTATGGTGGAGGTACCTAAATACTGTAATAAAAAAGAAGCACCCTGTACAATAATTTCCAGTGAAATAACATCACTGTGAAAATGAAATAAATAAGGGAGGAGAAAAAAAAATTTTTTGACAAGGGGGTTGTCAGAAAGAAAAAATTAAGATTAATAAAGAGATTTTTAAATAATCAAATAAGTAATTATAATGTATAAAATACAAATTTAATATTATAGTGGAGGTGCCCTATATACTGTAATAAAATAGAAGCACCCTGTACAATGATTTCCAGGGAAATAACATCACTGGGGAAATGAAATAAATAAGGGAGGAGAAAAAAACACTTTTTTGACAAGGGGGTTGTCAGAAAGAAAAAATTAAGATTAATAAAGAGATTTTTAAATAATCAAATAAGTAATTATACTGTATAAAATGCAAATTTAATATTATGGTGGAGGTACCCTATATACTGTAATAAAAAAGAAGCACCCTGTACAATGATTTCCAGGGAAATTACATCACTGGGTAAATGAAATAAATAAGGGAGAAGAAAAAAAATTTTTTGACAAGGGGGTTGTCAAAAAGAAAAAATTTAGATTAATAAAGAGATTTTAAATAATCAAATAATTATATAAAATACAAATTTAATATTATGGTGGAGGTACCTAAATACTGTAATAAAAAAGAAGCACCCTGTACAATGATTTCCAGTGAAATAACATCACTGTGAAAATGAAATAAATAAGGGAGGAGAAAAAAAATTTTTTTTGACAAGGAGGTTGTCAGAAAGAAAAAATTAAGATTAATAAAGAGATTTTAAATAATCAAATAAGTAATTATAATGTATAAAATACAAATTTAATATTATGGTGGAGGTAACCTATATACTGTAAGAAAATAGAAGCACCCTGTACAATGATTTCCAGGGAAATAACATCACTGGGGACAGAAATAAATAAGGGAGGAGAAAAAAAAATTTGACAAGGGGGTTGTGAGAAAGAAAAAATTAAGATTAATAAAGATATTTTAAATAATCAAATAAGTAATTATAATGTATAAAATACAAATTTAATATTATAGTGGAGGTGCCCTATATACTGTAATAAAATAGAAGCACCCTGTACAATGATTTCCAGGGAAATAACATCACTGTGAAAATGAAATAAATAAGGGAGGAGAAAAAAAATTTTTTTTGACAAGGGGGTTGTCAGAAAGAAAAAATTAAGATTAATAAAGAGATTTTAAATAATCAAATAAGTAATTATAATGTATAAAATACAAATTTAATATTATAGTGGAGGTGCCCTATATACTGTAATAAAATAGAAGCACCCTGTACAATGATTTCCAGGGAAATAACATCACTGGGGAAATGAAATAAATAAGGGAGAAGAAAAATTTTTGACAGAAAGAAAAAATAAGAATAATAAAGAGATTTTAAATAATCAAATAAATAATTATACATTATAAAATACAAATTTAATATTATGGTGGAGGTATAGTTCAAGAAAATCAGGAACTGATGTACAGTGAGTTTTTTACCTCTTGCCCTTCAGATAAGAGAGGTATAGTAATCAGGCTAAAAATTGGGTAGTGAGTTTTCAATGGATAAACACGTTTTAGGATCCCTAGAATACGATTTTGATATTTTCGCGATGATGCCTGTGTGTGTGTGTTAGTGTGTGTGTGTGTGTTAGTGTGTGTGTGTTTTAGTGTGTTAGTGTTTGTGTTATGATGGATGTTGTAGTAACGATAACTTGAGCACCACTAAAATAAAAAATTTGAAATTTTGCATACAAGATTCTGATACCCCAGATTAGTTTATTTTCATATCATTAAAATTTTCGAAACTTTTGCCATTGTTGCCAGATTTACAAAAAAAAAATATTTTTTCATACTATTTTGTGTTAACCTGTAAATTTTTGATTAAAAATTGGCGAGAGGTCATGTGCTGGCCACATCAGATTTTTAAGTATTTCTTTGGTATGTTGCATAAAATTTATGAATTTTTAAAAGAAAAAAACTGTCAATCAAATGACAGGAATGTTCTGAAACATAAAGCCTTGATGTATATGTAATATATTTGGTTAGATTTTAATTTTTAGTTACTTAAAAAATGTATCAGTGAGTCAAAGGTTAATTTAATTTTTTTATGTTAGAAGTTATTGTAATTTATGTAAAAGTTTTTTTTTATTATATATTATATTTAATTAATTAATTAATTAATAAACAAATTAATTATTAAACAGTAAAAATACAAAAGAATTCTCAAAATTTATATACAGTTATTTATATTTGTATTATCATATATTGATAATATAATAATAAAAAATAATTATTAAATTAAGATAAAAAAAAAATTAATACTGACAACAATATAAAAAGATAAAAAAGAGAGAGTCAATGTTCAATTAAAATAATTATAAATAAAAAAAGTGAGTATAGCCGAGGTAAGTTTTTTTTTTAATATGAATAATAAACATAAATGTATTTCATCAACAGTTAGAAAATATTCCAATATTATAACAATACATACAGTTTAGTTAATAACACATTTTTGATATTAATATAATTTTTAATCCGTGAGGTTTTTCATATTTATTTTTAATAAATTGATCATTTTTGATCGCCCGCCCCTACTTTAATCTTCCTGAGCGCGTTGCCAGATTGGCCACTCAATATTCGGGAGAGCTAATGAAACCTCTGTAGCTATAAATATTGCATGTACCTTATACCTTTTATTTTTATGTAGCTCTTGGACTTTTTGTATTTTAGAGTTTTCGAAGAAAAGAAATCTTATAAGACGGTTTTGTCCGTCCGTCCCGCTACTTATACTATATATACTCTAGTATATAAAGTATATGCCTAAACAAAAATTTATTTTCGTAAATTTATATTTTCGAAAACTCTAAAATACAGTAAAAAATTGCTGTTTTTCACTTGTTTATATATTTTTTGTATATTTGGTTTAACCTATTTAAATAAATAAAGTATTAAAAGTACCAATATGCTAAAATAGCATTAATAGATGTTTTAATTTATGATTTGTTGGTATAAAAGTCACCTGAAAGGAGAAATAAAAGATTTTTTTTAAAAAAAATTGAGTTTTGGAATATTTTCTTCCGACGTAAAATTTGTTTATTTTAATATTTATTTTGGATGTGCATTAAAAGTCAAAACTACATTCTTCGTATTGTTCTAAGTTTATATTACGTTTTTATTGTCTTGGGCCGCACTCTTATTAATTTTTCTTCTTTCCTTGTATGTTCCAAATTTACTTTTATTTCTACTCTGTTATTAGCAGTTACCATTTCTACCATAAGTTCCACCTCTCCTGAAAATAAAGTCAACAAGACATTCGCCCATCTCGATTCCGCTCTCTCTTCTCATATTATTATCTATTGACTTATAAAAGTATCGAAGTTTATTGTTATGTTTCAATTCAAAATATTTGGGGTTTTTACCTGTGAGCAACATCGTTTTTTTTTTCCTGGGAGCCACAAATAACAAAAGTTTTTTTCTCTGGAGGCCAAAAATACAACAGAAGTTTTTTTGCTGGGAACAACAACCTTTTCCCGAAAAACATCACCTCCGTGGCCACCTTCTGACACACGCATCACAAGAAGAAAAAGCTAAGTGAAAAGAAATCAAAAAATAAAAAGCTCTCTTTTATTTTCTTATAAAAAGAAAATTTTTGTTATAAATAATTTCAGTTTAATTTTTACAACAGTTTATTTTTCCTTTAACCAAACAAAACCGATTTTGAAAATATACCAAAGTTTTGTTGTCAATTGTTTCTAATCCCAACTAAAAAAACCTAATTGACTGACGCCCGTAGTGTTCATTTTTTTTATATTTGGTATATTTCAACATCAATTCGTGGTGAAGAACCCAAAAATTAGTTGAGCTAAATCAGAAAAAGTCAAGGTTACATTTAACAAAACTATTTAAATTAATTTGATGTCTGTCTTCCTATTGGTTTTCCTACATGTGGTTTTCATTAATATAATTCTTTATCCATATATTTTCTTTATTCTATACTTTTTATGTCATAGCAAGAGAACACAGTTTACCAGCCGAGGCTGGTAATGTTCACGAGCTTCAAAAAATGCTTTCGACGAGTGAAACACTATACTTTTTCTACAACCCTGTTTATGTCATAATAATATATTATGTATATTTCTGGTGGTGTATTTGGAAAATTACTATCACTTTCTGAATCACAAATCATGATAAATAAAAAACTAACAATGTTTTCAGTCGAAACTGACAAGTCTAAACATTTAACGAGGAACGTCAAACTATAATGGAACCAGGCAACTAGATATAAATTGTTTTTAAATTTCACGGTATTTTTACGGTTCTAATTTACTTTTCAATTAAACAAAAGTAAAAAAGATGCATTTTTATTATAGAAATGATTAATTTAAATTCATCAAATAGTAGATATGAGGGCGGGAAGTTATTGAAAATATAAATTTAACTTTCGTCACTAGAGACGAAAGTTAACGCTATGAGAATTTCTCTCACTTGTGACGGAAATCAAGTTTTCGCTGAAGGTATTCTATTACAAAATGACGTCTTTTTATAAAGGGTTGTAGAAAAAGTATTTTTCGTACTAGTGCGTAAAGCGGATTGCTTATTTTTTGGTTAATACCTACATATTTTTTGGTAGTAGTATGGTATGCAACTAGTGTGTAAAGAGCTTTTTTCTACAACCACTATGCAAAACACGCTTTTCTACACAAATTTGTATACGCAAAGCAGGCATTTTCTTAATTTCTTTGATATCCGTGGGAAAAGTAATAATTTAGCGTGCGAAAAGTACGCGCTATGGCACTTTTCCCCACGGAAATGTCAAACACAGACAGCTATGACCTGTCAACTTTTTTTGACAGTTTAACATTATAGTGAATTTCTGGGAGTTCAAATTCGAAATTGAAACTAAAAGCAAGTAAACTATTTATGTGATTGTTTATTATAATTTATAAATTATAAACAAATTAATTTTTCAGTATTCAAAAGTCATTTTTTAATTATTTCTTTTAAAAGCTTAAGTAAAATACCTATATAAGTTACAGTTTTTCTTTTATTAATAAATGTGGTTGTAGAAAAAATATTGTGTACAACTTGTACGCAAAGCACTTTTCCCACTCGCTAGATTTGCGGCACTTGCCTACGGCTCGTGCCACAAACTTCTGCACTCAAACTACTATTTTCACTCATTCTTTTTCGTGAGAAAAGTATCACTTTACACACTTGTTGCATAAATAACTATTTTTCATTCAAAAATTATATTCTTAAAATTACATATAAACTGAGTTTAAAAGATATTCTGTCTTTTTCTTAAAATCTATTACTAAAAATATAACTTGAAAGTTTATCACTTAAAAAGAGTGTCATTAATCATTCTATATAAAGTAATTAAATTTTACTAATTTTTCAGGATTTCAGGAAAGTTATTAATTATTAAGCTATTAGTTTATGATAAAGTGGACTCTTCATTAAGCAATAAATTCATTAAAGAGAATAAATCATCGAAAACAATCAATTATTTAACGTATCCAGGATGTACCCTCTACTAATGTTGTACATAACTAGCAGTAAAAAGGAAATTCAATATTTTAATTAATAGTAATTTTGTGAATTTATTCCAATATTTTTAAAATGCTGCTAAAGTTACTATTTTAGTATAATACCTAATGAAAACCAAGTTTCTTCTAGAATTAAAATTATGGTGACTAGATTTCAAAGTTCGAAATTCGGGACGATATTTTTAATATTTTTTTACAAATAAAAAATAAAACAGAAACAAAAAATCATAAAAATGAGAAAAAATTAGAAGAATCCAAAAAATTTGAAAAAAGTAGCAGAAAAATACGAAAAAAATAAAAAAAAACCAAAAGCTTTGGAAAAAATTGAGAGAAAAATTAGAAAATATTGGGAAAAAAATGAAAAATAAAATTGTAAAATACGGAAAAAATGAAGAAACACCAAAAACCTGAAAAAAATACAGAAGAGATCCCAAAAAAAAACAAAAAAAATATCACAAAACAATCGCAAAAAAACATAACAAAATCACAAAAACAAAATGACAAAAAAATCGCAAATTACCTATCAATTAAAATCAATGAAAAAAAAATAAAAAAATGAAGGGAAAAATCGAAAAATCAGAAAAAATCGGAAAAAAACTAAAAACAAAAAAATAAGAGATAAATTAGAAAATATTGGGAAAAAATGAAGTATAAAATTGTAAAATACGGAAAAAACGCAAGAAATCGAAAAATATTATAAAAAATCCTAAAATAATCGCAAAAATATCACAAAAATGAAAAATCATTAATTATCATAAAAAATGAAAGGAATAAGAAAAAATATGAAAAAAATAAAAAACGAAAGAAATAGAAAAAAAAAAAAACGGAAAAAATCAGAAAAATGAGAAAAAAGCGAGAAAAATCGAAGAATGAGGAAAAAGCGAGAAAAATCAAAAAACATCGCAAAAACCGAAGAACATTAAAAGAACCGGAAACAACTGTAACCATAAAAAATTGAAAAAAATCGAAAAAATTGAAATATATTGCAAAATATCGCAAAGAAATTAAAAAAAAAATAGCAAATAATTGCAAAAAATTAGAAAAATAAGAAAAATTGAGAAAAGATTAAAAAACAAGACAAAAATAAAAAAAGAAAAACAGAACAATGATTGAAAAATAAAAAATAGAAATCACAACAAACAGAAAAGTAGAAAAAATCGAAAAAACCACAAAAAAAAAACAAAAAATGAGAAAAAACTAGAATATAAAATGATATATAAAAAAAATCTAAATAGGAAAAAATTCATACTGTAGAAAAAGTCAGAGAGTAAGAGAAAGGGAGGGAAGGAAAAATACAAAGTGAATAAGAAAAAATGTGAAAAAATTAAAAAATGAGAGAAATAGAAAAAAAATAAAATCAGAAAAAAATGAGGAAAAATTAGAAAAAATCGAAAAAAATCAGGAAAAAAAGAGAAAAAAATCAGAAAAATGAGAAAAAAGCGAGAAAAATCGAAAAACATCTCAAAAAACATTAAAAAACCGAAAACAACTGTAACCATAAAAAATGGAAAAAATCCAAAAAATTGAAATATATTGCAAAAAATCAGAAAAATAAGAAAAATTGAGAAAAGATAAAAAACAAAAGACAAAAATAAAAAAAGAAAAACAGAACAATGATTGAAAAATTATAAAAAATAGAAAAAATCACAAGAAACAGAAAAACAAAAAAAAAATAGAAAAGTAGAAAAAATCGAAAAACCACAAAAAAAAACAAAAAAATGAGAAAAAACTAGAATATAAAATGATATATAAAAAAATCTAAATAAGAAAAAAATCATACTGTAGAAAAAGACAGAGAGTAAGAGAAAGAGAGGGAAGGAAAAATACAGAGTGTTCCATTTAAAATAATATAACTTGGTGAAGATCTTTTAATTGAGACAACCTGTATAAATCAATAATGTAAAATTGGACATGCAGTAAACAATTTTTACACAATCTTACCATATAAAAACCAACGCGATGCGTTTATGGCACTCCACCTTGTATATTATAGGCTTTTAAATAAAGCTTAACAAAATATAATTATTTTTTGAACATTTTTCCAATTTTGGTTGGTATATTTATATCGATATTGAAGCTAAAAAGTAATCTGTTCTTTCCATAAACTGTTTTTATTAGTTGCATTTATTTTCTATATTGGGTTTATTCATTTTTTTTAGTTCATTTTTCATGTTTCAACTAAAAAATACAAAAAATGTTAAAAAGGGCATACCGAATTTCTAACTTTAAAATCTGGTCACCTAATTAAAATCAAAAAAAAATTGAAAAATTGGGAAAGTAATTAATTAATTTTAAAACAAAATTTTAATTTTGTTTTTTGGATCTTTACATTTTAACGTTTTTTGTAGATTAGTTCTGAAATATTCATTTCCTGATAAAATGTTTGTAACTAACAAATAATATCCATAAAAGTAAGATTTCTGGTACTGAAAAAAAATCATTATAATCAAACCGAAGTTATTTATTTGGAGAAAAAAAAAAATTTAAAAATTGTTTACTATACAAATCAGGTATAGAGTTAGATAAACATACGGGAAAAAATAGATACCTTACATTCACAGGCGAGTTTATATATCGGATTATGGGTTAGTAGTTTTTGGCGGTGCACCCGAATTGCCCCAAAAACTCATTAGCCTACTAATCCCCTACCTGAATTGCACTAAAATATTTCTGGTTAAATATTTTGTATTTAATCCCTGGCTCGAATTGCACTACTTCCATGGGCAGATATCAACCGGGCACCAAGCAGGCAGTAGCAAATAATACGATAGTTGAACCGGGCACCAGAATTTTTAATCCTTAAAAGGAGCATCATCAACCGGGCACCACACACGGATGGACTGTTTACCTGCTTGTATAAATAATTTTCAATTTTTAGAAAAAATAATTATATTTTCACAACCACAATTTTTTATCTAAAATTTAAAAATAAATCACTTATATAGAATATTTTTTTTCTCTTTCTATCAACATTTAACACGTTTTAATAGTATCGATAGTTTTCTTGTTACAGGGGTTAAACAGAAAATTATTTATTAAAACCTACAATTATCTAAGTTATTTTGTTTAATTAAAAAATATATTAAAATATTAAAATCTTTTGTCTTTTGCATTTGAAGGTGTGCTTAAAAAAACTGAAATTTAGATTTGCAAATTTATTTTTTTTAAATCACACGTTAAATTATACTATTATTATTAGTATGATTATTATTATTATTATTTTTATTATTCTTATTATTTTTATTATTCTTATAATTTTAATTATTCTTATTATTCTTATTATTTTTATTATTCCTATTATTTTTATTGTTATTATTATTTGCCAAAAACTATATTTAAAAACTATGAAATATGAAATATTTCAATATGTTTTTATTTATTACATTTTTAAAAATTACAATTATTATATTACAAAACATTTATACAAAAATTTGCATTTTAATACTTATTACAAAAATTGTTTGGTAGTGTAACAGATACATTTTATAAAATTTATTCTAGTTATTTTTTTTGTTTGATACATAACCACTAGGTTTTGCAAATTTTTTTAATTTATTTTTGACTTCTTTGTCTTTGATCTTAGTGCCCGGTTGACGGATAGGATTAAGTGACCTTTTCAGCAATACAGGTAAAAAGGGTCGTTCGGTGCACGGTTGACACCCGCCGATTTCCTTATTTTTAATTGTTGGGGAATTTTAAACAGTTAATGGGATAAAAAATTATTGTTCTTCTCCAAATTCGAATATTTATGTATTTTTGGATATTATGAAAAACATGCAAAAAGATACATATATAAATGTGAATTCTGTAAATTTAATCCAAAAAAGAGCTGTCAGAAAAGAAGTATTGCAGAAGCAAAAATTTATCGAAAATAAAATAGAGGACTACAGGTTAGAATAAGCAGAAAAATATTAAGTGCGTATCATATAAATTTAATGAATGAATTAAGTACTGGTATTTATCTTTTGATGTTACTAAATATCTAGCTTAAATAATTTTTTTTTTTCAAATTAAAGTGACTTGTAGTATTTAAATTTAATTATTTAAGAAATTAAGAACTATAAATATTAAATAATAAAATTCCATAATTTGAAAGAATATAAACTTGTGCAATTCAGGTGAGGGATTAAGTGATGAGAATCGAAAGTCGTGCAATTCGCTTAAGGGATTATATATACCTGTGAAATATAAAATTGACCCTTCTTAATTTTTGTGCAATTCGAGTGCGCCCGTTTTTGGCCAGGCGAGTTTAATGGTGTCATAAAAATCTTCTAGTTAGGTACCCGATTTCATTAAAACCCCATTTCACTCAAAATTAAAACCGGGAGTCATAACATCTGGCAACTAAGCAAGTATTATTGGAGGATAATAAACATTTAAATTTTTACGCAGACAGTACATCTAATCGCCATCTATCGAACATTTAGTTAATTAATAGTAGTTGTTATGAAAATCATGGGGTGCTAATTCCATCTTAAAATCAAAATTTAAAATCAGTCTGTTGATTCTGTCCATTTAAATTTGATGAACGAATTTTTTTATAGATATTAACCATAAATTTGACGACAAAAAGGTCAAACCCGTAAAATCAGTAGCGATCATAAGAATACAAAAGCACCCAGGGTCGCACACAAACAATATATAACCATTATGTAAGCTGAGGGTCAGAATATAAACTTAACCCTATATTATCTAGCTTCTGTCCTATAATACGATATCTTATATCCACTCTTGTGTAAAGACCAACTCATGTTCCTTTCATAACAGTGTTCCTCATATTTTGTCATTTCGTGGGGATCAGCATTGTAAATCCTCATATGTCAGGCGATGTCAGTTATCATTACAGGTCCCTTTTTTTCACGATGATTCTGCAAATGTGCTTCTACGTCTCTAACTCATAGGCGGGACTTTTTACCCTCTTGGGTACTCAAATAATTTGAAGCTGCTTTATTATTTATTACTTATCCCAAGAAAGTGCAAATTTAAAAATATGGAAAAGTATTTAAACGTGAAATAACAAGCGAAACATAAATAATATATTATATCAATGTCATATCTTAATATTAAATAAGTACATTTTGTTTAGTGGTTATGTTTTAAAAAAATTGGATTGGGAATATATATTAATATATTTTTCATTAATCTCTATATTCATACCCAAAGAGAAAACGTCAAACGTCGGACCCCTTATTAAGCTTAAAGCGTGAACGGAGGAGTGTGAGATTTTGCATAGTTAAATTTTATATACAGGAGCAGTTAATATACAATATATGTACAATTAAATTCAAAATAAATATAATATAATAATAAAATTCATAGTTTATATCAAACATTAGATTATTTTTTATTATTAGATACGATTATTATAGGGGGGGGGGTAAGCTAGGGGGCTGATAATTAAAATGCCAATTGTCTATAATGTGCGTTCAGAATGCCACGGTAAATATACATTATAATAATATAGAATTGCGTTCGAAAATATTATCTGAAAACCACGGATAGTGTAATTTAATAAAATAGTATTTTAAATTATATTTCAAAGATTTGTTTGTAAATCCAGATTAGAGAGACAAACATTAGACATTTCTTGTTTTGTTTGTAAAAGTAAATTTTGCAAACAGAGTAAAAATAAGCTATAATAAATCTTTCTTAAAATACTACACATAAATCGAGTTAATGTGTTGTGTTGGCCACAAACCATGTTTATTTTGTTTAGGAATAAATTTTTACATTTCTTTATCGTAATTTTATTTTTGAAGTGGAAACTTCTTAAGGCGCGTTGGACAATTTTTGGGTAGGTAAAATATATAAAAAAATAAAAACAAATCATAAAAATAGAAACAAATTGGAAAAAATGGGGAAAAAAGAAAAACGGAAAAAACGGGAAAACAAAAAAGGAGAAAATGGGAAACAACAGAAAATGAGCAGAAAATAGGAAAATGGTGAAAAGAATTAGAAAAATTAAAAAAATAGGAAAATAGGAAACTTAAAAATGAGGGGGTAATCCCACCCAACTTTCCGAACACTCCTATAGTAAAGTAATTGTTTAATCGATTATTTTAGTTTTTCTGCATTAAAATACATTAATTATATTACCTATCGAATGGTATAAATCCCATTTTAATATCTTTAATATTTTTAAAGTTATTCAATTTTGTTTTAAACTTATATTAAATTTCAAAAAAAAAAATTAGGAATTCTACAATTTTTTGAATAAAATTTTGAAAAAATCACAATTTCAGAGTTTTTTACTACAAATTTAAGGGTATTTTTTTTTAAATTTTTAATATTAATATTACCCCTGAAAAAAATAAAACCTATTTTTAAATAATTTTAAAATCAATAAATAATTAATATCTCATTCAATTATTTTCAAAATGGGAAACAGACCTTTTTTTAAGGTTTTCTGGATCAAAATCCATTAATAAAGTTAGTTTAGAAAACAAAAAAAAATCAAATTTTTTGTCAAAAATTCATGGGTAAATCCATTGAATTGTTTTAACTTTTTTCATTTTTTGCTGTAACTTTTACAAATACTATGTTAAAATTATGAAATAATTTACACACTAGTACTTTTGGATTATTTTCGGATATGCTATTTACTTTTTTCATTTATTTTATACTTATTGATAAAACAAAATTAAAAAAAATTTTAAAAATTTTTTTCTATAATAATTACAATTCTAAATTTTAAGAAACTTAAATACATTTTAAATTTAGAATTTTATATTATCTTTCGAATGGTGAAAATCACATTTCAATAACTTTAATTTTTTAGAAGTTATTCAATTTAGTTTAAAATCATAATAAAATTTTAAATGTTCCTTAGCCATTTTTCAAAAAATTCCACAATTTTTGTAATAAAATTTTGAAAAAAATTATAATTATAAAATTAATTATTACAAATTTAAAGATATTTTTTTTAAATATTTAATATTAAAATTTAACTAAAAAAAAATAATTTAATGAAGATAAAAATTAAAATAAAAACTAGCGGCGAAAATATACGTAACTCGAAAAAAAAGTGAAGACAAAATTTGTAGAAAATTTTATGCTCTATAATTTTGATGTCATGTAATTTTTCATTAAAATCCATAATTTTGTCTCAAAATCTAAAAAAGTCATAAAAATGTCTATTTAAATTTTTTTCACGCCCTCTAGCGGCGAAACTATGAGGAATTCAAAAAACCGGCAATGACAAAATGTGTAGAAAATTTTATGTTCTACAACTTTAATATCTTGTAATTTTTCACAAAAATTCATTGTTTTGGTTATTTTATAAAAGTATGAAAAAAAATTATTTTTCATAAATCTGGCAACAATGGCAAAAGTTTTTGAAAATTTTAATCATCCGAAATTAAACTATAACGTATAAAAACTATATGTGTAAAACTTTATTGCCATCTTGTTTAGTAATGACGTCATCACTTATAGCAACTGTAACTTCCGGTTATCAGATTAACACCAAAATCTATACAGGTCGTCTCCTTGCACACACACACATAGACACACACACAGACAGACATCATGCTAAAAATGGTATAAATGAATTCAGGTGACCTCAAAACGTAAAGATCCGTTAAAATCTGGGTATGGTCAAAATATCATGATCGCAATACTTTCCTTCTATACAACTCTGTTGTTCGGAAAGTAAAAAACAGGAAAACGTAAAAAAAAATTCATGTCGGTAGGGTTGACAGGGGAGGTAGATTTCTATTGTCCAAATTTGAGCATCCTTCCCTCCACGATATGGTCAGATCGAAAAAAGTTTCAAACAAATAAATTTTATAATAATTATGACATGAAAAAAGTCTAATGAACTGTTTCAATATTTTTGAAAATGGCAGAGATATTTTTTTTTTGAAATTTCAACCCCCTTCAGTTCCATCCCCGTGGGTCGGATGAAAAAAAGTTTCAGACAAATTAATTTTATAATAATTACAACACAAAAAAAGTCTTGTGACTTGTTTCAATATTTTTCAAAATGGCGGAGATATAATTTTTTTGAAATTTCAACCCCCTCGAGGTCCATCCCCTTAGGTCCGATTAAAAAAAGTCTCAGACAAATTAATTTTATAATAATTGGATTATAAAAAAAGTTTTATGAACTTTTTCAATATTTTTTTTTTTGGAAAATAGCGGAGATATAGTCTTTTTTAATATTTTCAAAAATGGCGGAGATCTGGCGAAGGGGACCAGTGGAATGGCCTGCTAGATCACCTGATCTGAGCCCATTAGACTTCTTTTTATGGGGTTATTTAAAATCTAAAGTCTACTTCAACAGACCTGGAAATATCCCTCAACTACAAGACCGAATTAGACAAGAAATACAGAACATAACACCCGCTATGCTACAGAATGTTAGAGATGAAAGTAATGCCCGGTTCAGTCATTGTATAATGGTCAATGGAGAACAATTTGAACATTTATTGTAAATTTTCGTTTGTTTATTTTTGGTAGTGTATCACATTAATTGCATAACTACGTAATTCCATTTAATTTGTTTATTACATTCAGTAACGTATAACTTTCCATAAACAATTTTCATAATTTTTTTTTGTATTTTTGCCCACCCTGTACCAAAAATATTATACATTTTTGGAATCAGCTCAGCAAGGGCAATCCGGAAATTGAAAAAAAGGTGGTACCATTTAAAAAAAATGGTGATGACGTCATTACACGAAGGTGTATAAAGTATTTAAAATCAACAATTGTGGAGTATGAAAAAAAAATCTTATTTGTAATATCATATCATTATTGTAAAATGAATGATTATTATTTGTATAATAATTTAATAGAGAAAGTTAAAATTTGGATAGAATATCAAAGTAAATTTTTGCTGTATAATTTAAAAGTAAATGGCAAGTTTGTCAAAAGTGATTAAAAAAATTTTATTCGTGAATCAAGTAACAAAAAAATTTTTAATTTAGAGACGGACAGTTGAATAAAAAAAATAATAAACAAGTCAATTTTTGATGAATTTTTAAAAAAAAGATTGTCAAAGAAGATTTTAAAAAAATATCACAATAATTTGCCGAATTATGTTAATAAAGTATAATAATAAAAAATTTTATATACCAAAAAAAAAAAAAACTATTGTTAAATTTGCGAAGAATACAAAAAAGATTTCAAAAGACTGAGAAGATTTTTTTTTGTGTACAAGGATGAACGGTGCTGATTGATATTATGTAAATGGTTTATAATGGAATAGAAGGAAGCAGTTTGGGAGAAAATTTGATGAAGTAAGACAGAATAAATAGAAGTTAATTAGAAGTAGGAAGAATAATACAAGAGATTTGTAAGGTGGTCTAAAGAGGAAGTGGGCAGGATTTATAAATTTATTTTTTTATGTTTAATTTTTGTAATGTTTATTATATTTTTTATATAGAACTCACCCCAAAATTGAGAGCAACGTAGTGTTTCATAACAATATATAGGTATATACCAATAAATTTTTTTTTTACTGATTCTTATTCAGAAGGTCACAAACGGCGTAGCGCCCCTATTCCCGGTTCTGGGTCCCGTCATTGAATCGATTACAATAGGTAGATTCCATATAATATGGAAATCTACCTAATAGGGAGAAATAGAGAATAATACTAAAAATGGACAAAAATAGGAGAAAAATGGGAAAAAGTAGGGTAATATCGGGAAAAATAGGGAAGAATAGGAAAAAATAGAGAAAAACAATGAAAATGGGAAAAAATATGAAAAAACCTGAAAAATAGAATAAAAATATAGTAAAAACCGAAAAAGTAAGAAGAGTAGAAAAAAAACCAGAAACAAATAGGAGAAAATAGGAAAATGTGAAAAAATAACGAAATATAGCAAAAAGATTGAATTAAAAAAAATTAAGAAAAATAGGTAAAAGTAAAAAAAAATAGGAAAAAATAGGAAATAGTAAAAATAAGAAAACGTAAAATGGGGAAATATAGGCAAAAATAGGCAAAAATACGAATTATGGGGAGAAATTAAAAAAATGGAAAAATAGAAAAATACGAAAAAATATAGAAAAGGGGAAAATATGAAAAAATAGACAAAAACAGGAAAAATGGAAAGAAATAGGAAAATGGGCAAAAATAGGAAATATAGGGAAAATAAAAAAAACAGTAAAGAAAATGCCGTTTTGTATAATAATGGCGTCATCACCCATAGCAACTGCCACTTCCGGTTGTGCGATTGGCACCAAAATCTAATCAGATCTAATCTAGGGTATAAGAATTCTGTATGCAAAATTTCAAATTTTTTTATTCAGTAGTTTTTGAGTTATCGTTACTACAACACACACACTAACACACACACACACTAACACACACACACACACTAACACACACACACAGACATCATCGCGAAAATATCAAAATCGTATTCTAGGGACCCCAAAACGTGTTTATCCATTGAAAACTCACTACCCAATTTTTAGCATGATTCCTATACCTCTCTTATCTGAAGGGCGAGAGGTAATTAGCGAAAAATAGAGAAAATAAGAAAAACAGAAAAAAATGGGCAAAAACAGAAAAATAAGGAAAATGGGAAAAAATATGCAAAAAACCGGTAATATAAAATAAAAACATAGTAAAACAGAAAAAGTAAGAGAAGTAAAAAAAAAAGAAGTAAAAACTGAAAGAGTAAGAAAAGTAGAAAAAACAGGAAACAATGGGAAAATGGGAAAAAATAATAAAAAATAAAGAAAAATAGGAAAATTGGGCCAAAATAAGCAAAAGCAAAAAAAAATTGGAAACAACAGTGAAAATAGGAAAAAGTAAAATAAGGAAATATAGGCAAAAATACGAATCATGGGGAGAAATAAAACAAAAAGAAAAGAAACAAAATCCAAAAAAATATAGAAAAGCAAAAAAAATTGAAAAAGTGGAAAAATAATTAAAATATAGGCAAAAATTAGAAATATGATAAGAAATAATAAAAAATGGGAAAAGGAAAAAATATGAAACAATAGACAAAAACCGGAAAAATGGATAGAAATAGGAAAAGTAAGTAAAATAGGAAAATGGGCAAAAATAGGAAAAATAGGGAAAACAGAAAAATCATGACAAGTAAAAAACACAAAAAAATAGGGGAAAAAGGAAAAAACAGATAAAATAGATAAAATAATACAAAATAGAGAAAATAGGAAATACGGGAAAAACTGGGCAAAAATATAAAAATAGGTAAATACAGGCAAAAATAGGAAAACTGGAACAAAAAACAAAAAAATAGTAGAAAACATGAAAAAACAAATAAAAAACATGAAAAATAGGAAAGAATGGAAAAGAGAGAAGAAAAAATATGAAAAAACAAGAAAAAATTGACAAAAAACTGGAAAAAATAGAAAAATAGGGAAATATAGGAAAAAATAAAAAAATGAGGAAAAATTAAAAAAACAATAAAAAAGATTAAAAAAAAAGAAAAACAGGAAAAAATAAAAAAGTACAGACAAATAAACAAAAATATGAAAAAATAAGTATGGACATAAACTTTAAATTTTAATTAATTAGGGTCGAATTTCGACCACTAGTATATTATGCGACGACCTATAGGAAATCGCTATCTTCGTAAATAAGCAAATTCTGAACAACTTAATTTTTTTCTGTGTGTATGTCTGTTTGTCGCCCGCAAACTTTAAAAATGTCATAACTTTTGAATGCTTCAATGTATCGACATCAAATTTTCACAATTTTTCAAGACCCCCGCTACTACATTTTTATATAATATAACCGGAATCGGAAAATGAGTAAACGAGGTTTTGCGAGTTTTTCCCACTTTTTTCTAGTTTCACAGGAAACACGCTGCAGGTCATAGTTTTTGAATAAACCTCTTCAAATTTAGTAAAAAGATACTTTCAAGTACTGTTACTATTGAAAACCGAAATAATCGGAAAATTCCTTGAGGGGTTTTCCGTGTTGTTTTTCCGAAAAATCAATATCTACGAAATCGTGAAAGGTATTCAAAAAACAAAAATTTTAAATGTAGGAATTAAATAGCAGAACAAGTCTTATTTGACTTATTTTCCAGATAGAAAGAATGAAATTGTATATTTGTATTTATTGTCAATTTTGACAGCTATAAAGTGTAAGATTCAGAATCAATGCAGTCGTGATTTGAGTCCTAAGAAAATTAAAAGTTACCTATAATTTTGAACATAAACGCGTTTAAGATAAAATCATTCTGGTTATGGGACAGTCTAAAAAGAGGTACGCATTTTAATACATTTTGCTTGTTCCGAGATGTATAAAAATATTATAATAATATTGTTAGGTTTTTTTCCTGTGCTTCCTGTATTTTCATTCTTTCTCTACTTAGTATATTTTAATTTCAGACTAGCTTGATATCCCTTCTTAATTTCCCCGCGTCGTCTCCTTTCTCAACTTATCTTGATTTCCCTCTCCTTTTGATACTGACTATAAAATGTCTTTCCCATGTTAACAATTCTTCTCTTTACCTCATAAGTCAGAATAATTAACTTCTATATCGTCTATTATATTGTTTATTGAAAATTTCTTTTCTTTCCCTCGACATATAGGGTAAGCTTTTATTATATTATATTATATATTTCCACTTACGTCCCCTGTTATCATTATTAATTATTTCGACGCTTTAACGTTTATTTACTGTTATTTTTAATCCTTGTTTATGCCGGTATATATTTTGTTTATATATACTTAAAAGTTCATCTTATCTTTTATAACAATATAAATTATCTGATGCTTGTGCTGCTGTTTATTCTTCCATTATAAAAAGAGAAACTATTCCTTATTTGTTTTTACAGATTGTCTTAAAATTTAATTCACTTTAATTATTTTTATATTTCATATTTTGATCTAAAAATTTATTTATTCATTTTAATATTATCATTGTTTTATATATTTACTTTATGTGAACTTTTAGGGTTTTCTGAACATAACGTATTTGGAGAGAACTTTTTTTTGGGAACGTCTCGTTTTTGGAACGTCTCTTTTTTTTTGGAACTTCTCTTCTTTTTTGGACAGAATACCTTTTTACTATATCTGAACCTGCTTGTGGACTGAAACAACTTTTAACTGCCGGATCCAGAAAGTTTTTTTATTTATCGTCGTTTCTTCTCTCTCGGATGCCAGAAAAAAAGGCAACCGAAAGAAACTGCGCGATAAGAAAAAAGAGAAAAGTCTCTGAAGAAATCATATTATCAATAAAACATTTTTTTTCTTTCTTCAATCAAACAAGAAACGTTTAATGTATGTGTAAAGAGTGGCCCAAATAATAATTGATAAAGACAATTAAGAAATTGAAATTATAAACATTTTATTTTAACAACTTAATAACTGTGAATACATATATATTTTTTTAATCTTTATTTATTTATTTATTTTTTTCTCTTTTGTTAATATGAGGTCCGAGATGACACATCTGAAAATAAATAAAAGACACATATGAGCAATCATTATCATATTCATTCAGATGTAATCAAATATAATTTAAACGTTCGTAGATACCATTTTCTCCTTTTAATCTTACTTTAATAAATCCATAAGAACATCATAAGTATTAATTATTTAAATAACAATCCAATGAAACAATATTAATCAATATACACTGAGGGGTAGTATTTTGCATTATTTCAATACCAAGGATATTAGGGGCAGAATCACACAAAATATCCTTCTACCAGCACTAGGGGCAGAATCACGCAAAGTGCTTAACCAATGGAACATCTACTGAGTACTAAGGGCAGAATCACGCAGAGTACTCCGTTCCTACACTGAGGGGCAGAATCACGCAACAGTGTCTCTAATCATTTAAATACCAAGGATATTAGGGGCAGAATCTCACAAAATATCCTTCTACCAGCACTAAGGGCAGAATCACGCAAAGTGCTTCAATAAACAATCAAATATTAAATAATTCACATAACTGTATCAAAAGCATAAGTACGAGAATATCAACATTCTTTTTATCGTTATGTCGAAGTTAACTCTCATTCCTTTAAAATCAGTAATAATAAAATCACCATAAATCAATAGTAATAAAATTACCATAAATACATAACAATATAATTGTCATAAATAAATAATAATATTGCTCAGTGAAAACTCACCATCATTTCTTTAAATGAATATTAATAAGATTACCCAACATAAATAATAAGGAAATTATCCAAACTAAATGATAATAAAATTGCCCAGTGAAAAACTCACCAAAATTAAATCCATTAACACACAACACAAAACGATACATGTTTGTTAACTAAAAGTAGTCGATATACTGAAATAGTGGTTCTTATCTATTCAGGCAAAAACCCACGGGTCTGCTCTCTGCTTGAAAATTATGACCTGGATGTTTACAAATTTGGAATTCGTGTGTTTCGGAGAATCAGCATTCGAGTTAAAATAAACATTTATACTAATAAGAAAAATGCATTCTTACATATGTTTAATTTCCTTAAACTCATAAAAAGAAAGAACAGACGGATTTTAAAATATATCAAAGTTTTTTTTGTCAATTGTTTCTAAATAAGTATATCAAAAAATCAATTACTGGCGTTCATATTTTTTTTTTAATTAATATTTTACTTTTCGGTATATTTAAAATTCTATTCTTGTAACAAGCCCATAATTAAAAAAAAAATGAGCTTAAATCACATGGATTACTAAATCACTTTTATCAACAAATAAAGTATAACGTATCAGCATATTTATAAAAATTTTTATTGTGTCTAATAAGAACTTCTTTATCTGGAATACGTATTATTCACGGTTTACAAAATAAATAAAATTTATCAATAAGGATGTAAATTTGTAAAAAACAACTGAATCGTTTACGATTTAAGTAAGACGTTCGACTATGTTACAGCTGCTTCAATCTAACAACTTCAATAAAGAATGTTTTGGAAAACTCAATATTGTAATTCAATACTCAAAATGATACATTCAATTTGGTTCGGAATGCCGCGTATTTTATCGAACATTTTTTATAAGTCAAAATTCGGCGAAACGGATACGAAGTGGAAGAGAATATTGATCCGCAAAGAGTATAATAATAAGCTCGCCGAAAATGCTATGAAATAGAGTTCTTATTTACGAAATAAAACGGATTTATTTATGGATCATATACATAATTCATATGGAATTAGAGTAGACTCGGCGAACGAGGTTTTTCAGATTGATGTCGTGATAAGTACTTTAATAGAGGCGAAGAAACCGTAATTATGTAATTTTTCTGACTAGGGTAAATTTGTAAACAGTAATTTAGATTTCACAATAAAATATATAATTATTAAGAAATTAGAGTCATACGTAAATCAAATAATGTGAAAAAACGTATTGTTAAAGTAAAAAATTTGATGTGGTCAGCACATGACCTATCGCCATTTTTTAATCAAAAATTTACAAGTTAACACAATCAAGTATTAAGAAAATTGTAACATTTTGTAAATCTGGCAACAATGGCAAAATTTTTAAAAATTTTATTGATACGAAAATAAACTGTAGCGTATTCAAAATATACTTGTTAAACTTTATTGTCATTTTGTTTAGACGTCATCACTCATAGCAACTGCCACTTCCGATTGACATCAAAATCTAAGTAGATCTAATCTAGGGTATCAGAATCTTGTATGCAAAATTTCAGATATTATAATTTAGTAGTTTTTAGTTACTACAACATCCATCCTAACACACTAACACACACACTAACACACTAACAAACACACAGATATCATCGCGAAAATATCAAAATCGTATTCTAGGGACCTTAAAACGTGTTTATCCATTGAAAACTCACTACTCAATTTTTAGCATGATTACTATATCTCTCTTATTAGTCAAGTCAACAAGTGCTTTTGGGTCAAACTTTTTACTGCGCCTCCGAAAAATATGAACGAAGTGTCATTCAATTCGGAATAGCGTGTAGATGATTTATGAAATAAAAAATATAAAAGTTATAAACAATTAACTGAAAAAATGGGGTTTGGCTTTTTGCAAATATCTCAAAAAATATTTGACATTATTCGAATTTGAAAAAAGATTCAAAAAGATGAGGAAATTTCCCAAAAAAAAATTATACCTCCAGGAACTATAGAACCAATATTTATAATTTTCCTAGAAGGTTGAAAATACGACCGAAAACGGGGACTCTGATTATCGTAAGCGTTGCCCGCTTTGGACCTTTAATGAATAAATATTATTTAAACTTATTAAATATAAAAATTAAGAATTGAAAAATCATGTTCAAATAGGAAAAAAATTTTAATTAACTAATGCATAATTCATAGAAAAATCGCGATAAAAATGTTTTGACAGCGGATTCTCGTTCATCAATCTATCCAATAGATGCCGAAATTTTTTCAAATCTTAATTTTCATATTTAATAAGTTTAAATAATATTTATTAATTTAAGGTCCAAAGTAGGCGGCGCTTACGCAAGCCAGAATCCCCGTTTTTGGCAGTATTTTCAAATTATAAATATTGGTCCTACAGTTCCTGGAGGTACAATTTTTTTGGGAAATTTCCTCCTCTTTTTGAATCTTTTCCAAATATGAAAAATGTCTAATAGTTTTTGAAATATTTGCAAAAGACCAAACTCCATTTTTTTCAGTCAATTGTTTATAACTTTTACAATTTTTGCATGCGGCTCTTGAATTTTTTCAAAAATCATCTACACGCTATTCCAAATCGAATGACACCTCGTTCATATTTTTCGGAGGCGGAGAAGAAAGTTTGACTCAAATAAATCCATGCTTAAAAATTTTCTATGTATGTTGGAAAATTTATTTGGTATAAAAGTCTGTACAGAGTTGGTCGGCAACTTTGTTTACCTACAGAAAAAGGAGGTTTGAATATCAGCTCTACCGCTCTTCATTTCATAAAATATCCCTACACTTAATTTTTTCGTATACAGATAGTTGTACGTGTAATAGTTGTTGTTTTGTCGCGTAGTCAAATGGGACGTCTATCTTTCTCGGTGTTTAACTAAAGGCCGATTCCCATTAGACGTGCAAGGAACCGGATCGGCAACAGCACGGCAAGAGCAAGATTTCTGGAGACAATTCACATTGCGGGTTAGTTTGGCTGTGTATTCTTTTTCCAACTTTGTGAAATAGTATATTGTTTTACAAGTGTTGAAAATAGCACTTTTCACACGCATGGGAAGGTTTGTGGCACGAGTCTTAAAGGCGAGTGCCACAAGTCACAAAGTGTGAAAAGTGCTTTTTCACACGAGTTACACACTATACTTTTCCGTGTGTAACTCGTGTGAAAAAGCACTTTTCACACTTTGTGACTTGTGGCACTCGCCTTTCAGGCTCGTGCCACAAACCATCACATGCGTGTGAAAAGTGCTATTTTCAATACTTGTTAAACAATATACTATTTCGACTTCCACGTTAATAAAAATTGCTATAATATTAGACGAAGAAGCGCAAGAAAACTAAAATAGCAGAAAGAGAAAAAGACGTTTTTGGGTGCATAAAATGCTAAAGAAATGAAAAGAAGAAGTGGAATTTGCAACGTTGCACCCAGAATTTCTAGGTGACCAGACAAAATTTTTCAAATATTATCGAATGTCAGTGGACGAGTTTGACAATTTTATTAGGCCAAATTGGAGAACTTCTTCAAAAAAAAATACAACGTATTCTATAAGAATTTCATCATCTTCAAATGAAAAATTGGGCTTCTGCTGACGCTTCGTCATGTTTACTATACTTTTCCCTACTAAACTGAAATAATTTGAACTCAGAATTAGTCAGAATGCAGCTTAACTGCCGGGCAGCGTTGCCAACCGTACTATAATTATAGTATTTGTACGATAATTAAAACTTTATGTACTATAAAATTTTAAAGTAAATATAGTACGTACTTAGTACTATAATTTCATATTTTCAAAAAAATCATAATAATATACTAAAGGTTTTTGCAAAATACTGATCACTCACTGACGACTTGAACAACAGATTTAAATAATCTGGATTAGCACTTCCAGCGCTATCTAATAGTTGATAATGAAATTGATCTGGAAAACATAATATTAGTAAGGGCCAAATGGGAATCTCTGATTTATTATTTACCAAGAGCAGAGAAAGTATAATTTCTAATCCAGGAAGAGTTGGGAGTTGATTGAACTAGGTATTGTAGCACTATTTGCGTCAAGCGGTATTTTGGCGCTTTAGTCAAAGTTTCCGATTGCCTTGGGCGCCACCTTCCGTTTATAATGTGAAGGCCACTACACGGGCAGCTTCAGTGAAGAAGACATCTTCCAGAGGTCATTATTGTATTAACCAAATCATTTTGTGCTAGAAAGGCGGTTTTTACATGTCCTACTGGGTTAAGTACCTGGGTATTCAGCTGCTGGGATTTTAAAAGTAAACCAAATCGGAAACCAAATCCGAAGTAAGGTCTGTAACGATTCTTACTGTATTGTGTCGGTCGGACGATAAAGGCACATCTTCTAGGCTAGTGTAAAGGTCGGACTCATTGATCCGAACTCCGGTACAGTTAAAATTGGCTTTGCTTCCTTTAGCTTGACCTATTTGAGGGACTGCCACTGGTACGCGGACTACCATAAGGTCGGCTGGGTACGCAAGTGACTCCATCTTTCGGCGGCGTCTATGACTGACCATATATTTGAAGGAACTTTGCTTTTCTCATAATTTTAATTTAATTCTACTCCAGTGCCGTGCGTGATTTAATTTATGTATTTGAATTATTACGGAAAATAGTAAATCGTTATAATACCTAATTGAGGTTATTACTATGCGTTATATTTGTAGCAGTTATAGGTTATCGCTAATGTAGTTACATATTTCTTGTTTTTTATTTCTTGTACTATATTTTTCTCCTATGTACTATAATAATATAAGCGACCGTACTATAGCAGCTTCCAATACAGTTGGTAACGTTGCTGCCGGGTGAGCATTCACACTGGTCGAAACCTGCACGGCATATGCTAGGCAAATATTGTTTTTGGAGAATGCCGTGTGCAAAGGCCATCGCTTGCCAAGACATTGCCCTCATAGTGTGAATTAAACCTCGTAAAATTCATAAAATTCAATGATAAAAATATTTTGCTGAGTCGGTGCCTTGCCTGTGCCGGGTACATGCCTTGTGCGAAAATGGGAATCGGCCTTAAGTGTACTTCGCCACCGGATGACGCCAGTCGACAACAGAGACAGCTTGAAACAATTATTAATTTTTCGTATTTATTCATAAAGATAAAAAAAAAATTGAAAAACCTAAAAAGTCCGAAATAAATCATACAACAAGTTGATCATGCCAAATATTTATTTTAATTAGATTTTTTTTATATTTTCGATTTTAATTTTTTACTCAAAAAACAGATTGAAATTTAAAAATCTAGCACGATCAACCTTTAGTCATTTTCATTCAGATTTGTTTTCTGAAAATAGTTTTTTAATAAAATCAACTAACTTTTAATAACAGGAATTTACGTTGCGGTAGAGTCGCCTTAATAAACATTGATTACAAAGCGAAGGCCTTACTATTAAAAACACAATTTTACTCTTGTGTTTCAGATTTCAAAGCAAACAAAATTAAATATGAATCTGTAATATGTAAAAGAATTTTTAAAAAGCAACCAGATCCAGTTACCTAAGTCATTTTAAAAAACTTAAACAGGACGATATCTCCACCAAAGATTTATACAATAAATTATTGTTACAAAATGTACAATTACCCCCAATTCAAACTAAAAATGTAACCCTAAATTATGATTGGAAAAGTATTTGGTAGTATATAGTAAAAAATGTATATACCCTGCTTGGAGAGCAGAAATATATTTAGTAATAAGTGATGTCTACCATACGAACTATAAGTTAAATAAACATAATTTTGCCATATAAAAATGTTGATACTTTATGGCATAGAATTAAGGGCCATCCTCCGCTTGAATTTTTAAGCAAAAACAGCGGTTAAGCTCGTGCGGAATTATAGCTTTATTTTTTAAAACTACTTAAAACTGCTTGTGCAGGTGACGAAAGAAAAGGTATTTATAGGGATGTATAAGTACAAAATGATAAACTTTTTTTAAACATTGCTATTATTCGGCATAAAAAAGTGACAATATTACGACGTTAATTATGTCGTTACAAAAAATAATTTGGAAAATCTAATTCTATATATCCCTGCTGCAAACCATTAACTTTGCCCTAAAATGTTCTTTCTTAGAAAAAGTCAAAAAATAAGTTAGTAATCGCGCACGGCCTGACCTCTGCAAGTAACATTTTTCTAACTGTAATTTGGCGCACCCCCCTGACAATTTTAAGTAAGTT
Organism: Neocrepidodera transversa; assembly: GCA_963243735.1. Classification (NCBI taxonomy): domain Eukaryota; kingdom Metazoa; phylum Arthropoda; class Insecta; order Coleoptera; family Chrysomelidae; genus Neocrepidodera; species Neocrepidodera transversa. The sequence continues at coordinate 14,047,617 of OY725348.1, forward strand.
GGAAGATGACTCTTAAATATTGTTCTGCAACTCCATGTTGCAATCAAAATTATTATAGAAAAAAAAATTCAACTTGACATTGTTAAGGCTGACTGTGTTCTCTCCTTATTGACTTACCAAAGCAAAAACAAACAGGATCTCAACAGCTATATGTGGTACATAAGTTTTTTTGTATTAAAAAGGGGGATCTGAAATAGAACTGTTAAGGGTAGATAGATTGTACAAAATAAAAACAGTTATTATAGATAAGTTTAGTAACAAAATATTATCATTTTAAAAAAGAAGAAAAATTTTTTTTATCATATCCTTATGTATTAAAATAATTAGGTTATCGTCATAATTTAGGTCATGTTTTTGTACACTTTGTAAATATTTGGAAATAAAATAATTTAAAAAAAATCTTTTATTTTATTTTAAAATGCAGCGACTTATGTTGCAAACTTCTACGCTCGTGGAATAAGCTTCACTTTTCTTACTTTTCTTACTTGTATATTAAAATTTTAAAATTTAATTTTTCATTATTTTACTCGTTGTGAAAGATTCAATAATATAAATTATAAAAAAATACGGCAGTAATCCCAAATGTCAGTTGATGTCTATAAACTTATTCCATTTCCTTATATTAAATTTTAACTTAATATTTCAAACTGAAAAGGATTTCTATTCCAATTCCACCGTATTAGAGTAAATCATCGATTTTCAGTTTTATGAAACATTCCTACGTGTATCAATTTATCAAAGGAATAAGAAAGGATACACGTGGCACGTTAGCAAAGATATAAAACTGACGTATAAATAACGTCACATACGTTTCTATAATAATTCCATTTTGACATCAAAACGAACTTGAGGTTCGTACACACTGTTTGAAATTTGAGAGAAATATGATATAGTTTATTTTAAGGGTTATATTTCCTAGGTTTAAGTATACAAGGTAAATTTGAATACTATCATAAATCAGCAAGTTAAATGCTTGTGGTTAATTATCGTTTATTAGAAATATTCAAATTTGGTCGAATATCTCTACCTTAATGGCATAAAACTAGCAATACAGAATAAAATTAATAAAAATCCATTATTTATTTATGAAACTAAAATATTATTTTGTACGAACCATAATGTAATAACTTTTAATTTGACAAAATCTATTTTTTTTTAAATCACGATAAATGTCATGCCACAAAGTCCGGGACTCGTGGGAAAAGTGCCACGTTTCGCCCAATCTGAGCTGGAATCATTTCTGGATATTTTTTTTTTATTAAGAAATTTTGATTTTTGTAAAGGAGACGACAGTAGATTTTTGTTAGCAGGTTTATCAGCAAGAAAGTAAAGGTAAAAAAATTTAATGACATTTGTACGTTAATAGTTGATATAAAAAAGGAACAATAAAGAATTTACTGAATAAGGTGAAATTTTAATAACTGAACAAATAGTAAAAATAAAAAATATAAAGTACTAAGAGGCGAGACAAAATAATATATTAAGGTTTAGTTGACCCCGAAAAACTTAAATATAAATTCAAAAATTACAAAAAAAAATCATGAAAATATATGATATTTAGAATAGTATTTTCCTAAATTTTCAACATACTCGGCAATGTAGTTTTAGAAAAAATCAAGAAAAACACGTTTTTCCGAGTATACAGCAGTACTTTCTCAATATCAGTTATTTTTTGAAATAATTTATTTTGCTGGAATAAACATTCACAATTTTTTTTTAAATCTTTGAATTTACGGTTCTGGTTCAGAACAAAAAATATTTTTTAAATAATTTCTAAATCATTTATATCTTCATATACGATCGAAATGATTTTTTTTTCATAAAACCCAAGGTTTTTGAGTTATTCACAAAAAAAACTATTAAAAAATATGGTTTTCTTTCGACATTTTCAATCATGAATAACTCAAAATATATTGTGCTATCAAAAAAATTGTAACATACATTTTTTGCTTAAAAATACCTCGTATGAAGCAGTATAACGTGGGCAGTTCATTTGAGATAATTGCAATAGATGTTGCAGGATCATTCCCTGGATGTGGCTCTGGAAATAAGTACATTGTGGTGGTGATGGGCTGAAGCTTTAACTATTGTTTAGGCTCTTGTCAAGGAATTGATCAGCCGTTTTGGTATTCTGTACATCCGCAATCCGATGGGATGGTGAAACGAATAAATAGGACCATTAATAGGCATTTATCAAAGGTAGTCTCTAACCATCAAAGAGATTGGGACCAGTATTTCTGATGGTATATCGTTCATCATTACATAAATCGACTGGCCAAACCCCTTCCAGCATTATTATGGGACGAGAGCTGCGACTACTATGTGATCTAAAGTTTGGTTGTCCTCCAGAGAAGAGGCGGCAGGCGAAGATTATGTTAGCAAGTTACGCCAAAGAATGAATAATATACATCAACGAGTCCAGTCAAATATCGAAAATGCTAGTGCCCGGATGAAGGAAGCATATGACGTCAAAGCCAAAGATGGAGAATTCCAACTGGGTGATCTTGCTGTATAACCCAAAATGTCGTCAAGGATATTCACCCAATTTACAAAGTTCTTGCGAGGGTCCTTAAAAGATTTTAAATAAGATCAGCGATATCGTTTATAGAATTAAGCTTCCTCGAGAAAAACCAGGAGTAGTACATTTCAATAGACCAAAGTTCGCAGCATCCAACCACCCGATGACGGGATAACCTTCGAACAATTTATGGCACTGTACTTGAATGGACAGAAAATGCAGCACACCGTGACCAGAGAATAACCACGAGACCGTTTGAAGTGCCAATGTAGTTGTCCTTGGCACCTTGCGTGGATCAAGACCTTCAAATATCCGGAAAAATAGCCAGCAAGTTTCAAAAGCTAAGGAAGCAGAATCCATTAGTGGGAAAAGCGCTTCAACTCGAAGATGAGCAACCATCGGGTAAAAGAAACATCTTCTATTAAACTTTTGAGCATAATAAACCAACCTATCATGACCTTTAGAAGACTTTTATAGAATTGAAGAATGTGATTATGACCACGAACATAAGAAACTTGGCGGCACCAAAATTAGCCTGTGGACCGGACGCATTGAATTGGAGGGTTGTGAAACTATCTTTCGATTCAGTGGCATCAACATACTTGTATGCTGCCTTAATACTCGCCGTTCAGACTTGAAGACCATCGACTGCTAGTTCAATCGAACGTCTCAGTACCGGAATAGAGAGTCCTGCAGATATCGCCATACCATAGTGGGTCCTGGAATATTTCGAGACGAAGTGATCTTAAGGAGGGGGCAATGTAACGAGGAACGAGGCCGGCCCTCTATACAGAATCTGGATGGCTTATAGCTCGAGAAGCATGGAGGTGAAACGGGATATCGCTCGAATATTCTGGAGGCCGTGGGAAAATAATAATCGGTATAAATAAGATGAAAAGAACCGGCTAGAGATATTTTGTTTGATATAATTAGAAGTTGTATTACTTAAATAAATTAGTTATAATTCGACAAAGTGTTTAAATTAATAGCGAAATAGCAAAGTAGAAAAATATTACAGTAAAATAATTATTTAATTCTCTGTGAAACTTAAACGGCGATAAATAAAAGTTTACGTTAAGTATAACTTTTAATTAATAAATTTGGGACTGAGTTTCAGGAAAATTTCATTGAACACTATTGTTCATAAAATTACATTAAAAACGACTGTAAAAGAAAATATGCCATCAGATTTCAAACAATAATGTTTCAAAAGAATACACTTTGCAGTATAACAACTTGATTTTAAGTTAACTTCACATTGATTGACGTAAATAATAATCGACAGTTTTTCTTTTATACCCACTATGTTCTTTTATAACGCTATAAGTGCACATATTATTTTTATTACTCAAGTTGGCAGATGGAACATTTCAAAGCATTAAAATCGAATTTTCTATCTAAAAATACCAGATTTTTCTTCCAAAGTTAATATATTTTATGTTAATCCATTAAAAATTATTAGATAGATAAATCATTGTCAAAATTATAGTTAATTTATTTAAACAATTTTGAAAACCGCAAGTAGGTGATTGCGAAGACTTTACATCGTCTTTTGAAGCATTTTTATTAACTTTCTTTCTATTGCATATATCATCTTTAAATGCTTTCACATTCCTCACGCCTTTTTTACTTTTATTTTTACTTTCTTTAGTCTACTCTTGTTACTTCCTTTTGTTCTTTTTTATAAAACATCTTTCACGGGATAGCTGATTATTATAATTGAATATCTCTTTCTAGAAGATTGCTTTCATTTCGGTTATATTAGAACATTCAAAAAAATAAATAACTATAAAAATACAAAATGGCAAAAAATATTAGCCGAAGTCACACCACAAGACAATACACTTTGGAGAGTCGCCAAAGCAAAAAACCAATAACGAGACACTATTCAAAGAAAAAGACATAGGGCAAGCGTTCGTAGACTATCTGCAAAACATCTTCCATAACGAAATACACAAGAATAAAACGAAATTGAACAACAGGTACACGCACAAATAGCAAACACACCACACACGACAATCCCTGACAACATACTTACCAACCCGTCAGAAGTGTAGGAAACTATAAAAACATTAAAAATCAGAAAATCTCCTGTTGAGGACGGAATTGATGCCATACTAATGAAAAGCCTTTCCAAAAAAAAAAATCTTAACCTTCCACCACATCATAAACTCAATTCAAAAAAACAGCGAACATCATCCCGATTATAAAACCCAACAAAAATCTTCAGTCAGTAGCGAGTTATCGCCTCATCTCTCCACTCAATACAATCGCAAAAATAATAGACAAAATAATTTTAAAATGCTTAATTGACATAGAAAAGGATCTTCAGCTAATACCGGAAGAAGAGTTTGGTTCTAGAGAGGGACATGGGAGTGTGTCACAATTAATCACATTAGTGCATAATATCAAAAAGAATTTTAGAAAAGCACAACACACAGCATTCGACAAGGTACGGGCTGAAAGAGTCATATACAAACTAATGATGAATGAAGTTCCACTTTATGCACTGAAATTAATTTACTCATATTGAAAAAATAGAAAATTTAACATTAAAGTAAAGGAAACAATAGTTGGCCCATTTGATATAAGGGCGGGATCTGCGATGGCCCCCACTTACACAATTGACATACGTATAAATAAAATAGCAATACCATACTTGGAAAAAAATAAAATCACAATTAACCCAACAAAAACAGAAACCATAAGATTTAGTAGAAAAAGATAAGAAACAACTGATCAAACCACTGAAAATAGGAAATCAAACAGTCACACACAAGTCACCACTAAAATACCTCGGATTTTATCTAGACACCACACTTATATACGGACAACACACGAAACATTTAAAAAATAAAACCTATTCAATAACAGAACTATTATATCAATTACTCGGTAAATATAGCAAAATGACTCGAAAAAATAAATTACTACTCTACAAACAAATTATCAGACCGACGTTAACATATAGACACCAAGTCTTCTGTTCGGCACCAAAATTAATAATAAAACCACTCGATGTGGCACAAAACCGGTGTCTTCGACCAATTTTAAATAAACCTTTCGGCACCAGACCGGTGGATCTGCTAGAAGAAGACGAAATACCTCCTATCAGGGAATACATAATAATTCAATCAAATAAATTTTATCTAAATAAACTTCCTCAAGCTCTACAAAACGAATTTCTAGGCCAAAGGGACAGAGATAACCCTAATAGGAGGTACCCAATAAACACATTATCGTTTTTTTAAAGTTACAGAATAACCCATGACGGAACGTTAATTTTTCGGGCAAATGTCGCTCACTTCAACATTAATTTTAACCAAATTCCCAACGTTTACTTGACTATATCCAGCAACTTGATTTTAACGTTTACCATATCTCTTGTTTAGACTGTGTTTAGTAACGTAATATAAACGTATAATAAAGGTATATTTTAAGTATTGTATTTAGGTGTTTTTACGTTGCCTAAACCATTTTTAAATCGTTAAATAAAACGTTTTTTATTGGTTATTGGTAACGTTATATAAACGTTTATTGAAGGTTATATTTTTACCTCTTTTGTTTAAGTTTTATTTACGTTGTATACACTGTAAAAAATGTATTGTTAAATCGTAACAATATTGGATCGTTTAAAAAAATATTGCTATGCTAACAATTTTTATAGCTAGAACTACTCACATTTAAAATATATTATTGTTAACACGACTATTTTAATATAGTTATATATTTAACTATACATTATTGTTAAATACACAATACAAAATTGTAAAAACATATATTTTCTAAGCTTATGGTTACATTAGCCAAACAAGACTGTTACAATTTTATAAATATACCACATTGCTATATATACAACATAAATATTGTTAACTTACAATATTAGGAACAGATAACAATACATTAGAGTTTATTTTAACAAAACTAAATAGTAAGTATTCGGAATGCTCCGTCTTCTTTCGAACCGTGGGATGGCTCCATGCATCGCATCGCTTGTTAGTTGTTACCCGCGTAACTGGCTCTTTTTTATCTCTTTCTTTTTAACTCTTAAAAATAGAAGTACCGATCGCTCGATGGGGTTAAATTGCACGGCAGGTGTCGTTTCTAGAAATCGAGAATCTATGATTGCCGATTGCCGCCTTCATCATGTCTCATTTGCATGTTATCGGTTTGGGGGAGAACATATGCATATAGAGTGAAAGTGAGCACGTGGTGGTTTCAGCCGGTAAATAGGAAAATTAAGGTAAGAAACATTTTTTAAATTATTTTTTATATTTTTTATTAAATACCCATAGGTAGGTAATATAAGCAAAACGCAGTAACATAAATTATGCAAACTTTTTTTGCTTCGTTAAAACTTCCGCCATTTTCATTTTTAGAATGAACCTTTAGCGTTACTTAATTTTTTTTATTTTAAGAAATTGAAGCAACCCATTTTCTAGACAAATTAGGTAATTTTGGTTTTAGGTTTTGAATTAAATTAAAAAGTAAATTTTTCTGATACTTCTTTGTGTTACATAACGTGCTAATTTTTAATTATTTTTTTGTATTTGGACTAATTTCTAGGCGTTACTCTTGAGATATGGATGAGACTGAAGCAGTCTCGGATGAAGTTAAATCCATACTAGAAAAATGGAAGTTAGAATTCCTCTATCCAATTTTTCTGGGTAAGAAATAACATAATAAAATCTAATTTTTGTTAAGTATCGTGTAATATGTAATTTAAAAAGATAGTGCTATAAATTAACTTAAAATAAAAAAAAATCTAAATTAACACGTTAACTGCCAACTACCAAATAACTAGTAATTAAACTACAAAATATCTCGTGTTAAATAGTTCCGGAATTGCAGCTTCCAACACATTATGTTTTTTTATTAATATTCTAAAAAACTTTTAGCATTGTCTGTAGGTTGTATTTGTAATATTGTTTGTAGAATACTGTTTTCTTGTTTTGTTTTTTGTTTGAAAATAAATGTTTTGAATTCGTATAAACATGTTTTATTTCTTCATATAGGTACCCTCTTTGAATGAAGGCTTAAAAAGGTATTAGAAATTTGACATACAAAGCCGACATATACATAATAAGCATAATTAAAATAATTGAATTATGAAACAAGTAATATATATGGGCATTTGTAGGTGCAGTAAATAAACCATATTGTTAAAAATACTTTTTTACGAGTAACCATATCATACAAGATACTCATTTTTTCTTGTTTGATTAGAACACTACTAATCGAACAAGAAATACTGAGTGCCCTGTATTATATGGGTACTCGTAAAAAAGTACTTTTAACAATATCGTTTATTTACTGTACCTACGAAAAGAATAGCAAACCTAACAATATTACATTGTACTTGTCACAAAGACATTTTTGGTCTTGATTATATACCATAGTTACTTTAACAATAAAATATGCTTATTTTAAATATACAATATATTTTGATAACGATATAATTCATTCACTAATTTCTTATTTATAGTAACGGTAACGTTGCGAGATAGTTAAATTTTTCATTTATTATAGTTACAATCAACAGAATACATGGTTAATTTACAATATTTTTGGTACAAAATACAATATTATATTGTTAGGAAAATAAACATTCTTGTTGTTTTAGCAAAATATGAATAGTTAAATTTACCAAACCGGTTAGTTGTTATTTAACTTATCTATACAGTTATTTTAACAATATATTTTTTTTTAATAATAACAGAAAAATAGGGTTAAAATGACAATACCTCGTACACAATATGTAGATGGTTCAGGTAACAATATGTATGACTGTGCCTATACTAATCAAATAATATTGTTAAATTAAACATATATATTTTTATCACAACCATCTAATTTTTTCAGTGTAACATATTTTTGGTAACGTAAATTAAACGTTTAAAGAGGTTAGATTTTCAAGAGTCAAGACAAAGAGTGTAAGTTTTTGAAAACTATACACTATACACCTAAACCATTAGCATATGTTTCATCCGTATAGGAATCATAACATCAGTTTCACTTTGTCAGAATTCATAGTTTCAAAAACCAACTCTGTATACCCCAACTTTTTGAATGTGAATCAAAAATCACAGATAGTAACACCATCTATCATAGGTTGATGGGTACCATGGACACAGTCACTTATTGCCATACAATCCATCAAAGCGAACCGGATCGGTAGAAAAAACGTGAGGAGCAAAACATTATTTAAACAACGTCTAATAGTATATTATTATCAAATAACTAAAATAATGTTTGTTATTCAAACAAAAGAACACTATCTCTAGTTTATTGACTGAGTTATTTATTGACTTGAAAAAACGTCAGATGAGCTACGAATATTTACCGAACGTGAAATATACCTTAGAATCAGAAGGTTAAGATGACGGTATCATTTCAACCAAAAACCCCCCATTTTTCATTGCTTACAAACGTTATTTAAAAGGTTGAAAAACGTAAGCTGCAAAACGTTATTTATACAACGTATAACATTACGTTAATATGAGACAGTTGAAATAACTTTCTTCAAACGACTGAAATAACACTGTTACGGGTTTTTAAAATACGTCCAATATAAAATCATAACTACGTACACATATCTACGTCTTAAAACAAACTAAAAAATATACGTCGAAATTTCAACGTAAAACGTTAAAATAACTTTTAAACATTTTAAAAACGAGAATTTCGCGTACGTGTGTTTATTGGGTATGGACTTCTTCATGAAGCTCTACCTTTCTATCTTGAATAAATAAAAATTTAATAATCAGTAAAAAATCAAAAACAGTAATAATAAACCAAAATTTAATAATCTCAATCGAAAAACCCAAATCAATCGAAAATAAATAAATTCTAAAATTGGTGGATACACCCAATATTGAAAATTGAACGTAAGCTTCACACTGCGAAGAATTACTAATGCTCCGGCCACTCAGACGCTCATGCTTTGTGTAATGTATTTAATAAAATATGATATTGTATGTTATTGATCCACCCTGTATTAGCAATTGTAAATTTGGTACTAGTTTTTATAAGATAGATAACAACGTGGCTTCAGGCCTCGATTTATTAAAATAAGCACACTTTTAAATCAGCTTTCGATGGTTTCAATTCAATACCCAACTTTGTGCTAAATATAAATAACTATAAATAAATTGATAATTAAATATATCACACTTTGTAAGAAATCTTAACGTTACTGTAAGTCTCTCTTTTGCAGATATACAAATAAGTATTTTTATCCATTCGTAAATAATTTCGGTAATCTTTTGGTGTTATTGTGAATTCATTTATTAAATTTATGTGAGAGAACTGCTTTCTTTTCAATAGCAAGTCTTTACACCATTTTGTGCGATCATTCCGTTTTTTTTACTGTTTATTACACATCTAAGGTCAATTAAAGCTAACATATCGTTGTCCATTGTCGGTCACCTCGTAACTAGTTGTTGCTTGGTTAAAACTGTGGATGGAAACACTAGCTTGTATGTGATCAGTGGAACTTGGTTATGCATGTAAGGTTATAACTATCATGCAAACCCCAGCGTGTATGGGTGCCTTTACCTGCCATTCCTATCCTATCCCATATACAAGGAAACTGATTAAAAATGGATACAAATATATTGTTGATCTTCAATTCTATAGCCAAATCATTATTCCGGTTTTTGGGCCTTTGAGAAAAAAATGAAAACCTACATGTCCCAAAATAATAAAAATCTTAAATAATTTACAGTCTAATCGTCGAAACATATTAAAAGAGAAATAAGAATTTCATATTTAATGTTAGGTTAATTTATAAAACATTTTTTTTACAAAAACACAAGCAATTAGAACTGATTATAGTAATTTGTTTTAATAACTTATAATATTCTAACCAATATTTGCAGCACAATTTGTATATTTATGTTATAAACATTAAGTACCACCTTATCTTGTATTTCACAAATTGCTTGCAGAACTGAATAACATAATATAATTTTGAAGAGGATGCATGCTGTGCTTGGTGTATGGATATAATTATAATTCCCAATTGTAATATTAATTAAATTTTAGCTTGAATTAAGCTTTCCACGAGTTTCAACCAGATGTATGCATAAACTAACCTAATACCAAAATTAAGGAGAAATATACGCAAGTAACTTTAAGAAATTCTAATAAACGACTTGAATCTAAAACTTTTATCTTAAGTAAAAAAAATGTAACTGGCCTTTATTTGCTTTGATCAGATCGCCATTAAACTATGAAAGCCACTTAGAATAGAAGATTCTGTAACAAGGTTAGAATGAAAAATTCGACACGAATGGAAAATTCCGAACGCGAGCATCAGAGAGTGTGAGGAACCACGAGTGTCGAATTTTTTCATTCTAACCGAGTAACAGACTATATTTTCTCCACGATCAAAAAGTATGAATCAAAATTAAATTAAATCTGAACACAAGTTATTTGTTGACATATTTGTATTACATTGTAGTTATATTTATAGTGTTGTGGTACACTTACCAAAATTAAAATCTGGTGCATTGATGTTTTTTCATAATTTGCAATTTTAGATATTATTAAATTCTATATCTACTTCACTTGATTTTTCACTAATTATTTTGTTTACAATAAAACTTGTTTGAAAATAATTATTATCGTCGACATTTTGTATTTGACACTGACACTTTTGAAATCCATGGCAATCCCATATCGTTTAATTCGATTACAGAAAATCCATTCTTTACCTTGATAAAGAATGAAAATACATGCAAAATACATAAGAAACAAGTGTTTTAGAATAAATATTCATACTCTAGAGGGTGAATGTTTACATTTTATTATTAAAAATGATCTCGGAATTCATACATTCAATAATGGTCGTGGAGAAACTATATGTATGCTATATTTTCTGCCGCGCTACATATACCATATAGTATAGTATACAATAAGCATCATAAGTATTACCCCTGAAACAATAGGCTTGTTCCTAACTTGTTATGAACGTACTGAGTTGCGCAGTTATAAAATAATGGATCAGGATTCTGCGCAGTACAAAATAGTGGAAGATTTATTTTATACTGCGCAACTCAGTATGTTCATAACAAGTTAGGAACTTGCTTTGGGAACAAACCTAATACTTTATTTTGTTGATAACAAATAACTGATGTGATTTAAGCTCAAATATTTTTATTATGGGTTCGTTCTACAAATAGAATTTGAAATATATCAGAAGTAAAATATTAAATAAAAAAAAAATTTTTACGCCAGTCTAATTGATTTTTTTATATAATTAGAAACAATTGACAAAAAAACTACGATATATTTCAAAATCCGTCCTTTCTTTCTTTTTGGGAGTTTAAGGAAATTAAAATCAAATTAAACGTTAAATTTGTTTATTTTACGATAAACGAAAGTTCCAGAGATTTTTTCTTTTTCTTTTTAAAAAAAACTTTTCTTGAGGTTTTTCTTATCTTCCTTCTCCAAAGGAAACTGGATAGCTTAGTTCAAAAACATAGTCCAAGAAAACGTAGTCCAGGAAAAAATGTCGTCAAAGAAACACAAGCGTGGTCCAAAAGAACGTAGTCCCAAAGGATAAATACTGTAGTAAAAGAGAAAAAAACTTGGCCCAAAGGAAAAAAAAATTGGTCCAAAGCAAAAAAACTTGGTCCAAAGGAAAAACCCCTATAACAACAATTTAAAAGTCAATTATTTTGACTGAATAGGCAAAGAGAAAAACATTATTAACATGGAAAAGATATTTTATAGGAATACCAAGAGAATAGAGGGACATGACGCGAGGAAATAAGAAGGGGATATCAAGCAAGTATGAAATTAAAATATATTGAGTAGAGGAATAATGAAAATACAGGGAGGCACAAGAAAACTTAACGTACTGGACTCTTGTTAGGAATATCGCCGAGACACATTGTACATTTTTGTATGAATAGTTTACCCCTATTTTCATCCCTTACTAGAGAGGAGCAACCGTTTCGAAAAATTTAAATATTAGGGGGTAGTAAGTGATAGCTCATTTGAAAGGGGGATTTATTCTCTATTGAACCATGCAAAGGAATTCAAATTTGATGAATTAATTCTCGAGTAATTATTGTTTCACAATAAAGAAAATTAACGTAGTACACTCATCCTTAGAATTAAAATTCGGCTCTACATGATGTCGGTTTTGGTTCAGACGTGAAGTGAGACATATTTACCATTTTGCTTAGATATTAACTGCACATTTTGTTGGTGTTTTTGCATTATTTTCGGGATAAATGGTCAAAACAGTAAACTGATATCAAGGAGGGTGCTAGTCAGTGTAACTTAGCTGTAAGTTTTAATCACTATTCATCTTCAAATAATGGTTGCATCACGTGAGTTAAATGAGAAATGCGAAGCGATTGTTATTTTTTATGAGACTCATCGCAATTATTCACGAGGCAGTACGAATTTTCAATCAACGTTTTCCAGATCGTCCTATTGATAGACATTATTTCAAACGCAAAGTATCTGTGGAATGGCCTACAAGATCACCAGATCTAACCCCTTTAGATTTTTTCTAAGGGTTTAACTAAAATCGAAAGTATACGAGACTCAGTGTCACTCTTTTCAGGAGTTGCGAGCGCGGATTACGGAAGTGTGCAACAATTACTCGAGAAACTTTGCAGGGCTGAAACTAATAATAGACTTTATTTTTCCAGGAGGTCAACGGGGAATATTTTGAACATTTAGTCTAATAACAGATAAGGTTAGTGTTACTTTAGTTGACTTCCTGTTTGTGGTGTTTTGTTATTTTAAACATTAATAACTCAGCACGTAATGAAGCCAATTTTAAATTTCTTGCACCGTTGAATGGAAAATAAAACCCCCGTGTTTAAATAAGCTATTAACGCCACAAAATGATACTTAAATTTTTCAAAATGGTTGCTCTCCTCCAGTAATCGAGAAATTAGGGGTAAACTATTTATAGAAAAATATACGTTATGATACTTTAACAACAAAATATTATCCATACTCAAATTTGGTATAGTATTAAATAATGAATGAAACAACTCTAAGTCATACCATAATAAAATTGTTTGATAAAAGACAAAGTCAAAAGGGCGACATGTTTTGGTTTGCAAGACCATCATCAGGTCTATAAGCAAAAAAGAGACATTGTGAAGAAACATCAATAATAAAATAATTTACAAAATTACTTACTGAAAAGTTTTGGTTGTAAGAAGTGATTAATTTTGGGTGGTTTTTGCAAGATTCTCCAAATATGCTTATTTTTTCCCATTTTACAATTTTTAAAATTTTCCAATATTTTTTTTTTAAATTTAGAAATACAAATTTAGAACAAATGAAAAGAATTATATCTTTATCTACTCTTAAATAGTACAGATTATTTATATATTCCAGATTTTGCATATTTTTCAGATTTTGAAAGTTTCTCTAGACTTTTCAAATTTTTGCAGATTAGAAACTTTTCTAGATTTTGCAAATATGTTTTCCTAATTTCAAGATTTTTAAATTTTGCAAGTTTATATAGATTTTAATGTCAGTCTTTTCTGATTTACACATTTTTAGATTTGGCATATTTTCCAGTTTTGGCAAGATTTTCTTAAATTTAAGTTTTCGCAAATTTCCAGTTTTCTAGATTTTCTAAGTGTTTCAAATTTGGCTGGTTTTTCCTGATTTTGTATATTTTATAGGTTTTGCGAGTTTTCCAGATTTTGCTAATATTGCCAGATTTTGCAAAATCTATACTTATTAAATTTTGCAAGTTCTTCCAGTTTTGCACTTGGGAGAATTTCACTGAAGTTTTTTTAGCTTTTTTTATTTTCAAGTTTTAGCAGATTCCTCAATTTTTAAAGAAAAAACATTAACAGCAATTTTAATGCTGTCAAAATTCGTAAAAAAATTGAATAGAGCAATTTTTAATAAAAAGTGTTGTTTAGATTGATCTTATGGTAATATTATCTTAAAATAAAGGTAAATTATTAATAAATTCGTTAACAAAATTATTTATTTAATGATGTCGAGTAAATCTACTTACATTGTACTCATTTACTCGTTTACATTCCGGACTTGGCTCCTGGGTCGCCTCGTCCTTAAAACCACTCGTACTGTAATAAGTCAAGCTGTCTAATATGATGCGTTCTGTAATGTCACAAAAATAGACAAGGAACAAGAAGGGATTCTTAGAAGGATGTTTATGAGTCAAGATTAGAGTGACCAACACTAGACTTTTCTTATGATTTGTTTATAAAAATAATTTTGCAAACAAAGTAAAAAACAAACTAAATTATCAAAAAATTAAAATACTACATATAAATAGCGGGAAAGTATGATACCCATATATTTTTTACTTTCCCGGACCCATCAAAGGGAAAGTAAGGTGAACGAGCAAAAAAAAAAATCGAGATATCGATGGAAATATCCATTTTGAGGTCCCCCAAGAAGATTGAGACCATTTCCAGCGTATGGTCTGTCTGTGTGTCTGTGTGTCTGCGTGTCTGTGTGTCTGTGTGTAATCTTCCACGATAACTGCCGAACCGTTTGACCAATCAAGCTGAAATTTGGTATGGAGGGTCGGTGTGTGCCTAGAATACGACCATTAGTTTTTGGTTTAAATTGGAACAATGGAGGGTCCTCAAGACCGACATTGGTTAAATATACATGTAACAATTTTTTGCTTTATTTAAATTTTAAGGACAAACAATACATTTTAGTGCAAAATGTTATAGTACAAAGTTTTAGAGCATAAAATTACCTACAATTTTTGTCTGAAGCCTTTTCCAAAATTTCCAATAGTTGCGCCACTAGAGGGCGCGTAAAAAATGTGCATGTATATTTTCTATAGTTTTTCTTGATTTTGAGGACAAACAATACATATTAGTGCAAAATGTTGTAGTATAAAGTTTTAGAGAATAAAATTCTCTATAACTTATGTTTGAAACTTTTTCCAGAATTTCCAATAGTTTCGCCACTAGAGGGCGCGTAAAAAATGTGCATGTAGGTTTTCTCTAGTTTTTCTTAATTTTGAGGATAAACAATATACTTTAGTGCAAAATTTTGTAGTACAAAGTTTTAGAGCATAAAATTCTCTATAACTTTTGTCTTAAACTTTATCTAAAATCTCCAATAGTTGCGCCACTAGAGGGCACGTAAAAAAATGTGCATGTATGTTTTCTCTAGTTTTTCTTGATTTTGAGGACAAACAATGCAATCTAGTGCAAAATTTTCTTGTTCAAAGTTGTAAAGCATCAAATTTTCTTTAACTTTTATGTTTAACTTTTTATCGAATTGCTCATAGTTTCGCCGCTAGATGGCGAGAAAAATACACATATAAAATTCCCTACAACTATTGCATGAAAATTTTTCCCGAATTCCCAATAGTTTTCACACATGATTTTAGGAGATCCTAATTATAGCAGTATGTTATATAACGTGCGCATGCGCAGCTTATGTCATTACCAACATTGAAATATTAATTCACCATCAGCTAGCTATTTTTAATGTGTTCCATAAATCAATGTAATGCTTAGTATTTCGTAATTAAAATAATAATAATAAATAACATATTCTCTACGGTCGAGCCGGGAAAGTCCTGGGGTGACACAGCCGATTTTTAAATAATGATCAGATTATTATTAAATCATATATGCAGGGTGTTAAAATAGTGCGTTTATTAAGGGCATTGCATGGGTAGAAGACATTATTTCAACGGAAAAATTATTATGTAATTTTTTTTCTAAAATAACCCGTTCTTATGAAAAATAAATTATGTATTTTAAAATAAAATACAACGATATGTTGATAAATAATTTATGGTGAAACTGGTAGTAATAGTTAAAGGCTCGTAAGACTTTTTAGTAAACGATATCTAGAATGATAAGTTTTGTTAATTTGATCAAAATATTATTGGAAACTAGTCGTGTTATACCATGGAAAACAAGTGGTAGAATTTGTCGTCATTTATTTTTATTTCAGAAATCGAAAGTAGAACATTTTTTAAGGCAATTTCCAATTTTATAGATTTGTATTCGGACGTTTCAGCACATAAATAAATTACCAGAGTTGAACCGCGCGAAAAGAGGGTGGAGCATCGCGTGACATCACTTTGCATATACTTGTAGGGCGACAGTCGAGATAAATATGAGGCGCTTGTTATTTCTGTATATATTTTGTATTATAATAATTTATTACGGACAGAATCTCTTATTTTCATACATTAACATACATAAGCATTAAAATATATAAACTTTATAATCAACATAACATGAATGAAACTGAAATTTTTCAGTAATATATAAACTTGAAATTATAAAAATATTATAATCAACGTAACATGAACATAAATGAGACTGAAACTTTTTCAGTAATATATAAACATTAAATAATGAAAATATTATAATCAACGTAACATAAACATGAATGAGATTGAAACTTTTTCAGTATATCTCTTTTATATATAAAATTTTATTATTCAGTTTATCTCTTATATCTACAGAATCATATTATTTATGGCCCTTTGTGAAAAATGAGCCATCGCTCATATCTGGGAAAATTCATCTAAGCTGGGTTTTCAGCCCATATTAGCTGAAACTCAAAATTTAAGTTTACCACACAAAATAGGTGTCGATTTAAATATATCGACTATCCCAAATTCGAATATGAGGTTTAAATACTGAATTTTCAACCCATATATTAAAGTTTCAGTTATAAGATACAATTTTATTTCAGTTTGTAAGTCTGTCTATCTCTTTGTTTGTAGATTTCAGCTATATCAAGAATGGCTCGAGGGATTTTCTTGAAATTTGGTCCATAGATTCTCATATATCACCTCCAAACATGGGGTGGGGAGCACAAATGTGCTCGTTACCCTTTCATAATATTTATTTTTGGTTTTTTAAAAATAATGTATTCTACCTATTCTTTTAATTAGAGGACTATTTTCGCGGACATCCTGCATACTCCTTGACTAAGTTCCTTATTTAATAGAAGTTGATAATGGACCTATATTTCATCCTATAAGGATACCACAATAACATTTTGTCGTAGGAGTTAGATGGTTTTTTAAAAATGGAAGCAAAAGGTCCATTAAAATTATGCAAGTAATTAAATGTTAAATAAAACATACATAAATTCTTTTTTAAATCATGTGTTTTTAATAAATACTATGGATGTAACTTATTTTCCTAAAATACTACTTTTTCTTATTTCCAGCTATTTTTAAGGCAGGTAGAACATGAAGACTTTAAAAATATCCAATAACCGATATTATTTTTATTTCCGGCCTTTATCTCATATAAATTTCTATTAGACGTGAAAATCGTTATTCGGGATAAAAAGGTAAAAAAAGCTATCAAGATGTGAGAGAAAACGTGTTTGGTGTTTGGATAACCGTACAACAGATTTCTATTACAGCACAACAAAAGGTGTCACTCTTGAAATTTACCGTCCTACAGAAAAAAAATAAAAACCATAAAACCAGACAAGAATTTTAATCTCGAAATGAAATAAATCAACCGTAAAATTTCGGATCCAGTAATTCAGTTACTGTTACTTATTGAAAATTATTTTGCATTTGTTTTTTATATTTTTCTACAGATGTCGTTCACTTATTAGTCTAGCTGAGAAGTGAGTTTGCTGCGAAAAATAGTTAGAAGGGTAGCAAAAATATGAGCGATGAGCAATTATGAGAAATGTGTCATGTCGATTTTTTCCTGCAAATAAAAATTATAATTGTTATTAACAAAAAACGAAAATAAATCATTTTAGTTTTTGATAATTTAAAAACTATAAAAGATAGCGGGAATTGCAAAAAAGATCCTTAAAGAGAACGAAATTTCCAAAAAACTTCTGACTCCGGAATCTCTAGCTCCAATATTTATAACTTTAATTTGTTGCTGAAAATAGGGTTCCGCGCGACCCTTTCGGGATGAGTGACTACCGCATCTAAAATAATTTTTTAAAACACTAAATATTGATTTAAAAATTTGAAAAAAATTATGGTGTCATTTCAACACTTGAAGAAAGAAAGTCCTGTTGGAAAAAAATTTTTAAATGCATTTTTCACAAAGATAGCCTATTGTTAATTAACTATTTTCTTTCATACCTCTGTCTTCATTGAAAGCATTGAAAAAATTTTCGACTCTATGAGTATTTTCTATCAGTGTACTCAATAAGATGAAGCTATAAAATTATTTAAAATTTGTTTAAATTGATTATAACTAGTTTTCTAAGTTAACAAAAAATGCAAAATCGTAAAATTGTTGTTAATTTTTTTTTGCTAATATACTTTTGTATAGCTGTTTTTATATTAGAAATTATTGTAAGTAAGATTTTTTAACCCTATTTGTTTATAAATTGTTTATAAACAAATAGTTTAAAAAATTTTTTTTATTAATAATTTCATTGTTTATTTAGTTCACAATTTGTTATATTTGAGTGTCACACTAATTTTTTTTAATACTACTATAAACTACAAAAACAACCATATGCAACAACGTGATGAAAAATTTTTTTTTTGAAAATCCAATAAAAAATACAGAATTTTTTTTCTCAACTTGTTTTTTTTATTGGAAATTTCCTTCTCTTTATGGATCTTTTTTCCAACTCACGCTATCTTGTATAGTTTTTAAGTTATCCTCAAAAACTAAAATGGCTTTTTTTGTCGTTTTTTGTTAATAAAAATAAAAAAAAGTTTCCACTACTAGTATGAGAAGATGTCATTATTTATGCTGTGTTCGAGTCGAGAAGTTCTCTCCTCTTGATTATCTACTAGTAGTAGATAATAGAAACAATGGAAGACTAAACGTGATGTCAGAGGTAGGCGATTTTAGGAAATCTTTCAAATTAATTATATACAACTATCATGGCATTTGTCAAAAGAGTTTTTTTAAAAATTATAATAAAAAATTCGACAGCAAATAAGCTCTTTCTATTGAATTCCTATCATTTAAAGTGAATTTTGGACATAATCAAATAAATTAGGGGTAAGTAATTCTTCATCAGATATATTGTCGTTTGAAATAGTTTAAGGTTATGTAATAAATATTTTCATATAGATTTGTGCTATTTATGCAATGATACCTATTTTAAAATAACCTAAAAATCAACTTAATAGTGTTTCAAATCTAAGTGTCAAATGAAACGAATTTTTCATGTCTTCATCGCTACTTGAAAGTTCTAAAATTCACAGTGCAATTAACATTGCTTCTCATTCAATTGTTTTCACAAACTGCTTCTGTTCCATTAAATTCATTTCAAATATATACCCAAAAAATTCAAAAAAATTATCGTTGTAAGAATGATTAAGTGTTCTAGTAGTGGAAAAAATAGTATATAAACCACGGTAGAGAAGATTTTTCTCTACCTTGGTGTATAATATACTATTATTTGCAGGAAAAAATCGACATAACACATTTCTCAGAATTGCAATCCGCGTCGAATGAGCCATCGCCCATATTTTTCCTACCCTTCTAACTATTTTTCGCAGAAAACTCACTTCTCGACTAGACTATATGATGTAGTGTTGGGTTGAAGAATGTTAGACTAGCGTAGAAAGGAAATAATTTAGTCCGAGCGCTTAAAAACTATTTAATAATGTTCTAAAATAAACGTAAAGAAAACAATAAGTAAATTATTTATTATGCAACTGGTAAAAAATAATTTGGATCAAAAATTTTCAGTCTGTGTGTAATTCTTTCTCTTGTCAAAGTAGTTTTAGCATATTGAATTTGTGATATCGACCTACAAATACCAATAACGTAATAACTTTTTTGCAGTTTTCACTAAAATATAAGGAAAAAAGCTATTACTGTGGGACAGGTTGGAACTGTGGTTTAAATTCTGGAGCATGTTCAGTTAGAGCGAGGGGGGGCGTAGGAATATAGAAGGGAGAAACGTGGATTTAAGTGAAATTTATTTCGATGAGTATTTTCTGTTTTTTAATCTTTTTATCGTAGCGCTTTGCATTTTATTGAGAAGCAACTTATGATTCCAAGTCACATGGCTTAGCAACGGCCATGACAGTAATAAAATGAACGTTGGGGTTGGTTGGCATTTTGTTTATGGGGCAGATTGGCGTTATGCCAATCTACCCCAACACGACAAAATTAATTAACTTGATCATCATTTTATAGTTAATATGTAGGCACTATTTATGACTAATACGAAAAATTACAAAAGAAAAAGTGAAAAAGGCAAAACATCTGAAGATGTCATGGAAAGAGCCGTACGAGCCCAAATTATAGAAAAATTGAGTCTTCGAGCGGTATCTTCGAATTTCGACATACTGTTGCACACTTTAGCCAGATACTGCAAAAAAATGAAACAGGGAAGTTGAGTTGAGTGCATTAACTTATGGGATTATCGATAGACACGATACCACGAGTTGTATTCAATAGATTATATCACGAATTAATGACATTTTAAAAATTTGACAGCTCAAGAATTTACATTTACACTACAAAAGCAATGACAGCATACCTACTAGATTTTTAGCATTAAAAGTACCAAGTGTGATTAAAAAAAAATCAGTTATTAGTCAGTATATTGGGAATGATTATATATTATTAGTCAAGTAACAATATATGACATTATGACATTATGAGTGATATAATCACCAGAATAACTAAGACCTTTACCAAAAGCGGGACCTAGACATTTGAATTCTAAATGCGGATAAAAGAAGAGATGTAGTGCTATCTTTACAGATACTCCTATAAAGAATGCCTTAAAACGGAAGAAAGCTGCGGTAATGCAAACAAAACAGGCTGCGATTGAGAAAAAACATGATGAGATTGAAAAACAAAAGAAAGGGAAAGGAAATATTGGATTTAATACTAATTCTTCTTCGATGAAACGTTACTTTTTTATTTTTTGATAAAAGTAATTTAGTAATAAATGTGATTTAAACTCAATTCTTTTTATTATGGGTTCGTTCCACGAATTTAATTTGAAATATATCAAAAAGTAAAATATTAAATAACAAACAATTGGACGCCAGTCTAATTGATTTTTTGATGTATTTACAAACAATTGACAAAAAAACTATGATTAATTTCAAAATATGACCTTTCTTTCTTTTTGTATGTTAAAGGAAATTTAACTCAAATTAAACGTTATATTTATTTATTTTATAAGAAAAATTTAATAATCCTTCAGAGACTTTTTCTTTTATTTCTTTAGAAAATGTGACTTGGCTTGGTTTTGTTCTTGTCTTCGAGTTTCTTGCAAATATTTCCTGGATCCGGCAGTAAAATATGTCAAACCAACAGCAGGTTCTCATCCAGTAAGAAAAGAAAACTCGTTCCAAAAGACTTGTTCCGAGTAAAAAAACGTTCAGTCCAAAAAAAAAAAACTGTTCTGTCCAAAAAAGACGTTCAGTCCCAGAAAAAAATGTTCTGTCCAAAAACCCCTATATAACAAGGGGAAAAAAGAAAACTTCAATAAGCGACACAAGCGATAGAAAAGTCAATTACTCTGACTGAGACAAAAAGAAGGGAAAGACATTTTATAGCCACATACAGCCAAGTTTGCAATTGAATTAATTAATTATTTTATATTGACCACAGGCTTGTTAGTCAAAAATTTATTTGTTACTTTTATCATTTAAACTTTAGTATTTTCAATTTAAACTTTAGCTTCGTAGTATTAAGTTTTAATAAATAGTTTTCCATATAACATCTTCATCTTTTTATTATTATTATTATTATTATGTTCATATAAAACTACAAGAATAGTTCTCAAAACAAGCGTTTACTCGCTTATTGGGTAGAAATTTATTCACTGTAATTATTTATTTTCTTTGTATTATTATATGGGTATTATTATTATTATTTTTATTGTTATTTTTATGAGTGAATAAAGTTATTATTATTATTATTATTATTACTATTATATCAAAAAGAGAGGGAAGTCAAGATAAGTTGACAAAGAAACACGACACGAGGAAATTAAGAAGGGATATCAAGCGAGTCTGAAATTAAAATATTCTGAGCAGAAGAATAATGAAAATACAGGGTGGCACAGGAAAACAAACGTAACATCGACTTTAAAAGAAAATACTTCCTTGAAATCAAAGAGAAAAACTCCTGCCGATGTTAAAATAGATCTTGACTAGAAAATTTCAGCAGTGGTGCATTCTAATGATTCATCAGGCAGCTCAGATGAAGAAGAAGTTGTTTGTCTACCTTGTGTAGAATTATTTATCCAGGGTCGTCCAGGTGAAGAATGGGTTTAATGTCTTAAATGTAAGTTCTGGGCATACTGGTGGCGATACCGTATTATATACTTGCAACAATTGTAATTCTGAAGATGACGGTGCTTAAACTATCTTTTGTAAATTTGATTGTTATTTTTACCAATTTTACCAATACATACAACAAACAAGTGAACTAATAATTTCAGATCTTTTAAAGCAACTCTACACGTATAGAGAAACTTAAAAATTAATAAAATGTTACCAACCAGCCCCGGTCTCCCCTACATTTTTTTTATCTCAACTTATATTTTTTGTTTCTATCTGCTTATTTTTTTTTGTAATCTTTTTTTAGCTTTCTACTATTCATTATAATATTTAAAGATATTTGGTAAAATAAAAAAAGAAAATCTAACATCAGTTAAGTTTTAAGAGCGACTTCAGATAAATACATTTAATTGTTTGGTAAGTGCTGCCACCTGTTAGATGGACCTAAATCTTTACGTTTTTATCATCATTGCATTTTAAGTCTCTATAGGTGGCCCATGGCTTTAATCAGAAAGTAGAGGGGCGATGCAACTAGGATTTATTTTTCAACGATAGAGCACTCTTAAAATCTCACTTCCATCTAATTTTTAAAAAATTTCAAAAACTATTTTTTTTATCCATATCAAATATTATACATTTTTCAACAAAAAAAAAAAAAAAATGAAAATTTATCCATTGGCTTAGAAAATTGGTGGCTAAAAAAATATATCGTCACAATGAGGGTCGTTTCGTTAATCCATTAAAGTTTAGATAAAAAATATTTATTTTTAAAAAAGTTACAGCGAAAAAACTATTTTTAATAATAAGAAACGGCGCCTTTAAAAAATATTTGGATTTTATTACGACGTTGATTTTATGTTAAATTTCAAAAATAACTCTCACTTATTTTTTAGCTGGTAGACCGCGGCTCAGAAAATAAGAGCTTTAGGCTCTATCCACCTACGCTACGTCGGTGATACAAATTGACAAGGCCGTACGGTCGATGCATTTATTATATGCTATATATCTTGACGTTATATAGAGGTAAATGTTTTCTTTTTTGATAGAGATATATAGTTGGATGTCTGCGTTTTACCAGGGTTAAAATAATCGTGTAATTGTGTGTAGAATTTCTATTTTTAAAAATATTTCAACTGTATATTTAAACCTAAAACAATAACCTTTTCAGAGAACGAATTTATATTATCAAAACTATTGAATCATTTAGATAAAAATATTTTTGATAAATTAAAAAAACCAATTTCGAATGAACCATTTCAAAATCTTAAAAATAAAAAATCAACTTAAATGCTTAAATAGAAATAAAAATTACAAATTCAATATTTTAAAAAAAAATATAAATGAAACAAAATTAATTAACCATTTGAAGTTTAAAGAAAGAAAGATAATAAATAAGTTATATACAGAACACTCACAAATTAAACATAAAATTAGAATAACAAATGAAATACCTATTTACACTGTACATTTCCTCAAATTCATAAACAAAAAATTGAAAGGAAAATTCAACAACTTAAAAAAGGTAAATAAAACTAAAATAGCTGATTTTTTTTATCACGGAACACAACAAATGACGAAACGCAATTTCATAAAGACCTATGAAAAATAATATTAGAAAATTGAACTGAATTTAAAAATTCAGTATAATAACAGAACTTTTGGCACTTCATAAAATTGTTCACCAGATCAACCCCAATTTAATGGAATAGGATCAATAATTTAAAGCAATATCTCAATTTAGACACTAATGACGGAGAACGTTACGAAAGTCTCATTAGACAGCTTCAAACTAATCAAAATAAATTATAAAATACAGTAAAAACACAAAACTCGTTGGCATTATGTTTAATTGATAATTTTAATAAAACAATAAAAATAATAAATCATAATCGAGAATTATTAGCCGAAAAACTAATATCAATCGAACAATTTGTATTTGTAATTTTCTACAGATACATTAACTGAAATAATTAACATGTACGAAGCACTAAACTCAATAATACAATTTAAGATATTGAAATTTCAATAACATTTGCTCAGATCGGTATACTACATTCTAGTATAATTACAATAAAAGAAGTACATATAATATATACTACATCCTACTATAATTACCCTAAAAGAATTACATAAAATTTTACGAGATGTTTTTAAAACAATGAAGAAATATCAGATACCTAATCTAATCTGATAATATTTCAAAAAATTATTAAAATATCATGTTTCATAGGAATTGAATTTATATCATCTTTATCCTGTACCAATTTTAAGAGAAAGTTAATTTAAGACGATTAAACCAGAAAATAGATACAGGGTGTTAGTATATTCGACCGACAACGCTCTACTCCAGAGAGCTCTCGTTAATTGATGGATTTTGATATAGGAACATTAACCCCTAAAGGGCTTAGTTACCGAGATACAGGGTGTTAAAAATTTGAAATTGAAATTCATAATTTGCTATAAATCAAAAACGCCTTGAAATATGTTTTTCAAATTTGGTGACCAATATGCTCTATAAGAAAGTAATATTTTGACATCAACTGACTTTTGAAAAATTTAACCAGTGGCGCGCTGTCAGGGTTAGTTGCAACTTATATCCCCCTATTTTTTACGCCACTGGAACAAATATATTTTTTTTATTTTTTTTAAATTCTATGTTCATTTTTAGTTAAAAAAGTAATAACCTTTTACGGAGCTAAAATGAACGGTATTGTAGAAATTAAGATCTAAACAAAAGTCTGCAATTACTTGGATAGTTCCTGCGAAGGCCAGTTATTGAACTTTAAGTTGAACTTAAAAACCACTTTCACTTGCGTTCAATTTCCAATTACCGTATCCTACCAAATTATTAAAAGATTAGAAGACACTAATCAATGGATTGTAAATTTCCCAGAAGAAACAACCATTAAATTAAAATGCCAATTGCAAGAAGGAATTCGTAATTTAATTGGATCATTATTAGTAACCATTCCTACAACCTGTTAATTAATAACAAAAGAAGAGACGATCAAAAATGAAGAACCAACTAATATCCAAAATTAACCAATTCTATTTCCAGAGATGAACGACAAATTCTTAACAAACGAAAATTTTAATTTTAAAATTAATTTACAACAAATAGATTAAAGGCCCGGTCCTTTGCGAGCTCATTAAGTTACATTAACAGAAAATTAAATTTTAACAGAGAATTTCGGTACTTTATGCTATGATTATACCTTAATCATGATTTTATATGGACATGTCTCTGTTAATTTTAACATCATCTTTAATCAGAATTATTGGCTCCGCACTTTATAATTTCATGGTTTAGAATTCTGATTTAGCTTGTTTGGCTTGACAATTTATTTTTATTTCATTAAGAATAAAACGAACTGATTCTTTGAAAACCTTTTATAAAATTTTATCCTCAAAAATCGAATAGAGTTGAAAAGAGATCGAATAAAACAAAAAATTAAATAAAAAAGAAACAAATCGAAAATTAAATCGAATAAAACAAAAAAAATCGGGAAATTTGAAAAGCAAAAATAGAAAAAATCGTTGAGAATAAGAATAAGAATCGAAATAATTGAAAGACATTGATTAAAACCAACAAAAGTGCTAAAATTTCGAAAAATGTCAAATAAAACCATAAAAAATGATAAAAATCTACAAAAATTGAAAAAATCGAAAAAATTCGAAAAAGATGAAAGAAATCGAAAAAATTTAAACAACGTCAAATAACACCATAAAAATTTGAATAAACCGGAATAAAATCGACAAATTTAAAAAAAATGGAAAAAAACGATATAAAAAAAACCACGAAAATCGACAAAAATCGGAAAAATTGCAAAAATCGAAATAATTGGAATAAAATGAAATAAAACCGAAAAAATCGTGAAATAAAAAACAATCGAAAAAAAAACCAACAAAATTGAAATAAATCGAATAAAACTGAAAAAATAATTAAAAAAAAGAAGAAAGTCGAGAAATTTGAAGAAGAAAAAAAACAGCAAAAATGGAAAAAATCTCAAAGAATAAAAAGATTGGAAAAAAATTGAAAGAAGCTAATTGAAACCGCAAAAAAGATTAAAATTTCAAAAATGTCAAATTAATGGTTTACACGTTCGTCCACGGTATAAGTTCGTTGATTACGAATATAAGTTCATCATCATTATCAAAAATATCGTTTATTTCGTGCAAATTCATTAAAATAAAATAAAAATTCAACAATATAAACCAAGCCAGGAGAACTTAAAAAAAAACTCATAATTTCCTAAAACTGGTAACTAACCACTGACATATATTTAAAATTCGACATGATGTGTAAAACTTTTTCTTTCTAATACATGTCAACTATCTCAAAACGTATGTTTAACATTTTACATTAAATTTGAATAAATGCAATTTAATATATAAAAAGAAGAAGATACAGTGTTACCACTACTTAAATATTAAATCAAACATTGATTAAATAATCTTTGTTAAAGTTACTTATAAAGTACCAATTTTCTACTTTTCTGTTAATTTGATCATGATTAGTATAACAATGTAATTAACTAATCAAAAATTTAACAAAAGCACAAAGTACTGGCCTTTAGATGACCTTCAAACTATTAAAGAAAATATAATTAAAAATCAATCAATTTATGAAAATAGTATAAGTCATAAGCCTAGTTCATGGATTATTTATAATTATCCTTGTTTTAATAATATATAGAAGATTGAAGAATAGAAAAAGATACACCAAGAAGACACCCAGCCTCGACTTGCAAGAAGTTCATCTTCGTCTCTAACAATCGGAAGAAGAATCTTTGGGGGAGTAATTATATCAGCTAAATATAATAGAATAAGCACTTTTGTAAGCAGTTTATTATATTTTATAAAAGTAGTTTCTAGCGTTAGGGCGTCAGTCTTTTGTTACCATTGATTCATTCTATTAGTTCTTTTTAATCAGGCAGTTGTTATTCTTCGTTAAAATTTTATACTTACAAAATAATCCAAATTGTAATTTTAACTTTAAATAAACATTTTTAGTACAGTAAATAAGGATATTTTACTTAAAAAAATACTTACGGGCTAAAAATTTGAGGGGGTGTTGGGGGGTCAAGTCCTCAGGCCAAAACCGAGTTTTCGTATCTGAGGGGATGCGGGAAGATACAACCCCCTGTCAATATCGAGGTAAGTTGGTTTCTATTTTTTATTTTCGTTGCTATCGCCCGCATATTTATGTCCAAAAGATCAATTTGGTTTAAAATAAAATAAGCTATATAATGATAATGAAAGTAAGGCCGTAGGTCACTTAGGTCAATTACAATTTCGGGTCAAAGGTGAAAAGTAAAAAAAAATAAGAATCCTTCAAAGTTCTTACTGTTTTTGTATTTATGTTTTATCAATTAATTTTTTAATGAATTTAAATTAATTAGTTGATTTAAATAAATTAATAAATTAGTCCAGTACGTGGGTATCAAAAAGGAGTGTTTGAATGCAAAAGGTGGGGTAGTGGATATTTTTTAGTATGTTGTTAGGCTTGTTACCCTAAAATAAAATCCAAGTTTTCGACCTCGAGGCGCATGCGCTCGAGCCGCCATCTTCGATTATAGGTACAAAAATTTGGTTTTTTGGTAATAACTAAAAAACGGTGACTTTCTAGACAAAAGATCTTCTATCTAAAGTTAAAGCGGACAAAATTTCCTACATTTTTTGTAAAAAAAATTTGTAGCACACATATGTTAGGAGGTACACCTCCTTGAAGTTGCACTATTAGAAAAAGTAGGTATTGAGAGAGCGTCATAAATGACTTTCATTGCATCGAGTCTGTATGCGTCAGTGTGCTTATTGTCTAGCTTGCAGAAGGTTACGCTGTTCTAATGGAAAATTCCCAAGTTCATTTGTGCTTTATTTATGAGAAAACTTTAAGTGAAAGTAACGTTGTCGTTGTAAAGGAAAGAGGTGTAAAGACACTTTTAAAATCGAGTGAGTTACGAGGTAATCGCGCACGTACGCGCATTTTGAGAACACTGCATGGCGCATGTCAAAAAAATTATATTCATGACAAAAGTGATCGCCGCGTATTGTGTAAAAAAGATAACAAACCTCAAGTAGCGTCGACATCCCGTAGATCTAGTATACGACTTTTAATTTTAAAGCACAGTGTTTTCTCTGTACTGAAGAAATTACACCGGACTTTTCAAATAAACAAAAAAAGGGGCCAGCACTCATCTCATCGAGATTTCGTTTATATGGTGCAACACTTTTGAGTGAAAACTACAATTTTAAAAGCAGCTGAAGGACGTGATGATGACTGGGGACTGGAACTAATAAAAAGAACTCAACATGTGGCAGACTTAGTTACAGTAGAGGCAAGATATCATACGTCATGTCAAAAGAGTATACAAACTCTTTTGACATGACGTATCGAGTGCCATCGGAAAAAAAGAGGATACCGGCCTGCAACTAATGTTGACGGAGCGATGAAATATATTTACTCGTATCTATCAAATTTTTTTTTAATTTTCGAACTTGGCCGTTTTGAAAGGACTTTTTTCTGCTCTTTCTAATTCGTCATTGCTTTCGAATGCGTCGCTACAAATTCCACAAATTGGAGAACATTTCAATCCAGCCTTTCGACATCCACATGCTTTTCCACAGCCAGTTTTGCAGGTGCATTAAATACGTTTTAACAAACTTGGCGGTGCCGGATCTTTTTCGCAGGCGACGGGCATATAAACATTCTTTGTTTTTTTTCCAACCCCAGTCTTCCGGATCTTTGCAACTTCCCATCCACTCTTGAACCTGATTATATACTCGATAAGCATGTAGGAAGCCAACTTGAATGCATTTTTTTCCCAGATTGAAGGAAACGCTTGTAACAATAAAAGTTTAGATTCTCATTGTCCTTGTTTTCTCCATACAGCTTGTAGAAGAAGAATTGTCCACAGTATCGATGCAATATCGATCCAATTTCACGAATTTACAGGAAACAAAAATCACCCTCACTTTTGACCTTTGACCGGTCGTTGTAATTGACCTAATTGACCTACGGCCTTAATTTTATTTTATTTAAATAGCTGATTTTATTTCCAACCAAATTGACCTCTTGTACTTAAATATACGGGCGATAGTAACGAAGATAAAAAATAAAAAAAACTGACTCCTATATTGACAGGGGGTTGTATCTTCCCGCACCTCCTCGGATACGAAAACTCGGTTTTAGCCCAAGGACATGCCTCTAAACACCCCCTCAAAATTTTAGCCCTGTAAGTATTTTTTTTAAGTAAATGGGATTTTCATGTATTCATTTACTGTAGATTTTTTTCTTTTTTAAAAACTATTTCACCGACCCGGAAGATATATTATAGCTACACAATCATTTTTGTCAGATATTATTTAGGCGGGGAAGAGGGGAGAGACGCCAAAATCATAGAAGTACATTTCACGGGTCACGAAGACATTTTAAATGCTGTAATAAAACATCTATTGAACAAATTATACATTGATCTTTCTAGGGAAAGATGAAAAACATTTTGTATAAAATTATTATTTAATAAACTGTGAATATTGTTGAATTATGATTAGATATTTTTTGCTAATTACCCTCCACGTGAGCCCCAATTTGCATAGATCTTCATATTACGTTATTCTACAATGTTTTCCTAGTCCTTCGTACCTTATTGTTTAGAGTTTACTAATAAAGCGATACACTCTCAGAGTAAATATTTGTTGTTGAATCACAGGAAAGGTTACGAAATAGGACTATATTTAGGACTAAATTTATATTATAAGCATAGGCGTAGTAGCTAAGTTGCAAAAGGAAAATGTATAAAGTAAAATCGAAACAAAAATTACTTTGTCACTGGTTAGGTACATAAATGATTGTCTCCCACACGACCAAGATTCCAGTACACCAATTGGCAAATCATAAAAAAATATATAGAGACGTCATCCAGTGCCGAAGATAATTGTAGTTTATTTAAATATTTATAAAAATAATAAAAGTTCATGGAAAGGTCTAAAATTGTTTGATATTTTTATAAATCATCAAACAACACACAACACTCTACGTTAAATTTTTAAAAATATCTATTGGTAGAAATCTAACTACCTTATATTATTACACAATAATGAAAAAACATGAGTGCTGGGAGACTGACTACCAATGGATTGAAAACCATTAGACCTACCCTCTCCCAATAGACCGAACACCAATAAACCGAACACACTTTTGAATTAGACCGAACTGTTAAATCACTATTTTCATTTATTTGAAAAAAAAATTGACTGATCAAATCTAACCTGTGTATAAAAAAAAAACAGATAACTTGTATTTATTTATTTTTCACTCTTTTTTCCCGTTTACTCTTATTTTTCCGATTTTCCCTTATTTCTCCTTTATTTTTCCCCATTTTTCTTTATTTTTCTCTATTTGTCCCTATTTTGTTTTATTTTCTTCATTTAACTTTGTTTTTCCGTGTTTTACATTACTTTTCTCTGTTTTTCACTATTCCTCAATATGTTCCTTACTTTTCATCGTTTTTCCATATTTTCTCTATTTTTCTTAAAAATTAAAGGTTTATTCACGTATTCATTAACAGGTGTTAAATTATTTTGAAATGCCCATGAAAATTCATACGGGCAAAAAAATTCTTATTTATTTTCAGTTATGAACACATATATACAGGGTGTCCGCGAAAATAAAAAATATTACATTTATTAAAGGATTAGTTAAAAGAAGAAATTTTTTTATAAGTATAAAAAAACATATAATAATTGAAAGTAAAATGTAATGGTAAAATAAAAGGCAACATCGCTTTATCTCTTAAATTCCTAATCAAGATTATTTAGTACATATTTCCACACATTTCCACACATTTCAGCACATTTTCGCACATTTCCGCATATTTACGCACATTTACGCATATTTCCGCAAGCGACTTACAAAATAAAATAAAATAAATAATTAAGTTTACATCAAAGAATCTGTTTTAAAAAAATATTGTACGTCTCCTGACCGAAAATTAATGTTTTGCAGGGCTCTCCAAACTTCCAAGACTGGCCTATTGCATTAAACTGCAAAACACTATTTCTAACGTAAATAACTATTTTAGTCTAGACATCGATTTTTTACAGAATCATAACACCTTTTCTTTATATTATATACCATAGTATATTAGATATAGCAGGAAAGTAAAAATATAGCGAAATATATTTTCAAAATTACAACAGAATATTTAATACTTATACGAGATTCTCATAATGTACAAAGCCAGAAAAAATAAAACGCATTATTTTCTTAAAAAATATAAAAAAACCGAAAAATTATTTATAATCGATGATAAACATACGGTACAAAACGGATAAAAAATAATTATTGAAAAAGCATTGTGCAATTTATCCTTAAAACCTAACATAAGTTTTTTTTTTGTGGCACTTTCCTTCACTTTATTTCAAGATCTCTTATAAAAATGCTGTCGACTCGTGGATTTTATCACCTACCTCTAATAAAAATTTGTTATCGGAAAGGCGTTACGGTGTATCCTAAAAGTATCTGAACTGCATCAGATAGTGTGGATCGTTGCCTGTTGCCCATGTTTTCCTCGTTTCAGAATTCATCAAGTTTATCGCCTCCACAATTCTCCTTTCGATAAAAAAAGACATCGCCTTCAGCACCCCAAAGGGCTTATGGCGAAAAAACGGGATGTAAAGAAGAACCATTCAATGATGACAAGCAATTATAATCAAATTTAGTCTAGAAATTATTTATTATGGTTTGCTCCTCAGGCCTAATTCGTTTTTCATCGATCCAAGATTGTGTAGGCCGACCCGTAAATTGCCTTTTCTTTGCTTTTTGAAAAATTGTGATTCCACTTTTGATTTATTATTTATTTTTTCTCTAAGCATTACCACAAATCTTTCAATCAGCCTATATGAGTAATAAATGTGTGTAGGCGGTAAGATTAATTGAAATAAAACTTTTTATGTTCTTTTAACCTAGATTTTTTTATATAAAAATTTTCTATGGAAAAAATTGTGAATTCCTGGAAATAAACATTAAGAAAAATCAGGTGGTAGGTAAAACATGTCAAGAGTGATCGAGAATAATTAATTAATGATTTATTGAGTGTCAAAGAAGAAGGATTTTGTTAGAGGTTTGTGAATGGTAAATAAAATGAAAATAACATTTGAAAATGTTAATAGAAAAATAAATAAATTAAAAAAAAAACAAACGAAACCATTTTAAAAACTAGAAAAGTGTAGAGAGGAGGGTAAAATAGAACTGAAGGTAGCAATCAAAAGATTTAGAATACAGCATCAGAAGAAAACAATACGCAGGAGTATAGCAGAGGTGAAATCCTAGGATATTAGATTTTTTGTGCGAAGCCAGCCCAAACTGAGATTTTTTTCTTTTGGAATTTAACATACCCCAAATAGCAATTTTCAGTCCTGATAGTCGGCGTTACTGAAAACTGCACTTTATATAACGTTGCTTTGAGTGAAAAATCCAGTTATATTGGTAACTACCTCCCCTGTCGACAAAAATACGATGTAACAACGTTGTGTTTTATCTCGTTATGACGACCAATTATTTCATTGCCTTCCACCAACTATTCATTATTTCATTTTATTTCGCAACGTTTATAGAACGTTGGTATGTTACTGGTTTTTGCCTATTGGTTTCCCGGTCGGTGTTCTAGACGGGTGGCGCAACAGTAGGAATTGCTTATACATATTAGACCCTGTCGACAATTTCAGAGCTAAAATCACGTAAACACAAAACAATAACAAACCCACTAACCATACTTTTCGAAAGATTATTTTCCCTTTCGTTCTGTGTGAATTTCTACGTTGTTTTAAAAATTAAAAAAGGTTTTAAATACTCTACAACCTTCTACCGAAGAAGGAAACAATGACGACTACAGTAGAGTCTGATCAACATGGTGAAGCAATCGAAGAAGACGTGTAGAGTCTGAGCAAGGTGAACATAGTACGCGAAAAACCATTGAAGAGAGGACTATGTATGTTTGAGATGCTAAAGCTACACTATAAATGTATGTATTTCTAGCAATCCTTTGTTTGCAAACACAATAGTAACCTATAATGTTTTATAACATTATTTTCCGTTTCGTTCTGTGTCAATTTATACGTTGTGATGAAAAGTAAAGATTTTAAATACTCTGCAACTTTCTACCGATGAAGGAAACAATTACGACTACAGTTAGAGTTTGAACAACATGGTGAAACACTTGAAGAAGACGTAGATTCTGAACATGGTGAACCTAGTACGAGAAAAACCATCGAAGAGGATGATGTATGTTTGTGATACTAATGAAACACTATTAATTTATATATTTCTAGCAATCCGTAATTTGCAAAATACAATAGTTATCTATACTGATTTATAACATAATCTACAATTATAATAGTTTACAAAATGTTGTTTTTATTGTTCCGAAGGTAGTGTACAAAACTTTAAGTCTGAGATCTTGGTGAACAGTTATTCTGACCCAGACTGTGAAGCAGAGGGTACTGTCAATATTAATGTTGAAAAAAATATGGTCATAATTGTCTCCCGTTAGTAATCCCTATTTTTTACATCCATGAAACGACGCCATGTTGCTCATATTTTGTGAAGCCAGACGATTTGTAAACAAAACAAAAAAAATACATTTTTAAGCGTTGGTATTGAATAAAAATACAATAAAATAGGTTTTAATAATCAAATAACTGATGTAGTTCACAATTAAAAACATTTTGAGCATATTAAATAAAATTACATTTTGAGAAAAAAAACATTTTTTTCACTAAAAAGCGTTATATCAAGGGCGCGCTAGTTTTTTATAATAATTAGGTACATATTTGACAGTAAACCAAGATGCGTTTGAAAAAATGTACCCAGGAAATGCTTTAAAAATGCATATATAAATGTTTAATTATTGTAATATAACAAAATAGGTTATGGTTTAATATTTTCACAATAATCCGACTACAGTTAAAGAAGTAGGTAAAAATTCTACACCATATTACTTTCGGCCATGAGGTAGCGTATATGACCTTTTTCAGTTGTGTACAACGTTTTAACATCGTAATGCTTTCCGACTGCAGTCCATCGCAACGTCAAGACAGCCCAAAAATCATCCACCAAAATGGTGCAAAAGACGGTCGTCACGTAGTTGTAACATCGTTGTGGCCTAACGTTGGCACGCGGTATACAACGTAATAACGTCAACAAATTGCTACTTGGGACAGACTAATCAGATTTGTAAATCAAAAATTACACCAAAAAGAAAGGGAGATGCTAATGCAAATAATGATTAAGATGAATGAAAATAGTAAGAATGTGGAAAAAACAGCACAGAAGAACGTTAAAAAGTGTACCGATGTTACTTTCCGTGATAATTAAAAGATTTTAATTAAATCGCGCACGGCACTGGATTTAGAATTACTTTAAAATTATGTGAAAGGTCATCTATACCAGTTGTAACCCCCGCCGAAAGATGAAGTCACTCGCCACTTGTTTCCATATCCAGCCGACCTTATGGTATACGGCAGCCGGAGTTGATCAATCAGTTGCTGTGGCCGTCCAAATTGGAGTAGCAGTGGCAGTCGACCCTTAGAGATATGTCAACATGAATGGAGCGAAGCCCAGTTCCATTGTATCTGTACCGTACTGGAACCCTCCATCCTACCACGCCAGCCTAGAAGACGTGCCAGTACCGCCCGACATCGCCGATACAGAGCCGTTACACACCTTTTTCTTCTTCGCCGAAATTTAAATTTAATAGAGGTTATTTTGTCCATAATTATTTTTTATTTATTAGTCATACCAGAAAATACCCAGGTACCCAACCCAAGGACAAGTAAAGACCGCCCTTCTCCCCCTCAGTGATTTTGGCCGATACAATAACGACTCCTAAAGTATTTCTTCTCCACTGACGCTGCCAGTGCAGTGGCCTTCACACTATAAACGGAAGGTGGCGCTCTAGGTAATCCGAAACCTGAAGTAAGGTGCCAAAAGACGGCTTGATGACGCAAAGAGCATTGCAAAAGGGATAAAAGATCCGGGGGAAAAATTTTTGAGATATGTATTAATATAGAATTTTATATTACAAAATTATAAAATCAAGAATTTAAAATAAATAAATCACACTGTATAAAAGAACCAGGCCTTAATATAAGTTAGCCACCTTAACTATGTTCATAAAAGTATAAATATCAATAAAATAATATATCTTGAATGGTCAATAAAATTTAAAAAATCACCTTTTAAAAATATAATTTGTCAACAATTCCACATAGACAAATAGTAAAAAATGCAAATAATTCCATTCTGTGCAAATGTTGAATAAAGGATTCCAAATAGTAAAATTTTCATCCAAAAGAATAATTTTGATGACATCATAATGATTCATTAACATGATTGTCCAAAACTCATGATAACTACGTTAAGGAAGTTTTTATAAACTGCTAAGAGGAAACTAAGGGTTTTTAATTCAGATTTTTGGAAAAAGATGGTAGCAAAATTTTGTATCCAAAAAAAAATTAAATCAAATGAAAAATATAAAATAATTCAAATCATCTATAAAAAAATTGAAATTCTAAATTTAGGAAAGTTTTTACTCTATAAAATAAAGTGTACTTACGGATGGCGATTCCTTTGGAGAAGATACACTAGGACATTTATAGATTTGGATATTACAAGCAACCAGCTCAGGAAATGTAACACAGACGAAGGAATTGTGTAGTGGCAGTGATAAAGTAATAGGTTATAAAAAAAATTTAGGTGACAAAATGTTCAGTTAAGTGTACTTTCATAATTTGTATATAATAAATTTACCTTTAAGATAATTTTAAACTCACCTTGGTAAAATTTTTCAGTAATTAACAAATCTGACATTTTCGTCCATTTCGATAGTCATAAGATTGCTTAGATCATATAGGGCTAGATGTAGTATCTAGATTAGTTTGTTTGGTAATGAAGGGGGAATAAGGTGCTTGACGATCTCTTATTTGTTGATTTAAATAGGCGAATAGCATTTGACAGAACTCACAATTCTCTTTTTGCACCTAAATATACAGGCGTGTCCCATAAATGGGTAACATGTTATACGAACTCTTTATTGCTAAAGAACTAATGTAATGAATAAATAGACAGATATAGATAAAAGAAAGGTAAGTATCCATTATTAAATGACGAAATGTAACTTCGTTGAAGATTTTTAAATATAAATTTATCTAGATAAAAGCAATGACTAAACCAAAAAAATGAAACCTTAGAACCGAACGCTACTATTCAATGGCACCTCTTGGGTCTCACCTCACCTTGCATTTCCCCGCAAGAATCAAACAAAATGTACAGAATACTACGTCTATAAAAAATAACGAAGCTTTAAGGGCGGCCGCACACTTCTTACTTTTGGATCCGACTATCTGAAACGATTGTCGGATCCGAGCATCTGACGATCAAATATCTATAAGTTAATACGATCATATCGCACACCTACAATCCGAAATCGGATCGGACGTCCGGGTCGGATGCAAGAGCAGTGCGTCCAACCGGTCGGCCTGATAAAAAGTCTGATCCGACTACATGAAGGCGCGCTATGCATGGTTTTTGCACGCTGTACCACAGAACATAGGGTTGATTCTATGTCCTGCGACTGTACCGCAAACATATGATTGATTTTATCAGTTTTGACACCGGTTTGGACCGGGAATGGTCAGTGACTCACGTGTATGATTTATATTTAATTACCGTGATCGAAAAATATCCTTGCTGGAATGTTAGCCATGAATCTTATCACGATCGCGATTTAAAAGATTTTCCTTTGGAACAAGTGTCTTCGGAAATAAATGTATTGTATGTACAACTTAGAACGCCGATGAACTGAGTCAGAGTCAAAGTCAAACGAAATCGGATGTTTTTTGTCGGCAGTATAATGTCCGTGTCAGCCTACCGGCTGCTCAGCCGCCGACGGTTACTGCTAGACTGTTGACCAATCAGCGCACAGCAGACACAGCAGATACAACTGCTTATATATTATTGTCTACTGCTCCGAACCGTAGCCAATCAAAGCCAATAAATAAGATTGGGACACAATCTTTTTCCTTTTTTATTTTTATCATATTCCTCTAGAATTGCGCAGGCCAAGGCACAGGTGAATATCTTACGACGATGTAAACTAAAATAATACACGTACTCGGAATATTATGTTGATAACTTGTGACAGCTTGGATGTTTAACATCTACGTTGGTGAAAGTGCGTAATAGTGTGATTGGGAATATCCGTAGCCATCAACGGCTAAGCAGCCGGTAGTCTGATACTGGCATAAGGTAGTAGTCTGATTTAAAATCGTTTCAGACAGTCGGAACCAAAAGTAGAAAGTGTGCGGCAGCCCTAATGGTCTAAGCATTGACATATACTCATGGGCATGTCCAGCGGTGAGAATTGTGCTACTTCGTGAGAAAGAGATGAAACGATGGTTGGGTCAATCTCTATCTCTCTTAAAACAGTATCGTATAGTTAGGATATTAGAGATAGCACTAGACCGAACCTATACGCCATCTTCCTCACTCTTTTCAGTAAAAAAATATTACACCGATATACGGGCTGGGCAGGTCCATGCGTATATGTCAATGGGTCTAAGCATTGACATATACTCATGAACATGCCCAGTGAATAGAATGGTGCTGTTTTGAGAGAAAGAGACGAAACGATGGTTCGGTCAATCTCTATCTCTCTCAAAACAGTATCGTACAGTTAGGATATTAGTGATAGTAGCGCTAGACCAAAACCTGTACGCCATCTTCCTCGCTCATTTCAGCAAAAAAATATTACAACTTATATACGGGTTGGGCAGGTCCATGAGTATATGTCAATGTGTCTAAGCATTGACATATACTCATGGACATGCCCAATGAATAGAATTGTGTTATTTTGAGAGAAAGGGATGAAACGCTGGTTGGTCAATCACTATCTCTCTCAAAACAGTATCGTATGCTTAAGATGTTAGAGATAGCGCTAGACCAAACCTGTACGCCATCTTCCTTACTCTTTTCAGCAAAAAATATTACACAGATATACGCATCATATGAGTATAAGTAAGTTGTTTATCAATTGTCATTGAAGTGATTTAGCAGGATCGATACGTTCAATATTTAATCCGTAAAAATAAAGTTTTTTGTTTATTGTTGACGGATGTCATAATTTGTTTGTTTTTTGTTTTTTGTTTGAAGGAATTATTAAAAAAATATATATTTGTCAAGGTGAATATTTGTGTTTTGAATACATACAATCAATAATTAAAACAAAATAAAAAGAAAATGATTCAGAAAATAGAATAACTGAAAACATATTCAGATGAAAAAATATAGAAACAAAAATAAAAGTATGAGAGGAAATCATTACCAGAATGCCAAAAATAGAAAATTTACAAGATGAAAATGTACAAAGGTTGTAGTATAAAAAATTAAAATAAAATAAAATTGAGTTAAAATAAGGTAAACATAAAAAGAAATCGGCTGTGTCACCCCAGAACTATACCGGATCGACCGTAGAGAATAGGATAATTTTAATTACAAAATACTAATTGTCAGTAGATAGAACGTTCATTAACTTTAACGGTTCTGTAACTAATGACAATGACGTTTAGATTGTGACAATTGTACAAGAAATCAAATTGTAAAGTTTTATTCTAAACGTCATTGCCTTTACTTACTGAATCTTTAAATTGAATGGACGTTCTATCTACTGACAGTAAGCATTACATTAATTGATGGAAAACATTAAAAATAGCGAACCGATGGTGAATACGTCTACTGGATTGATATTTCAATGTTGATAATGGCATAAGCGGCGCATACGCACATTGTACATCACACTACTACAATAATTATGATATCCTAAAATCATGTGTGAAATCTATTGGGAATTCGGGAAAAATTTGAATATAAAAGTTGTAGGGAATTTATGCTCTACAACTTTGCACTGACACATTTTTCACTAAAGTGCACAATTTATCTTCAAAATTAAAAAAAAAAAGTGAAAATCCTAAATGTGTATTTTTGATGCTTTACAACTTTGCATCAGAACATTTTGCACTTAAATGCACTGTTTCTCCTCAAAATCAAGAAAAACTAGGAAAAGCCTACATGTACATTTTTACGCGAACTCTAGTGGCGCAACTATTGGAAATTCTGGAAAAAGTTTGAGACAAATGTAGTAGAGAATTTTTTTCTCTAAAACTCTGTACTACAACATTTTGTACTAAAGTGTACTGTTTGTCCTTAAAATTTAAAAAAGTTAAAAATTCTTACATGTGTATTCAATCAATGCCGGTCTTGAGGACCTTCTACTATACTAATTTAAACCAAAAACTGATGGTCGTATTCGGGGCACAAAACAACTCTTTATACCAGATGTCAGCTTGATTGGTCAAACGGTTCGACAGTTATCGTGGAAGATCACACACAGACACACAGACAGACCATACTCTGGAAATGGTTTCAATCTTCTTCGGGGACCTCAAAATGAATATTTCTATTGATATCTTGAATTTCTTTTTTACTTGTTCACTATACTTTGCCTTGGATGGGTCCGGAATGATTTTGCGGATGAAGAAAATATAAGAAATGAAAATATAACAAAAGAAATAGGAAATCGAAATACCGATAATTGAGGAAAATCTCAAATAAATGAAAATAACCATAAGAAAAAGAGAAAGAAATAGAAAATAATAAAATGTATACGAGGCCTATCAATATACTTAACGCTATGTTTGTAGATCTTAAAGATTTTTAAACCTAAAAAACTATGTATACACTTGTTATATTTTATTTATAAGCAACCTAAAGTAAATTTCCTAAATACATTTTTAACTACTCACAGGAATCACCTAAATAT
Organism: Neocrepidodera transversa; assembly: GCA_963243735.1. Classification (NCBI taxonomy): domain Eukaryota; kingdom Metazoa; phylum Arthropoda; class Insecta; order Coleoptera; family Chrysomelidae; genus Neocrepidodera; species Neocrepidodera transversa. Next base: position 14,088,223 of record OY725348.1, read on the forward strand.
TAAGTTAGTTTTAGGACCTTTGGGATCGCTTTTAACATTTTTATTTCGTCCCAAATTTATCCAATACCATTTTTCACGAAATTCACCTTCTAACTTTATTACTGGTCCCCCTTTAACCAATTTGACACTCGATCGGATTCGAAAGACTGTCTTGTAAAATATTGCCGTTGCGTACATGATGTATCACTTCCACTTTTCAGCTTTTGGGTCAATAAAAGGACCGAAAGGGAAACTGTTCTTCGTTATTGATAGTCTTATAATAGATTCTTGTCAGGGCAATTTTAATAAATTCTGTGGGTGGATGAAAAAAAATTCCAATTAAGGACTCATTAGGCGTTTATTTGGACTTTTTTCTTTCGGGACGGTTTATTTAAGAAAAAATGTGGTAAAACGCAAGTATTTTTTTTTTGAATCGCAAAAATGAAGGTTGAAGTGTGTTGAAGTTTAAATTTGATGGCGTATTTAAAATAAAAGATTTATTGAAAATAGCATTGACTTACTTTGAATAACTTGTATAATACCATGGAATCACTATAGAACAATACCGTGCTAATAACAAAATTAGAGAGTTTTAGTACTTCACACGCTAACGTTAACGCTAACGCTAATCCTCAGTTCGAGCAGACTGCGCATTCTCCAGAAAAAATAAAAATAGAGAGTTTTAGCGCCTCAACTTTAACGTTAAATTTGGTTAGTGTATACGCAATCTTCCACAATAGCTGCCGAACCGTTTGACCAATCAAACTGAAATTTAGTAAGAAGGGTTGGTGAGTGCCTCGAATGCGATCATTAGTTTTGGTTTAAATTGGTACCTACATAGAAGGTCCTCAAGATCGACATTGATTGAATACACATGTAAGATTTTTTGAGTTTTTTTAAATTTTAAGGACAAACCATACACTTTAGTGCAAAATGTTGTAGTACAAAGTTTTAGAGCATAAAATTTAATACAACTTTTGTTTCAAACTTTTTCCAGAATTTCCAATAGTTGCGCCACTAAAGGGCGCGCAAAAAATATGTATGTAGTTTTTCCGTATTTTTTCCAAATTTTGAAAACAAACAATGCACTTTAGTGCAAAATTTTCTTGTGCAACAGTTGTAGAGAACCAAATTTCCTTCAACTTTAATCTTTCATCTTTTTCGGACTACCCATAGTTTCGCCCCTATAGGGCGAAAAATATACAAATTTAAGTTTTTTCTGTATTTTTTTATTTTGAAGACAAACAATGGGCTTTAGTGCAAAATGTTGTAGTGCAAAGTTGTAGAGCATAAAATTCCCTACAACTTTTGTATTAAACTTTTTCCCGAATTCCCAATAGTTTTCACCCATGATTTTAGTATGTCCTAATTGTAGCAGTGTGCTTTATGTATAATGTTCGCATGCGCCTGCTTATGTCATTATGTACATTGAAATATCACTTCAGTAGACGTATTCACCATTGGCTTGCTATTTAAAATTTGTTCCATTAATTAATGTAATGATTAGTATTTTGTAATTAAAATAATCCTATTTTCTACAGCCGAGCCAGGAAAGTTCTGGGGTGACACAGCCAATTTTTTTATATTTTAAGGGCAAACAATACACTTTGGTGGAAAATTCAAAGTTTAAGAGCATAAAATTTTCTACAATTTTTGTATCAAACTTTTTCCAGAATTTCCAATAGCTGCGCAAGTAGAGGGCGCCCAAAAAATGTGCATGTTTTTTTCCGTAACTTCTTCAAATATTTAAGACAAACAATGGACTTTACTGCAAAATTTTCTAGTGTAAAGTTGTAGAGCACCAAATTTCTTTTAACTTTTATGTTTAACTTTTTTTCGAATTCCATAGTTTCGCCGCTAGAGTGAGAAAAATATACACTTAAGGCTTTTCATCTTTTTTTATTTTGAAGACAAATAATGTCCATGATTTTAGGATATCCTAATTATATCAGTGTGTTCTTTCTTCTACGATTTTTCTTTTTTTGCCATGTTTTTGCCTTTATTTAGCCTTTTTTCCTTTTTTTGGCCTTTTTACCCCTTTTTGCCCTTTTTCTTGCTTTTTTTAATTTTTTGGCCTTTTTTCCTTTATTAGTCTCTATTTTAACTTTTTTGCTTTTCTTTCCTTTTTTGGCATTTTTATCACTTTTTTGCCTTTTTTAAAACTTTTTTTAATAGTTTTTAATTTTTTGGACTTTTTTGTCCTTTTCTGACCTTTTTTGGTATTTTTTGCTTTTTTCCGTTTACTTTGTCTCATTTGGCTTTTTTGGGCTTCTTGTTGATTTTTGTTTTACCCATTTTTTCTTTTTTTCCGTTATTAAGCCTCTTTTCCTTTTTTGCTTTATTTTACGTTTTTGTTTCGTTTATTAGGTACCCTTTTTGTCTTTTTCTGCATCTTTGCCTATTTTTCCAATTTTTACAAATTGTATATAGATTCTTATCGTATTTTTGATTTTGTTTACTCTGTTTTTATTATAGTTTTAATTTTTACTGAAATTTAGCAATTCTTTATCATTTTTACCAATTTTTTGGAAATAATTCATGAACTTGTTACTATTTATCATAACTTGTTACCATTTTTAGTAACTTTTCTCGTTTTGCAAGGGTCGCTTACTAAAAATACTCGATTCATTAACTTAACCTTTATTTCAACAATATTCGGCACATGTGCCCAGTCACACTGATTCTATCTGAATGTTTCTAGCTGCTTCACTCTTGCCTCTCAATGGTGTCTCATATTTATAAACATTCAACATCGATTGATTTATGACACCATTACAGTGGTCTGGTCCAAAAGCCCTTTACTTGTCATAATAATTCCTTGCAGTTTGTCGTTTTAATTAATTTTTGTGAATTTTTGCAATATTTACCTATTTTTTTAGGAATTTACTTCATTTTGACAACATTTTACTTTTTCCGTTCAGGAATTTTGTATTTTATAATTAAAATAATCCCATTCGCCACAAAGAGCCGGGAAGGTTCTGCGGTGACACAGCCGATTTTTTGGTTTAGTCATCGATTTATTCATTATATTAGTTCTTTAGCAATAAACAGTTCGTATATCCTATTACTCATTATGAGACACGCTTATGTATATTTACATAGAGAAAAGGGTAATAACTAACTAACATTATATATTATAATATTGATTTGTTGTAAATTAAAAGAAAAGTTGTTTTTACTACAAAGGTTTTATTCTAATTAAATTGTACACATGTATGTCGTTTATTTTAATGACCCGCGATATTTGCTGCGTCATTAGAATAAATGCTGAAATGTAAATAATAATTCTTACTTACTAATCTAAATACAAAAGTTAAACTAAATCTACAGGATTTTAAACTAAAATATAATGAACTATTATTAACTGATAGGATGCATCTTACCACTATAAAAGAGAAGATCGTTTTGTCCCTTATTCCCCATTAATTACCAAACAAGCTAATCCATATGCTATATCTAGCCCTATATGATCTAAGTATAATCTCATTTATTTATTAATGATTTAAAAGCTCTTAAGCGTCCATCAACTTTTAATAATAGGAAATTCCCCACAAATCGGTACCATTATTGATTACTTTATTTCGTTATTTTCTGTGCACCTATAAAGATTTATGATATAAAAAAATAAAGATGACGTTTAAGGATTTTTCTGCATGATTAGTTAGTCCTTTAGAATGTAAGAAATTACTACTAGCACAAATTTCCTAATGGAACTCTTCTGAGACTAGAACAATTTATTTTTGCTGTAAAAAAACCGTTTTAAACGCTTCTTTAGTAGCTCCGTTTCTCATCAAAGCGTTACGGGTCTAATTTTCCACAAAAATACATCTAGGCTTTACAAATGTTTTTGGTTCAAAGAAGTTTTATTTTCCTTTTATTGCAGCTTCCTGGAAATGTATATGTAACAACGCAATATTAGCAAGCAAAAGTTGTTTTTTTACTGGAAAGTAAGCTGTCAAATAAATTCGAAATAATTACTTCTCTCAATTCCCAGGAAGCGTTTATTTGGTAGTTACTGCCTATTGTACTTCTTGATTCAGGGAAATTCACCTGAAGCGATTCTAGAAACTATGGCTGCTTTGCAGAAGAATAAAATACATGTAAAAATACGTAAAGTATTAAATATTATTTTTTTTTTGTATTTTTTATAGAATAGAATAGAATAGAATTTGATTTAACTACTTTATATAATTGGTCACAATACAAAATTTTATCAAATTTAATAAAACCAAGAGATACAATCAAATACAATTAATACCGAAAAAATGTATATGATAATATAAATGTACAAAACAATAAAAAATAATAAATAAAAATACGAACATAGACAGTACACATACAAAAGTAAAAATGAGTATGTTGAATGTACTTTTTACCTTCTTATTGTAAAAAAAAATAAATAACCAGATACAAAACAAGGTTTCTATAGCAGATTTAAATGTTAGGATGAGTGTTTTAAAGTTCACAATAATTGTACAGATTATAGTAAAATGATTTTTTTTGAGATTGTACTAATCGATATCGATTTGTTATAATTTTACCAGCATTATGCTCGTCAATATCAGAATGTTTGATTAAAATAGTTGTTTTTTTTATGTATTTCTGGTAGTAAATAAAATATAAATAATGTTGGCATAGTCATAATGCGAAATCTTATATACAAAGGTTGACATGGATCTCGAAAACCTACATTTCCCAATATTTTAACAGCCTTTTTTTGTAATTTAAATATTTTTCTCTACGTCCTACATTTAAAGTACCTTATATTTCATCGGTTTGTAACGCTTAAAATAACTGTTTATGGTTAGAGTGAATAAAAGTAAAAAAGCGTTAAAAAAAGTGCCATAACGTTAACTTTATTTCACACTATCCATAAGTTGACGCACTTGATTAGCTTTTCCATACGTGAAAAAAGTACCACTTTATGCACTTGTTGCATAAATTACAATTATTGAACAGGAAGAATTGCCCTAAAGAATCACTCCGTAACTAATAAGAGAATAAAACAAGGGAAAGTAGGTTATTCTTAAAACATTAGAGCTAATCAGATGTTTAAGTTGGTGAAAAATCGTGCTAGATAATTTACTTTTTAATTGATCTATATGTTTGTGAGAGGATAAAGTATTATCCAGAGCCATACCAAACCAAGTAACTTTGCACACTCATTTGTGAAACCCGTAGTTGAAAATTTAAGATTTTGTGTTTAATTTTACTTTATTAGTTGAAAACCACATAGTGCTTTTTAATTTAGTTCATGTAAAACTTTAGATAGTTCGAAAATATTTTTGCCATAGTAGATAAAGGTCGAGTCATCTATTTTATGTGGTGACATAAAGTCACACAAGTAATGTATGTATATAATAAAGAGTAAAGGTCCAAGAATAGATCCTTTTGGTCCTCTATGAACTACCAACTTAAAATCTGAAGTATTGTTACACAATGAGACAGCTTGTGGGCGATTGATTAGGTAAGATTCAATAAGAGATAAAGCTACCCCTCTAAATCCATAGTAGTGTAATTTTTCTAATAATATAGTATGTGACACACAGTCAAAGGCCTTCGGTAAATCATAAAGCGTAATGGACGTGTGCGAGCCTTTCCCAAGACCATCAATAACCGAACTAACTACCTCAGACACAGCATTTGAGGTAGAAAAAAAATTGAAACAATCGTGATTGGACGATAGTTGTCTATTGAAGCAGAGTTACCTTTTTTGAAAATCGGAATGACTTTGGAAAACTTGAAGGCATCAGGAAATATTCCAGTTTCAAACATTAAATTATTTAGTTCTTGAGCATCTAAACAGTTTGAATTTTTGAGTGATGTTATTGCGTCCTTAATGTCCATTTCCGTAACCAGATATAGATAGAATGAACTGCTAAGAGCAAGAACATTTTTACAACGTATGAAATCGGTAAATCTGGTGGGGACTTTATTACATTATCAGCAATGGTAATAAAATAGTCATTAAATTGCTCCGAAGGTATATTAGAAACTTTTGTGGCTGATACATTTCGGTTATTTTCGTAATTTATGATTTGCCAACATGCCTTTGTTTTGTTCTTAGCAAAAACAAGTAGTAGTAGTTTTTAGTTACCAGTAGTAGTTCCTTTTTAATCGGTTATACAAGGCTTTATTCTCAGGATCTTTGCTGACATCAGCAATTATTTTAACATTGGATAATGTATTTCGCAAAGATCTTAACGAATCATTAAATCAATTTACCGGTGATGCTTTAGTTATTTTTTTATTTTTAGGGAAAAATATTCGCAGACATGATTAATATAGGTAGAAGTCAGAAAATAAGCTAAAATGCAGATTGATCCATTAGTACAATAGCTTCTGTATTTTTGAGCTATAAAAAAATTATCATCAAAGAATTGCTTGATGTTTTTATTAAAAGTATAACAGAAACAACTATTAAGAAACAAATTAACGAAGAAGAGTGTTTAAATAAATAGCATAGGTATTCTTCTATTTTAATAAACACTTACTGCCAACTAGTTCCAATTAAGTATAGCGTCGGTTTGCATTGAGTACTAAATCTTATTGTTTTTATTTTATTTTCATGATAATAACATTTTGACCAAATAAAATGATTAAATTATAGCGTGGCGAGTTAGCACATCCCAAAGTTTATTTTAGTAACGTGTAACGAATTCGCAAAAACACTTGAAAATAATTATATACATGGTAATTCCTTTACTGAGATATATTTCAAAAAATAATCTAGCTATTTAGTTATAAGCATAATCAAAAATCTTTATATATATTATTATGATCAAATTAATGTCCTGATTTTTGATAGTACGAGAAAACAATGTGATGAAATTTTAATCGATCAAATTCGATTCCACTAGCTAAAGGGTCCGCGGTAAACCCGATCTTTTAACAATTCCTTCCGGGTTGGGCTGGCTATTGGCAGTTTATATCGATATAGTTCGATTCATATACCGCCGTTTACTACTTGATAACATTCAATATCGTTCCGGTCATTTTGCCCGGAACCACTACTTAAATCAATGTCTAAAATGTATAGGTAAGGCCGATATACGACAAAATTGTATCATAAAATATTTAATAACATAAATATGCTTCGATTATTTTCGTTCACATATGAAAAATGATGGTCACGTTTAGTAATATATTAGAAAGTTTATGGAATTGGATTGTTGTTTTGTTACATAATAATTGTATGCTAAATTTTGATTCACAAAATTATAAATTGAAAATTTGTAAAACGTGACAAATCGAAATACATCAATAATTTATAACATTTTTCTTAAATACAAAAAGTAACAAAACAAAATCAAAAATTCGAGGAGAGAATATAACCTTATTTTGTTATAATTAATAACTATAAAAAGAAATAAATTAGAGCAATGAAAATAAGAGTAATAAATATAAAAGTAACAACGCAAATATTATTATTTGACATATAAATGAAATATAGTCTTTATAATAAATATCTGAATTAATGTATTTTTTTTAATTTTATTTATTATCGCTAGGAACAACGATCATTTTATTTTTTGCTTGAGAATTAAAATACTGTAGAATCCGACCATTCTTATAGTGCATTTTGAAGCATTATCGGGCTTTGTCGTAAGATGTCATTTGCAGCTATTATAAACTTAACAAAGATCCTTGCGGGACACCGTTTTATTGAAATCTTGGGGTTGATGTTCTACCATTGGCTCTTACTCTAAAGTTTCTGTCTTTTAATATTTATTTTTTTTATTCGTCACGATTAAAGTTTTTATTATTACAAACCTCCTTACCCATGGTCACAGTAGGTGGACGAAGGGATCCAGTCTATTGCGGCGGCCAAATTATCTGGACTTCAGAGACTAGCTTGTGTGGCTATTATAGGAGCCATGTCTCCTACAGAGCCGTGTGGGTGGCTAATCAAATTGAAGGGGAGAGGCTGTGCGACCACTCTTGACTGCAACGAGAAATGAGTACTCGCCACACTCTCGGAATGGTCTCGGATGTACTCACGTCCAGAGCTCACATACAGAAGTCCTGTAACGTCCGTCTTCCGAGAAGAGACGAATGGGGGGAGATCGTTTTTCCAAGGACGGCTTATGTACTGCACACAGATGGTTCAAAGACTACAAGTGGTATGGGAGCCGGAGTGTACATCAGAAAACCGAGAGTTGACATCACAGTAAGCCTCGGAAAGTATGCTACCATCTTTTAGGCAGAGGTCTTCGCTATAGAATTGTGTGTAAGAGAGTTGGAAAACCATCCTTTTGTCAACAAAAGTATTTACATTTTATCAGGCAGCCAGGCAGCTTTAAAAGCACTGAGTTTCAACAGGCTGGACTGGAAGCTGGTGTGGAACTTCATCGAATCCTTGGATCGCATTACTACCAGTAACAGAGTAACCCTACTTTGGGTACCTGGACACGAAGGGGTAAAAGCTGCACCGGAAGCATTTTTTGGTATAGCTAAAAGCAATGCCAACTACACTATGTGGAAATGGGCCGAGAGTAAAACTGTCCAGCACCGAAAAGATATTCCTGCGTTAGCTCACTCTAATTGGACTGCTTACAGGGCACTGTCATCTGTGTTACCATCTGAAGAAGCTAGGTCTGAGTCAAACATCGGACTGTCACTTTTGCAGTGTGAAAGACGAAACGGCGGAACATATTCTACGCTTCTGTCCTGTCCTGGAAATGAAAATGCTTGGTACGTTTGGTTTCGTACAGCTGGAGGATACCGACTTCAAGGAAGCTTCATCTAAATCAACCATAGATTTCTTACAAGGTGTGAATTATATGGTGAACTATAGCCCATAGGGGTGACCCATAATAAGCCTCTGCTAACCTAACCTAAACCTCCAAGTGCAGTTATATGCTTTAGTAATACCAAATAAAATAGCTAGACTAGACAGTGTCATTTGTTAATTAAAGCTCTGTAAACTTCAGTGAGATTATCTATGTTGACGAAAGCCATTTTGATCTGGAATAAGTATCGTTTTGTTTTCTAGAAACCATAATAGAGGACGATTTAAAATTTTTTCAGGTAGATCTAATTAGTGAAATTGATCGGTATAATTCTGAGCAAAAGGCAGGAATGTAATTATGAGTATATCAAGTAGGTTCTAGTAGTTCTGCTTAATTTTTAGAGGATAATTATGGGAATATCATCTGGTTAGGGTGGAATGGGAATATCATCTGGTTAGGGTGATGATTTTTTTATAGAAAACAAAGCATCTATTTTTTGTGGTATTTTATTAATTTAGTTTCAGAGTTTTTGTTTTTCCGGATACTTTTTTTTTATATAATTTTAATTGATGACGCAAACTTTCTTCAGTTTTTTTTAGTTTATTTTGTGATGTACTGTGACTTCATTCTAAGTTTTTTATGATCAGTTTGGTTTTCTATCGTCTTATATTGTTTAACCTATCCTTTATAGTCCTTTTTACCTTTTTAGTAATCAGAGTTCTACCATGAGACTGGGTTATGTTTTTCCCCATACTTTGATATGCTACATATTCAATATTAGATTTGGGAATTCTGAAAGAGACATCGACCATATCTATTTTAAGTCTCAAATTGATAACAGTGATAATGTAATTCCAATGGTCCTGAAAACCAGAGTAACTGACCACTACTCGATAATTATTAAAATTATGTTAAATAAAACGCTTTACGCACGTGATAAATTTATTGAATATATCAATGAATAGATAATCGAAAAAGTGTTCCAAAAAATATCTTGGGTTCCTGCACTTAATTTATTAAATTTAAATAAGGCAACAGACAAATTTATTGTAATTATCACAAAAGGTTTGTTGGAATGTAAGAAAAACTAACATTTCGTAGGAAATATGATAAAATAGCACCATAGATCACCAAAGGATTACTAAAAATCAATTAATAAAAATAAATGTATACGACCGTTCAAAAACATCCAAATAACGAAGAAATGCAAAAAAAATATATAAAACAAATAGAAATAAAAATCTAAGGTTACCGAAATCCCATCATTAAGACGGAGTATTGTAATAGGATATTTATGACTATTATCTAAATTTATTTATGTTTTTGTTTAATCAAAAAGTTTAGTTTGTTTTCGATTATTATTGTCAAAACTTTACAATATTTTGCACCTTTGAAATTTTCTCTATTTTAAAAACGATTCACCCTATACAGTTGCAATTTAAAAGTATTATTATTGTAAATTAGCTAATCCTATACCGCAGGCAAACTAGTTACCAATTGCAATTCATATTCAGTTATGAAATTTTTACCCCGAGCTACCGGTAAAGATTTACATCAATTAAAACTAAAAAATGTAATTATAATTCTCTATAATTCAATCCAAAGTATCCATTTTTCACGCATTATTTACTTAAAATGACTCTAAAATCGAAACACGATTTTATAAATACGTAAAAATAAATATTTTAAATTTTGGTATACAAAACTAGCGTATTTAACCCCTACAAATATTTCATCTATAAGGTTGGATAATTCAGAATAGATGTGGCAACATATTATTCCCGACATTATTTTTTGTCAGAGAACAGAGCCACAGAACAAAATCTTAGAACTCGTGATTTAGAGGTCGTTATAGCTCACAGGAACAGAAATAAATAGCGCGAATTCGAACCGTTTCATATTTGTGAAAAAATATGTGATTTTTCACTGAACACAGATTTTCGCATTTTACACATACTTTGTACAAAATTAAGATAATTCGTTATTTTATTAATAGGTACATATAGCAATAAATATTTATTTTTCGTATTACACCAAATCTGCAACATGAAAAATTTTCAAAAAATTTGGTTTGGTTTCTTGTTCTTCTGTCATTACTTCTTAAAAAACTGAATAAATTTGAACGTTCAGTTTTTGAGTTTTATACTTGGAAATTTTGCTTAAAATTCATAAAAGTACTGCTTAAATTCATGTATAACTACACTTTGTTTAAATTTTTTAAACGTCTAGTATATTTTTGTCAAGGGTAAGATAAAGACATCAGTTTTCCAGAATTTTTGTTGGAATTATTAAAACGTAATGAAAACCCAAAAATCTTTATAATTGGCCGAATATCGTTCTACTTATATTTATTTTAAAAAGTGTCTAACGTTCGTTAGTTTAGTTTTATTATTGTAATAAATTATTTGATATGCCGTCAACCTATTGTCACTAGGGGCTATAAAATTAAATTATCAATAAATACAATGCAATTATTACCAACAAAAAGCTTAAATTTGTCTATCACATCTACTAAAAACCCGAAAATCTATGTAATCGTCGAATTTTCTCTGCAGATTTTCCGTTTGGCGCCTAGCCAAATATAGCAAGGACTTGTGTTGACATTCCGATGATAAGGAAACAATTTACGAGGGAGATTTCGAATTTATACATGGAATATATCACTACAAGAACCTGTTAGACCCATTTTAGACTCTATTTCCAACAGATGTTTCGAATTTTGCATACGTAATCAAGTTCCCAGCTTAAGCTTATGAACTATTTGATGAGTTTGAATTATGTATGTAATTCAGCAGAGAATTATAAACGGTTCAATTTTCCTGTCAGCGATAACTAATCTTACATTTTTTTACACAAAAGAGTAATTAAAGTATAAAAATATTTCCTTATATGGTTAAAAAAAAATTCTTAGTTTATAGGACCCATAATAAATTTATAGCAAGGTTTTTACACTAACTAAGGTGACTTAAAAATTTTCTAGATCATGGCAAAAGCAATAGAGGAAAATTCTGAAAACATGAAATTTTTTAACTTTTTAACAACCAATCTCAAACTGAGCTAATAAGACCAGATCGTCAGCACATATTAGGAAGAAAACGTTATTTATACCTTGAGCACCGTTCTCATAAAAAATGTTCCAAGTCAGCTATAAACAGTACAAATAATAAAGGATTTAAAGGTTTTCTCTTTAGAACGCCCATTGTTACTTCAAACGATTTCGATAGGATATCAGCGGCCTTTATTTGTACTGCAGCGTGTGAGTAAAGTATTTTTATTACCCGGAGAATTTTTGCAGAAACACCTAAATGAAATAATTTGTTCCACATAAGCATATGATCAACAGAGTCGAAGGAAGGCTATTTTAAAGTCAACAAAAATTGCAGACAGTTTTTCTTTTTTATGCATTATATGTTAATTAACAACACTGCTCAGGGTGTACACATAAAAAGTTTTCTTTCGACAATTATTTTGACTTCTGCACAGCTCGCTTCACTCGGTTTGGGTATGAAGACAACTCTTGTAGACCTCCATTTTTCTGGCACATATCCCAATGCCAGGCTGGCACGGAGTACTTGGTACAGCGGGCCTTCTAGCTCCTCTTGTCCCTTCTGAAGAAGTTCCGGGAATATGCCATCCGGTCCAGCTATCTTGTAAGGCTGAAACCCCATGCAAGTTTGGTTCTGTTCACAAATTTGTTTGCCAAGGTCCAGTCCTGCTTTGTGGCCCTGTCTACTTAGTACACCATAGTACATTTAGAAGTCATGTCACTAAAAATTATTATCAGACAAATGACGATTTAATATATTATGACCTCTCCGAAATTTGAATATTTTATCTTTTTGGTGGGGTAGTTAAGTATTAGACAAAATTGATAAAAATAGAGGGGCCAAAGTTACCACTACCCATTATTGTGCACCACTGGAGGAAGTACGCCAACCATATTTTTTGTTAATTTTTCAAGCATCTAAAAAGTAAATCGACTGCCAAGTTTGAGCAAAAAATTTTAAACGGTAGGTGAAATATCGCAAAAAAATGATTTTAATTTTTCAACTTTAACCAGCTGTATCTACAGAATTATATTACATAGAATGTTAATGCTACCTCTTAAATTGAAGCAACACGCGACGAATTTGAACCTTCTGAGTTGCGCAGTATTGTCCCTAGCAAATTGCATTTTCGAACAAGCGTGTGTTCGCAGTTTAAATTTACGTAGGACAGGGGCGGATTAAGCTTACATTTTTAATCAGTACAACTTATAGATGGATAAAACCATGAACAAATATAATGAAACAGAAATTGTTTAATAATTATTATTTTCTATTATGAATGCAGTCTTAATAGCAGTATTAATGTTTTCGGCATTTTCCCTATGTTGGAGCACGAAATTACCATACAAGAACTCATAGTCTTTTTATTTGCTATTATTACCCTAGTTATTTGTCCAAATAGTAAACCAAACTAAGAAATGTGCTTAATAAATCAAATTTGCAATAAGAAATCCACACTTAATACTTAATAATCACAAAGGAGAGCGGGAATATGAATACGGAATACGGATCTGGAGGCTTGACATTGAAATCAACATGAAGTTTACAGTGTTGCCACATTAATTTGAAATGTAAGTAGATTTCCTGATTTTAAGATTTTAATAAAAGTCAGGAAGTCTTCAACAACAATACCAAATTCATATATATATATTGGCATCACTGCAACTAAAAAATAGTTAAACTGCGCATGAGCAGCATTGTCCGGTAGACACACTTTGGCCTATGGAAACTGCTATACCTTTAGCTATCTAATAATATATTATATTATATATATCTGCGGCTGTATCTCGCAAGCTTATGTACCTAACTCATTTTTCATCATTTGTTAAGGGCTATCACCTGTAAAGCGTTGTCGGTCGAATATCGGAACACCCTGTATATGATTTTTTTATCATTTTGTAATTTTTCTTATTTATAATCTAGAAAATGAATAAGAAAAATAGACTTTGATGTCAATACGTTTAAATGATGAATTTTTCTTTAATATTTTTTATATTACTTACTACATGTACTTGTTGTGTAAAGTTAAGTATGTCAAACATTTTGTTAACATTAAAATTAGTTAGCAATCTATAAATTTTTTATTTTTTTTTATAAACATTATTATCCCCCTTATAGTAATTTTTCCATAATTCATTAACCATCTTTACATGATGTTCACATAATAAATAATGTAAAATTACATGAAATATTAAGAGCAATTACACGACTTTTACACTACATATCAAGTAAATTTACATAGCATATTAAGTTGATTTACATAATATATTAATAAAACTACTTAAGTTTTTGTGTTAATTCACATTACAAATGATCTAAATGATTACATGTTAAATATTGTACTTTTGAAAATTACATATCTAACGTTGGTTACAAAAATTTTCTGTAAATTTACTCTTTTTGCAGTGTATATTACATGCACCTAGAAAGTGACAATTTTGGTTTAAAGTAGGCATAGGGCTACTAATTGTAATGCTTATTTTGTTTTCTTTTAATTTCTCTTTATTGCTGAAGGCTTTGTAGATATAAAATAGTTCATGACATTTAATTTTTTTAATAATCTATAGTGATTCATTTTAGATTCGTCGAACCACTTTTATAATTTAATAACGGATGATAATCAAATTTTGTCTATTCTAGCAACTTTTAGTGCTTTAGAGTCTTTTTAAAAGAATTACTTGGAACATTCTTTGAAATACTAAGAAACTGCGGTGTTTTTAATTTTTCAATTTGTGCTGCTTTTATAGTTGCTCGGAAGTAGATTTAATCGGATTATTATTTCATACCACAAAAAGCTAAAAAAAATTACAGTATATCCACGTCTATTTACTAACAAGGACAGATTTAAATCCACTAAACCTTGCAATTAATATTTAAAAAGCTTAATGGAAAGATTTAATTACAACAAAGTAAAAGATATGTAAAACTGGGCCAGTAGAGATGGATTAGATTAAAAAAAAGTATAAACAAAATCTGTAAAAAGTTATTTCAGCTCATATATATATAGAAAATTATAAACATACGGACTTACAAATTGCGTTCGCAGTTGATTTAAATTTTAAAAATATTTCCTAAAAAGTTTGAACGAAGGGGATAAGTAATTCGTCTTTTAAGCGCCATATCTTTAGCAGCAGCGGCAAGTATTAACACATATCTGTGTTAGATCTTGTCTTGAGAGAGAAAGAGATTCTAATAGATTTATTATCAGATAATATTATTGTTTTTAATTACATGTTTCTTACACTTCGTTCTTATTTTTACTATTACCCTATTAGGTGAGAAAATAAAGCACAAATAGATCCAAAATGTCCGAAATTTGACCTTAAAGTCGGAATGAGATGGGGTTTTTGGCATTCGCTTCCTAAAATCATCTGGAAAAATGTACCTACTTTGTATCATGTTTTTGATGAAAATTTCATTTGTGCAGTACAAAATGCATTCGGAAATAGTTATTTATGCAACAAGTGTGTAAAGTGACACGAGCCGGAGGTTGAGTGCTTTATTTGCTCTCCTATACAGTATCTAGATAGAACCGACTCGTATTAGGTATTGAATAATTATTGCATTCAACACTTGCGGTCTTGCCACTATTTCTTTACATATTTTATATTTATATGACGCTTTGATAGTTCTTATCTTGTCGAAGTGGAATAGAAGAATAGTATTGGTTTGCAGTGAAAAACAAAATTTCTTAATTTTTATATATTATTTCCGTAAGAGAGTACAGTTAGAGAGAAACACAATATAAAAGTTTGATTATCTTTATGTAAGCTCCGGTGTGGTATAGTAGAGGAGGTTCATGTAGGTACAATTTAGTTCGTGTACAATTTACGGTAAAGGAAGAAATTATTTGACATTTATTTATAAACATTGAGAGACGACATGATTGAGATTTTAAATTGTTGATCTCAAAAATTTTAGTTTTAATTGATCTTTTAGTAATGATGTTGCTACTAGTGATCTGGTCTTTATTAGACACTCTTTATCAGGTTTTTCGCTATGTTTTTCGAAACGTGGCTTACCACTAGCTCCCTAAATGTCTTCTACTTGACTGATCTTCAATTAAAAGTAGAGAACAATATGAATATATTTACATAAATTACACAACTTTAATTAAGAGCAGTTTATTGTCAAACATATTAATTGAGCAGACACAATTAATTTTAAAGAGCGAGAAAGCAAAAGGAATATAACAGAATTGGATTAAGTCTAACACTTTATAACCAAGTTTTAACTGGATCATATTTCACCTACTCAGAAGCGACCTTTTTGTTGACCTCATTAAGTCTGACTTTATAGGGGTAAGAACCCCCCTACCGAATTTTTGAATAATGTATGAGTATTGAGATTCAACTTTCAAACTTGGCAAAAGTTAGATTTTCTGCTCGCCAGTTCGGCGTTCGTATCCTTGCTTAATGTTTTACATTTTTTTAAAGCCGTAAAAGTGGATAGAGTCGAGAAATATAAATGGGAACTGCGAGTTTCAAGTTTTGTATTAAGCTAAAAATCGCCCGAAGATAAAAGTACGCCGTAGAATTATTATTTCGTATGACTTAACGAAGTTATATTTTGATTTAAGTTTGATGCTATAAAGTAAAAACAAAGTTTTGTCTTTTAAATTTCATTTAAATTAGATTTCAAAATTTTAGATTAGATAAGTGTTTAGTGTTGCAAAATGGTTAATAAATGTATAAACAATTTTTCTGTATTTCTGGAAGAAAATTTCGGTATAATTTGTATATTTCTAAATGTATTTATACTTATAAACATAAATATAAGTACAAAATACTGTAAAAAGTGCTTCATAAAATAATATTAACGCTTTTCATAATACATGTCTGCAAAAATCAACTTTTAGCAATTTTATACAGATGCCAGAGCCCGGCTACTCAGCGCTAGTTCAGGTTGGTGAAAATTCACCAGGGTTTATCAAAAATAATTGTTACTGTTAAAATAATTTTCATAAAAACATTATTTAAAACTCAAAATCTTCAGGTATTATGCAAATGTGTTTTAAATATAGAATTTCTTATCTTTTACGCTTTTGTGAAAATGAATAATTTGACGTCACCACCAGCCAATAAAATAAAAGCATCTTACATCACCGCCAATAGAACACCAGTGCCTACCAGCTCGCGACAAGAGATGCCTCAGACGGGTATTACTCGTTCATTTTAAAGAACTAGTTCACTTCGATAAGCTTTATGAACTGGTTCATTTGGTTCACACTAAAGAACGGTTCTTTTTTATAGTTCGTTCATGAACTACCAATCAATATGCAACAATGCATTACATTTTTAAACATCGAACAGTAAACATCGTTTGTTAATGTAGTCCCGGGGTTGCGTGTTAAAGCACTGGTCACAACAGAAATAATATTCTTCCCTTCAATAAATTAAATAAGATTATCTAAATACAATTTAAATCACCAAATGCTTTTAGTCTAAGAATTAAACACGTATAGTGCAATTAAAATTAATAGTGATTTTTTGTGTAACTACAGAAATTCGACATGTTCATCAAGAACCAAGTCTTCATCAAAATTCCTGTATAATCCATACTATCTTTATCAATTTATGTTTTACATTATATAAATTAAATTAGAACTTTTTGGTACTTAATTTACTACATGACCAATCAAATCCTTACAGTCCTCATTGTAACGCTCTTTGCGTCATTAGGCGGTTTTTTGATGCCTTAATCCAGGTTTCGGATTGCCTCGGGCGGCACCTTCCGTTTATAGTGTGATGCCCACTTGCACGGGCAGCTTCAGTGGAGGAAAAATACTCCAGGGGTCGTTATGGTATCGACCAAGGCGTTTGCGGTCAGAATGGCGGGCTTTACTTGCCCTACTGGGTTAAATATCTGGGCATTCAGCTGCTGCTGGTATTACAAATAAAAATTATGTGTAATATGGTTCTTTCGCGGATGGTACATGTATGTATTCCGGGCTGGAGTGGTGTGGTCAGATGAGGGTTCTGGACTTCGGTACAATAGGAATTGGCTTCGCTCCGTTCAACTTGACCTATCTCTAAAGGTCGAGGACAGTCACTGGAACTCGGCCTGCTACTCCAATTGGAACAAAGCAACTCGGACTTCTATCTGCCACTGCAGCTGAGTGATCGACTCTGGCTGCCACTGCAGCTAAGTTATCGACTCCGGCTGCCGTATACCATAAGGTCGGCTGGGCATGCAAAACAAGTACGTGAGTGACTCCATCTTTCGCCGGGCCTCTCACATAAGTTTAAAGTAATTCTATATCCAGCGCCGCGCGCGATTTAATTTAAATATTTTAATTACCACCGAAAGTAACTTCGTTACAACATGCCATCTAATGATCAATTTGAGTATGAAAAATATAAGAAAAACAGATCAAAAATATTTCACAAGTCAATCAGAGTTAGTTCAAATAACAACCAACGAACAAGCATGGAGTTGCCACTTTGAGACCAGCGGTGGTACACTTAAGGTGTTCGCCCAACCTCTCTTTAATGAATCTTGTTCTTGTAGACATAGTGAATCAGTAATATTTAAATAACTTCATGGGTTTGAGGTAATTCACTAATTATTAACGTAAAAGGCCACTTCGTTACATAGCCATAAACACCCCAGGCATTCATAAATATATTTATCGTAGACAGTTACAACCCAAATCATTAATAAGTGCTTTACGTACTTTGAAGTATTCTAAATATCTTATTTTATTTACGGTATATGTTGTTAGTTAATTAATTTAAATATAATATACTGGGTGTTTCACTTTCTTTGTTTACCTTGTAATTAAAATATAAAGGGAATGCGAATAACATAAATTAGTGGCATAATGTCTAATAAAGTAATTTTCGAGCCTTAGAGGCATATAACTGCAATTGTTTAGTAAATTGAATAAGGTTTATTAAAAAATTAGTACTAATGTAAAAAAATATAATATGAAGAAGCAAAAGTATGTAATCAAGGTACAACATATATATAAAAATATTATTAATATTATTAAAATCAGTAAAAGGCAATTTAAACTTTCTGCTGCTTTTATTGCTGTATCTCAAAACCGTCAAAATCACCTCGATTTCGCAAAGATTACTATTTGGAAATTTAAAAGCGATTCGTATCCAGAAAACGATTACAGCTTCTTTCATTCGACTGATTCGAGGCTATATTGGAAACTAGGAGATACTGAGAATAGAATGAAAAGTTAATTTTACCGAATATTTGGGTCTTTGATTTTAAGATCTTTACAGGAAAGATATTTCCCGTTTAAAATATTTTGTGAAAATATTTTAAGAGTTTCGCAAATACGGAGTTTAACCAATAATGTATTTACAATAATAATAATAATAATATTAACAAAAGCTTTTCTGAAGAAAAATTAATCCATACCGATATATTTTGTAGGTAATTATAATAAAATTAAATCGCCTTGTATATTTTAAATGTATACTTAATGTAATGTTATTACGTTACTCACAAGTCACTAAAGAAAAGTAAAATATCGTTTTAATAATTTCAAAGCATAATTTCAAGCATTTTTCAGTGATTTTTAAATATTTTTTAAAGGGATTTTAACGTTTTTATAATCTTTCCAAAGCCTTTTTTATGGATTATTTAATGATTTTTAATAAATTTTCAAGGACTTTTCAATGAATTTTTAAGGATTAGTATATTACCAAATCTTTTTTTACTTATTATTAAGATTATAAATAAGAATTCTTCAAGGAATTTTTAAGAATTTTTTGTAACGGTTCAAGGATTTCTTGAGTATTTTTCAAAGATGTTTTAACGATTTTTAAGGAATTTTTACCATTTTTTCAAGAAGTATTCAAGAATTTTTCAATGATATTTTAAAAGGAGTTTAAAATTTTAAGGATTTTTTAAGTATTTTTCAACAAAAATTTGACGATTTTTAAGGAATTTTTAAGGACTCTATAAGGATCTTTCTCGGTTTTATATTTTTTTTATTATTTTTTTTTAAGGTTTTTCAAAAGAATCTTTTAAGGATTTTTTAAGGATTATTTTACGATTTTTAATCATTTTTCAATGACTTTCAATGATTTTTCCAAGTTAAGTGTTACATCTTGTCTTATTTACTATTTTTTTAAAGTTTTTTAATAACAATTCTTAAGGAATTTTTAAGGATCTGTTACCAATTATTCAGGAAGTATTCAGTAATGGTTCAAGGATTTTTCAATGTCGTTTCAAAGAAATTTTAATGATTTAAGTAATTTCAAAGATTTTTTAACAAATTTAAATAAATAAAATGGATAATAACGGATTTTCACCAAGTAAAAGCCGACACATTTTTTAACAAGTTTTAAGGAATTTTCAAGAATTCTACAAGGATCTTTCAAGGTGGTTGTCTGTAGGGCTCACCTTATATGAAAAGTAATCATAGCAAAACCTTTTAGCTTCAAAATTGTGAACAAGTGAGTATAAACTGTATAAAATAATTTTTCTGAGAAAATGGTTACACATTTTTGAAGTTTTCTCAAAATGGAATTTCTCCCGAGAAATAAACCACCTTGTATATTTTGATGCTGAGATGCAGGCATATGTTACAGGGATTTGAATTAATCATTAAAAAAATTATTTTATGTCGTGGTTCTCTCTATGAAACATGCTGTATAAAAAATTTGTATTATGACATCATTTGTTGTCAAAATACTTAAGCTGTTTTCCGGCCATCAACCAGGTTTAACTGTTGTATTAAAACATTTTATCATGTGACGTCATCAAACATGTACACCAAAAAATGAGCGTTAGAAAACAGTGACGTTTTTTTGCCAATGTCAAATGTCATTTTTTGGGATGAAAGATTTTTTGAAAGTTTTATTAAACATCAGTAAACTTGAGTGATAATGAACGAATCTTTGCTTTTGATTATGGCTAATGACAGA
Organism: Neocrepidodera transversa; assembly: GCA_963243735.1. Lineage (NCBI taxonomy): Eukaryota > Metazoa > Arthropoda > Insecta > Coleoptera > Chrysomelidae > Neocrepidodera > Neocrepidodera transversa. The sequence goes on from OY725348.1 coordinate 14,108,872, forward strand.
TCATTAGAAGATCTCGTAACGTATTACATAAGAAATTATGAAGACAACATAACGCTGGCATTATGCATGTTTGAAGACGATACACATATAATAGAAATCAATCATGAACTGTGGCTATCTAATTATTTGGATTTTGACTTTTATCAACTGTTTAGAGTAACCAAGAACACGTTTTTTAAATTGCTATCAAAAATAGAATGTGCAGAAATAAATAAACCATATAGAGACGGGCATATCCCAGTCCCCAAAGAAAAACAACTTTTGGCAGTACTTTGGTGGCTAGGCAAAGGTGAAACGTTAATATCAGTTTCGGATAAATTTGGTTTATCTCTTCATACCGTTCTGTAATTCAATAGCAGTCTTCTCATCCAGTGTTAGAATGAGATCTTCTTTACCATTTTTACGTCTTCCATTTTAAAAAGAAACTGCTGGATCCACCGATTAGAACCTAACGAGGCTGGCTGGGGCTGGATCTCACTTGATAACCTAACTTTCTTCCCTTCTGTCAGTATCAAACACACTCTGAGAACGTTTCAAAAACAAATTAACTATAGAGATACGTGACGTCATCGTTAGATCGCCAAAATATAAATGTTTTAAACTGTTTAAAATTGGTTGATGGCCGGAAAACAGCTTATATTGATGCATGGTTGAAGTATATCAGGTTAGACATTGCGCAGGATATGTGACGTCACCTTGTGCCCATCAAAAATTTTTAATCTGTCATTATATGAGGTTATTGTCTTTTTTGACATATTTTTATTTAATTTCATCTATAAACTGATTAAAAATATATTGCGCTGTGTTTGGTGTAAACGTAATAATCGCTCTAAAAACAGTACAAAGTTTTTTCGATTTCCGAAGTGCCCTTTATTACAAAAACAGTAGGTTATTATATGAATAAAGATGTTTAACATTTTTAGACTTTATTTTAAGTAATACAAAAAAAGTTCTGTAAGATGTATTGTGTAATAGCTTTAAGTAGTTACGTATTCATTTATTAGTTAGCACTTTATCCAATATTAACTATAAAGCACTGCACAACTTATGAAAAATTTTATAACATTTATTTTACATACCAACTTATATGACTGTAAATCTAAGTTATACTCGTATTTACATTTGCAATATTCGTTCTTTGAGTGTAAATTAAGCACTAGGTATATAAAAGTCTAAGTAACATAAACCTGCAATAACAATATGCATCAAAAAGTTCCACTGATAATATAAGCTATTTCAAATCACTTTTTTATAAAAATTATTTTTTTGATTAAACATTTATAAAATCACTCTTAAAGTTAATCTAAAATATTTTATCGGTTACATATTTGACAATTAGTTTAACGATAAAATTAGCCATAACATAATTGAGCATTTTCTGGTTTTTACATCTAGCAATTAAATAGTTTTTATAATATAAAGCACATCGGAATCGTAAAAAAAGTTTATACCGTTATTAAAGAAGTTATCACTTTTAAGTGTACAATACTTTACAATACATTTTTATTAAATATATAGCCGTAAAAAAATAAAAACCATCCGAAAGAAACAATAACCCTATGCAATCCAATGTTAAATTATTTCGTTTGGACTCCAGCTGACGTCATGCGCAAACTTGGACGAATTTGGGACGTCTGAGTGTCTAACCTGTGTACTTTTTAAATCATGATATTGATGAGTATCTTTTAAAAATATGCTTCCCTGACGTCACAGAAAAAAAGTGAGCATTTGCAAAAAACTACCGTCCTACATTTGTGAATCACCTTGTAAATATAAATATGTTTACTAATGTATTACTAAAATATGTAGTACACAACAGAAATTCAAACTAACTTGTAAGTATTAAAAAAACAATTGCCGAAAAATGGACACTTCAAATTTAACACCCTGGGTCTAGAAAACAAGTCATAGGATTGGGTTGGCCCAACTAACACTTCTGGTTACTAAGTCGAGTATGATAACATACCAAAGTTTCAGAAAATTTGACCGGTCGCCACTTCACATAAGAAAAAATCTGATGTGGCCAGCACATGACCTCTCGCCATTTTTGAATCAAAAATTTACAGGTTAGCACAAGAAAGTATGAAAAAAAATTACTGTTTTGTAAATCTGGCAACAATGGCAAAAGTTTTGAAAATTTTAATGATACGAAAATAAACTATAGTATATACAAAATAAATGTGTAAAACTTTATTGCAGTTTTGTATAGTAATGACGTCATCACCCATAGCAACTGCCATTTCCGGTTGTCCGATTGGCACCAAAATCTAATCAGATGTAATCTAGGGTATCAGAATCCTGTATGCAAAATGTCAAATTTTTTCATTCAGTAGTTTTTGAGTTATCGTTACTACAACATCCATCCAAACACACACACACACACACACACACACACACACACTAACACACACACACAGACATCATCGGGAAAATATCAAAATCGTATTCTAGGGACCCCAAAACGTGTTTATCCATTGAAAACTCACTACCCAACTTTTAGCATGATTCCTATACCTCTCTTATCTGAAGTGCGAGAGGTAAAAATCGGCTGTGTCACCCCAGAACTTTCCTGGCTCCACTGTAGAGAATAGGATTATTTTAATTACAAAATACTAAGCATTACATTAATTTATGGAACACATTAAAATTAGTGAGCCGATGGTGAATATACGTCTACCAAATTGATATTTCAATTATGATCTCCTAAAATCATATGTGAAAACTATTGGGAATTCGGGAAAAATGTTTATACAATAGTTGTAGGGAATTTTATGCTTTACAACTTTGCACTGAAACATTTTGCACTAAAGTGCATAATTTATCTTCAAAATTAAAAAAAGGGAAAATCCTAAATGTGTATTTTTCTCGCCATCTAGCGGCGAAACTATGACGAATTCGAAAAAAAGTTGAAAATAAACGTTAAAGAAAATTTGATATTTTACAACTTTGCACAGAACATTTTGCACTAAAATGCATTGTTTGTCCTCAAAATCAAGAAAAACTAGAGAAAACCTACATGCACATTTTTACGCGCCCTCTAGTGACGCAACTATTGGAAATTCTGGATAAAGTTTAAGACAAAATTTATAGGGAATTTTATGCTCTAAAACTTTATACTACAACATTTTCCATTAAAGTGTATTTTTTGTCCTCAAAATCAATAAAAACTAGAGAAAACCTACATGCAGATTTTTTACGCGCCCTCTAGTGGCGCAACTATTGGAAGTTCTGGAAAGAGTTTAAGACAAAAGTTGTAGGGAATTTTATGCTCTAAAACTTTGTACTACAACATTTTGCACTAAAGTGTGGTCAAACGGTTTGGCAGTTATCGTGGAAGATTACACACAGACAGACAGAGAGACCATACGCTGGAAATGGTTTCAATCTTCTTGGGGAACCTCAAAATGGATATTTTCACCGATATCTCGATTTTTTTTGCTCGTTCACTATACTTTCCCGTTGATGGGTCCGGGAAAGTAAAATGCGGGTACTTTAGTAAAAATATCTCATGCAGCTGAACAAAAATTTTTTTGCAGATTTGTATAATTGGAACAAAATTAAGTTTTTAGTTGGTAAAAAAATTTAATTTATCTCTTCTCAAATACAAAAACCAATTCCTAAATAACTAATCTTGATTCTAAATCTATTCGAAAAAATAAAAAAATTACTGGATTTCGTAAACATTAATATTAGGGTATTTAATGAAACGAAGAGAGATAAAGCTTAATAAAGCTTTTAGAAGAATTACAAGCTTCTCGAATTTAATACAATTAATCGTGACGGGAAAACGTAAACGGATTAGTTTGCCAACAGATCTGTCACCTCATTAATATTGTTTTTCGTTTGATATTATGATAACGCTACGAATTTTAATATATATTTTTTAATACTCTTTAAATTTGCTCATCAGTTATGTTTATAGAATTTAATCACTTTTTTAACAGATTTTTCAAAAAAATACCTGCAATTTGAACAATAGTAGTTTGTGCAACAGGTGTGGATATGATGGCTTAGACAATCCACACGAGTTGAACAGTACATTTTATCTACAACCCATGAAAGGATAACTAAAAAATATTATAAAAAAAATTACAGTTACCGGATTTGAACCGACAACCTTCGTATCCGAAAGAGAGAGCGTTGCCACTGGGATATATCAAGGGCTGTCACGGATTTATTATAAAATCATATAAAACTAATAGGAACTTCATATTTATATTTAGTTTTTGATTTTTGGGGAAATAATATTTTTATTATTACATCTTGACGGCTAAATGAATATCTGGTGAAATATCATTTATTGAGTAATCATTGGAATTACTCATTTTTACAAATTTGTTGCTATATTAGTATAAAAAAATCTGACAGTCATTTTAACAGGTTATTTAAAATAAAAAAATAGGTAGTGGTGAACTCTGATTGGTGAATTTCAGGCTAATGAAATTATATCTATAAATACTCTGATTGGTGGATTTCCATATCTCAGGCTAATGAAATTATATCCGTTCAGTAGACTAATATTGCCTACATATAAATTCTGTAAAGTGTGCGTAGAATCCACAATATCCATGTGGGTGTAGAAGAATATTGATTATACTAGAGCAAAATTCTGCAAATAAAATCCACCAATATACGATTGTTATCTGACATGATTTAAAATTTGCTCTGTTCTTATATTTAAGTACAATTTTATGTTACATTTAGACAATAAATATTTAAAAAATAGTTTACAGATTTAAGAATTTAAAGTTAATTGAGAAAACTTAAATTTGTAAAACAAAACTTAGATTTTGTTCGTGTTATGATTTAGATCAAAGTTAAATGGCGTCGTTGAAGTAAACACGTTCATGTTGGCTCTTTGAAACTAAATTGATTTAAGCGGGTGAAAGTGCTTTTAGAAACACAAATTTTATCCAGAGTGAAGCGTAAGCTACAAATATTTAAATTGTAAAAAGAGAAATGTATTTCAAGTGTCTGAAATATTTATAATTAAAATTTACTACAAGTAACAACACATCAATATCACATGTTCTGTATTAAGGTGAATTATTAATCTGAATAAAACACACTTTACTCAAATTGTTGTTTATTAAATGAATGCTAAATGAGAACTGATTTTCAGAAGTATAAATATATGTCGTTAGATACAGTTTTTGTTAAAGTCCGTATAAAAAGCCATTCTTTGATATTAGTAGGCAGGGTCGGCTCCAGGCCAATGAAGATATATAAATATATAACTAGTAGAGTAAAATATTGGGGAGCAGCAAGAATAAAAGAACAAAGTGTACTCTTTTAGGATTTATTCCAAGCTTTCGAGCGTGGTTACGCTCATCATCAGGGAAGCTGTAAGTGATGAGCAACAAAATTGGTACAATAAAATGGGGTATTACAGAAAAAACATACCCCTAGTGAGATTGTTGTTCACAGGTTGTAAAATTAAAAATTGTTAAAATACAGATTAAAAACACGTCCACATAATAAAACATTGTACAATTTGTTAAAAAATAAAAATTGTTATTAAAAGATTTTTTTGTTTAAAACCGTATTATTTAAAATTACTAAAATATTAAAATTGAATAGCCAAAAGCTGTATGCTATTAAATTTAAATCAAGTTTTTTTGTTCCTCGTTTTTTTGAATTTATACATTTAGCGCCAAATTTGAAGTTCATTTTGACGGACGGTCTCCTCCTTGAAAGCCACACAGACCACAAAAATGGAAGGGTTAAAAAAAAGGGAGCAATAGGGCAACAGCTAATGAGACTGTAACCCTATTTGGGAGAGGAGACAAAGTGTACAGCTAATGAGGCTGTACGTCCTTGTTGGGAAGAGGCCATGCTGTGTGACAGATAACTTTTTGCACAGATGAAAGGAATTTTTATTGTTTGTAAACATTTAAAACATTCTAAAGTAGACGGTATAAATAGAGTTTTAGAAAGAATGTCTTCACTTGAGCACGGTATATAAAAATCAATATAACAATAATCAAAATTACTAGAAATTTTAATACCATTAACCTAACCAAATACTAACTAACTAATGGATTTATTGATGTTTTCCTTAGCTGAAGTAAATATATTTGTAATGTAGTGTTATACATTATCATAAATCATAAATTATTATTATTATTACTTTAAACATTTACAACAGCAAATAAATATCACATTTTATTTTTTATGACCATCTTCATTTTTGGTTTAAAGTACATTAATAGTTATTTATGTACCAAATCAGTAAAGTGATACTTTATCGAACGAGTCTGAGATTATGAGCCGAGCGAGAGAAGCGAGCGAGGCAAGTAACAGGCGAGTTCGATAAAGACACTTTACTAACGTGGTGCATACAACATTTTATCGCCAACCATAAAAATTTATAATTGAAAAAAGATATTACTTATTATATTTTATTACGTCAAAGTGAACAGAAAGAAAAATGCTTTTAAGTGACAGCTACAAACTATTTCTGTTTAAGGCTCTGCATGCCGCATTGAGAAATATAAACGAATATTCCACGCGGTCCGTGCGAGGCAATACTGAACGGACATGAATAAATACGAAATTTTGGTTTGTATACCGTCCGCTCGTGCACGATTACTCGGTTATCTTTTAAAAAAATACAATTTTGTTTTTTTCAGATTAAAGATAAAGGTTAAATTTAGGATTGTATGCATGTAAAATTTTTCAGAACCCGTAAAAGTTACCAGGAAATTGTAGTATTTTTGTAGTTTTTAAATTGTCGTACTTTTTCGTTTTTTTTTTTTTCTAAATTTGACTTGCATACAATCCTAGCTTTATGTTTTGTAATGCCAAGAATATTTAGAAATAAAGTAGAAAATTAAATATGTTGCTATAATCCAACACGAGCTGGACCCCTAAATCAGTCCAACAAATCAGCGGACGGTAGAGCCTTAATGTCAATGTCATAGTCATGTCAATGTCATAGTCATGGCTATGTTGATAAATAACTATAACAATTAAGTAAGTCGGTTCCTTCCCAGATTTCTGATTTTTACTGTAAAATAAAGTGTTTCTTTACTTCCGAAAATCGCTATGGTAATGTATGACTTTATTGAGGGTTGGCGATAAAATATTATTACAAGCACTACAAGTAAATCTTGAGAATTAGTAAAATGAAAACATTATTTAATTTGATATCCTTTTTTTATTGGCCTATAGCAGATTATCCGGTCCCGGACGATTTTTTAAACAACAGTATAAACGTACTTTAAAATTATCAGATCTAAAACTTATTGCACAATTACAAAGAGTAGCAGTTAATAGTTTAACTAATTAGGCGTTCTTATTGGTTTCAAATCATATTGCGAAAATAATCTTTAAAATCTAAATTTCTTTATAGTGTATCTCAAAGTATATGGTCTTAGTTTAAACTTCATTAAACAATTTACTATTTTATATCTCTTGTTATTAGATAAAGAAGTTTTAAATTCCTACCTGAACACCCAGGGTTGGGTTGACCAATACTATGAGAATTAAAATGAATAATTATTAACAATAGAGTAATAAACTAGATATTTAATTATTATTAATTTTTAACTTCTACAATGTAGTTTAATTATCGTATTGTTATAAGTAATGGTAATTTTTTAAATTTTTGTAAATAAATGTATTGGAATTTTAATTAGAATAAAACTCGAATTATTATTTTTACCTGAACTCCGCCTCTGAGGGTACATATCGTTTCGTCCAATAATCCCCTCATAAACTAAAAGTAGTAATGGTTATTTACCTGATGAATTATCGGTTCGTCCGGACGGATCAATTTTACATTTATCTTTAGGTCCACATGTGTTTTTCAGAATATAGGATTATTTTATTTAAAATTATATTACCTACTTGTTTTTCAGAAACTTAACTTTATAAACAAAAAATCCCGAATTCTAAAACTCAAAAACGATCAAATAGAAAAAATTAGGCTGTTAGATAATAAATATGTTTATTGTAATTTGTGAAATTGAGTTCCCATTATTATAGTTTTTAATTTAGTATAATTTAGTTTCTTATATCAATATCTAATTTTGTATTTGTGTTGTATTTAATATAATTTAAAATTTATTAAAAATATTTAGTGAATTAGTATTTTCTATAATATTAATAAAATTTGAAAACATCCGATTAATAACTATTAATTATGCTTCTTTGAATAAGTGAAATAAAATAACATTAATTAATCAAAACCATTATATAATATTCATTTAAAAATATTCTAATACATATGGAAAAGGTAATCTACCTGAAGTACGGTCGGACCAAACGATATATTTTCAGTATTTCAAATTTTGTTCATCGGACGAAACGATATTAAGCAGATTACGGACTAAACGACAATCTCTGATGCCCTGTCATAAAATATCTAGAAGTCGGGTTTCTTATCACAGTCAAGAAAATAAATCGTTTAGGGCCGTTTGCACCAACGATTCTTAAAATCGATCTTATCTAAGTTGATCTTAAGGTAAGATTCTCTTAAAATTTAATTTGGTTGCATCAAACAATATGACTGGAATCTTAACTAAGCACAGTATAACTATTTATTTTGTGTGTAAACCATACTTTTTTAGGTTAATTCAATTTTATTTGCTTATATTCAAAGCGCAATAGCTGACACATTATTATTTTGGAAATAAATCATAGATATTGTATAATAATAATATTAAATATTTTATTGGTCATACTTGTTATAATTACAAACGATGTAGCTAACTAAATATAATTTTTAAAATAATACTTTTTAATATTGATATATTTAGAAAACCGTAAGGTTGTGCAAGGCTTGTACATATAATATATGTAGGTAATAATGTTCAAACCTTTCTTACCGGTTTGATGGGTGTTTCGGAAATGCTCTATCTGCAAAGCCAGGTCAACAACACTCTCTATCGTTAAACAGAAAAATATAAAATATGTGAACGGTGCCCTCTGGTAAGCAGGCAAATGAGACTTATAAAAAATCATAAATTTTATAATTCTCCACTTTTAAAACCGGAAGTCACAGACTATCTGTTGTGGTTCCTGAGTCCTATCATAAGACTTTTTTTAGAAGTCTAAAAACTAGCTCTCCCATGCTATTCAAATGCTAGTTTCTCAGATTTATATGTCGTGGTACTAGGTGCAGTAATATTTCTATAGGCATCCTCTAGAACATTACTTTCATAAATATCCAACACCATTTCACACTGATTTTATTTTATTGTGCAGTATATGTTCCTTTATCTGACAGACAGTTTTAATTAAAAAAGGTTAGAAATGCATTCTTAAATATTTAAGCTTGCAAAAGTGGCGGCTTAAGATTTAGGAATACTTAGTACTTTAAGAAAGGTTTTAATTTTGGTGCAACAGATTTATCAAAATTTAAGGATTTAAGTTTGTCTTAAAATGTAAGTATCGTTGGAGCAAACGGCCCTTAATGAGATATTCTATACTATCTTTACTTATCTTTAACTCAACATATGTTTAACTTTATTTTATTGTCATTTTCATTCTAAAAATTGACAGATTACATTACATTATTTATTTTGTTAGTGATTTTAATTTAAATTGACTTGTAATGGTTTGTTTTGTTTTGGTTAGATAAAGTTTATTTTATTATTATTTTAAAATTAATTAATTTATATTAAATTCAAAATAATATTAAATCATTTTAAATGAGATGCCCGGCAATGGGCTGACAGGCAAATGTACTTGTCCGGCAATGGGGGAGTTTCCTCAATGTTGCCAACCTAGAAAAAGGTCTACCAACGGGGAAGAATTATTTTTGGTCAAAATCTACTTATTTTCACAATGATAAAATATGTGTACAACATTCTTTTGAGCTTTTCAGAATATATCGTTAGCGAAATATAATGATTGGTTGAAATTTCGTTGTCAAATGTCATTCGTCATAGAGAAAGTATAACAGAGTGACATGTTTCATTTTCAGATTATAGGATATTCAAACTACTAGAAAAATTCAGTTTAGTTCCACCAATCCTCCAAGGCTGTAGGTCAGTCGCTGAAAATGAAACATGTCGCTCTGTTATACTTACCCTATGACGAATGACATTTGACAACGAAATTTCAACCAACTAGAAGTAGGTTTTTATTAAAATCATTATATTTCGCTAACGGTAAATTCTGGAAAGCTCAATAGAATTTTGTACACATATTTTATCATTGCGGAAATAATGAAGGAGTCCTTCCCCGTTGGTAGACCTTTTTCCAGGTTGGCAACATTGAGGGTTGCCGGGCAGCCGGCTATCGGGCAATTGGTTGTCGGACAATCGACCCAGACCCAGTTTATCATTAACCTCTGGATAAACTTAGGTTCGTCAAGTATTTTTTTTATGTGTAGTGTGGTTAGTGGTGACGATATTTATAGCAGAATTGTGAAATTTTTTGAGGAATAAACGGTTGTATAAATGCTAAATATTACCTTGAATTTTTAAAATAAACATCAAGATACTCTTTTTTTCACATTATACTTGGAAAGATTTTTTTTCACTATTTTTGTTGCAACTGATTGCCACATATATCAAATCTAATCTTTTCTATTCCCTTGCCTTGTCATTGCTCAAATCCCATTCGTATTCACTCGTAATTTAAAAAATGTTCTCAACCTTACTAGAAAATAACAATTGGATAACAAATGATAGCAGCATGTCCTGCTTCATTTTCTACAACATTAAATATTGATGAAAATAAAACATATACGGTCATTTATTTTCATTTTGATTGTGGAATTCTAGGGAAATTTATAATACGACTAATTGGGAATTTAATTATAGACCATTGGCAACCCCCTGTGAGGGACAATGCGATTTAAGATCAGTCGCGTGCGATATGACCATCATATCCACATTTAATAAAAAGACTGGATCAGAAGTACACATTAAACAAATAAATGTGTTAAAATAATAAAGACAACTATGAAAAATTGCTTTGTTAATGAAATTTGGTTGAGCGCGTTCCAAAACATGATCCTTAATATGGAGAAGGACTTCCATCTAAAGAATCCAAATATCTTTGAAGTTATAAAGTTATTAAAAAAAACAAAAAAGTGAATGGAGAAGAATTTTACTAAAAATCTTCCGTCTTTATGCATTGGTTGAGGTAATAAATGGATCATTTATTTAAAAATACTTATATATAATTCAACGAGTGGCATCTTGACTATGGATAATCCCATAAGTTATTTCACGAAACGTGTTGTCAAATATTAATTTTACCTTCGATAACTATAGGAAAAACTGTTAACTTTTACAAGTTATCAAATCAAATCATTATTACAGTATTATCATTTTATTTTAAGTGTGTCGTTCCTTTCTGGAAGCCGATATTTTGCCACTTCGTTGTTTGAAGCTTTTTTGCACTAGTTTTTTGTTTTCAAATAGGTCAACATAAAATTTTCTATAAAGCCATTATTTTATAAAAAATTAGAATGTTCCATTTGTCCAAATTAGGCGAGGTCCTGTCTATTTCTAAAAAAGTGCCTTTTCTATAGTCCTGTTAACACAAGCAACGGTTACTATTTTAAATCCGCTGCGTTCACAAAATATTTATTAAAAAAGCAGATGTAACCCTAAAATAGCTGCCATCGCTTTAATAAAATGGCAAGATTGCTATACAGTTGGATTCATATTGAGCTCAGATTTAATCGAAAGGATATTAAACAATTTTGAGTTTGTTTTATCATGAAAAATACTGGCTGTTTAATACCAAATTATGGCAAGATAACAATCTAATAATAAGCAAGTAGTTAAGTTTAAGTTTTCTTTTCTTTTGGAAAAAAATCTTTTACATTCATAAAATTAAATCGATTTTGTTTACAATTCTAATTTAATTTTGAATAGCATCCCAAAAAATGGCACCTATCATGATAACACATAAATGCCAATTACTTTGAAAAATGGATTTAATTAGATTTTATATCTTTTGTTGAAAGCTGGCCATTAACTTGTTAATCCGTTAATCTTTAATTAACGAAGTTAACAAACTGCTGAACTGATTAACAGTTAAGTTAATTTCAAAAAATGTTAAAGCTCTTGTCAAATTCCGTTAAAGTCTATTCTGTTAATTTAGGCCCTGTACAAATGAGGATGGTAGATGCCGCGTTTGTCTAACGCGCATTAGCCAAGTAGCAAGGAACGAATAGGATCGTTCACATATTCACATGCGAGCGCGCCCTTCGAACGTCGTGTTTGCAGAGTGCTTCGAGTTACTTGAGTAAGCATGAAAGCATGTAACCGTTGTACACATAATCACCGCAGTGAGGCGCATGCTTTTGCCCGGTTGACATCGTCGTACCGTGTTAAAAGTAATCTTCGTACAATGGATATGGAACATTTGGATACAGAACTCTTCATAGATGAAGTTCAAAAACGCAGATACATTTGGGATACGTATTACAAAAATAGAACCGTACAGACGAAAGTTTTAGGTAATTATACACGATTTATAAACACAATAACATAGAAGTCATTCAGAGGACTCAAGATTTCTACAACCCGTCATACGTGCCGCGGAGTTATCTCTCGTTCCCATTCCATTTCTACAATCAATTTGATTACGGGGCTAATTAGCAACGAAACCAACATCCACCAATGCATCAAGATGGCTTCTCCGAGTGCGTCAGTTATAACAGCCAATATTTATTTGCAGAAGATATAAGTATACATTTGGACATCGGATTTTCGTTAAAAAATGTTCAAGTTAAGTTATTTTTAACAACAATCATTCAAACAAATAACTATTTAAGTTTTACATTTATTTACTTTAATATTCATTTTTCTATTACTATCTAGTTAAGAATAACAAATCCAATAGTTACATATTCGCACGTTAATAAGTAATCTTTTACTAAAGATAACAGTTTGTCAAAAGAGGTTACACTCATACGGAAGAACTAAAAAAAACTTTGGAGGGCATTCCCTTTATTTTTGGGTACAGAGTCATAAACCAATCCATGGTTAATCTATTACAAGGTGCACCCACAATCTTTGTCGCCTTCGCCTTGCTCTGCATCTACGGTGTAACAACTAACACAAGTTAACTATTCTAGCTCCATAGCTGTACTGGGTGTCCACTATGCCAGTAAACCGCGGCGCCAAGTAATATAATGTATCCGGTACCACAAATGGTAATATTAGCAATAATGAAGAAGAAAGGGATCATTTATTCAGCACTGTTACTAAGTCTAAAGAGAATACGTTTAGGGGCCACAAATCTCTGAAAAACAAAGCTCAGAATTTGGTGAAAACTTGGCTACGACTCAACATCGAAAGAATCTTTTACGGATGTTGCCTTTCTAGGTGAATCGATTTATTAAATATAACACTGCTATCCCGTTAAGATGAGAACAGGGTATTGCATTGTCAATCCATACTGTGAATGCGGACAAATTGGATCCTTAAACCACATTAAATTAGAATACCCAATACTGGTAAAATTTCTTAACAAATTTAAGATACAACTGTAAACCTATTTTTTTTCCTTTTTTCTTGAGTCCTGAGTGCTATTACCCCATTACCGAGGAATGCTCAATTGCTGAGAGCAAGTTTACACTGGGTAAATTAATCCATAAAACATAGGCCAATAAAAGAGTGAAGAAGAAGAACTTTTATACTTTCAAAAATAATCTACAGTAAATATTTAAGTTTTTAACTTAACTTTTCGCACAAAAATTAGTTGGCTAATTAAAATTAAACAAATTTAAAAAATCAAGCCTCAAATCGATTTATATCTGGTGTAGAATATTTCAGATTAAACTAGTTGGGCCAATATTTTATAATTACAATTTAACTAATTACTTATACTTTTAATATACTTGTAACAAGACAGTGTTACTCTACATAATGTAACAGAAGTAAGAGAACACTTAGATAATCATTTCGCAACTGGGATAGGTAATGCTGGAACGATTCGGTGGCCTCCAAATAGTCCTGATCTAACGCCTTTGATTCGGTGGCCGCCAAATAGTCCTGATATAACGCCTTTTAACTTAACCTAACGCCAATACTCTTATTGCAATAATTAGGGAGGAAATAGAACTTCTTAACTATCATAATAAGAATACATTTACTGTCCATTATCATTAAAAGTATAAAAGCTAGAACTATAAACATATATATTGTGGTTATGACAAAAAAAGCACTATACGAATCTGTCATAATATACAGGGCGTTCCATTAAAATAAAAAAATTAATTTGATACCTCGTAAGGCATTGACGCTACTGGTATATTTTAAGAAAATTAATTTATTTCCTTCATCTTTTATATAAAACTTTTTTTTGGTACCTGGAAGCATGACAGAAATAATAGGGTGGTCAAATTATAACCAATAACCCTGTACCTTACTTGTTTTTGTCCTATTTACCATCCCAAATACAGAATGGGTTTTGTTTAACTTTACCTTGCGTTGTTTTCGTTTAAATTTAACGCTTTATCGATTATCAAAGTTAACTTTTTAATTAAGGAATTAACGAAAAACAAAGGTAACTTTTGGATTAACTGAGCCCACCTTTGCTTCTTTTTATCATTATGGACAACGGAAGTTACCAGAGTAAAATTAGTGCCTTGCAGAAGCAGGACAAACAAAAGATATATTTATTTATAAAAATTAATGTAAAGCAATAGTTTTATTAACTTTTCTCGATTAAGATGTATTTTATTTAATTTATTGTTTTGTCAATACTTTATTGTATTACATTAAAAATTGTTTTATGTAACGGAGAATATCAAATTCTGTTTCATAGCTATTTACACTAAAGATCGACCAGACGATGCACCTTTATTCTATAAAATAACTAAAACAGAGTTACTTTTCCCACCTAACAGTTATACATCAAAGTTTTAAAAATTGTTTGAGAATAAAATATTGATTTCCGCATTTTTTCTATCTACTATAAAGTAGTTTATTCTTTCATCGCAACCAACTAAATCGTTTTGAAATTTAAAATCATCAAAAATAATGGAGATTTTTTATCCGTGTTTCGCAGTTTTCATATATAGAGAGATTAAGCGGCAAAAAAAATGTAGGAAAAAATAAAATCTGCTTTCGACTTCGCAGATTTAGATTTAGAAAATAAAGAAGTAGTATTTGTCTTTCGACTACTAATCTTTAAATCCGCAATAAGTCTATACGCACAACAAAATTATGATAATCTTACCTTACCTTATATACTACAGTATATATGGTATAAGTAGCGGGAACGCAAAAAGAGGTCAAAGATTAGTATCATTTCAGGGGTTTTTAATGATGCTGAATCGATTGCCGACGGATGGACAAAACCATCTAATAAGAGTTTTTTTTCTTCGAAAACTCTAAAAAAAATTCATGGGGACTGCCGTTAAAAGTGAAAATTTTAAACTATGTAATAACAGTGGTTTTTACAAATCTTAGATGTACTTTCTGCGTAAAAATTCAAATTTTTATTATCCTTCAATAACATTTGCTTAGTTGGAAATTTTACAACCACCGGGTTTATTTTTGAGTGAATTTGGAATTTGAGTGACATCAGATAGATTTTTATGACGCCATTAAACATTAAACTCGCCTGGCCAAAAACTGCTGACGGCTTGATTTGTATAGTAAATAATATCAATAAAATCGAAATAAATAAATCTTAACAATATCGGTAGTATACAACTCCTGTCTATGGATCATAAACAACCCTATTTTTTAAATAATTACCTTTCAGACAATAAATTAAAAATAAAACAAGACATAACATTCCCGACATTTTCAATTTAATAAAACTAAAATTTTATAGCAACTGACTGACGACTAAGCACACCTTTCCAGGAGCAGACAGTCACTCTACAAAATTTGAAGGAAGATATTTAATTAACAAAAAGTGGCTAGCACCAGCATGTCCCGAGGGACCCTTTTTCCAAGGAGGAGAATAAAATGTAGCGTAAAATATTAAACATAATAAAAATTTAAGCATGTTTTAAGTTATATATGTAAATATTAAATATTTTGAAAATAAAAGGATTACGTTAAGTTGTAACTATTTAAAAGGATAAACCAAGGAAGGAACTAGATTCCTTCTTGCTAAATTATATTTTAATATAATAAATGTTTTTTTTAGGAATCCATGCACTCGTTCGGAGTTTAGATATAGGAAGAACTAAATTAGTAAGATAATAAAATATGTCATCGAGATAAAAACAGACCTGTCAGTCAATACTAACATTATAATACTAAAAATACATAATAGTAGATACTAGTTTATCCATTATAAATTGAATAACACGGTTATGTGAAGATTAATCAATATTTAATATATCTGCACTCACGCCAAATTAAGAAACAAAAATAGTATTTACTGTACCCGTGTAAAATCTGGTACACGTGTTCATTTCCCCAAAATTAGATGGTACCCTTAAATAAATTAAAGTAAATTTCGTTTGATTATTTATCAGTATTGCTCACACCTTTGAGCTTAAACACTTTATTTATATATAATTTACATTCAAGTTAAAATTAATCTTACTCTTTTGACTTCAAAGTAAAACAAGTTTCTTACGTTATAGACTACAAACTACAATGTGGCGCTTCTGGATGAGGACAAAACATATAAGGTCAGCCTGCAAAAATTATGAGCACTCTCGTTTTTATTTTATTTTAACGACTTACCGTGTCTAGCGCCTTTAAACAACGAATAATCAACATTGTCTGGCGCTATCATTCGGGTAGCTCTGGATTTTATTACTGACTCTAATATTAGATTTGTTCTGGTTTCAAAAAATGTGCAACAAACGGAGCACGAATTTTATACTACATACTACACATGCGTCTGGCTTTCTCGCATATATATATTTTTCGAAACCATAGCAGACCTATTAGGTTTGTTCGACTTGTGACCAGAGCCAGAAAAAAAATAATCAAGAGTTTCCGCACTTTGCAATATGGTGTTTGCGTTGTGTTTTGAATTTTTTTGAACTAGTTTAAATCATGTTCGCGATTTTTTTTAAACCAATCAGCCAAGATAGAAAAAATTTAGGCATTTGTCTCATCTTTTGAACTAAATTAAAGGCAATCCCAATATTAAACGAGTACACGGTCAGTTCTTCGCATCATCGCTTATTCGTAAGAACTAAAGACAACTTAATAAAACCCGAATGGAATCGGTTAAACTCTTTGATCAGACTCCATATCAACACCCACAATCAAGAAAAATAGATCGAGGTTACATCCAACCTCGACTCCAGGGACGGTTCTGGAACAAACTCAACATTCTCACTGTTCAAAAGACCAAGTCCCATTTCCACCTACGGGTGAAAGAACAAATCCTCCACACCCCAAAGCAGTAGGCCACTTCTTTCAAATGCCGCCTCCAAAGCTTCCTAAGGAACCCCCACAATCCCCGCTTCCAAAATGATACGAATATCCTCCTCCAAAATATCCTCCTTACTCCCAATCCCACAAACCATGACCCTCCCTTCACCTCTGATGACATAGCCTCGGCTTGTCAAAAGGAAGAAACTCTGCCCCAGGTCCTGGCAATTTCAAACGACAGGCCCTGAAAAACCTTCCCGCCACCATTTCTTCCTATCCTTACCATCCTTATTAACTCTTGCCTTTAGCGTTCCTATTTTCTAATTTGCTGGAAAGCTTCCCACATTATTCTGATCCACAAACCCCACAAAGACCTCATTTCCCCAAGATGCACTAGTGAGACTTCATACCCAAGCCTCAAAGCCTTCAACCTTGGTCACTGTGCATCGGTCGTCCTATTTAATGTTTAAAAAGCGTTTGATCAAATCTGGATGCCGGACCTGTTCGGAAGCATTCAAACATCGAACTTCTTATCCCCCTCATTAGATTTATTCACTCCTACCTCACAAACAGAACCATTCGTGTCAATCTCTGATGCCTTCACTCCACAAGCTGGACTCCTCCAAGGCTCAGTGATAGCCCTCATGTTGTATCTCATATATACGAACGACATTTCACGCGCCCCTTCACCTAGTATAGTAGATTCTGTAACAAGGTTAGAATGAAAAATTCGACACGAGTGGAAAATTCCGAACGCGAGCGTCAGCGAGTGTGAGGAACCACGAGTGTCGAATTTTTTCATTCTAACCGAGTAACAGACTATATTTTCTCCACGATCAAAAAGTATGAATCAAAATTAAATTAAATCTGAACACAAGTTATTTGTTGACATATTTGTATTACATTGTAGTAATATTTATAGTGTTATGGTACACTTACCGAAATTAAAATCTGGTGAATTGGTGTTTTTTCATAATTTGCAATTTCAGATATTATTAAATTCTATATGTACTTCACTTGATTTTTCACTCATTATTTTGTTTAAATTAAAACTTGTTTTGAAAATAATTATTACCGTCGCCATTTTATATCTGACACTGACACTTTTGAAATACATGGCAATCCCATATCGTTTATTTCGATTACAGAAAATCCATTCTTTACCTTGATAAAGAATGAAAATACATGCAAAATGCATAAGAGGCAAGTATTATAGAATAAATATTCAGACTCTAGAGTGTGAATGTTTACATTTTATTATTAAAAATGATTTCAGAATTCATACATTCAGTAATGGTCGTGGAGAAAAGATATTCAGCTGTATGCTGATGATACTGCGATCTTTGCACTAGAGCTCTAAACACCAAAACCCAACAATTTCTAAACCACTTCTCTCAGTGGTGTAGTAAATGGAGGGTGACTCTAAATCTCCAAAAATACCAACTCATCATCTTCAAACATCCTAACTACACCCTAAAATCAAATCAATCTCTCAAAGACATCCATCTGAGACTCTGGGGAGAGAGGCTCGTAACCATGGGAGTATGCTTTACGTGAATTCTAAACTGGGCCACTGAAGTCCAAAGAACTCTTGACAGAGTTAGGAGACAAACCTCCCTGGGAGCCCTGGGTGGTAAATTTGAAAGATTTAATCCCCAAACCCTACTACACACATACATAACCTACATTCATCCAATCAGCTCTAAACTTCTTCGCCCTCCCTCCTCATCTCTTGCACGTCGTCACGGCAACCAGAGAGGAGGATCCTCATTAAATACTTCTACCTCACCTAACGTTTCCTATCCAACGAAATCCACGAACACACTAATATGTTACCAATATCTTTCAGATTAACTGACCTACAAGGAAGATAAGTCGGGAGAAGAATGGACTAACATCTAGATCCCAACTGCAACTCGAGTGCCCACCGCTTTTGCCAAGTTTAAGTGTTTTGTTGCCGTAAAAAAAAATATTTATTTTATTAATAGAAGTCTTGACTATCTAAATCTAACCTGTGCATAAAAAAATATTTATTTTATTAAAAGAGGTGTCTTATTAAAATGTTCGACTCGACAACCCAGTTAGCGTGATCGTGAAAATTGTTATGGGCGCCACTATTTGTATTGAAACAACAAAGTTGGATCTGTCTCATTTTTAGAACTGAAATATTAACTTTCTGCGTCATTAAATTTGAATATTAAGTTACCATGCGCTTTCAGGCACTTGATCATCTCGTGCAAAATAATGATTGGCTTATCAATAGGAACGGATTTATTTCTTAGTTATTGTATCTATGATAAAAGTAAACTTGAATATGCCACATTAATTTGTTACCGGGAAATAACACTTACTCTAATAGAACGTTGAAATAATATAATAATTTTTAAATTCTGGAATTTTATTTAGTTGGAAGCTATTTGCATAACGATCTTAACGATCACTAAACTTTTATAGGAGAATATTAAATTTGATTACAGATCTTTGTAAGAATTTTAGTTTTAATGAATTCCAGTGAGATTTTTACCTTCATTATTCCACGTTCTAAAATACAATTTTTGAAATTTACCATTTTCTTCTTATTTTAGCGAATAAAAAATATACAATATCTTACAAAAACAATTAAAATTATAAAATGGTTTTTTTGTCTTACCTTTTTCATAACATTCATAAAATTTGAAGGAAACATCGTGGTAGATTGTCTAGTTCTCTTTTAAAAAAATTATAAGTTCTGATGTAGTCTTCGCATATCGATATTTTTTTCGTAGATACTCCATTATTTATCTGAAACAAATAACAATAGTTACTATTTTTAAATATTAAATTAAGAAAAAAACAAACTAAGAAAATATTTCCACGGTGACTGACCTTCCCTAATCCGAAGCAATTCAGAAACTGAGTGGTGGTACGTGAATAATCCCTAGAGAATATACCTCCGCTACTTCTAATTTCAAGAACCTCTCTCATGAATAGTATAAATAGGACTTAATCACTTAAGATATATTTCGAAATATATATATCCCAACATTTACGAACATTTTGTAACCTCTACATATTGCAGAGGCGTTTAATTAATATGTTTATTTTATTAGATCATCCGCCAAATTTTCAAATCAATTTATTTTCTATTACTTTTCTTAAAACGTTTTTGTACTGAAATTTGATGGGTTAATGGGGGAGCGGCAGGGTAAGAAATTTTTTTATTATTTGATTTTTCATTTTATTTTTATATATTAATATTATATGAGATTATTGTGTGAAAATTTAAAGTGGTTTGGAGTAAACTAACGGATATATTGAGTTGTAAGTCTTCTCACCGATCCGGTCTCCCACAACTTAATTATACTTAGAATAATTATCTACTTATTTTTATTCTTAATTGCGATTGTAAAAATCACAAAATTCTCCGATGGGTCTTTACGACAAAAATTTTAATTAAACTATCTATTCGAAAAAAAATTTGATTATACTCTTATTAGATTGCCCTTAACAAGAAATATTTCATGCTTATGCAATTTTGGTTTCCTATTAGGATTACTCCGAACAGTTCACGCAAATGGTACTTCTTTTTTTAGGGTTCCGTACCCCAAAGGGTCAAAACATAACCCGTCCGTCCGTCTGTCACACCGGTCTAGCAGCTAAACCGTTGGAGCTAGAGACTTCAAATTTTCACAGTTTGTGCGTCTTGTTGGCCCAAAGCCATATAAACTGTAAAAAATATTTTTTAAAGTTTTCAAGGAGGGCTCCCATACAACTAAAGGGGGCGCTGAAAAAAAATTGGCCTACCCCATCGAGTGAGATATCGTTGAATAGAGCTTATTGAGTAGATAAAAGGTATATTTTTTGTTTTAAAAAATATTGCAATACATAGGCATGAGAAGTCGTCAAAGTCAGCTTTTTTTACACAATTTTGTTCCGAAGAATTTTTTAACTTTCCATTGACCTATAAACTTGAAATTTGGTGATAATGTTTATTGTTACGTATATTTTACCAACAAATACCAATATATTAATAAATATGATTTTTTCATTAACCTTCCCTCATTTTTAGGGATCCGCACCTTCGTATATATGTAAATTGTGATATTCGATATTATTAATTTTGTTAAGAAATGCATTTTTCGTCTCATAATTTTGTTTTCTTCGTCGAACGCACATGCGCCTGGTTATTTTTCTTTTCAGTTCTTTAAATCTTTTTACCAAGTATTTTTGGCTTATATTCTACATTTGGTACGGAACCCTAAATGTGAGAAGTCCGACACGCACTTTACCGATTTTTTAAATTTTTTTATACAGGGTGTTTCATTGGGAAACGGGCATACGTTAACTAGAGATAGGGGTCACCTAGGTGATTCTAAATAACTCCCATATGATGGGTCTAGCGGTATTTATAACCGAGATTATCTATTTGTCCATTTCTTTAATGTCCTATAACTTACGATCCACTTTGTATATTTTTTTATATTTGAGCTACACATTCTTCATAAGTTGTAAAATCCATTGAGACATTCAAAAAAAACAAACTCTAGGTCCGACTTCACAAAAAATGTACAAATTTGGTCATCCCCAAAACAACACCCTGTATTCCTGAATTTACAATGTTTGGTTCCATATTCAAAAAGAGCGCAAAAAACTAAATCAAAAGGTAAGATAATAAATCCAATAATTTATCCATATCTCAAATGTGGTCAAATGTTAATCATAAATGAAAAACCAAAATTATGTACCACAATAACATTTATTAAAAAAAATTTTTTTTTCTAAGGGCAACTAGTTTCGGTTAAATAACCATCTTTAGGATTATAATAAATATACATCGTGTGGGTTGCAATTAATACGAAGTAAAAGAACAACTTACCAAGAAATTAATAGGAATTAAATATTAAATAAAATTAGCATATTTTAAAAAAGGTGTGCCACTACTAAGTACAGGAGGGAGGTAGGATAATAATGAGGAGAGAAAGGGGTACATGAAAAATAAAAAGTAAACCCAGGTGGGTAAAAAATACTAATTAAAATAAATTGTATTAGAATATAAATTTAAGTAAAGAAAGGGTTGTGAACCTAGTCACAGTGAGACGCCTTTTTGGGCGTTCAGAAAAAGCCGAAACAAAGGTAAGACAGGAGGGTTTCAGGAACAAAACCTCCAGTAAAAGGAAAACCTGCATGGGATGCCCCATATGAGCAGGTAAAGCGAATATTGTCGGAAAAAATCCAACATAGTGAAAAACAACCACAATCATGGCAACTGGCAAGTAAGGCAGTCCACCAAAGGACACAATGAAGTGTAGCGAACATTAAACGCTCCCTCAAACACTTAATATGAAATTTACGTATTAACAGCATCAGGGCGGGTTGTATACAGCTCAGTTACCGGTAAATCCAAGTTTAACTACTCAAAGCGAATTGTATAAAACGCGTTTACCGTAAAACCGCGTTTAAGTTGGTCAGTTTACCAAACGCCCAAAAATGAACGTTTAGGAGTTAACGATGCTATTATAACCTAAAACTCAATTAGCTGTCAAGAGGTTTAGGAGCTACGGTTTTTCAAGATTTTTATTATTTTTTCTATACTTAAAATGGATTTAACAGATGATGAAGATTTCAACGAGTTAATAAATATGTATTTACATCCTCAAAATCCCAGGACTTTTAGAATGAGAACCAACCTATTTACTGACTGGAGTTTAGAGGAATTTAGGTATAGTTTTCGGTTATCGAAACGGTTGTACGTATTCTGGAAGAAAAACTTTCTCCGGTATTAGTTTTGGCAAACAGAGAGGTTAGTAGGTTTTTGGGTTTATTTAACAAACCATTTCTAGGAATAAAGAATTGATGGTGTCTGAAAAAATTCTCCTAACGTTAAGATTTTTGGCCACGGGCTCAATTTTACAAGTTGTTGGTGTTTTTTGAGTCATTGATAAGTCCA
This sequence comes from Neocrepidodera transversa, assembly GCA_963243735.1. NCBI lineage: Eukaryota > Metazoa > Arthropoda > Insecta > Coleoptera > Chrysomelidae > Neocrepidodera > Neocrepidodera transversa. The sequence continues at coordinate 14,132,068 of OY725348.1, forward strand.
CTGAAAGTGGAACTATTTACCAGTGTCTAATTGCTATTGCTAACCTTCGGCCACAATTTGTGATGATGAAAAGCCTTATTTTTTCCTGGTTGAAAATGGCATCAGTCCTTTTGCACTAAATTTTATTGAAATATTTTTTGACTATTTCAACAAGATGCCTCTCTTCCTTAGCAGAAAAATTAGGAGACCTTGTTTTTTCTCTTTTATTTACTTTTACCATTTTCTAAACCGGCAATATACGTCCAGTTTCCAACCTGCAGACCATAGAGAAAGTATAAATACTGCAGACTTGCTGAGACAGCATACTATAGAAACAGTAGAAACAGAAACAGACTATTTTCCTTTTATTGTTAGGTTATATTCTTGACAGTTCAATGCCATTTGAACTATTTTTGCGTTGCCAACCTTATAAAAACCGGTTATACAACCGGTAGATTCTTGACTGGTCAATTAAAATAAAACGACTGTTAACCAAACTCCAGTCAATACAACTTTTATACAACCCGCCCTCAACGTTAAAGTAAAATTTAAACTATTCTGTTACGGGGTTGGTAATTAAAATAAAAACAAAATTAAAAATGCAATTTTTATTTATATTTTTAAACAGCTACTGCTATAAATTTAACAATTTTTAAATTCAACAAATTTTGTCATTTTTTGTCTTACTGTGGAGCTTTTCCATGCAATTCTAAATTTAACAGTTTACTTTTGTGATACACTAGACACTTTAAGAGGCCCGCACTCCACTTGACTTTTGTGATTGCTTGTTAGAGAATTACCCAAATAAATTGGGTGTAAAAATTGTTTTTTAGTATTTTCCGGTTAATGATAAGTAATCCTACCCTCTAGTTCAATTTTTTCTGCACACCAGATGAAGGAAACGAAACTGATAGAAACTAGAATACAATAAATTTATATTTTTACTTATATTGTACGTTTTGAACAAAAGGAAGCCTGAAACCAACTGATTTTTTATTTAAAAGATAAATTGTACATTTAACAAAACTCGTTTGCTTTGGTATAACAAAAACAGGTTATCGTATCTAAGGCTATCTTTGTTTTAGCTGCCCCTGACACACTGCACGGTATTACAGAAAACGCCCGGGTCCGTTCCAGATAGGTACTATAGAGTTAGTTCACTGCTGAAAACTGAGTCAGATACATCGAACAAATCAATCAATCGATTAACTGTCATATTGATTATTTCACGTTATTGTTCCTTTATTTGTTTTTTATTTATTTATTTATCCTTCATGAAGTATAAATAGGTTTAGTTTAAAAATATTCCTTGATCTTTTTAATATTTTCATTTAACTTGTTTAATATTTCTGTGATGATCTCTTTATCTACTTTAATACTATTATAACTTTTTGTATATACATATACTTAATGTAGTTTAAAAGTTGGAATTGGATTGGATTGGATAAGTAACCCATAATTTTATTCGTTCTAATAAAGATTTATCTACTTCGTTTTCGCCCGGTACACAAAGCAAAGCTCGACCAGACACATTGATCTAAACGTATTCAGCCGTTAATAACATCCTTCGCAAATTCTCAGCGTATGCCAAGTTCTTCGCGAATACGTAAATCGATAACGACAAATTCCACTCGACGTTCCAGTGGTAAATTAACGTCATTGGATCTTTAGTAACTAATTATATAATTTGAGGTCAGATAGTCATGAACCGACGTCGTTTTTAGATGATTGGCAAATGGTTCATATCCTGACGCCTCATTAAGAGGTGTCGACGTTTTATAATGAATTAATTCAGCCTCTTTGGGATTCGATAAGATATATTTAACCCCGACACGGAGAGCGGAGAGCGTTCGCTGCTTGAGAATTAGGAGAATTGTGCATGAAAGACGAAACGAAGATTTATGTTTCTGCTTCACTCGGTAGAGGTGTAGATTCGTTTGATGTTAAAGAAGTCGTTTATTTAGGATAAGTAAGACATGTCTATTTTTAATAAGCTAATATAAAGTGACAATTTATAAATTTTCAATCGAAATTTATTAATTTATATTAAAATTTCCAATAAATAAATTGCTTTTTAAAATACACTGCACTGGATGTTTAATCATGTTTACACTGGCAAAATTTACAAAAGAAAAAAAATGCGCCTTTATTAAAAAAAAATATATTGTTTTATGAAAACAAAACATAATAAACAAAAAGTGGCTTGGTTAGTATGAAGTGGTAAGAATAGCTTTTAGTTACCTATACTAATTTAAATTTTGCTGTCCAAATAATATATTATAATCCCATACGAAAGATCTCAACAAATCTCAATTTGTGTTCTATGAAAATATAAAATAATAAACCCAGCAAGCTAACAGTATTCAAGTAGCTCAGCTACGGACAAACAGGCAGTTATAGTTGACTTAGGTCACTGAAAATAGTAGATGGGCCAAAGCTAAAGTGGCCCGCTATCGATTTCTAAAAACAAAATTCGATACCATTTCGAGTTATCGCTGGGACAGGCGGACAGACAGACGGTTGTATAGTTTACTTATGTCACTGAAATTAGTGGGTGGGTGAGCTAACGTGACCAGCTAATGATTGCTGAAAACAGAGCTCCAAACTTTAAAACGGTACAAGTTAATCATAACAAACAAATTTTATATATCCTATTTCTTCTTCGTTTGATTACTCCGATATAAATTTATTTTTTTAACTTTTATATGATCTTCCTAAGTTCACTCTTGATGTGGTCAATCAAGACTCTTACAGAAAATTACCGAAAGATCCAACAGAGAAGATCTTAAGAAAAACTACCAAACTGATAAAAAAATCGTCATTGTCAGAGGAGATAAAGAAAAAAATATGCAGTAGTGAAGCTCTACTAAAAATTACCAAAGATAATGTACTCTTAAGACCAATATCAAGTGTCATAGGATCACCAACTAACAACCTGAACCAGTATCTAGCGGAAATTCTGCAAACACACCTGGGCAAAACAACCGATATTCTGCACACTTCATCTATCACTTAAAGAGCATTCATCACCTTAGAGCCTAACAGCATCTTAGTCAGCTTTGACGTCATATCATTATTTACAAATGTGCCGCTCGAAGAAATAGTCAGTTATATAGGGAAGATTTTTCCGACACCTAGCAAATTCACGAGATCACCATGGGAAGCCCACTCAGTCCAGTTGTGGTCAATTTTTGCATGATAAAATTTGAGAAGAGAGCTATCCACACTTCTGAAAAATAACTGGAACATTTTCTGAGGTATGTAGATGACAAATTTGTAGTTTGAATTCAAGGAACAGAAGACCTGTAAAACTTTATAACCTATCTAAACAGTTTTCAAGTCCAGTTCATCATGGAAAAACGACGAATTCTTTTCCTAGATGTATTATTGAACTAGGCCACAGAGTATACAAAAAAAACACACACACTGTTCGATCCAACCATCAACCTAAACGAAAACGGACTGTTATCTTAAATAGAGTTTAATGTGAACCAAGATATGGCAACGCTGAAAGGAGACACCTAATAATAGTGCTACAAGCAAACGGAGAAGAAAGCGAATCCTGGTAAAGAACAGTACCTACCAAGCAACTGTCTATCTACAGTACAAAAAAAGTGTCTGCAGTCGCTTAGCACATATTATCCAACGGGTACCACAAGTTCCTTTTAGAAAACACTGAAATGTTAGCAACATCAAGATATTATACGACCCGATTGATCTTGGAAGCAATAGAAATATACAAATATAAAAATAATTTCAATAGAAAGGAAGAAACAACAACATTACCTGGAATCCGGCACACAGCACGAAACAGAGCGATAATAAAACCACCAGATTCCAGTCGCGCCAAAAAAGCGCGCGCGCAGACACACATCTATGTGACACATTCGAAGCGAAGGAAGTTTCAGTTTCAGTTGATACATCACATCTTCACCATTATTATTTACAATTTTTTAAATTCAAAAGGTTATCCGTTATCTCAAATGTGGTCTACCGATGAAGTAATAAAACTCAAAGTCGAGTACCACAAATTTTATTAAAGTTGAAAATGAAGACGGTTGGCAACTAGTTTCGGCGAACTGCCATCATCAGGCATAGAATACAAAGTACTTAGGGCTGAGGGGAAGAAAATAAAGTACAACGTACCAAAAATTATTTATAATGCGTTGATATTACTTATTGAAATTATGACTTATTAAATTATATATCGTTTAAAAGAGGGTACATGATTGGTTATAAAAAAGTATGCGCGCGCACTGATGCAAAAGAAGGGAAATTAAAGGGAGGAAAGTTGTGGTACAAGAAAAAAAAGGGAGTGATGAAATATTAAATTAAAATGAGGTACATATTAATAACGGAAAATTGCTGAAAAGGTAAAAATGAAGGAAGGATAGTATTCGCTAGAAACATATCCAAAATAGGTAACGGACGTCAGAAGGAAGTGCCTCCGGCAACGTTAATTTCCAATAAAGAAGTACAAATAACGTAAATTCAAAAATTAATAACTGGGTGAACATGTCAGGTAAGGATAATACGTTTTTTGGTGGCCACCCATGTAAAATTTCGTTAAGTAACATCAAGTGATTTAATATTAGGAACACCATACAAATGTTCTTAACTATAAAGTATATAAATTTAGTATAAAATAAAAATGCCAGAAGGGCGATGATACATATATTAATTAATTTAAACTGAGACAATATAAAAACGTAGGATTAAACATTAAATATCAAAATAGTCACATTGTAGTAAGAGATTAGGTGCAGTCATTGGAAACGACCGTAGTTTAAGAAGAAGAATGTGATAGAAGAACAGAAAGGAAAATCTACGTTAAAAATGAGGTAAAGAAGAAAGTGAAGGGCATTTGATACTTGATATTCGGCAGAACGGGGGAGGGGTATAGTGAATATAAGGGATGGTGAATAATCTAACGAAATCAAACAAGAATTAATTTGTATAATGGTAATCAAATCGAAAAGGGGGAAAAGTATTATGAGCGGAAGAAAGCTGCCATAGAAAAGGTCCTTGAAATTATAAATTCATAATTTTAATAAGTAATATCAGTGCATTATAAACAATTTTTGGTAAGTTGTACTTTGTTTTCTCCCCCTCAACCCTAAGAACTTTGTATCCTAGGCCTGATGATGGCAGATCGCCGAAACTAGTTGAAAATACTCTTCATTTTCAACTGTAATAAAATTTGTGGTACTTGACTTAAGAGTTTTATTACTTCACTATTTTTTAAGTTTATTAAACAATATTTACATTCATATAATAATAATAAATAAATGATTTAAAAAAATATAGTAATTTTTAACATAATATCATTTTAAATTACCATTAAGTAATGATATTTTTTAATAATAATACCAATTATAACTACATACACAGTGTTTTTATTATAATATATTAATTTTAGTTGTATGTCAAGAACAAACAAAAATCATTTCGTAATTTCAAAAACATGTTATTTTAATTCTTCCATTTTTTTAATTAAAAGGACTAGTGATCATTGAATATAAAAATACTGCCGGGTGGAAAGATATTTCTTTGTTTTTATACTTTTAGATTATTATATTTGCCATATTCAATAGTGAAAATTGCGATGTATGTTCTAATTACAAACCTCTACTTCATTTCCATTTCTATGTAAATTTACAGAAAAAATAAATTTAAATTTTAAAGACTAAATTGTCTGAATAGGCATCTGATTCTTATCACTAGACAATTTAGCTTCCAGGCGAATAAAAATAAATTTCATGCTGTGTTTGCGTTTTTTCAAACATTGTAGATTTCTTGTAATAAATTAAAATTATATTGCAGAAAATTCTTTCCGTGACTTATTCTGAGTAAATTTAAATTGGGAGATAACTGGTTTATATTCTATCAAGTAGTTTGGTTTTCATACTTGTGCAACTACTGCAAAAATTTTATTACATTATTTCATGTAAAAAATGGCCAAAATAATCTAAGTGAATAATAGTCATTCTACATAAGTAGAAGACTATAATTTCTCTACAACTAGCCGACTTATGCAAGAAATTATATGCCTAAGTCATAGTTTTTATCACAACTATTTAATTGACACTTAAAATATTAACATTATTGTTTATTTATTAAGGCGAATTAAAAAAAAATCATGAGCTGGTTGCATCTCCAAAGTTTACACAGTTTAAATATTTGTACACAGTTCAAAAAATCTAAACAACTTACAATACAAAGAGATTTAAATATTATGGAACCGTAGTCGAAATTTTAAAATTTGGCAATTACCGTTAATTTTATTAATTTTTTACTTAATAAGGATCAGTCAGATGTGTCGTGCAGTCTTTATGTATGTAGGCGCTCGGTCCATAGCGACATTCGACGCCTAAAAGTTTTTGTTTACAAAAACCTGTGAACATTGAAGGACGATCGATCCTTTTATATTTCGATAAAAAATATATATCTTTCTTGGCGATTCGTGTAGTGCCTAACGGCATTAAATTATATCGTTATTTATCGTTTATTAAATGGTCCATAATATTTAAAATCTGGTTAGAAAGACCAAAAAAAATAATTTTCAACCCTTAAAAGTCACCCACCTTCGAAACTGCTATATGTGCAGGCTTGCATTTTTTCTTCTTCTTTTTGTAATCATTTTTAGCAACGATTCCGCTATCGCTATCCTGTAGATAATATATTCGACATAATAAAAATACATAATTAAATATGAGCTCAATTTTTATCAGCAAGATTTCCATTGGTAAGTTAAATGTGAGTTAATTTTTGTAACCACTGACATTTGACTCTTGAAGATTTTATCTTTAAAAAAAATAGGAGGTAATTTGTTACATTACCTAGAGATATATAATTAACAGGGATACAATATAGTGTTTGACGGAGTTATTTAATTATCTGGAGTAGACAGTTGTGTGATTAAGCATTTGAATATTTCAAGGGTGCAATTTTCGCCAGTAATTAGAGATTTTCGTTCTTCTCGCACGTACACAACTATAGTTTAATAAATAATGAGGCACTAGCCGGTTTAGCTCAGTTTGTTAGGTATTTCTCGGAATTCTGCTTTTAGTTAAAAATTATTTTAATTGACTACGTTCTAGTTTCTATTGTTTATAATTTGTTATATTCAAAATTACTTTCTTTTGTTTTAACATTCGTTTTGTTCGAACATTTAATTAAAAAAAATCTGCGTAAAAGTACTTATAGGCTCTTTCGACCAGATGACTCGCACAAAAAATATTTATATATGTATAATATAAATAAATCGGACTCTTTAACCTTATTGAGATTATATCGATGAAGGGTAAGTCCTGAAATATTAATTTATTAAAATCTTGTCACATCGTTTTAATATTGTAATTTAAAAAATTCAATAGTCGGTTGAATTTCATTTTTTAATTAAAATCGCATCCCTGCTAGATTATAAATTTTTATTATGAAATTTTCTTACAGTTTAAATAATCTTAAAAACAAGAAAAAGAAAGGAGTAACAGGAAGTGACTGAGTTTGGATTTGAAAAGGTATAATATTTGTATCAGGTTTATTAAAATAAAGTTATGTGAAAGGAATTTTAAGAATTGGTTCGATGTTGTTACTTTCCGAACAAAAAAATGTTATATTGAAAGAATTGTAATCATGATTTTTTTATATTGATTTTGACGAATTCATAACAAATATATACATGGTTAATCGGTTAAATGCCCTCATCCACCTCCAAATAAATAACAACAAGCAAGAAAATGGAACGAAGTTACTTCGAACCTTGACCACAGGGACGGCTCTAGGTTCTGGAACAAGCTCTCTGTGTTCACTGGTCTAAAGACCAAGTCCTATTTCCACCTCCAGGTGAATGGACAAATCATCAATCAAACCACATCAAACGCCAGGCCCATAAAAACCTTCTCGCTACCATTCTCCCTATCCTCACGAACTTTTGACTTCCTCAGCATTTATATTTTCCAATTTACTGGTAAACCTCTCACACCATCCTAATCACCAAACCCTACAACGATCCCACATCGCCAAATTTCTACAGACCTATATCCCTGACGAATATCAAAGATCGTATCTGAAATTTTCTGGATGAAAGGGGAACGATCCCCCAATTCCAACACGGATTTAGATCTGAACATTCCACCCATGATGCACTAGTGAGACTTCACCCTCTAGGCTCAAAATCCCTCAACCTTGGTCACTGTGCATCGGCAGTACTGTTTGATGTTCAAAAGGCTTTTCATTAAGTCTTGGCATATCAGACTTATTCGGAAGCTTTCCAACATCGAACTCAAAGTTGGAAATTCCCTAACAGACTCTTTTACTCCTTTAGCAGGAGTCACTCAAAGATCAGTGCTGACCCGTGATATACGTCATATACACACACGATATCCATTACCCACCCTTTTCTAGCCAAGACAGTCATCTCTATGCTGGCGACTCCCAAATCTCTGCGACCACACCATCCATGAGAGCTCTGAATTCCAAAACTCAACAACTCCTAAACCACTTTTCCCATTGGTGAAGCAACTGAAAGATTACTCTAAACCCTCAACAGACCCAACGGATCATTTCCAAACATCACCCTAAAAGCTAACTAATTCCTCAATGTGATCAAACTTAGGCTCTGGTGAGAGAGACTCTTTCTTTTAGAAAAGATTACCTATTTGAGAGTTTGCTTTACGTGTATTCTTAATTGGGCCACCGAAGTCCAAAATACTCTTGACAGAGTTAGGAAGCTTGCCATTCTCATCGGAGCTCTCGATGGTCGACTTTCGTATATGCAAACATTGCTACATACAGATCCCACATCTGTCCAGTAATGACCTACAGAGCTCTCAACTTTTCATTCCGTCGTCCTCCTCTCTTGCACGCCATAACGGCAACCGAGAGAAGGATCCAATATAACTAACATCCCCCTATAGTTTCCAGATTAAAAAATATCCAGAGAAGACACGTCAGGAGAAGATTGGACAACCACTCAATGAATATTCTCCGGACGACGTGGACAGATGTATGGAACAGAAGACCCTTTCCAAGACGACCCACGAAGAAATTTCCACAATCGAATCTGAGGATCTAAAAGAAGTGAAGGGTCTTACGGAAGAGCTCCTAGATCACCTTAAGGATGCACCCCTAGGCATCAGATAAGCTAGTCCCCCACTGACGTCAACGGACACTATTAGCGTTGAGCCTCTCTTTCTAATATTTTTCTCGTTCAGTACAGCACCGTTCAAGTATCCTTGAAAAGGAGTACACTACTCCTGCAGTCAATTATTATTCTCTTAACTAAGTATCATGTGTCATAGAGAGAAAATATTCACGAGGTAAGAATAATAATATCAGTAACGAAATCAAACAATTAAAAAGCAATCAGAAATATATTCTACGGTTCTATTAATCCTATCCGTTTGTACTGTGCAGTAAAAGTTCGTTAAATAATACTAGAAGTGAAAATTCCCATTTTCTGTAAAACACGTTGTAACCAGTGTTTATGTTTAACAATAGGTGGGTAATTTTCCAACCTTAAAAAATATAAATTCACGTATTTTTTTATTTAACGTTTATTATTAACTCTAATAATAATTGGTCCTTCGAATTTAACATTGCTAATCTGAATTTGGTTTAGTATATCTTATCGCACTTTTTCATTATCTTTTTTATGTTATTATTAACTTACTTCAGAACAACAGATAAGTAAGTTATTGAGATCATCCTGTTAGGGTGTTAGGGTGTTAGTGTGTCTGTCTAAAAGATCTCTCACGAGCGTTCCAGTGGACCGACTTGATTCAAATTGGATACGTAGATATCTTAAAGCAATACCTCGGGTTGTATTAAATTTGAGCCCTGTAGGTAAAATTAGACCGGAGATATGGGGATTAATCTGAAGTATGTTTTCCTTTAGAGGTTTACAAATCTTCAGTTACTATTTGTAATTATATTACCAGAACAGGTGTAAAAACTCCTTTTTGGAGTTTTGGATCTTTCATTCATCACTTATTCTTTATGGTATTAAGTATTTAAGCACAAAATATAATGACGCATCTTTACGAGACGTTAAGAAATAGTTATTTATGTAACAAGTGTGTAAAGTGATAGTTTTTTTACGAATCTAAACAATCACAAGAGTGAAAAAGGCACTTTACACAATAGTTGCATACAATATTTTTTCTACTACCAAAAAATATGTTGGTATTAAATAAAAAATAAGCAATCTACTTTAACGCACTAGTGCGTAAAATACTTTACTTTACGCACTAGTATTTCATTTTACGCACTAGTGCGTAAAGTTGAATGTAGGCAATATCAGTTTACTGAATGGATATAATTTCATTAGCGTGAGATATGAAATCCACCAATCAGAGTTCACATTTAGTAATCCACCACCTACTTTTTTTATTATAAATAACCTGTCAAAACAACTGTCAGAATTTTTTATATTAATACAGAAACATATTTGTGAAAATGAGTAATTCCAATGATGACTTAATAAATGGTACTCTACTAGATATTCATTTAGCCGCAAAGATGTAGTAATTATATTATTACCTCAAAAATCAAAACCGAAATATGAATATGAAGGTGTCTATTAGTTTTATATGATTTTATAACAAATCCCTGACAGCCCGTGATAGCGCAGTGCTAACACTCTCGCTTTCGAATACGAAGGCCCTCTGTTCTGCTAATATTTTTCAGTTTTTACTTTAGTGGATTGTAGGAAAAATGTACTGTTCAACTTGTGTGGAATGTCCATATCGCACTTCGTCCACGTGCGATATGGCCATCATATCCACACTTGTTGCATATATTCTTTTTTCTTTTTATTATTTTTGTAATTGCCGTTAAAGAAATATTTATTAATATTGTATTTTTTATTATTATAATCTTGTGTAACTAATTGTATTATTTTGATAAATAAAGTAATTATTATTATTATTATTATGACGTCAAAATTTCTGCCACTATTTTAGAAGTCCCGTGATAAATTATTATTTGTGATTATTTCAAGAAAAAATTTACTCTTAAAAACAACATTAAAATAAAATTTATGGTACCACTTAATACATGCTATTTTTAATTACTTATTGTAGTATTTCACAAAATACACTTAGAAAATAATAAATTTGTACAATATCAGGACCGGGTTAAAAAAATGGGTTTTATTAGTTGCATTAAATGTATAAAATATCACCCTGAATACTAATTTAAAAAACTAGAATGAGAGATATAAAATCTACGACAACCAAAGAATGGTTCAATATTAAATTAACAAACGTTCAAAGACGAAACATATTTGTGAGCAAAACTGATTGATTTTTTAGGGCGGATTTATTTATTTTGTTTTATTTATTCGGTCGTTATTAAGTATAGTAGTCAACAATACAACAATAGCTTTCACGTAATATTTATCTAAAAATGAACAATGTAATATGGAATTCACGAATATCGTCAAATTAACAACATTTTGTTAACCTACAATTCGTGATGAATAATTAAAATAAAATCCTGAATGATAAATACAATACAATTATATACTTGTTTTGAAATAAAGCTGAATAAATATTGTAATTAAAATCTGATCATTTTTTTCCATAGTTTGTTTTATTTATATTTTTGTTTATTATTATATCATAATGGTTTTCCACTAATGGAAATAATGGAAATAAAAACATTATGTTTGGTTTTATGTAAATGGTTTTATTTATTATAGCTGAGGCGTAATAATCGGGTATAACAAATGTATATAAAGTTGACAAGTAGCAGAAATTGTAAGAAAAAAATATAAAGCATTAATGAGACTTAAAACCACTTATTTTATACAAATTTTGGACATTTTTTAAAAAATGTAATTTTGGTTAGTGATGAGGATAATAGAGAGATTTTAAGCCCTTTAATTATTCGTTTTTCTTCCGTTATCGTTATTGTGAGCATGCGCAATGAAAGTTTGCCGTTCCTTTAACTTTAATAACGATAACCGATTCCGTTACTTAAGGAAAATTAAAGATAGAGAGTGGTTATGTCTATCGTTATGCTTAACAAAGCACCGTTGCCACACGTTTTAGATTTTCGAGCATAATAGATAATTTTGAAAAAGGAGATGCATGTGCTGATTAAAATATTTAACATTAAACTATTTAAAAAAAATATCTGTTCCTTTAACCTAGTAGTATTTATTATATTTTTTCTTTATATCGTAATAATATTGTTCAATGTTCAAATATCATGTTTAATTTTTTTTTGCAATGTCGTGATTGTAAAATTTAAATTGAGTATCTGACAACGAGCAAAAGTGATATTAGATTCTTGAGAAAAACATAACTTAACTACTGTTAGAGTTCTGTCAGATTTGACGTTGGCCTGCGACAACATATTTTAATTGTGTATACTTTGTGGATACTTTTTAAGTATGTGAATAGTCCTGATCTTGTCCTGATATTATTATTAATTCGAAGAACCCTTGCTAATCTAAATATTTCGGGTATGAGCCAATTGAGCACCAAGCTCTAGATGTAATAAATGTAGACCGGCCAACTGAGCACCAGGCAGGCAGGTACCTTTTCAAAGCGACCCTTTTGAGACAGGGCAATTCAGCACTTTGATCTGGATCCACTTTGTAATAATAATCCCTTAATAGTCCAAAATTCTTTAAAAAATCGATAAATCGAAAAATCCTTGAAAAATTGTTGAAAAATCCTTGAACAATCCTTAAAAAATCATTAAAAATTCTCGAAAAGCCCTTGAAAAGTACGTGAAAAATCCTACAAGATTTTTTGAAAAATACTCCAAATTCCTTAAAAAAAACATTAAATTGAAAAATCCTTAAACAATCCTAAAAAGTCATTGAAAAATCATTAAAAAATGCTGGAAAAATCCTTCAAAAGTACTTGAAAAATCCTACAAGAATCTTTGAAAAATAGTCCAAAATTCTTTAAAAAAATCGATAAATTCAAAAATCCTTGAACAATCCTTAAAAAATCATTAAAAATTCTCGAAAAGCCCTTGAAAAGTACGTGAAAAATCCTACAAGAATTTTTGAAAAATACTCCAAATTCCTTAAAAAAACATTATATTGAAAATCCTTAAACAATCCTTGAAAAATCATTAAAAAATTTTGGAAAAATCCTTAAAAATCCTACAAGAATGTTTGAAACATACTCCAAAACTCCTTAAAAAATTGTTTTCAATTTAACAGTTTCTTAAGTGTTTTTAAGACATTTTTTAGAATTATTCAAAGATTTTTACAGGATTTTTCAAGTACTTCTCAAGAATTTTTCGAGAATTTTTCAAGGATTTTTCAATGATTTTTCAACGTTTTTTCAATCCTAGAAAAATCCATGAAACATTAAAAATCCTTCAAAAATCCATGAAAAATCATTAAAAAACGTTTTTAAAAAATCTTAAAAAAATACTTGTACCTACCTACTAAAAAAGAATTAAAAAAATCCTTGAAACCCCGTTAAATAATCTTTGAAAAATTGTTGAAAAATGCATGAAAAGTTCTTGAAAAATACTACAAGAATCATTGAACAATCTTTAAAAATTCCTTGAAAATCCAATAAAAAATCCTTGAATAATCCTTGAAAAATCCCTAAAAATCAAAGATGAGGATTATTCAAGGATTTTTCAGCATCTTTTCGATGATTTTTCAAGGATTTTTAAAAAATTTTTCAATTTAACGATTTTTTAAGGGTTTTTGAGAGTTTTTAAAAAAATACTTCTTAAAAACTGTTTTGACCCCATGATTTTTTTTTAATAAATAAATGCCAACTACCATATTCTGATTTTTATTTAACTGAGAAAAATAACTGTTTGCATTAATTCTGATAATTCGTTAATGAACAAACTAGTAATAAAGTGCGCAATTGGCTAGTCATAAAGTGCTCAATTGGCCGGTCTCTGTTTGGTCCTTGGTGCTCAATTGACGTGTCCGGCTACGGTATCAATTTTACCTGAGGGTAATAAAGTTTAAAATGTGGTCAACATTTTATACGCAACTAATGGTACTAAAATAACCGACGTGGCGCTGACGATCGTATGTTGAAAAACTGTTTGTAGATTGATTAGATCCATAATCTCAAATAACGTTTTTTATTTAATGAACCACCCAATTTTTATAAAATACATATCTTTTAAAAGTTTACGTAATGAATTAAAATTATTATTTGAAAAAAAGTCAAAGGAAATGTCAAAACTCGCTTAAACTGTCATCAACAGTCGATCAACAGCGCCACCAACTGGCTTCCAAAATTGGTTCCCTTTTTCTAACGTTGCGATGTGCCTCCTTCTATACCCTCCATACTCTGTAGCATTAAGATCAAATTCTGTCACAATCTCAGGCACATGCTGTCACCTGCCACTTTCTGAAGTTTAAAGTTAGGGATTAAAATGTCTTAATTTCATTGCCGTGCTTATTGTTATGGTTATCAAAAATAACCACACCAGCGCCAAAATAAGGAGATTTTTTAAAGGGCTTAAAATCTCTCTATTATTCAATAATTGGTTAAAGCTATTTTCTATAGAAAAATAGGCAGGATAATTGAGGCTAACTAGGTATTTTTATGTTGAACCATAGGTTTTGTTTTGCTAAGTAAAGGAGACTTCTGACATAGGTTTGCCCTATTGACCAACTAAAAGCTGAACTCAGGTCATGTATTTATAAGATTTACGCAGCGGTAAGATTTAAGAAGAGAAATTATCTGAATTCTATTTCCATTAACTTTAATCTAAATAATCAACAAAAGTTGATGATTATAAAATCTGGTTTTAGGTTTATTTAGTTTAAACTCTTATAGATTATTGATCAATAAAATATAATCTGAGTCAATTTAATTTCTAAATATAATATCTAGCTGGTTAGGATTTTTTATAAATTAAATATTTAACTGGAATAACGATTTAATCTTATATATTGAAACGAAATACCCTATATATAGATGTCCTAATCAAAAAATATTATTCTACAATAAACTAGTAAAAAAATATATTAATAAAAAATTAATTTATTTCTATTCTATTCTACTTCTTCTGCACTGATGTCTGTTTTCTATCTCTGTTTTTGTCGTTTGTCTAATTTTTTTTCAGTTTCTCCCCCTGATGTCTTTATACTTTTCTCCGCTTATGAATAATGTACCTACTATAATTCTTTATTTTAGTCTCTTCGTCGCTATTCCTATTACCTGTTTCATATCTATCTATATCACTATTTTTTCTAACTGTCCCATGTTCTGATCTGTTATTTTTATTATTTATTTATAAATAATACGACTTATCATAAATTATTTTCTTTTCTCTTTAAGCAACAATTTATAATTCTTCTAATAAAATATTTCTTTTTGATAATCAAAATTTCTAATTACCTATCAGTAATAATTTTGTATCGCCACTAGATTAATTTACAAATTTTTCCACACATAATTTCAGCCTGGACTTATCCGTTTTTCTCGTTATCTGAAATTTCCTTATATTTTACATTATTACCAACTATAATATTTGTTATTTGAATTCTCAATTTTGGGGTGGGTTCTATGAGAATAATAAATATTATAAACTTAAATTTAATTTGTCTTGTTCATTAACATCTTCTATTGCTGTTCCACTAAATATCTTGCTGTTCTATTCTTCAATGTTTCTTTACAACTTTGAAAAAATTACTTATGTATCAATTCTTCTTCTAAATGTCTTCTATCTTCTTTGTTTCACGGACTCTTAATTTATTACTGCTGCTCCAGAAATTTTATAATTTAATATTTAAACTTCCTGAAAGTATCTTCCTACTTATATAAATTGATATCTTCCAACGATAATCCTTTTAATTTAACTTATATTCTTCGGCAAATTAAGCTTTTATTTAAAAAACAAATTTATTTCATAAAACTAAATACATTTTTTTGTTATTGGTATGTAACTATTTTATATTTTAAGGTTCCATAAATTATTTCCTTTCAATAAAACATTCTCTTCCAAAAATTCTTTTGTTGACAATCTCTTTTTAAATGACCCCACACGGAACATATAGCAAATAGCCCTAGGTTAAAATGTTTGATACTTGGAGATATTATCCAATTATCGATGCTGATAAAAAGTCTCCACGGGCGCGAGGTCCGAAAACGCGACCCTCAGGACTTATAGACAATTGAAAATCGCGTTTTTTCAACTTTAAGTAATTGCTCCAGCTAAACGACATAAAATCGGATAAAACTTCTTGAGTTCTACTTAGTGCAATAAGAGTAGATAAGCTATGACAGTTCTAGCCCACTTCCTATGGAAATTAACAGGGGAAATCGCCTAAGGTCCATTCTGGTAATTTTTTGGCTCATTCTAGGTCACTGCCGGTTCTGGACCACATCATCTCGAACAGCTTAAATAGGTCTCGAACAGCTTTCGAATATTTCCAAAACAGCTTTAAACAGGTCCAAAACAGCTTTCGAACAAGTCTCGAACAGCTTTTAATAGGTCTCGAGATGATGTGGTGGTCCATAACTCCAGAACGGTTTAAGTTATCGGCTTCAAATTTTTACTCTGTGTCTACATTCTACGTAAAAAATTAATCAAAATACAACTTTTTCCAAATTCATGTTGTAATAACTTTGTCGTTAATACAAATTTTATTATAAAATTTTGGTAGTTTACATTTGTAATGATTCTGAATCCAGTGGTGTAGTCATATTTGAGAGAGAAAAAATGCCTAATATACTTTCTTCTTTTTTAGCAAAGAAAAATTAACCTAGAGGGACTTGAAAATAAAAATTAAACTATGAAAATGTGTGCCCAAATACTGTTTTTGATACTGAACCTAACAAAAAAAATTAAATCAAAATCGGTTGAAAAATGCGGATTTTACAGGGGTGCTTCCAAACAAAATGGGTCACACTGTATATGATATAGACATACTTATAATGGATTACGACAAGGGGATGTTATGAGAATTCGTATATATGCTCCTTTTCATTCTTCTGCTTTCGGTCAAAGTAACTCAGGAGGGTCGCTATTTCGGGCTTCGCGCCCGTGGAGACTTTTTATCAGTATCGATATTGGGATAATATCTCTGAGTATCAAACATTTTAACCGGACCAGTTTCTGTATGTTCCGTCAGGGTCCTTTCCCAAAATGCTAATTTGTTTATTATTTTTTCCCACAATGTTTTTTAATTACCAGAATTCTTTTTATAAAAAAATAATACCTATTACTTTATCTACTGTACTTCCTCTATTATACTTCTTTTTACTTATAATTTTGAAATATTTTTTCGATTCCCATATATCAACATCAAAAAATTGCTTTCTATAACATTTCAATCCTTATATACCAATTATTTTAAATTTATTTTTATTAATTCTTCTATTCTTTTAAAACATATTAAATTTAATCTTGAATTCCTAACTAGAGTATTTTATTATCTCTACTTTTCCAGAAACTATAATTACCTAACGTTCATTCACACAAAACCTATAATCCTACTTATCTATTCATTCTTGTCCGACAGATACCTCACAATCAAAATGGGACACGTCCTATCAGATTACAGAGTACTGGAACCAGGAGTAACCCAGCAGGAGCAGTAATATCTCCATAACTATATACCATATCTCAGACATTCCCCGATCTCCACACACAATGCTGTAACGCTCTTTGCATCGTCACGCAGTATTTTGGCGTTTCAGTCTAGTTTTCGGATTGCCTCTGGTGCCACCTTCCGTCTATAGTGTGAAGGAAACTTGCACGGGTAGCTTCAGTTGAGAAAAACATACTCCAGGGGTCGATGCCATACGAACCCTTGAGCCAGAAAATCAGTCTTTACTTGCCCTACTGGGGTGAATACCTGGGTATTCCGATGCTAAGTCAACAAAATCCCAAAAATTAAAAACGAAAAGTAGAAGTAATTCGTTATTTAGAAACCAAATTATCAAATCCGGAGAATGGTGTGTAATACGTTTCTTACTTTACCCTTTAACTTGACCTGTCTCTTAAAGGTCGGAGAACTGCCACTGAGACTCGGACTGCCCCTGCTACTCCAATTAGGACTGCCACAGCAACTCCTAGATCGACTCCGGTTGCCGTATATCATAAGGTCGGCTAGGTATGCGAAAAAAGTATGCGACTGACTCCATCTTGGTGTTTCCAGCTGGAACTTTATATTCGAAGCTTCTAGCCATTCAAATAATTTTAAGTTAATTCTAATCCAGTGCTGGGCGTATTTTAATTTAAATATTATAATTATTAATAGGTACAATGCTCAGCTGATATGCAGATGACACCACAATCGCGACACGCAGACTTAGGCCTCACATAGTCAAAGAACACCTTCAAAGCCGTCTGGAAAAATTAGAAAAATGGTTTGTAAAATGAAAAACCGCGATCAACGCAGATAAACCCCAAGCCATTTATTTCAAAAAAAAACGACGAGAAGTTCATAGACGAGAGACTAGAAATTTTAGACACAAATATTCAATGGCAGAACAAAGTAAAACATCTGGGAGTCACTCTTGATAAAGGTCTAATGTTCACCGAACATACAAAGACACTTGTCAATAAAACCAAGTAGGCGAAAGCTCGCCTCCAACCTATTATAGGCCGGAGGAGTAAATTATCAAGAATTATACGCAATTATTATTCCACTTGCCACATACAGTGTATCCGTAAAGTATGGAACAAATTCATTTTTAGCTAAACAGGCCATTTTAAGAAATAATCCTGAAACACGTCGATTTTTAATTTTAATTTATCGTATTTTAAAATAATAATCTAATATACAGGGTGAATTACTTTCGAGTAATGAAGTCACCGTCATTTTTTTTTAAATGGAACATCCCCGTTTTGTTTCAATTTTCGGATTACTCTAGCTGAGCTGATTCCATAAATGTATCACATGTTGATTCCAATTGGTACAGGGTGGACAAAAATACAATAGTTTTGTGTGTGCTCATAAAGTAACGCGTGTAACGAGAAATTTTTTCTTAACAATTAAAAAAAAAACATAGTCGTCTAGTTTTTTGTGAAATGTCATTATTTGTTTAGTAATTTATTGATGTTCAGTGACAGTTTAGTACTACAATATTTTTGGTATTCGTGAATGTTTTAATTATTGCTTAGATTTAATTTGAAGTAGAAATGGAGTTAAGTGTAAAACAAAAAATTGAAATACTTATGATGATTGGGTATGGAGACAGATCGCGAACTCACGGACACACTGTATGCAGTCCTAGCGTGGGGACAAACGTATGCATGACAAGTCAACAAAATACAAATGGAACGGACACCCAGGGATAGAGGATCCGGTCTTCCCGAAAACTACTACGAAGAAGACTGACCAGGAATCCACCAATACCCTTTTTGGTGACATATGGCCAAAAGTAGGTAAGGGGAAACTATGAGGACCGGGGAATTAAGTTCTTAAAAACCTCCCCCCAATATGCTCTTTATTGTGGGTATGTCGAGGAGATAACCCGGAGGTTGTAGAAAAGAGTGTTGGGGATCAAGTACTGATTAGGTGCAATTTTTCCCACACTCAGGCTCATAGAAAAGGATGGATGGACGGTTCATTCTCCAATACTGGTTCTAGTAATTTTTTTGAGTTTGCTCTTGTACGTGGCGCAGTCTTCATACAAATTTACCTACAAATTTGTGACTCACGAAAGAATTTTTTTTAATTTAAATTAGAGTAAAAACTTAATTTCTGTTCCACTTAAAAAATTATGGAATAAATAAAAACATCTGTACGTAATTAAAAAAACTGCCGGTTTTTTAGGACTTAAAATTAATGTTATACAATGGATGAAAATGATTTCCTGTACTAAAATTATAAAAAAATGTTATTGGTTTATAAAATTAAAAGAACATATCTGATTAGTGTTAAGAATCTTTTCTATTCAGCATCATTAGTAACGAAACACCACTTATAAAAATTGACCTACTTGGCTAACGTCTGGAATTTGGAAAAGGTCAATAGGAGCTTTATGAATATTTAGAGGAAGGTCAGTAGATCCCGGGCTTAACTTTATTGCCCGAGCTGTAATGAATTTTATGGAACATAATGTTGACTTTCTTTCTAAATACATTAAATATATAACAAAACGCTTTTCTCTAATTGTCATAATAAAAAATTTAAAACATATAAAGAGAATAACTTAAATTTTACTATTTTAGAAACTAAATAAAAGAAATACTGTCTTTTGTATTTATTTTCTTTTTACGGTTTTTATTTCTTTCATTTACTGGGAATTATTCACTTAAGATAAATTTCATTGTAGAAGAAAATAAACTAAAATCGCCTTTTAGAAAAGAAATATCTTTTATATTTTCTGTATTCCTAACTTTCGTTTAGATTGAAAAGTGTGAGATTAAGAAATTGATTTCCATTCGATGTAATTCCTGTTTAATTTAAAACAAATCTGTAAGAGGCAATCAGAGGCGTATTCAGGATAGGCGTAGATAAAATATTTGTATCGACATAAATTTAAAATAAAGAAATTATTTGTGAATTTATTGAACATTTAAAATTTTAATCTAATATGCCGAACAAAATTTGATTTAATTAAAATAAGTTTATAAATTAGAGAATTTTAAATAAAAAATTGTATCAGCTATACCGACAGCCATATAAATTTTCTACATATTGAATGAGAAAAAAGTGATTATAATAATTACTTGAAAGCGATTTAATAAAATGGACCTTTTTATGAACCATCGAATTTTTTTTTAATTTTCTGATAGCTAATTTTTTCATAATCAGGAAAATAAAGTGGATTCGCGACGTCACGTTCATTACAAGATATGGCATCGTTGTATAAGTTAGGAACAATGGAACCCTTCGACCATGACGCGCTTTGCATATATTATAGGTACACAATTATTTGTGTCATACATTATTTAAGGGGGGAGAAGGGAGAAGAGACGACGAATTCATAGAAGTACCGTTTTTACGGGGTCACGAAGATATCCTAAAGGCTGTAATAAAACATCTATTGAATAATTTATAGTTGAAAAACATTATATATACAAATAAGCAAAAACTGCAAATAGACCTAATTTATAAGAAAGTACCTTACCTATGAAATTTTCCATCTACCGCTTTATTTCATGTTTTTTACAAATTACGCACTTCCGAACCATTATTTAAGTCTTAAATAGCAAAAATAATATCATTTAAAAACTGACAATGATAAGATAAATCACGTTGCTTCCAAATGGGAAAGACTTAAGAGGAATTCGCATTTAAAATATTTATAAACTCTGAAAATTCTGGCAACCTGGCAACATTGAATCGTTGTCTCCGATAAATAATGTTGGGCACATCTCAAATATATGCAAGGCCTGTCTACGTAGTATATGTAACCTAAATTTATCGTTACATCTACATTGTGATGTATGACATTTGTCATTTAAGAATTGATAGGTTTCGTGGAGCAGAATTAATAATATTAGTCGTTTTTCTTTCTTCAGCTGTTTTTCTAGCAAATATCGATTTATGAAAATATTTTGTTTGGAAATTACTAGAAAAACCCAAGTTCCCGAAATTCTTTTACAATTATAATAACTGTTCCATATTTTAAACAAATATAAAATCACACCAAATCGTTTACGATAATACTTCAATGCACAATAGTTTCATTAGAATGCGCTTCTACGTTTGTTTGGGACAGATTTGGTTATTGGGTTATAATATTGTTGCTTAAATGAATTAAAGGCTGCAGCCCTCCTTTCATGCACTGAAAAACCATTTGGGTGAAGGGAATAAGATTTATTTTATGACTATTTTGGCGTCATTTGGCTTGCTCCATAATATGAAATATTTCAATAGGACATTTTTTGTCTATCATACTCTGTACAGTTGAAATCTCTAAAGGTATGGTCTTTGCTTTTAAAATGCATACAAAAATTAGTACATAAGAAAAAAGACTTACCTTCATCATAAGGTTTACCACAGGTTTTACATTTGCTGGAGCTTCTGCACTGTTTTGTAATATGGCCATATAAGAGGCAACTTTGGCATTGGAAAACTGGGACAAACTGTCAATGATAATTTCTTTGGTGATGAATTTATACTAATCGTACTAGTGGGGATACATGTAGGTTCTTTTCCACTTTCAGCTACTTTTTTATTGAGTCTTTTAACAAAAAGCGGCCTGCATTTTATTAGGTGCGTTTCCATTGTGTCAAGGATTTCTTTTTCTGTGAATAATCTATCTATAAATCATATAATACTCTTACATCAGATGAACAGCTCGTATCCTAATGATTCCCATTTGTCATTATTGACAAATCTATGAGCAAACTGGAAGTCTTTGAAATTGACTCCTATCCGGTTCTTTCCTTTTCTATTAATTTTGGATATCTCTTTGAATTTGAGATTGAAGATCGTTTTGGCTATGCTCAGAATGTCAAAATTTCCAATATTTTGTGATTTTTCTTGAACATAAACTTCATAAGGTTCTGAGTCCGTGGCTGAATATACATTTTTGATTCTATTAACGGCATTATCTACCAAAATAGGTTTATCGGGGGATATGGATTGCCTGAAGTTTTTCGGCCATGTTGTCAACGGTTAGAATTATTTGTCGAATAACTCTAATAAGGACTAATAGCAGGATTAATTAACGCAGGAAAATAGTAAAATGCGTCACAAGTCACTATCAGGAATGATTTTCTTGATTGACCATGTATACACTTCGACTTCAGTATCGTAAATCAACGTTAAATCCTCAAATGTCATATCTGTCACTGTCTTTAGGATTTGCGGTGTTGCCATTGATTGCTCTTTATCAAAACGAAGGCCCGTTCAGAAACATTGAATATTCTTAAATAAAGAAAACAGGACCTAAAATGTAAATTTTTTGAATCAGTCACACAGTTCAATTATATATCAAAGGTGTACCTATATCAAGTATTGAGCTACATTTTGGAGAAGAACAGTAATACGTGTTTCTGAACGTGAATTATGGAAGGGGGTGTTTCCGATGAACGTGGTGTCATGGGTACACTTTTAAACAAATGTGATTACGAATCGATTAATGTTTGGAAAAATTTACATTATTTTCTACTACACTGTAATAGTTATTTTCCTAACGAGTGCGGAAAGTTATACTTTTCCGCACGCAATTGCAGTTGCCCGAACGACGCGAAGCGGAGTTCGGGAATGCAATTAAGTGGGGAAAAGATACTTTACGCAAGTGTTAGGAACAATATTTTTTCTACAAGAGCCTAGAATAAAAAAAAATTTTTAGCAAAAATATTTTTTGTCATTAAACAAAAATTTTCTTAGTGCTTCTTAATAAATAAAACATTAGGCTGAAAGTAATCATAGTAACCAAGCAAGAATTATTTTTTAATCATTTTAGCATTTATAAAATCAGTGCGGAAAAGTACAACTTTCCGCACGCAAATGCGTGCTGAAAGTTGTAACTTTCCGCACGCTTGTAGAAAAAAACAATATCAAAGCAATTGTTGGCACTCATTTTCACTGTATAAATAATTACATGAAGTATTGAAATCTCATAATTTATTTATTTTGAATGAGCGGCCATGCCGCCATTTTAAAAAAGCCTTCATTCCGTCATCGAATGTTCGATACGAGAACTCAGAAGCTAATGATAATGATATATGATATATCGCTTTCCACGCGAAAAAAAGGCGTCAGACTGAGAGCGAGATTTTAACGGTTTTTTCTGACCCTGTAACTTTGACCAGTGTAACGACGAGACATATGCCTGTCCTAATCACTCCTATGGTGAAAAATATAGGGGATACCGCGGTTGGTTCACTTCAGTATAGTTTCGGTTACCGTGGGTGCACGTGACTGTCTGCTATGTGCAATAGTGTGTTTCTAGCTATGTAAAGTAAATATTGTAGTCTTCAATTAAATATTTATACACCTCGTCTTACGTCTAATTGTTATGATTCCTATGTAAAAATAATCATCAAGGTTAATTTTAATTTCGTCGTCGCAACAAGCAGAAAAATATAAATATGTCGTCTGGGGGTTGACATGGGGTAATTTGTGACTGTCACATCTTGCCCCGTATTATACTGCTGCCGATTAAAATTTTCTATTGTGAGTTGAAAAACATATAGGTACCTACCTTCATATATAAAAATTTTAATATTTTGTTTATTGTAAAAATTCTTATTTCTTCATGAGTTTGAAAAGTAATGACTAAATGTTTTTCACGAGGTTTTTCAATATTTCATTTTTCACTAACTGTCCATAATGTTTTTTATAGAAAAATAATGAGGACGTATAAACGCAAAACGGAAAGGGGAAAGACGCCCTTGGAAGTTTTTGAGAGAGCATCTGTTGAGGTGTTAACAATAGATCTCTCCGTTTAGTGGCTGCTGAATTTGAAATAAACAGGATAACGCTACAAATATTCAGTAAACGAAAAAAGGACCTTGAAGGTAAGCTAATTTTATTGGGTTGAATCTAAATCTTGTCTTTTACCACGTTTTTTAGCATATGAGTTCTCAGTTAAAAACAAAATAGAGGTTCGTCAAAATTGGATTCAAAACCAAATGGCTTCTTCCGATTGCCTCACTGCATTTTTGAAATATTATAAGTCTTTCTCCCTGAGGACTCCTAAGGCAACAAGTCTCAGCAGAGCCACAAAATTTAAGTAATGTTAATGCTTTTTTCTAGCTACTTGAAGAAGTTTTGTTCCGTTATAAATTTGAAGCTCAAGACATTTATAACGTTGATGAGATAAGCATAACTATTGCCGGAAAAATTTTTCAGGTGATACAGCCCATTTTTTTTCAAAATAAAAAATGTATGATGAAACTCTAAATTAAATGGTCATTTCATATGAAATACAATCGAAATATATGTTTTGAAATTTATTTTTCAGAAATGAAAAGGTCCTTTACCGATTTTTAAGTTACCTGGAAAATATTTAATTTTATCAATTTATTGGGCACTAAACGATTTCACACATGCTTCCTATCACAAAGCAAAGAGGGATATCAAAACATTTTTTTAACGACACGGTGATAAAGGTGTCATTGGTAACCACGAATTGAAGAAGAAAAAAACATTAGAAATATATGACTGGAAACGAATGACTTCTAAATATGATTTTAATTTATAACTCTTATAATGTTTTCTTCGCTGTTTGCTATTTATCTTACTTCCTCATTTCTTATTAGAATAGTTCTCAGTATCCTTCTTTCTAATATTTTTAACTTTTCTTCTTTTTATTTCTTACCTATTTTTCCTATTGTTACGACTAAAAAACCTTAGAAAAATGGTCTTAAATTATAATGCATTTGTGCATCTAAATGGCCTGGGATATTTGTCTCTTTTTTTTTGAATCTCCGTACATTTTTTTATTATTACGTCATTCGCATATGATATTACGTCATTCGCATACCGTATTATTTGTATTTGATTTATTTGATTTTTCATTTTTAATCTCGCCTTTCTTATAATGCCTTCTCAAATTAAATTAAATATTATTGGGGATATTAAGCTCTAAATAAATAATAATAAAATGAAATAAAAAAATAATTATATTTTTATTATTAGAATGACTATACGACCGTAAATAAATTATAGTATTGTTTGAATTACAAACTTACCATTTGATATGAAATATTTTATAAATATGGATTATTTTTTGTATGCACGTATAATCGTTTGTTATTTTTCTATCACAAATATTTTAATATTTTAGTCAATTGTTTGTTTGTACAGCAGATGTAAAATGGTTTATATTTATTTTTATCAATTTTTTAAATGGGCTTTGACTAGTCGTTTCTGGAACAATTAATTTAAAAACATTTAAATTTTTATTTTAATTTATTTTAAAATTTACAGTATCATTTTATTAATCAATAAATAAAAGTCATATGTACCCCAATATCATATAATTTTCAAAATCAGTGTTTCAGCTGAAAAGCCATCTTCACGCCTAGAATAAATACATCATTCGAAAGAAGAAAAATGCTAGGCCCGAAGATGGCTTTTTATCTAAAACTACTTGTCTCAAACACTAATTTTGAAAATGATATATTCTTGTACTTGATTTTCAGTTTCATTTATTGATTATTGGATTTATCTTTTTATTAATTATCTATAAAGACGAGATGAATCACATAAACCGTGGGATTAAAATTAAAACATTGGTGCTTCGAATTATAAAATTTTTTTATTATGTTGAATAGAATACCCTGTATAATATTTAATTTTAAAAATGTATACAATATTCTAGTCAGAGCTGAGGCAGTCCTCGAAAATTTGATTCAAATCACGGATACGAGTCACGAATAGTGATTCGAATCAAAGATACCTACTTTATTCGACTTCTTTTTGAATTGAATAATGAATATCAGAATTCGAAAACATGTGAAAGGGAATAGGTCAATTATTTTATATTTTAATGAATGTAGTTAAAATACAAAAATAAGTCAAACAGTACACATCAACCTACGATAATATCTGTCATTTTTAATTTATAAAAAGAAGATTATTTTAAGGCTATTTCGAAATTCACACAGAGAGATGAAACTGGGAGGATCACCAAAAAAAAATGAAAATGGGTAATGTTGAAAACTAGAACACGCAAGCTGATCAAAATGGTGTGAAGTTAAAGCTTCTTAATAATTTAAATAATTTCCCCGCCCTCTTGTTATAATTCGTAGAACCGGGAATTTTTAAAACGTTTATGAAGTTAGGAACGATCTATAAATAAACGATAAATTGACAATTATATTTTTAAAGAAATGACTGTTATGTAAATATTGAGATTAATTAAAAAATTCATCAAAATTATGGATTGTTTTATGTAATTATATGCCACTTTTTTTTTCAAAAATTTTTTTGGCAAAAGTTCCTGAACAAATATGATAAAGAAACGATAAATGTTTGAAAAAATTTACTACGGCAGTCGACGTGTTAATATCAACTAATTTTCAAAGGACCAAACTGTAAGGGTTATCTTCTAATGTAATAAAATGAAATTATAAAATGTACATTATTTTTTACCACACTGTAAACATTATGATGGTGGTGTAGGTTTTCCGGGTTTTCCTACACCTATAGCCAAATGGCCCATCAATCCTCAGTAAGTCGCCCCGGAGCGCCACGGCAAATAATAATAATAGCCGTCCCTTCCCCGCACAAGCCATTGGCTTCTGGGGTTCACTCGTAAGGGGGTGAAATGTAGGGCGAGTATTATTATTATTATTATTATTATTACTCATTTTCACTGTATAAATTATTACATGAAGCTGTGAATTCACAGAACATTATATTTATAATTTATTAATTTTTAATGAGCGCCCATGCCACCATTTATTGAAGAGTCTTCATTCCGTCATCGACTGTTCGAAACGAGAACTCAGAGGCTAATAATGCGACTGTTCACTTCGAGTGTTAATAAGACAGTAGTTTGTGGCGGGTTATATTGTTTACCCAAACCATAAATTATAGGCTAACGACGAGTCTGGTGAGTTGAACGAATCTCATTAGTTAAG
This sequence comes from Neocrepidodera transversa, assembly GCA_963243735.1. Lineage (NCBI taxonomy): Eukaryota > Metazoa > Arthropoda > Insecta > Coleoptera > Chrysomelidae > Neocrepidodera > Neocrepidodera transversa. The sequence goes on from OY725348.1 coordinate 14,159,503, forward strand.
ATTTAGTGGTGCGATTTTGTGAAACTCTTAATTTGACTCCTTTGCAAATATAGAATATAGATTTAAAATAATATTTCTCGTCTCGCATAAGAGTGACAAAGAGAGAAGGGTTAGAATGAAGATAGCGTATCATGAAAGAATATTGAATCTTTCTAGGAATTTGAGTGACGTTAAATGTTATCTTGCCTTGAAATTGTTTTTCACGGGGGCTCCCTTAATATTAAAGCCAGGTACCTGCGGTTTTCACCAGTAGATTCTGTTTTTAATTCTTGAGTGCGCATCTGTGGTACTTTTTTTAAATTATTTTTAGTAAAAGTGATGACTATCAACTTTTGTTTATAAATAAATTTGAAATAAGTGGCACAGACGCGCCCTTCTAAATAAATATTTTAAATGTCATGAAAAAAAACCACATATTTTTAGTTGCTATATTAGGCGACATCTCATCCAAAAATGAATAATTATGTTTTGTGGCGCTCTACTAGGATTACTTAACATTAACCTGAAAATAATAAAAAAACAATTTTTACACACAATTTATTAGTATACAAGCACATTTTCCTTGGATAATTCTCTAACCGGTAACCACAAAAGTCACGTAGTGTGCGGGCCTGCCTCTTAAAAATAAAATGTCATGCGACAAACATTTGCTAGTTAATATAATTTTAAAAATATATTATTGTAAACTATTATTTAATTATATAAATTTGAAACCCCATTCGTTGGCAAGACGATTCAATTAAAGTATATACAGTCAAGTCAATCCGAACAGCTACGAAAATCTACTTTTAGATTCTTGGGGTAGATATACGTGAACGAAAAATTTTGTCTGAATAGTCTTTCCATTTCTCTATGTAATGAGCTGAGTTTTGTTCGTGGCCGCCTATTCTCAAAGCCACAAAAAATATAAACAAATTAATAAAACGAGAAAATTTGTACGAGTAGACCCCAAATCGGCTGAATGAATTTGTGAAAGTATTTGACCGTGGTGGAAAAGTGCCGCTTGGAGTTGGTCGGCCGTGAGCCAAGATTACCTCGGTATAAGCTTGGAGCTGGCCGACCGGGAGCTAAGATCACCGAGGTTAAAAAAAAGACTGATGTACCATTTTACAGTTAAGAATTTTTTCCAATGGATGGGTTTGTCGGAGAGTGGGAACTGACGAGTGATTTCATTCAAAAAAATTATAGATTTAATTTTTACAGTAGGTAAATGTATAATAAAGAAATAGTTATAAAAGCTGGTGCACAGTGGTAAATTAGGTATTTACAATGTACTATACTACATAAGATTTAATATAAATATGAATAAATAAAGTCTGACCTTTGCCAGGTTCCAGTGTTACTCGAATCTTGGAATATTGGTATGGAGATCATAAAAAAAGGAAAGATCTTACTTGGTTTTGTTGCCGCAGTACTCTAATGGTAGAACCAATCGTAGAATCCAAATGGAAGTTCCAATGGGTTGACTAGTAATGAAGTTACAAGGTTTGTTCCCGAAGCGAGTTCCTAACTTGTTATGAACAAACTGAGTTGCGCAGTATAAAATAACTTGTCCATTATTTTGTACTGCGCCGACTCCTGATCCTTTATTTTATAACTGCGCAACTCAGTATGTTCATAACTCGCTTCGGGAACAAACCTACAACCTGTCAGTATTGAGAGTGAAAGTAATGCGGTGAACTGATCAGAACAGATGAGTGGATAACTCAGCAAGAAAATGTATAAATAAAAATAAATCTGAATGATCACAAAAAAAGGCCTAAAACAAATAAGATGGTAAGAGATACTTACAAAAGTAAATGTGGACAAAATGGAACTTACCAAAGTTGGAATGGCCTTTTGACACAAGTAGGAAAATCCACAAAAAGTGACTTCAAACTAATTGAAATATTATACTTGTGTTGAAGTAGTAGATATTTTCTTTAAAAATGGTTGGAAAATCCAGAACAATCAAGAATAGCTATTTAACCATACGTTAAATCCAGCAACCATTTTTAAGAGGAAAAAGAGGATAAAAAAACTGATAAGACACCCAGAAGCTCAAATTAGGGCCTGATGATGGTTCTTAACCGAAACTAGTTACTGTACAAGAACAAAAAAATGAACTATCCCCTCTATTTACAACTTTTGTCTGGTCGTACTATAACTGTTTTATCACTAAAATTACAGATTGGAGATTACATTTACTGTGCAAATTAATTCACACTAGTTTTAGAATATCTTGTAAGCTAAGGAAACGCCAATGGAAAGAGTATTTCAATGTCAAGCAACGCCGTATAAATTCAAATCAAATTTAATTAAGAAGTGATTTGAAAGCCTTCTCGACGGGATTAGGTATATAAGCCATCGGGTTTTAGGCGTCGTCGGTAACACTAAATTAAAATATATTTTAATTATTATGTTTTTATAAATCTCATATATACGACAAAGCTAATTTTATACGCTAAAAAAGTCTTGGTTCTGGTTTCAATAACGTAATGAAACTTATTTATCTTGAGAACCAATTAAGATTTCCAAACATGGTTTGACAAAAATGTAGAAAAGTTTTCAATAGTAATTCACATAGTAGTGTAACTAGTAAAAGAATCAATCGATCGATAAAACTAATAAAAACTTTCTAAAATTGACACTTAAATTACAAAAAGTGTCAATGTCATGAGTTACCTACATAAAAAAATTATTTAATATTAACGATTTTTCGGAAAGTCCAAATAGTAAATAGTAATGCTACAAATATAAAATATTAAAATAGTTTGTTTAGACTAGTTTAAAAATGTGTCAATTAAGGTTGAAACGAATAAAAACATGATCTAGGGCTTATCCGATTCGGAATGATGTCTAGAAAAAATTGCGAAAGTTTCAAACCAGCACAATTGTAAAAGTTAAAAAATAAAGATTTAAAAAAAAGTTTGGACTCTCGGAACTCTTAACTCAATTACTTATTGCAGATATCAATTATAAAATTTTCTTCCCGAAAATTCTAATTCAGGGTGAATTCAATCTTATTACTACTTTTTAAAGAATAAAGACCTTTTAAAATTCACAATAATTAATAACATTTAAATTATGGAAAATTATGTAACAATAAAATGCAGACATTTTAACTAGCGTCTAGATCCCAATTGCAACTCGAGTACCCACCGCTGTTGCCAGGTTTAAGTGTTTCATTGACGAAAAAAAAATATTTATTTTATTAAAAGAAGTCATGACTATCTAAATCTACTTGTGTATTAAAAAAAAAAATAAAAAAATTTTTCCTCGGGATTCGAACCAGGAAATTTTATGTGTAAAGCATACACTCTAGCACTGGACCACCTTGTATCACAATAATATAAAATCAAACTTTCAAGTTAACGTACAAAACGATGGCAACAGCGGTGGGCACAGTTGCAATTGGGATCTAGACGCTTCTGAGATTTCAGCACGGCGATCAGTTATACCCGAATTTAATCCTTTGTCACTTGAGTATTTTCCTATGTGGTGATCTAAATGTTGACTATCTTGTAAATACAACACACAAAATGTTACTGCAGGAGCTCCTACTCTGTTATAATTTAGTAGATACGTCTCTTACACCTAGAAGAGTCTGTACTAATAAATTGGGACAAACTAGTTCTACTAAAGTTGACTATATTTTGACAAATATAAACAGTACTACTCAGGTTTTTGAAGCGGGTTTAAGTGACCACAGAATATTTATTTTAACTTGTCGGCTCCCAGCAGCCAATAAAAATGCAATAACAACTACTTCATCATCGTATTACCGAAATCTTTCACAAGAAAACATCAACCAATTTTCTCATGAACTATCTAATACTAATTTCGATGAAATGTATAGTTCAGTCGACGTAGATCTAGCTCTCGAAAGATTTTTAAATATTTTTAATTACACTTTAGACAAATGTTGTCCCCAAAAATTATTCAACCCAGGAACGAAACAACAAAAATCAACCTGGATTACTCCCGAGGTTAAGAATGCCAGTAAAGATCTTAAAAATATCTACTGGTTATGTAAAACTATAAATGACAATGATTCCCAAATAGTTTACAAGACAGCAAAATTACAATACACGACACTGCTAAGAGAATCCAAAGCTAATAATTATAAAAATTTGATTGATAAATCAAGCAACAAATCGAAGACAGTTTGGAACATCGAAAACAGTGAAATGGGTAGAATAAATAATACTAAAAGTATAACACTTAATATTGATGGTTCGGTATACTAACTGACTCATATACGGTGGCAGAATCGTTTGCTAATTATTTTGTTAATATAACTGAAAGTACTTTGAATGAATATTACGGAAATACTAGGCCAAGTTCATGTACTGTTTGCAAGATGTCTGAAAATACATTTTTCTTTAAATCTGTCGAATTTAACGAGGTGGAAGAGGTTATAATAAATTTAAGAAACAAAAAATCTACCGGATTGGATAATATTTCTGCTAAATTATTAAAAACAGTAAATACTACAATTTCTCCTCATATCACTCACTTAATAAACTTATCGATTTCCAGCACTAAATTTCCAAGTTTTTTAAAAATTGCAACAGTCATACCTATATTCAAAAAAGGTGATGTTAAAAATATGAGAAACTATAGGCCCATATCAATTTTGAGCGTTATTTCAAAGATATTTGAGAGAGTTGTATACAACAAAATTTTTAATTTTTTAAACAAATTTCACTTGTTAGATAAGTCACAACATGGGTTTAGGTCAGGCAGAGAAAATATTTTTAAGGAGTTAGATGCGGGCAAACAAGTTGCACAAGTTTTCTTCGATTTGTCACGAGCATTTGCTTGTCTAAATATTAAATTCATTGAGAGCAAACTGTATAATTTGGGATTTCGCGGTGATTTTTTAAACTAGGTAATTAATTACCTAACTGATAGACAATTTCAAGTAAAAATTATTAAGGAAGCTTCCCAACTTCACAATATAAATATTGGGATTCCTCAGGGGTCTGTGCTGGGACCGTTGATTTTTCTTCTATTTATAAACGATTTACCGAGTAATATTAAAGCAATTGTTGTATCCCTTTTTGCGGATGACACATCTATGGCAATATCAGCAGGAACCCGCGATGAACTCCAAACAGTAACCACGAATCTGGTTCAATGCTTTGTCACTTGGTGTAGAGAAAATGGGTTAATAGTCAACTTGAGTAAAACTGAATGTTTGTATTTTCATTCTATGAATTGTATAGAAGATGTATCTCTGCAACTTAACATTGATAACACTGAAATAAAATCTACTAAATGTACAAAATTTTTAGGAATATATGTTGACAATAATCTAAGATGGAGTGAACATATTAACGAGACAGTAAAAAAACTTAATAAATCCTATTATGCACTTTCCAAAATTAAACAATCAATGCCTCTAGAAGCACTTATTAATATTTACTATGCTTTAATTCACAGTCAGTTGTTGTACAATGTTGTATTATGGGGCAATGCTACTGAAAATAACAGAGTGTTTATAGCTCAAAAAAAAATAATCCGATCCATATTTGATTTACATTACAGAGATTCTTGCAGGCCTATTTTTATTGACAAAAAAATTATGCCTTTTCCCTGCATCTACATATATAGAAGCCTACTGTATATAAAGGAAAATCTTTCAAAATTCCTCAGTAATTCTAGCATACATCAATACCAAACTAGATACAGCAATTTATTGGTACCACCCAAACATAAAACTACAAAATTCGAAAATGGCATTCCATATGCAGGATTAAAACTTTATAATCATCTTCCTGAAAATATTAAAAAATTAAATACTGTTATGTTTAAAAATAAAATAAAAAACCTTTGATTGAACAAATGTTACTACACTGTCCACGTATATTTTTTAGATAAACATGTTCACTTATAATTTTTTTGAAATGTTCCATTTATACATGTTTTTAACAATTTTAAAATGTCTTATATTTTATTTATTTATTTATTTATTTTATTTTATTTATTTATAGTCTTATGTGACTTGTCCTATACATTTGTAAATGTCTGAAAGGATCAATAAATATTATTATTATTATTATTATTATTATTATTATTATTATTATTATTATTAGCTGGATTAAGGATTCTAATAAAATTAAATAGGATTAGTTAAATATTAAATAATATTTTTGTAATCTATTACATTTTGGGTTATTCCTAGATACAGTTTAAATAAAATTATTACCTCATATGACATAGAGAGAGTAAGAAAAAATATTTACCAAGCTAGAACTTCAATTTATTCTAAAGTGCCCCAGAATATTAACGATTTTCATATTTTTTTGTTAATCATACTATGGAAACAAACAAACATGAACTTTTTGTGTTGAAAAATAAATATCATACAAATATAATAATATTTTCTCCACGACTATTACTGAATGTACGAATTCTGAAATCATTTTTAATAATAGAATGTAAACATTCACATTCTAGAGTATGAATATTTATTCTATAATACTTTTGCATGTATTTTCATTCTTTATCAAGGTAAAGAATGGATTTTCTGTTACCGAACTAAACAATATGGATTGCCATGGATTTCAAAAGTGTCACTGTCAGATATAAAATGGCGACGGTAATAATTATTTTCAAACAAGTTTTAATTTAAACAAAATAATGAGTTAAAAATCAAGTGAAGTAGATATAGAATTTAATAATATCTGAAATTGCAAATTATGAAAAAACACCAATGCACCAGATTTTAATATCGGTAAGTGTATCTTAACACTATAAATATTAATACAATGTAATACAAATATGTCAAAAAATAACTTGTGTTCAGATTTAATTTAATTTTGATTTATACTTTTTTATCGTGGAGAAAATATAGTCTGTTACTCGGTTAGAATGAAAAAATTCGACAATCGTGGTTCCTCACACTCGCTGACGCTCGCGTTCGGAATTTTCCACTCGTGTCGAATTTTTCATTCTAACCTTGTTACAGAATCTACGATTCTTGTATAAGTAATTTACGGTGTTGTCTCACTTCGGCCGTTTTGAAAAATCTACCGCATTTTGTCCCATTTCGGCCGCAAGGTTCTTCACTATAAATTACCCACCCTTTATCATCCTAATTGTCATATATACAAAAAGTGCTTAAATAATAGTTGTGTGGTTATGATTGAATTTTGTTAAAATGCCATTAAAAACACAGTGGCGTACAAATCTAAATATACCAACTCTAAAAAGATTAAAAAAATACGTTGATACCGATATGAAGAGAATTTGTAAATCTAAAAATGAATGAACTTTCTGAAAATAAAATAACAAAATTTGAATTCGTTCAACACATGTCTAATTATTTTAAAATTAATTAATTTAGTTGTAAATAAATCCTTTTACCTCTCGACCTTCAGAGAGGAGAGGTCTAGTAATCATGCTAAAAATGGGGTAGTGAGTTTTCAATGGATAAACACATTTTAAGGTCCCTAGAGTACGATTTTGATATTTTTGCGATGATGTCCGTGTGTTAGTATGTGTGTGTTAGGATGGATGTTGTAGTAACGGTAATTCAAAAACTGCTTAATTACAAAATTTGAAATTTTTCATACAAAGTTCTGATACCCTAGATTATATCTGATTAGATTTTGGTGTCAATCGGATAACAGAAAGTGGCAGTTGCTATGAGTGATGACGCCATTACTAAGCAAAATGGCAATAAAGTTTAACACAGATATTTTGCATATACTATTTATTTTCGTATCATTAAAATTTTCAAAACTTTTGCCATTGACAGATTTACAAAAAAGTCAATTTTTTCATACTTTTTGTGTTAATCTGTAAATTTTTGATTCAAAATTGGCGAGAGGTCATGTGCCACATCAGATTTTTTGATATTTTTCTGTGTTTTCTTCATATTCCTGGATATATACTATTAAGAAGCTTGAATAATGAAGCTAAATTATAAAAATTTTAAATTCATGTTTTCCTCTAAAAGTTTAATTATCCCAACATTCTCGTGTAGCATTAACCTGTCGAAGGCATGACATAAAATCCAATAATACTATAAAAAAATTATACTGCCATACCTTAATCCCTCTTTATTACCCTATAACGAGCAATATTAGCTTACTTATTCATTAAGTTACTTTAACTGTAGGTAAACTTCTACCTTACTTCAGAATAAATTAGGAGCAAAAAGTGCCACGCAATCGTGAATGAAGAGACAGAACGGAACGTAGTAGAACGTTAGAGTAATAAATTAAGGACCTTTCAGGACCTTTTCAGACTGTTAATATTCCTCATTAATCGCCAGACGAGCCAAACATTGTGAAAAAAATAAAACAAGACTGGCGTTATCTGAATTTGCACGGTTGTTTGTTTGTGTTCATTTGTTTTCCGCTGACAGGAGTACAGGGGTGCTATGTTGCCGATAGTCATTCTAATTTCTTTCAAAAGAAATTGGTAATCCTGACTGATGGGCATTTTAAACCTTGCTGAGAGTGATTTATGTATGGAAAAATATTTTTTAGATTTTATTGCAAATGTTTGTTTTAGTTGTAAGCGAAATCACGAAACTTGAAATCCGAGCTTAATCACAAAGCTTAGAAGCCCTATAAAGATTAATAGGAAGAATATAAATAGATAATGTTGATTTCAAATCAGATACAATAGTTAATTGAAAAGGGGTAATAAATACTAGAAAAAGATTAAAAATAATTGGTTTTCCTATAGCCAGTTTGTATATTGTACTGTTGATATGACGCTACAGCTACCTAATTCCCTAATAAATGCAGTGAAATGTAAAATTTGTTTTTTTTTTTTATTTTTTGCTCAATAATATAAATATAAAAGTTTATCACTATGTAGACTCCGATTTGGTGTAGTGACTACCTGGCTTTCATCCAGAAGACTTGGGTTTAATTCTCGGTACGTGCAAAAACAAAATTTATAAAGTAAATGCAAAAGTTATTAATAACTAATATGAATAATAAATATACCTATACATCTTTAATGGATATTTTTTATTTAAAAAATGTTAGAAATCAAATATTACTATTCACAATCAACTTGGCAACAACGTTATAACGTTACAGATATTCCTATCGCTAAATTCTTATCATACTAATACGTATATACATTCCAGTTCAATTATGAGACGCGACACGAATTGCTAATCAAAAAGCTGACTCTAATTAATTTAGAAAGATATTTATTAATCCAGTTTTTTTTAATAAGGAATTGGTCCATATTAGCGATAAAAGTTTTCCAGATTTAAGAATAAAACAGTGTTTTGATTTTTCCCATTGTTCAAAAAAGGTTATGACATCAAATGGGTCAGGGTGTAGTTAAGATCACAAAGGGCCGTGTAGAGGGATGGTCAACGGGGAAAAATTACACGGGGCCTGGGCCACGGAGGCGCCCGGAGCTAGACCAGCACTGCCTTTTCAATATCACGCTACTCTTTACGGCATGCTAAAACTTTCACTCTACTGCCCAGAAGGCCTCGGCCTTCAAAGATCACCTCCAAAACACCCTAATCAACCCCCCTAATCCTAACTTCTGCAACATATTCCAAGAGGATACGGATCTCCTATTAGAAGACATCCGACATACCCACTATCCTCTATCCAACACCCAATCCTAAATCCTTTCACTCCTGATGACATCGCCTCGATATATCTTCAGGGGAAAAACTCTACCCCAGGTCCTGATCTAATCAAAAGACAAGCCCTAAAAAACCTCCCGTCAAAGTGGGAAACTCCCTCTCCGATCCATTCACTCCCCTAGCAGGAGTCCCTCAAGGTTCCGTCCTAGTACCAGTCCTCTATGTCATTTACACCCATGACATCCCCCAACCTCCTTCACCTAGCCAAGACATCCAACTCTACGCTGACGATACACAAATCTCAGCCTCCGCTCTTTCTACCAGAGCTCTTAATACCAAAACCTTAACTCCTTAATTGATTCACCCGATGGCGTAGCAACCGGAGTATTACCTTGAATCCCCAAAAGACTCAACTCATTATATTCAAACATCCCATCTACTCACGAAAATCTAACCAACGGACCTCCCTCCTCGCCGCCCTCGGTGGACGATTTGGTAGGTGTAACCCAAGGACATTGCTATACACTTAAAAAACCTACATCCGCCATGTATTGGAATATAGAGCTCTAACTTTTCCTAGGAAAGATGTACTACCTTCCCTGGCGCTTCCCATCCAAATAAATTTACGAACATACTAATGTCCCTACGATTATTTCCAGATTCAAGAAGCTCCGAAGAGGATACGTCGGGAGAAGACTGGACAGCACCAACACCCACGCCCAAGAAACTCTAAGGAGCAAATGGACAGTTGACAGGAACAGACGAACAATCATCTGGAAACCAAAGTAGAAATTCACCCAACCCAACCTCAGGATCCTTAGCGAAGTAAGAGAAGATATAAATCTCCCGGACGAGCTCCTAGGTCTATTGAAGGATGCTCCTCTAAGCACTGTGTTCCTGAAAAGGAGAATCTTTCTCCTACAGCAGGAAACAAGGAAACACAACCAAAAAGGACAATTACCGAGGAGGGTTTAGCAGAGATGCCCCTGACTCTGCTTGCAGAGCGATCAGGGGAGAGTCCGACACTACCTCGCGCATATTGAAAACGGTAAAAGAGTTCATCATTTTAGTAGGTACCTACGCACACTGGCAGCCAGATAAAGACATAACATGACAATTATTTGGCCTTATAATTAGTGAAAGTATTTTTTCTCTTTTCAGAACGTTGATAATTAAATTTATTATTTTTGTTCTATATATGTCCTTTTTTTCTATTACTCTCTTTCCTTGATTATATATTTTCAGAATGTGTTCTTCCTTTGTTTAACGTGAGTCATCCTATTCCTTTAAACATACAATTGTACATAATATAACTTAGCCAAAAATTTTACTAACATTTTTTATATATTTAGAGACAATTTTTTTCTTATCGACATATAGTGACACTATCCCTGCTTTTAAACAAATAACTAATTCACAGATATTTTTCTCTTGAACCTTCTAATTAGATTTCTGTATAGCTTTCACGTAACTATGTTGATACAGTAAATTTTCCTGTTTTCTTGCAAACTTTTGGGTTTCATTAACCACAACTTCAACTCGGACGTTCCTATGTAGATCGTGTATGTGTGTGTTTGTTAATGAACGTTGAAAAGTTTTATGTATATACACAAATTAGATCGAGTTTGGATTTCTAACCTGTTTGGAAATCTTGATATGTTAAAAATGGATAGCAAGAAAACTTACTTTATCTTAAATGATACAATACGAAAAGTATAAAAGAAAATTGGAAAAACTATTCTTATTATGTGAAATACATATCAGAATACTTTTTTTATGCTGTTTTCCTATCCAATTTTTTTTGTCAATGTCCTTAAATGTAAATTTAGCAATTACGTAGCCAATGTATGATTAATCCTCGTATATATTCTGGTCAATGTAGGTCCATTTGTTTAAGGCTTGTAATGTATACATCACTCTATGTCAATGACCGATCACTGAACACCCAGTTAAGCAGAGATTTCTCGGCTGATTTGATTTACATCAATCGATTAGTTTTGTCTCTGTGCTTGGTTGAAAGGTAAATCACATTGACGACTAGTGGTCCGCTAATGTGTATTAAAATACATTTTGGATTTAACGCTGAAATAGTGTTTGATAATGAATATGTATATGAATTTCCGTAATATTTAATAGTTTTATGAAAGGCCGAATAATAGTTCAAATATTTAATAATTGTTCCATGAATTCTGAGTTGATAATATCTGCTAAAATAGTAGCTGTAACATTTTCTCTACATGGAACTGTTGAATTATTTTCCTAGAAAGTTTTGGCAATTTAAAATATTACATTAACTTTTAGTAGACGTACAAAAAAATTTGTTAGTAAATGTTGATCATTGATTCAATAACTCGTAACGCTATTTGCGCCGTCAAGCGCTCTTTTGATGCCTTAGTTCAGTTTAGGATTGCCACCCCAGGGGTCGTTATGGTTTCGACTGATACCTTAGTAGCCAGAAGGACGGACTTTACTTGCCATAGTGGTCGCAGTTTCTGGGTATTCGCTGCAATGTATAAACGAATTAGATAAAAAAAAGTCCCCAAATGAAAAATAACTGTCTTTATTGTAATACCAAAGCATGTACATAAAACCCGGCGGAGAAGGGGAGAAAGGTGTGTAACGTATAATTAAGGTAAACCAAAAAGAAACTTGCGATAATAAAAAAATGCGTGCTAACAAACAATGATCAGAGCGCGGTGTATTTATAAACGGTGATACAGGTTATTATGATAATGGATATGTTTAACCTTCTATACGGTAAACATTTATTTGGAGGTGATTTCTCACAACAGCCAATTATTATTATTAATCAAAACTTGGATTTTTATGGTACAAATCTATTTAGGAAGTGATTGCTCACAGCTACCAATCATTATTATAAATTAAAACTTAAGTCGCGTTTCCCCCTGTATAACGGTACCAGTTTTAATTTGAGGTGATTTCTCACAGCAGCCAATGTATTTATTATTAAACAAGAATGAGTCGCGATATTTTCTTACAGCACCCAATTATTATTATTCAAAATTTGAAACTCGTTTCCCCCTATATACGGTAATATTTTAAATGGAGATAATTTCTCACAGCAGGTAATGTATTTATTATTAAACAAGAATGAGTCGCGGCATTTTAGGCGGTGATTTATCACAGCACACAATTCTTATTATCGCGTTTTTCTCCTATATATAAATCTAGAATCATGTTTTCCCCTGTCTAGGGTACAAATTAAATCGCTTTCAATAAAAATAGCACTATGTTTACCAATCCAAAACAAATGATCTTGCTACTTATTTTCCTCACTGGTGTGCAGCTTGCTAGCCAGGCGTGGTAGTCGGCTTGATGGTACTCGTACAACTGAATTTTGTTTGGCATCCACTGAGGACGAAACCTTCAATCTCCCATTTTAGGTTGGTATTCGTACTCTGAGGGAGTCTTAAGCTTGCGCAATCTTCAAAATTTAATATCTTTTGCCGGAAAACGCGGACTTGGAATAATTTTAATTTTCAATGTATAAAATTACTTACGAATATTATATATAATCCTCTCTCGGTCGTGATCAAGCTTCTCTTTCACTGACTGACCTAATCATTGGTAACGCAACAAAATTTTGTGCGTTGATATAATAACTCAAGCGCTTGTAAAACCAATGGATTGCGTTGTATGCGTTATGAGTTTCAATCAAATTGGAGATTAAAAGTGGAGTAGATTTATACCAAAGTGGTACATTTAGTATACAGACTAGTTCAGAGAGCACATTCAGTCAACTTCTTTGACGCATGCGCCACCAGAGGTCCTTCTTCAAGGTCATTTCAAAATAAAAAAAAACCATGTTCCATAAATGTTTCCACAGACAGATTTACTATACACGCGAATCAATTTGAAGTTTTTTTGTTAAATGGCGTAAGAGTTGGTTTCATTGATCACAGATCTTTCGTCCTCCTCTTTACCTGTAAAAATTATGTATGCAACTAGATTAAAAACTGAAATAGAGTCTCCCATTTTAGTTTTCTTTTTAGATTATTTTTAGGAAATGGATTTATAAAATAAGGTGTTAAAACTGGATAACTATCAAATATTTAATTAAAATAAAATAGGGAAAACTCAAATAGTTAGACCTGCACAACTATTAACCAAACGTCAAATGCCCAAAGGAAAAAACAAGAAAACTAGAAGAAAGTAGGTTTTCGTGTTGTTTTCTCTTAAGGCATTCGGCCATTAGGCAAACAACGTTCGAAAAATAATTGCAACTGTCCCTCTTGAACTACAAATCAAAAATGATTAAATTCAGTAGATCTACTCCAGATGGAGTAGCTTCGGCAACCCTGGTTTCAACTAGCTAAATTTTGCAGGCCAACGGTGGCTAAACTATGTCCAACAACTATACTGACCGTTACGTTAAAAATTAGAGAAGTGGGGAACGAAAGAATACAGGGAAATTAAAGAAGTGGGGACGCTGATGGTGTCGTTTTAGTTGTTGGACAATCTATACTACCGAACTCGCGAAATAATTTAACAACTTAAATAATGTGTTAAGTAATAAAATTAATACTGGAAATAAAGTAACTTCGTTACAAACTCATTAACTACCTCGATATTTCAAACACATCGGAATCAAAATCAAAAACGGCAGTCACAAGGAAAAAAAATTTAACATGTTTAAGCCAACTCTGATGTAAATCAGAGAGGTACACATGATGATATACAAAGTAAAGATCAGACCAAATAGAACAATGACCTTCACAAGTGGCGATGAAGAGAAACTGATAATTTTTGAAAGAAAAATAGTAAGAAATAATTGCATGTCACTTGAAAATACTAAAGAGCGACAGGGGAATAAAGAGTACACTATATTTTTTCTAGGAGTAACTAACTTTTCAATTTCTGACAGTACTTTATTTATTTTCTCAGCATCGGTCAACTGTAGTGTATTATATATCGCTAGTCCGTCGTCTCCAATTAAATGTAGGAGGATTGCAAGGTTTCTTTTTCGTCCTGTCTACTGGCAATTAGATATATGTTGAGATTCTGGCTTGAATTTTTTGAGTTTTCAGATGCATTTTCTTCAAATTATAACGGTGTTGGTAATCCATTGCATTTATTTTCCAATTTTTCTTGGAACAGCACTGGAGCTTATCTTAACTAGTTATTATTCTATTATCTCTATTACCACTTGATTGAACTATGTAATAATAAGATCTCAGCTTTATACTTTTGGTAGTAAAACATAACTTGTGTCACAGGTATCATGATTAGGGAGATGATGTTCATTCCAACTGAATAAATATGAATTAAGAACTCTCATCCATTAGGAATTTGTTTACTAGTTGGTCTACGTTTTGGCTTCAACCATCTTCAGTTCGAAGGATTAGTGTCTGATTAGTACATCAGACACATTTTTTAACACAAAAGAATCGATTTGATTTATTTTTAAGGGCTATTTTCTCACCCATTTATTAATGGCTATTTTCCGACCCATTTATTAATGGTAAATCAAAATTGCATTTACATTTTTTTTAACAACACAAATTTAAAATCTAAGAATTTTATCAATACTAGGGTGCGGTCTTGACTGGCATTTTAAAGTGAAAAGCTATGGCTGGGAAACAACTATTCTCCTTAACAATCTAGAAGCTAATGAACATGTGGAGAAGCATTTGGCGCGATATATGCATCTTTTTAAGAGGGGTATAACGGATTTTAAGTTGTAATGGACTATTGTACATTCGGATACAACGGCACTCGTCGCTCTCTATGATAATAATATATAGAAAGAGATGAACGTTAGTATCAACGGCTTTTTCTAGAAATAATTCTTTTGGTATAACTGTACCTTTTACATCCCGTGATAAATGACGTAGATAATTTTTTAATGAAATGTGTTGTTTTAGAATCTATTTTTAGATTTTAGAATGATAAATTGTACAGTACTGATCAAAAATATGAACGGCAATGAGAAACCTATTAATTTTAAAAGAAATAGAAATTAGTTTATAAATCCTCGATAATATTCCAGTGAAATTTATTCACCAACCTTGAACCACGTCATGGTTTATCCTAGCGCCATCTATGGTTGCACATACTAAGCCATCGTTTATATTACAAATATAACGTACTGTAGTTTTCATAATCAAAAAGAGCACACAAATAAATACACAAATCCGTTCATTACAGCAACCAACTAAACTACATGACGATTTAAAAAAATGAAATTCTCTCCCCACTTCATTTGTCAACTATATAGGATTTCACTAGATTTAATACTATATTTACTGTTGAGGTTGAATTTAATTATTTAATGTGCCTTAATTTACGCTCTCATATTTCTGAACTGAGCTAAGATTGATATGCATTACTTCAAGAAACAGTCGGGTTTCATTTTATAAAATATAATTTTAACATTTATTCCACTTATGATTCATTTTAATTGCACTTTGACTGTAGTTAAGACATTTTAAATTAAATTTCACTCATAAATAAAAAACAGAAAGTTTATGAGAAGTATTTATTTTTTTTGTTATAGAGAGAGATCTAGATAGAACTATCTCGCAAACCGTGCGTCATACGAGAAAAATTGTAGAAATCGTTTGTTTAAAACTTTTTTAGATATAATATATAGGTTTTGATTTATGTTAACATGTTTCCCGTAATAGTAGTTTACCTAACAAGTGCGGAAAGTGATACTTTTCCGCACGCGATTGCAGATGGCCGAACGACGCGTAGCGGAGTTCGGCCAGCAATCGCGTGCGGAAAAGTCACTTCACGCACGTGTTAGGTACACTATTTTTTCTACTAGCGTGCAGAAAAAACACAAAAGCTAACATCAAGAAACATTTATTATTAAATACATCAACAAATTAATTATTATTAATATTAATATTAAATGTGCAATTTGTGGCATTTTGCAAATTAATTGCAGAGGCTAAAATGTTTTCTAACGAAGTCAGATTTCGGTTTGTTGCAACTGTGGCCATGGGAACTTGGCTGGAAGAGGTCATTCTAGAAGGCTTTTCTGGTGACAGCTGCTGACTAGTGGAAGGGCCAGCGACAGCGTCACTGAAGTTTAATATTTTATTTAACAAATTTACTTTTCCGCACTAGTGCGGAAAAAACTTTTTTCCGCACTAGTGCGGAAAAGTACAACTTTCCGCACTCAAATGCGTGCGGAAAAGTATACTTTTCCGCACGCTTGTAGAAAAAATTTATAGTTGTAGGGCTACAGTGCTGTAAATGCCAAGTCGCAAAATAGTTATCGTATGGAACACAAATAAAATAAATTTCAGTCCTGGATTATGTCAAACATCACAATTCTAGGCCTGAAGACGGCTTTTTAGGCAAAATTTTTAAATATTTTTTCTACAAACGTGTTAAAAATGGAACCTTGAACACTGTCTACTAGCCTTAAAAATGTTACTTTAAGACACTAGTGCCTTAAAATACCTACTTTAAGGCACTTAAAAGAAAAATATCAAGTAAAATGTCTTGCATTTTTGACAAATCACAACAGCCAGCACTAACGTTTTAATAAAACTGACAAGACCTTTCAAATTTTAAATCTGTAAAATATTGTATGGTATTTGTGTTAATAGTTATTTATTTAACTAGGCAGAGAAGTAACAGATTTACTGCTGCGGCTAGCATTTCATTGCCGAGGCAATGAAACTAATCTAACTAGTATAACGAAATTAAAACTAGTTCTGACGAAATTTACAAAGTTACTAATAAAATTATAGAATATCGTTTTACATTATCAAATTTCTAAAGCGATTTTACATATTTAAAACAAATGGAAAGTATAAAGCATGATAAAGAAAAAAACTTGGTTAACATTTTAAAAATTTAAATATAGATATTATTATAATTTATATTATATTATAATTTTTCAGGTAGATGAAATTAATAATAATAATTTATTTAGCAAAATCTACTGACGTTACCCAATCTTATAAAGACTGGGCAACGTAATAAAATAATGAAATTTAAATGTAGATAAACCCTATACATCTTTTATATAGACATGATTCCATTTAGCCCGCAAGGATGGTAACAGGTTTGAATAATAAAATATTTCCGCCGAACCACATTATGGAAACACTGTTCCTCGTAACGGTAGTCGTTCGTACATTAATTATTTAACTTTAATGAATTTTAGAATTAATAATAAAAAAATATTTCAAAACTTAGAGGATAAAATGGATGAGTTACAAATAAAAATGAGCAGAGGAGAAATAAAATTAAACAAATGCTTCATTTGATCAAAAATAATTATTAAATTTGACCGATTTAATGTTGAGTATCTTAAAAACTATTGAGAATTTAAATAACAAACCTTATGCACATTGTGCACTAGAAAAATAAGTCATAACCAAAATTTTTCTGGTGGCGTAAAAATTATGAGGTACACACGTTGGATTCCTATCAACCATACGATGTTGGTTCATTTTACAGATAGGTAATTATTGCTATTATATTAGACTGATTAATATAGACCTACAGAAAAAGTTTTATAAAAAAATTAATCCGTCTTGGAGTTTAACAAAAAAATGTTATTTTTTTCTGAAAATTTAACACCCTGTAATTTCGTTAATACACATTTTGTAGAATGGGTTCATAGAGACATTTGGTCTTAAAATTAAGTAAATTTTCTGACGTCGAAGTTTGTCCCCATTATTCTGGGGTATAATAATAGTTATTTATGATATAAGTGTTAAAAATACTTTTATTTTATAATTTTGGACTTCAGTTACGGCAAAAATGCCGTGGTGCTTCGATTTTTTAGGGCTTCGAAACAGTTTGAAGGTAATAAAATTTTATGTCGCAGTTAAGCATTATTTACCCGAAGGGTCAGAAACTACATTTGTTGTTGAAAGTTAAAGGTTTACTTATTAATTTTTTATCATTCATAGGGGTCTTTTCAGTAAAAATTTGGTTAAAATTAACCCTAGGTTATAAAAGTAACCAGAGCTTATTTTCCATTTTATATTCTATTTGGTTGAAATTTACATTTGGGTTAAAATTTTAACCGCATTAGTTATAAATAACTTTTAACCTAGCGGTTTAAATTTAGTAAAACGTTACAAAATAGACCCCTTAACGTTATAAAAGTTTTCAAGTTTAAACAATTGGAAGATTATAAATTCGACTTTAAAACAATAATTACGTGAAAGATATCTAGAATAATTATTCATCAGAAAAATTACTATAATTTATGACATTGAAATTTAGTATTGATTGAATAAAAATAAAACAAAAATTTTAATTTATAGTTTCATTTTATGATAATTTTTTATAAATGCAACATCTATTAACTTATAAATTTAAGTGATTGATCAATCTACTCCTATTTTATAATACGCTAATTAAAAGATTAAACTTTGTTTCATAATAACTTTCATTGTGATACAGATTTTCATTATGATACAAATTTTTCAGAAAATGGAATCGAATTATTTTTTAGAGAAGTAGGCGGTTATTTTGACAACTGTCAAAATATTTTGCATTGATTAAAAGTCAATATCTCTACCTACATTTTCATCGAGTTGTTATAATATAAATATAAGTAACGAAATCAACATTAACATTACAATTGTAATTTTTTTAAAACGTTGTCTAGCTCTGCCATATAAAAAATAAATTATAGTAAAATAATATTTTTAAAGTAATTAACATCTTTCATTAACGAAATGTAAAATATATGATTGCGAAAATATTGACACATGTGTGAACGAAAAAAGTTGTATTTTATTATATAACAATGTTTATAATTATAATTTGTATAGATAAGATAATAATTTGGGAACGTCCAAATAAAAAACAAAAATGGATAAATAATCAGGCATTGATTAATTATAATGTAATTAATAATTACCTCGTTTTGTACTATCTTAGAAAGAAGTTCTAGCAATAACGAGATTTGATAAGACGAGACGAGACAAATGGTTACGAGACGAGGCTGAGACTTATTTTTTCTCAACTAACGAGACCGAGGCGAGATTTTTTTAATTCTCGCCTTATCTCGTCTCGTGTGATGCCCTAATTTTGCGTTACGTTACAATATCTGTCAGATAGTCCCAAAAATTTAATAATAGAAAGCCAGCACTATGAATAATTAACCATTTTGTAAATCTCTATTTAATTAAAAATTATTTAAATAATTATCAGGTCACTTTGTTTATAATTAATTTAGTAGATCTATAGTTAGAAAAAGTTTTATCGATAAAAATTATCACGAAAGTTTTATGTTACTTACAACCCATATTTTAAACATTGTCTAAAATCTGCACGCAACACTAAATTATTAAACTCTGTTTTAATAAAAAAAAACGCCTGCCGGAAAAAATCAAATGCGTATTACTTCTAATTTAGTTTTCCTTTTTATGAAATTCCATAAACATTCCAATGGTTCTAAATTTTACTATATAAAATTGTATAAACGACGTGAGGCACGTGTCCGTTGTACAATTGCCAGTTTTCTCGCCTGTTGCGGGGTTGAGATATCGTTATCAATCAAAACGTCGACAAAACGGGTTTGCAAACAGCTCGCGTGCCAGATTTGATATCTTGAAATACCTGGATTAAAAAATTAGTATTTTATTAAAGGGGATTATTTTAACGCTACCGTTGAAAAAGGCATTTCTTTGATTATTTTTTATCTCATATATTTTTTTTTATTTCGATTAGTATTTTTTATTATCAATGAAGTAAAAGTAAAAGCAGAATTTTATTCGTCAATTAAGTACTTTTTTTACATGATTAAAAAAAACTTAATCAAAGTAGTCAGATTTCATACATTCGCTTTCACACGATATCGCCATACAAAAACACATTCTCACATGCTTAAAAATCTAGATATTTTATACAGCAATTAAATATATAAAAAAGATTCAAAGAACAATGAAACTTATATCATACCACAATAATGTAATTTAAGATCTCTTTAACAAGGGGCAACATGTTTCAGCTATTCGATGGCCATCATCAGGAATATAATACAAAAACTACCATGTAGAAACACAGTAAGACAAAGTTTAAAGGTTACTTACGGAATTGTAGTTAAGCAAGTGCAGCATAATCAATTTTACAATAAACAATGGTACGAAAATTATGTAAAAACATGGTGAATGAAATGAAGAAAATTTAAAAAATATAAATTTTTTTTTGTTAATATATCTTCTTTTTTAATTTGTGTGTAGCTGCTGAGAATTATGTATTTTCCACTCCGCGCCTCTCTTCCCTTCTCACTTTTTTCTATCTCTCACTCTTTCGCACCGTCCCCACACAATAAGCTCGAATATTTTTTTTCCATTTTCTACCCTTTCGAATGGTTACCCCCAACTAGCAAGCCGGCAGATTATTGTCTCTCTATTACTAGAAACACGTAAGGCGTATCTGGCACGCTCAAGTATGTCTTTGTGACCATTTTTTTCACATTTTTAAAAATTTATACATGGCCCCCCAAATAAAAGGGCACACATCATACAAACTTTTTTTCTTTTTATCATCTAATCGGGTATACATTATATAACGTTTTTTTCTTTTTATCATCTAAGCTTCGAAATCTAATAGGTCTTAACGACGCTCGAGTAAATCTCCATTTAGCATCGTGGCCTCCCCTACTATTTTAAATATTCAATATATCAATCACGACGATATTAAATAAAATGAACATATTTTCTCTTATTAATTTAAACCTATAATCCCTACCACTACATATTGGGATTTGTTTAATTTAAAATCAAAATAAGAAGTAAATTTTCTTTATGTTATAAAGTTGAACCTCCTAATGAATTTAGGTAAGAGAAGTGAATCTAATAAAAGTACAAACTTATCTTGTTTGCAACTCTATTTGTGGTCTAAACCGACCGACCCTAACTCAAACCAATTTAGTTTTAGTTAAATCAACTTGGAAACGAAGCGAGTTCTATTAAAATTAACTCAGACGGTTTTATGGAGTTCCCGGTTAATGGCGATTCGATTTTTTTATAATAATATCTAATATAAATGATGGAATAGGGTAAAACTCCGCTTAACAAAATGAAATTTAATATTTTTCATCATTAATTAAAATTTAAACATTAATTTTTGAAATAAAACATCGGATTATTTCCGGAAGAGACTTTTAACAAAAACAGGTAGATATTTATTATTTTTTTGTTACTTAGCTGAGAAATTATCATTATTTACTCCATTCCTCTAATGAGAATTAATAAAGAGTGTAATTAAAATATGTACAAATATTTAACAATTTATGAAAATTATTATTTTAAGTTTCTTGAAGAAATCAAATATGTCACTTAATTATATTTAAAGTTCAAGTTGACCTCCGGAAAAATTAAATACAAATTCAAAAATTACAAAAAAAATCGTGAATGTGTATTATATCTAGACTTGTATTTTCCTACATTTTCATCAATATTGCCAATGTGGTTTTCGAAAAATCAAGAAAAACACTTTTATTTCAAGAATAAAGTACTTTATCAACTATTTTTTGTGAAATAATATACTTTGCTGAAATAAACATCCACATTGTTTTTGTTAATTTACGGTTTTGGTCCAAAAGAAAAAAGATTCTTTAAATCAATTCCAAATCATTTATTTCTTTATATTTATATAAATCCTTTTGAAATCTATTTGAAAGAAGCAAGTATTTATTAAAAAAATGTATGACTCAATTAGGATTGTTTAAAAAAAATCGAATAAAGCAGTAATATTTTTTCAAATTCCCGGGCTAGATTTATTTATCTGCGGACTGCCCTCTAGCTAAGACACAGGAACTTTTTAAAACACTTAAGCTACGTAAACACAGATGTCACTAATGGATAGTCAACGGACTGTTCGATGTTGCCAGTTCGATGTTATTATTGTGAAATAATCATATTATATATCGTTGTACGATTGTATTAAATATCGTGGATACAATTACAAACTCCAAAATGCCAGTGAACAATGTTGTTAATAAATTTTCTTTTTCTCTTCTTTTGTTTTTCTATTTTCCAACACTATTTCACCAGGTTTTCTGGCTATGTTCTAAAAATTAATACCAACGGTATTCAACGGTAACTGAGACCAGATTATAAGCATGCTATTTGAAAACACTTAAAACGTCAATTTTCAATCTAAATTTAAAAGGTGAAATGAATTGACAGATTTTCAAAACTTAATAAGCCCAAAGTGACCACATGCCAATATAACCAAACAACCCAAAATGACAACTTGTCAATATAACCAAAGCGACATTCTCTGTCTATCAACTTATGTAGTGTTTATCTCTTACAATAAGCACTACAGTTATTACTTTATTACTTAGACTTTTATAAAAAAATTTGACCTCCACCTTCAAAACGTAAAAATTAATCAAAATTTTGAAGTCGAAATTTTGTGCGATACCAATTAATACATAATTTGAATGAACTATAAATTGAGGAAAGTAAATATATTTAAAAAATATATAAACGACAAGAACAGCAACATTACATTTCTATATAGCACATCATAGTCCGCCTCTGGACGGCCTACCTAAGCAACGTTTCTCATTCAACGTGTTATGATGATATTTGATTATATAGCGGAAAATAGGGTTTTTGTCCCTTTTTTATCACAAAAAAAATAAAAATAAATTTTCTTGGGCTAATTAATAATGATAATAAAAAACCAGCTTGGTAAATACTAAACTTGTAAAAGTAATATTCTCTGCGCGATTTTTCAAGACTACGGCCCGTTTCCGTCAGCGGAAGAAAATCCGATTCGAAAAAATCGGAGTTTTTCCATTTTTTCCAGAATTTTTTTTGGTTTATTTTTTTTTTTGGTTTATTACGGTTTTTTACGATTTTTAACGATTTTTTATGATGTTTTACGATTATTTAGCATTATATACGAATTTTTTCGACTTTTTACCAGTTTTTTACGTTTTTTTACGATTTTTTACAATTTTTTACCATTTTTTACGTTTTTTTACGGTTTTTAAGTTTTTTTACCATTTTTTTCGATTTTTTTAATTTTTCTTTATCCTTCTTAATTTTTTAAATTATTTACGAAATCTTACGACTTTTTGTGTTTTTTACAATTTTTAGTACACTTTTTTACGATTTTTCACCATTTTTTACGATTTTTTCCATTTTTTTTTCTCTTTCTCACTTTTTTAAATTGTTTACGAAATTTTACGACTTTTTACAAGTTTTTCACGATTTTATTACGATTCTTTACAATTTTTAACCATTTTTTAAGATTACTTACCATTTTTTACGATTTTTTCATTTTTTTTGCTCTTTCTGAATTTTTTTAATTATTTACAAAATCTTACGACTTATTGCCTGTTTTTACAATTTTTTTTACGTTGTTTTACATTTTTTTCCGAATTTTTACGATATTTCACGTCTTTTTACGATTTTTTTAATTTTTTTTTTCTCTTTCGCAATTTTTTTAATAATTTACATAATTTTACAACTTCTTGCCTGTTATTTACGATTTTTTTTTTCGCTTTTTCACAATTTTTTTCGATTTTATTTTATTTTTTTTTTCTATTTTTTATAATATTCTGACGTTTTTCGATCTTTCCCGATATTATCCGTTTTTTTCATTTCTTTCAGATCTTCCAGTTACTTGTCGGTTTTTTAGTTTATTACGGTTTTTTGCGATTTTTTATGATGTTTTACGATTATTTAGCTTATTTACGAAATTTTACGATTTTTTACCAGTTTCTTACGATTTTTTACAATTGTTTACCATCTATGACGATTTTTTACGTTTTTTCACGATTTTTTACGATTTTTTCCATTTTTTCTCTGTCTCAATTTTTTAAATTATTTACGAAATTTTATAACATTTTGCCTGTTTTTTACGATTATTTTAAGTTTTTACAATTTTTCCGATTTTTTACGTTTTATCGTAAAAAATAATAAAAAAAAAACCGTAAGAATTAGCGAATTAATTTTATAAAAATTAGAACATGAAAAAAATCTAATGACCTGTTTCGATATTTTTAAAAATGGCGGAGATATAGTTTTTTTTGATATTTCAACCCCCTGCAGTTTCACCCCCGTAGGTCGGAAAAAAAAGTTTTAAACAATTTAATTTTATAATCATAATTAGAATATGAAAAAAATGTTAACCTGTTACAATATTTTCAAAAATTGGGGATATGAATTTTTTGAAATTTCAACCTCCCCAGTTCCATGAATGAAGATCAAATCGAAAAAAGTTTAAAGCGAATTAATTTTATAATAATTATGACATGAAAAAAGTCTTATGACCTTTTTCGATATTTTTAAAAATGGCGGATATAATTTTTTTGAAATTTCAACGCCCTCCAGTTTCCACCCCCTTACAGTTAGAATGTCCAAAAACAATAGGGTTCCTCTAGAAGATACGAAAAAACGATTGGCGAAGGAATTTTTGAAATGGGATCACCGGTTCTTGAGTATACACATACATCTATCCATTCATCCGTCCATCCAGACCGACGGACATGAAAATTTTTTTCACATAATCGTGTTGTGGGTGACTCAAAACGTCGAGAAAGTCATTTTAAGCAAAAAAATTTCAAATTTTTTTTTTGATTTTAATACTTCCGACCCGGACCGACGTAAAAATAAATAATATTGAAAATTTAACACTGGTAGTTAATTATACAGTTGTGGCATATCATGTATATTCCAACATTTCCTATATTAATTAAAATCTTATAAACTTTTTTTAAATTTTTATTTGTTTAACACGGGGTAATTTTATAGAATTATAGGGTTCTAACAACCCTCAAAATTGTTATTATCTAATAATTAAATAACAATATTTTGACGACGCAATATTAGAACATACTGTATAATATTTCAAATCCTTATTACATACATGAAAAGTGTCAGTCATATCTATTCTAGGTATCTCTCCTGCATATTTAGCTAATGAACTTCAATGGAATCACGACATCACGCGTACACTGTGTTGGGTTGGCATTATTGTTATGTGTGTATTCAGATTCACCACATCTTTTGAATAACTAAAACAGAACAGGCTAGGAGAGTATTCCATGTAAAACGTCAATAAAGGCAGAATATCATGAGAATATTGAAATTCAAATTGAAATATTTGAGCGGTAAAAGCAAATGTATTTTTTTACATCTTTCAACATTTATTTTTGCGTTTTTAAAGAGTATTCAATGTGATAGCATGATACTTTGAAAACAATCACTTTGTAACTTTAATATAATCGACAGTTTAAAAGGTTTCCTTCAAATATTGTAAATATACTTGAAAACGATGCACAAAAAACGAAACATCTCTAGAAGCTAACTCGGCCAAACTATATCTTAACTACTTGCCAAGCTGCGGTACGAGCATAAAATTAAAATATTGAAAAATACAATGCAATTTGAAAATGAAATAAAATTTACCAAACCGTATTAAAAAAAAATTTGTTTGAACAAACTACAAATTAAAAATTAAGATGTTAATTTAATAAAATAAAAATCGTCAATTTCCGTTTTCCCCAAATATCTCGGAAAGCGGTCTTGATATTACTTAAAAAAAAACATTGTGACTATACACACGTTAAACTGTGCATACTTTTAGAAATTACCCACACGTGAAACGTGATTCGCTTAAATAATAAGTTTGAACATATTTAAGCATGAGCTCCAGTAGCAGCGTGACATAGTGCCCGCTAGTGATGCAGTGGGGCCGAATCCCACATAGCCTTTTAATTTTTTTAAACATAAGCTAGATTTAGATAGTCAAGACTTCTTTTAATACAATAAATATTTTTTTAAACACACAGGCTAGATTTAGATCGTCAAGACTTTTTTTATTAAAATAAATATTTTTTTAGGTTAGATTTCATGACCAACTTAATGTTTGGTTAGTCCTCGTTAAGATAAGTTTTTTTTTAAGGTAAAAACAACCAAGTTTAATGTTTTAACGTGTGGGTAATTTCTGAAATTATCCACAGGTTAACGTGTGTGTAGTCTTGGCCTAAAAAAAATCGTTCGGTTTATCTTGAAAATACGCATCTTTTTTCCTTTTTAAACAACTTTGTATTTATAACGGTGTACGAAATCCCAATAGTGGTCAATTAAATTTGTGGCACCCTATAGAGATTAAGGTAAAAAAGTATCATACAACTTTAGAATTTGACATGAAATATTCAAAACCATTCCCTTCAAGTAGGAAAAATAATGTATATTTCGAATTTAATTACCGATTTTAATTCAATAAAGGCAGATTTAAACTGCCTATATTGGAATAAAGAACTCTCTAATTTAAACATTCAGGAAACTCAAACAAATTCTATAGTATTATCGAAAAAATAATTCCAACCATGTTCCTAACTATTCCAAATATAAATCCAAGTTCCCTTACTAGTTTAGCTTAAACCCCATTAAAGTAATTAAAGAGAACAGAAAATATCATATCAAATGGAAAAAGTACGATAATAAGCTGGATTATTTAACCTTTAAACTCCTGAAAGGTAGGTCAAAGTATCTTATAGAAAACTACTACAATTCCTACGTAAATCACATCGAGACAAATTTAAAATCTAACCCTAAAAATATTTGGCATTTTGTAAAATCTAAGATAAGTAGGTATAGTGCTATTGATGCGAATAAAGACGTAAATAATAAAGGACTATGCACTTTTCTTTTGGCGGTTGGGTCCCGGTGTTACGTTTTTGTGCTACAATGTATTTACATTATTCCTCTACTCAATATATTTTAATTTCATACTCGCTTGATATCGCCTTCTTATTTCCTCGCATCATGTCCCTCTCTTCTCTTGGTATTCCTATAAAATGTCTTTCCCATGTTAATAATGTTTTTCTTTTTGCCTACTCAGTCAAAATAATTGACTTTTATATCATTCGTGTCGCTTTTTTTTCTTTTTTTTTCGTCCGGGACCGTTCTTTGCAACCGGATTCACTGCAGCCTCGCGGGCTTATTGCGTTATCTCCCGTCTTTTGTCTACTGCACCCAGTCCATCAACCTTGTTCCCTGTACTAGTTTGTACAGGTTCTTTAATGGCTGTTTGTAGTAGTCTTCTGGATCCATTTTTGGTTTTCCATAAATTCTTTGCCTTCTGTGATCCAGCGCCTCACAGTTGCATAGTATGTGGAGTGCATTCTCGGTCCCTTTATTGCATTGTCTGCATTTAAGGTCGCCGTTATATAGCCCCATTTTGTTTAGATGCTCTCTGGTGGGAAGGTGTCCCGTGAGGAGCCCTGTGGTAATTCGTAGTTGATTCCTACTCATTGAAAGCATCGTGTCGCTTACTGAAGATTTCTTTTTTTCTCCCCCTCATTTTATAGGGGATTTTTACCTTGGACTCCATTTGTTTTCTTTGGGACTGCGTTCTTTTTAGACCAAGATGTTGTTTCTTGGACGACATTTATTTTCCTTTGGGACTACGTTCTTTTGGACCACGCTTCTGTTTCCTGGACTATGTTTTCTTGGACTACGTTTTTGGACCAAGCTCTCCAGTTTCCTTTGTAGAAGGAAGATAAGAAAAACCTCAAGAAAAACTAAGTTTGTTTTAAAAGAAAAAGAAAAAGAAAAAAATGTCTGGACCTTTTTTTTGTTAATTATTTCTACTTACATCAAAAAATCAATTAGACTAGCAAGGCATTTAATAAGATAGATCACGGTGTTTTATTGTCGAGACTTGCTGAAGTTGGCATACATGGTGATTTACTACGATGGTTCAGCTCATACATTAGCCATGGAACCTAATCCATTGTAATAGGTAAATATCGGTCACCATTTTGTGGCGTACCTCAAGGATCTTATTTGGGACCATTATTGTTTAATATTTACATCAACATATTTTTTTTTTACTTTATTTAATTCAAAACGACTTGAACAGATTTAACACATATTACCATGAAAATTTTCCATAACCTGAATAAATGCCACGCCATCGCCTTCTCCAGATGCCGGCGTTTACTCGATAATCAATATCTTATCCATAATTTTCCCATCAAAAAGACTTTTATTATGACTCTAAACTTATATTTGATACGCACTTTAACTACATTTCTAAAAAAGCTTGTAGAGCGCTTGGGTTTGTAATTATAATCTGTCACGACTTTAAAAACCCCCAATCAGTTCACACTTTAAACATGTCATATGTAAATAGCATTTTAAGTTTTGGACCAATTATTTTTAATCAGCAGTATCTCACATACATCAACTGCCTAGAACTAGAACTAAATTCATAAAATATACAAAAAAAATTTTTCTACAGAACATGATAATTTATACATCAAATATTTGACATAAAATTTGTGTTAAACAATCTAATTGGTTAAACAGCGATTACTAATCTTCTCACCTTTGCATAGGTGTTGTAAGTCGTTTAACTCAATCTCTAACTCTATTAGTATTCAAAGAATAATAAAAAAACTCGTAGTCATACCACAATAATGTAATTGAAATATTTAACTAGCGAGGGGCAACATGTTTCGGCCATCATCAAGCCTGAACAAAAATGTAGAATACAAAATTGTCTTAATAAACAGCTTCATTATACCCAAAATTATTTGTTTTTAAATTTACTTTTCCAATGTTTATATTTACTTTCATGGACATCCTCTACAGGTTATCATTCTTATTTTAATTTATTAATTTGATCTCTTTCATTATTATACGTTGTGTCTGATACCTGCTTCCTATTATTCTTTTCTTCTTCTTTTCGGACTGTGTTAGTTCGGATTCAAATGTAACTAGATTTGTTAATTGTCACTCAGTCAGTTGCCGCATTATGAGCGAAAAAGGGAGATAGTATTTGGAACCGATATTTGAGACTGACTTGTTCATATTTTACGAGGGTTTATTAGGGTTTATGAGGATTTTTACTGTTTTATAGTCAACTTTATAAATCTTTTAAAGAAATGTTACCTCTTTTAAAATTTAAATATGAACCGTACTTCAGTATAATTTGAAGTTGTTTCATTAGTTGGTGTTAATTTTTATCGGTGTATTACAATTTAGTATAAAGAAACATAACAATTTGTAAACTACATAACATAATACAAATGAATAATTTGTAATTTTATACAGTAATTTAAATAAATGTACTACATAACTCAATATTAATATAGGTTCATATTTACAAAAAAAATAGTTATGATGGAGTAAAAACATAGAGGTTTAATACATCGATTTCTGATTAAGTTCTAATGATTTGGTCTTAATTCTTTATAATCAAACTAAAATTACCTAAAAAGTCTTAATTTTGTAAATTAATTATTTTTGTTTCTTAATAATTATTTATATTTAAAATATAATATTATGAATAAATAACATGCCTCATTTATTTGAGAAAACCAAACAATTGTTACATCACTTTATTGGTAAAAAATTTGAGTTTAAGCAAAAAAACTGTATTTGCTAAAATATAATTCATTTTAATTACTTTATAACTGACCCTATTTAATTTTGTAGAAAATTAAAATTACAGTTTTTTGTTGAAAAATAATAGATCCTTAACAGTTAATACAATATGATTTAAGTATGGGTCAATACCTATTATTTTAAAAAGAAAATTTGTAATACGGGCCAGAGAGGTATCTAATTTTGAAACGAAGTTAAATTTATGGCCGTACTCATAAAAAATTGTTAAATGTGGTTAAGGGTAGGTAGTTTATTACGCTTAAACTTTATTTTGTGTTTAAAATAATTTTTGTAAAATGTATCGCAGGATGCACTACGACTTTTCCCAAAAGTCTTGTTACGCTCGGCCCTCTAGTATGGAGCGGATATAAAAAACTTTACTTATATTTAATTCATTTTTCTAAATTTTTTATGTATTAAAATAAGTTTTTTATAAAACATTTTTAAAATTTAAATCACCATGGATCGTTAAAGTTTTCAACTAATTCTTCATAGTCTTCATACCATTGTCATTGTATAGTTGAATATGTCGTACTTGTGTAACCAATTTTTTGTAAGTAACCATTTTACTTTTGTCCGATTATTTATCTAAACTGAAAAACAAAATTGTATAATAGGCCTGATGATCGCCATCGAATGGCCGAAACATGTTGCCCTCGCTAGTTAAATATTTTAATTACATTATTGTGGTAGGGCTACAAGTTTTTATTATTCTTTAAATAATTTTACCATATTTGAGTATGGATAATCTCCTATTTCTCTATTAGTATTGACATTGATATATTCTCGACTTTCTTGCCAGTTTCTGCCTCAAATTAAAAGAACTATATTTAATTAATAATTAATAAATTAATTGCTTTTTCATCAATTATGTTTGATCCTAAATATCACAAAACAAATAACACACGGACAGGACAGTCGCCACAGAACAAATAAAAGTAAAAGTAGAATTGTGTGTGTAGCAAGTAATTGCTTAAACACATATAAAAATTTTAAATTCAGTTTTCATCGGTTTCCAGCTAATGTGAATAGGTAAGTAAATTTTTATTGAGACCAACAATTCATTTAAACATTTTTACTATATTCACAAAAAATATACAATCAGTAAAATTTAACGAACGTCAGTATTTTTATTATAAAAGTATTTTACTTTTATAATAAAATTATTTTTACTTTCCCGACCCACCTCCTAGAAGGGAAAGTATTGTGAACGAGCTAAAAAAAAAAATCGAGATAAAAACGGAAATATCCATTTTCGGGTCCCCTGAGACGATTAAGACCATTTCCAGATGGAAGTCTGTCTGTCGATCTGTGTGTGTGTGTCTGTGTGTGTGTGTGTGTGTCTGTGTGTCTGTGTGTGTGTGTGTGTGTGTGTGTGTGTCTGTGTGTGTGTATTCTTCCACGATAGAGGCCACCCGTTTAATCCGATTGAGCTGAAATTTGGTATAGGGGTTTGGCTTACCCGTCGGAAGAACCCATTAGTTTTTGTACGACATCTGTCAAACGGAAGTACCACTATCAAATAATGACAGATGTAATATGTAAAGCCCTAGAAAAACTCTATTCAGAACAGTCAAAATTATTTCTCCAACTGTCACCTGTCAAAAGTAAAAAAATGTCAAAATTTGAAACTTCAGAATTAAATATCTGAAGAAGTATTAATCCGATTGAGCTGAAATTTGGTATAGGGGTTTGGGTTATCTGTCAGAAGAATCCATTAGTTTTTGTACGAGATCTGTCTAACGGAAGTATCACTATCAAAAAATGACAGATCAAATATGTCACGGAATTGGACATACACTATGTCATTTGAAAGCCCATAAAAAACTCTATACAGGACAGTCAAAATTATTTCTCCAACTGTCACCTGTCAAAAATAAAAAAATGTCAAAGTTGAAACTTTAACATTAAGTATCTGAAAAAGTATTCGAGGATACTCGTCGGGAAAGTTTTGGGGCGACACAACCGATTTTTTTATTATTATTTTTATTTAAGGAATTGTAAATATTTTTTTATTGTACTATATTTACAAAAAATACGCAATCAGTAAAATTTAAAGCACGTCAGTATTTTTATTATTAAAGTATTTCACTTTCTGCTTTAAAAACAATTTATGTTATGTAAATTTTTTATAAAGGTCTATTTTAAACGTTTGAGGTCGATCCAATCCTGCCCATACCAACTGGCTAAAACTAAAGAGCGACCCTGATATAGGTAGGGACATTGGTAGACCCGAAGTCATTCGAATGGCTGCGAGTGTCCCTTCTGTGTGTTATTTGTTTTGTGTAAAAATGTTAATTCTTCTTGAAATTGTTTATTTACTAATAATTTGTATACCCAGATATATAATTGTAACAATATTAGATATAAGTGAATACTTCATTGGGCTCGTCCCGGTTGTATTCCCTGTAAGAAATAAATAAAATAATAAATAAATTAAATTATAGTTCATCCACCAAAATATTAAAAATTGTAGTATGGTGGGTTGGCGTATCCACCAAATTTTAATAAAAGCATTGGCATTCTCCAAAATTGTAAACTGTGAATAATAATATTAAAAATTGTAATATAATTATTATTATTTTAAAAAATATTTAACTTTTCTAGTTTTTATTAATATATGTATGAACAACTAGATACCAATTCCATATAAATATATTAAAAAATTCAAAAACAGAAGATTAGCCATACTCAAATGTGTTAAGATTATTCAACGAATAATAAAACTCCAAGTCAAACCACAATATTTCATGTAAAGTTAACGATTAACAATGAGCTGCAACATGCTTCGGTCAAGTAAGACAATTACAAGAAATTATATTACGAACAGGTGAAACTGGAAGAATAATAACTTTAAAACCACAAAATTACAAATTAAATTTTTAACGCTAACCAAGATAACACTCGATAATGGAGGATATTGTGATGCATGCACTTTGATATTTTCAAAAACACAATATCCTCCATTATGGAGTGTTATCTTGGTTAGCGTTAAAAATTTAAAAATTTAATTTGTAATTTTGTGGTTTTTAAGTTATTATTCTTCCGGTTTCACCTGTTCGTATTGTTAAATTTCATACCAATTTAATTTCTTGTAATTATCGTACTTGACTAACAACCTTTCTGTAAGTAATCATTCAATTATTATTTTTTTGTAATTTAACTATTTATATTTGTATTATAGGCCTGATGATGGCCATTGTTTGGCCGAAACATGTTGCCGCTCATTGCTAATCGTAAACTTTACATAAAATATTGTGATATGAGTTTTATTATTCGTTTATTAAAAAAATATTAAAAGT
Organism: Neocrepidodera transversa; assembly: GCA_963243735.1. Lineage (NCBI taxonomy): Eukaryota > Metazoa > Arthropoda > Insecta > Coleoptera > Chrysomelidae > Neocrepidodera > Neocrepidodera transversa. Next base: position 14,192,733 of record OY725348.1, read on the forward strand.
AGTCAACGTCTAGTTCCAGCTCAGTAGCCGTCATCAGAGCAAAAAAAATAAATTGAATTACATGTATAATGGTGATTCACTATATTTATATTGATCTGCACAAATTTTTATTGTTTAAAAACTATTCACATTCTATCCTGATTATAGTTACCGATCCGAAAACTTGTTGCTTACCACTTGTGAGCGTTTATTGATAAATGTACACAGAATTTGATTTTTAGTGTTTATCCATGTAACATTCATTCAAATTTGATTTTATGACATCATTTAAAAATATTGTAATCTAATTCAATATTTCAATTTTAACAAAATGTATAATCAATTTTAAAGAATAAAAAAAGTAATGAAATGTTATTTATTATTAATTTATATTAAACGGTTTAAACAAAAAAATTGTTTCCACTTGTTGGTCTTTTACGAATACATAAAAAACCTTTTGCTTGATTATGTGAATAGATCATAAAAATAATTTATGCTGTAATTCGAGTAGAAATCAATCGCAACCAGACATCAACTGACACCCCATCATTCAAAACCTTAACCCTAAAATCCCCAGTTCCCTCATCATCCTATACGAAGGTTAACAGTATATAGGTTACGGAATTCGGTGAAGGTTAAAATATTCAAAATTACGTCGCACGTGTCCTTATTTTCTTGTCCTATATTTTATTTTATTAATCATAACATTTGTTAAATATAAATTAAATTAAATGTTTAGATAATATTTAAAGTTAATATTTAATCGTTTTTATAGAAATTTAAAACAATTATTGTTATTTAATCGAATAATTTTTATGAAAACGATGTTTAATACTCTGGAGTTTACGAACAAAAAGCCTTCCGGGTACGTGAATGCAGTTTGAGAGATTCATTCGAGATTACAAATGCAATTATAAAAGCTCTTGAACAACCGACACTAAATTTGACGAAATAATAAAAATGTAATTATCAAGACGACGTTTCCGCTAAAAACCTGCAAGATTGCATTTTAACCGATTCTATTGAAAAAAAAGGGACCTTCAAATCATCTCGAATTGATATCTTTAATCAATTATCTGACATTATTTTAAACGAAATGAATAGTAAATTCACTGATAACACCCAATTATTACAAGTTATTTGCTCGGATAAAAATAAAATAGATTTGAATAAAATTAAATATTTGGAATTGAGAAAATGAGAAAAACCGACTTTAATAAAATTAAATTAAATTTGAATAATAAAATTCGTTATTGATAATGATTATTAATATGTAATTTGTAAGTTATTGTTGTTAAATAATAATTTGGAAATGTGTAATAATTTTAAAACTAATTAGATGAAATCAGTTATGGCTATAATTGTTAAAAATAATTTATGTTGATAAATAAATTTATAAAATTATGATTCGGGGTTACTTAGACAATGTTTTAATGATTTTCATTCAATTTAATTAGTAGTTAATAAGAAATCAAGCACTAAGAAAGATATATCCGAAGTTAATCCGAACAGCTAACAAAAAAAAAGCCTCATGTACCGGGCCTGATAAATTTACTAGTTAATATCATATAAAACTCCCCATGTTAAATTGAATAGACGTCGTATGAATTTCAGCATTTAATCGAACCAATAATACTGCGTGGACACACAAGCAAAATATGAAGGTTACAAAATGTCGGGTCCACCTGTATTTGTATTTTCGAGTGAATTGTCTTGTGGAGACATTTTCTTGATGTTTCTGATAATGAAACGGACAATGTTGAAGACTCGGTTGAAGATAATTCTATGAATGGGCCGTCAGAATTTTTAAATAAAGACTTGCATCCTCAAACCCAAAGACTTATTTTAAATATTTACAATTTATACTGTTGTTAGAATAGGAGATATCATTGATCACTCCGTAAAACGATAAAGAAATATTCAAAAGCTTAAGAAAGTTGATAATGCTGACAAAGAAGTTATACGCCGAGTTGTATATAAGTTTTACGAAGAAAACAAGGTTCCAGCTTCAGAAATGGTTCGTAATATCTTACGGTATTATCCCGATTATGAATTTATATCTCTGGGCACATTGCGTAATATTTTGCTAGATTGTGGCAAGTACAATCAATTAAATAAAAGAACAGTCATAATAGAGTCATCTCGAATCGTATCATGACATCAGTTACGAAAAATTAAGGAATACCGCCAATCAAAGTCAAGTCTACCTTGATGAAACTTGGTTAGACACACTTGATGTTGTTAAATATGGTAATAAGAGTCTTGTTCCTATAGCTCTTCTATTGTCAGCTAAAAATATATAAAACAGTCATCTGCAGACTACCATGAAGATGTGGTAGTCTATTTGAAAAGTGGTTTAATGAACAACATGTTTCTCCAAATTCTATTATTGTTATGGACAGTACGTTTTATCATTCCCGTCTACATAACAAAATTCCCAATAGCAGCATAAAGAAAGAAGACATTATTAAATTCATGGAAAGTAAAAATATGGAAATTATTAAAAAGGCTACCAAGAAAGTGTTATTGGATGCTATAAAAAAAAGAAAACTTTAAATGAGAATAATCGACAATATATGCGAAGCCCATGGTCATACTAGTCTACGCTGTTAAAAAAACATAATCAATCTCCAACTGACAGTGCTTCCGTACTAGGAAGTATACGGTAGTGGTAAATGGATAAAATGTATCTAGAAAGTCATAAAAAAGCAGAATAGTATATTGTATTTTACCTTCCATATTATTATTACTCCAAATTCAGATTCAACCACTGAAAATTCAGATAATGAATTTTAACTTTTTATTAAATTATCATGGCAGCACAAACTGGTGTTTTTTTGGCATTACTCTATATAACTAATAAAAAAATATCCGTGTAAGTATATGAAAAATAAAATTAATTTAAATAATAAATTATATCACGCCGCCCATGCATTCGCCGATTGTTGGTAGATATTTAGTTCTTATGCCGTTCCAACTGACTTCCTATAGACTTGATATTATGTGAGAAAAATAAAAACTATAATTACTTAAAAGCGAATTTAATTATCGTTTTTAATCGGTAACTATGAACTGAGAATTTTTTTAGAAATCTATGATGATAAACAAACTTGAGCTTTGCGAGTCTGATTTTTACGCAACATGTTTACTAATAGATACATTACTACCCGCCTACACTTTACATTTGGTGAAGTAGGGCAAACCGTATTATTGAAATCGTGCTAAAATTTCAAAAATTTTTTTTGCTCCAAATTACTTAAAATGTCATGAAACGTGGAGAAAATGGATTTTCTGCGAAAAAAAAGTCTGTCTGTGTAGATGTGTGGATGTCTTTGCGCACGATAACTCGAGAACGGTACGCCCGATCCGGAAAATTCTTTCGGCTATCGGTTTTTATTCGAAAAAGAAAGGGATCTGTTGTTCATCCGTTGACGGAAACGGGCCATAGTCTTGAAAAATCGTCCAGAGAGTATTCTTTTTACTAGTTTAAATTGTCAAAGAATTTATGAAAAATAAATACAAAAAAGGGAAGTTAAGATTATCAATAAGTGCAGACAAGTTCCTTCCGGCGCGGTCAAAAATTTGGATAAACTATAGCAGGGTGTTGGTGATTTGGTTCTCAACAGGTATTAAATAAAAGGTTGGAACCTGATAGCTGTTATTAATAAGTAAATTGGTTCCCAAGCCCGTAATGTAATAAAACTTAATTACCTGGAAACTCTTAACGTTGAGGGCGATTTTAGGGAGCGTAAACCGACAATTATTAATTTCGCCTGCAAAAGAAAACGTATCGAGGACCTATCTGAAAGCCTCCGAAGATTATTCACAGGGTACTTCAAAAAAATTTGCCATCAACTCTTACACTATCTGACGTTTCTTGTGTCAGACGAAATCTATACAATGCTCATAAAAAAATACAACCGCAAGTTTACTGAAAAACATAGAGGAAACTATTGACTTTCTAGATGAGGTAAACATTCAAACCCATATAGGTGAGCAGTTTCTACTCATCAATAATAAAATTGAACAGATAGTGATATTTTCGTATAAACCAAATATTTTGATGTTATAAACAACCAGGCAAATTTATTTAGATGGCACGTTTAAATATTATACGCAGTTTCTCTGTCAATTTTGTATATTACACGATTATTATAACGGGCATTATATTCCATTAATTTTTTTATTGTTACCTTTTAAACGCACAGAAACATATATAAATTTATTTAACTTAATAATAAAAATTTGTGAACACAATTGTGTTAGATTAAAAATTTTAGAAATCGTTATTAATTTTGAAAAAGCCATCCACAACGCTATGAAACAAATTTTTATTAGACGCAATTAATTGGATACCGGTTTCACCTTGCCCAGTCTTGATATAGACAAATTCAAGTATACGGCCTAATAAAAACGAAAATTTTGAAGTTGGTAGATGGCTGTATATAACTTTCTGACTGACTTTTACTTTCCCGGACCCATCAAAGGGAAAGTAAGATGAACGAGCAAAAAAAAATCGAGATATCGATGGAAATATCCATTTTGAGGTAACCCAAGAAGATGGAAACCATTTACAGCGCATGGTCTGTCTGTGTGTCTGTGTGTAATCTTCCACGATAACTGTCGAACCGTTTGACCAATCAAGCTGACATTTGGTATGGAGGGTCGGTGTGTACAGTAGAAGGTCCTTAAGACCGACATTGATTAAATACACATGTAACAATTTTTTAATTTTTTTTAATTTTAAGGACAAATAATACACTTTAGTGCAAAATGTTGTATTACAAAGTTTTAAAGCATAAAATTCCCCATAACTTTTGTTTCAAACTTTTTCCAGAATTTCTAATAGTTGCGCCACTAGAGGGCGCGTAAAAAATGTGCATGTAGGTTTTCTATAGTTTTTCTTGATTTTGAGGACAAATAATACACTTTAGTGCAAAATGTTGTAGTACAAAGTTTTAGAACAAAAAATTCCCTACAACTTTTGTGCAAAATTTTCTTGTGCAAAGTTGTAAAGCATCAAATTTTCTTTAACTTTTATCGAATTCCTCAAAGTTTCGCCGCTAGATGGCGAGAAAAATACACATTTAGGATTTTCCATTTTTTTAAAATTGGAGGTAAATTGCTCTTTAGTGCAAAATCTTTCAGTGCAAAGTTGTAAAGCATAAAATTCCCTACAACTATTGTATGAAAAATTCCCAATAGTTTTCACACATGATTTTAGGAGATCCTAATTGTAGCAGTATGATATATAACGTGCGCATGCGCAGCTTATGTCATTACCAACAATGTGATACTTAGTATTTTGTAATTAAAATAATAATAATAATAAATAACATATTCTCTACCGTCGAGCCGGGAAAGTTCTGGGGTGACACAGCCGATTTTTTAAGTCGTGATGAATTTTCAACTGTTTTGTTTTTTATTTAACAGATAATTATGTATCTTTTTTTCCGCCTTCCCTTTGGGCTCAAAATTCAGCTGAACTTACACGGACTACTAATGCCTGTGACTCGTTACAAACTGCCGGAAACTTATGTAAAGGTACAAAGTCTGAATATCACGGATCTTTTTCAAAAAACCTAATTAGTCGATTACATTTTATTAGATGTTTGTTTTCACTGTGCTTTAAATGAAAGAATGAAATAATGAATATATGTCATAATATATAGAGCATTTTTAGGATAATAATTAAAAATCTATATTGAACTGTGTATGTAAATGTAGTAAATAATATGTTTCATTATCTGATAATCCGCTTTAATCGGAGAACCGATTTAAAACACAAAGATCAGGTAAGCGAAAAATTACGCGAACCGTATTATTTTTAACCCCCTTTAATTTGGGAACCATTTTACATGTACCCATTAGTACCCGTATATAGCAGGTTATCAGTGAAACATAGAAAAAGCTTAAAAGGTTTAGAGAAGACTGTGGGGACAATTCGTAAAAAATTATAAAAATAATTCTTGTCACTTTTAATTTGTGTTCTTTCATATAGTATAGAAGTGAAAAATATATTGAGCGTAGCGATTGGTGCGAAATTTTGTCTCGCGAGAAAATTATGTGAAAACCGAATACGTTGGAGATGTGTGCAAATCTTTTGTACTACAGAAATATGCACTCTAGGTAAATGTTTTAAATTACTATAAGTTATACTATTTGTGCCCTTTTTATTAAAAAGTTATTATTACCAACAATTTACATTTTTACAAGATAATATAACCGCATATCTTTCTTATATTTCAGAAAACAAAGTGGTTAACACAGATTTAGTCCATAACCATAACGTTGATGAGACTTTATTATTTCACAGCGTGAAAAGAAAAACACATGAAGGTATCTGCGAGAGGCCAGCAAAATTAATGCAGCGGGAAATCGCAATCGCCGCACATGATTGATAGATATGCGAAGTATCGAAAATATTAGAAAAATATTTATGCAGCTAGACGCTCAGTTTTACTACCGCTACCAAAAAATATTTAAGATGTACATGATGCTGTAAATAACATGAAAATTAAAATTATAAAAAATGACAATTTCTTGTTGGTCAATGACTCTGACACGAACATAATTATATTTTCCTGTTATATTTTTTATGTTCTGTAGATGCTCTTTATATAAATTGTACATTTCAATATTGCACAATCTTTTTTTAATAGTATTACTATTCATGGGTACAAAAATGTCCAATATGTGCCTCTAGTATTTGTTCTTCTACAAAGCAAAAGCAGTTTTGTGTATGTGTAAACTTGTTATGGATAAATGTAAAGAATTAGTTATTATAATTCACCTTACCTAATCTGAACTCATTTACAAAATATATTATTGATAATCTACATTTTATTGTACTTAATTTTTATTATCTGAATATCTGCGAAACCTTTGGGAGAAACTCCTCTGTTATAAGAGAAATGCAGGAAAGAGAGTGACCGCCATGAGAAACTCGGGTATGCCCTTATCAATAAATCAGAGAAAAAAAATGAATGAAATATTATTTTTACTGTTATTATTATTTGATTAATTAATTAAGTCTGGCTAAGAAAAAAATCCTTATATCTGATTTTAATTTAAAAAAAAATATTTAATGACAACACTGAATTATTAAATAGTTATTTATGCAACAAGTGTGTAAAGTGATACTTTTTTCCCAAATTTGAATTTTGGCGAGGCCGATAATAGAATGAGTGAAAAAATGTACTTTTTCTACAACCAAAAAATATGTAGGTATTAAGTAAAAAGTAAGCAATGTACTTTATGCACTAGTATTTCATTTTACACACTAGTGAGTAAAGTTGAATTTTTACCGACGACAAAGTATGTGTAAAGTTAGTAATTTTCACATGGTAGTAGAAAAAGACATTTTCTTGGTTACAGATTAAGTAGCTTAGAATAAAATTAAACATTTAAAATTGCTATTAGGAATAAAAAATAGTTTTCAAGCAATTTATAGAAAAAGTAACATAAAGTTAGAATTACGAATCTCTAAATAAAAAAATCGGCTGTGTCACCCCAGAACTTTCCCAGCTCTTCTGTGGAGAATAGGATTATTTGAATTAAGAAATTCAGAATTTCTGAATGGGAAACTAAAATGCTGTAAAAATCAAGTAAATTGATGAAAAAAAATGGGTAAATATTGCAAAAATGCGCAAAAATTAATTAAAATGAAAAAATATTAACAAGGTAACGAATTATTTCCAAAAAATTGTTAAAAATGATAAAGAATTGCTAAATTTCAGCAAAAATTTAAACTATAATAAAAAAAGAGTGAAAAGAGACAAAAATCAAAAATACGACAAAAATCTTAATACAATTTCTAAAAATTGTAAAAAAGAGGCAAAGATGCAGAAAAAGATAAAGATAGAAAAAGTCCAAAAAAAATCCAAATAAGAGAAAGTAAAGGGAAAAAAGCAATAAAACGACAAAAAAGGCAAAAAAAAGGTCAGAAAAGGACAAAGAAGTCCAAAAAAATTAAAAAGTTTAAAAAAGCAAAAAAAGGCAAAAAAGTGCTATTAATGCCAAAAAACGGAAATAAAAGCAAAGGAGGCAAAATAGAAACAAATAAATGAAAAAAATATCTAAAAAGACATAAAAATTTACAACAAAATTAAAATGGCAAGAAAAAGGGCAAAAAGGGGTAAAAAGGCCAAAAAAAGGTAAAAAAAGCAAACAATGGCAAAATAAAGTCAAAAATATGGAAAAAAGGAAAAATGGTACTGAAGGAACGCATTATATAGCTACAATTAGGTTATCCTAAAATCATGGGTGAAAACTATTGGGACTTCGGGAAAAAGCTTGGTACAAAAGTTGTAGGGAATTTTTCACTGTACAACTTTGCACTAGAAAATTTTGCACTAAGTGCATTGTTTTTCTTAAAAATTTGGAAACACTACGGAAAAACTATAAAATTTGCACTCTACTTGCGCAGCTATTGGATATTCTGGAAAAAGTTTGATACAAAAATTGTAGAAAATTTTATGCTCAAAAACTTTACATTACAACATTTTCCACAATGTCAGTCTTGAGGACCTTCTATTGTTAAAATTTGAACCAAAAATTAACGGCCGCATTTGAGGCATACACCAATCCATCATACCAAATTTCAGCTTGATTGATCAATTGGTTCGGCAGTTATCGTGGAAGATTACACAGACACAGTGACACACAGACAGACGTTACTCTGAAAATGGCTTCAATCTTCTTAGGGGACCTCAAAATGGATATTTCCATCGATATCTCGAATTTTTTTTTGCTCGTTCACTACATTTTCCCTTTGATGGGACCGGGAAAGTAAAAAGAAAATCGATTGGGATGTATGTTAAGAAATATATACACTGGACTTTTGAGAACACTTACAATTTCTTATATACAACTAGGACTTTTTATTAGTTTTTATTTATTCCAAAAAATATAGCTATTTATACAAGGGTATATGAAATAAACTAATTAAGTGATCAATAATTTCATTTACGTTTGTTGATTCAAAAACATTAATTTAGAATATTATCAATTAATTTTTGTTTAAAATTAAAAAGAACTTCACAAATTTGATCTTTCTTTCAATTATTTTTCTTGAATAAAAAAATAATTCCATTAAATAATTTTTTCTACGATCGTGCAAAAAGTTACTATTTTTTGCACTATCTAGTGTACCAAAAGTTTTAACTTTTTTCACAAAAAAATGAAGTTTACCATAGTTAATTGCTCTAACTGCTATATTAAAATTGAAATTCAGTCAAAAAAATAAATAGTTTTATGAAAATAACGTTAATAATATTTCTTGTATTGTAAAATGTCCTTGATTAAAATTTGAACTAAAAAATTTAATTCGATCGTAGAAAAAATGTGTGCAACATGTGCAAAATGCATATTTGTTGCACTCAGCATAATTGTAGCTCTCGACTTCATTTCGAGCTGCAAACTTCATGCATCGTGCAACAAATATACAATTTTTGCAGTAGTTACACAAATATCTATTGTTTGGCTGTTCGAATTGTATTTAGTGCATAAAAAAATTTTTGATCATTTAGGTATTTTTCTGTTTATAAAAATATTTATCACGAATTATTAATAATTTTGTAATTTATATTAAATATACTTTTGGAGTTGCTCTGACCTTTTCTATAATATATTTCAATTTTTTTAGGTAAGTAGTTAATCGAATTTATACTTGATTCCAAAAAATATAGGACCAAAAAGATCTATCTCCAACTAAAAATATTAAGTACCGAAGTTGGTTAAGTTTACTCCGCCACTATTTTTTTATGTTTGATCACAGGATCTTTTTGTACACCATTTTGTACAGATTTTCACACCTAAATTTACTTTTTGTACAGTTATCTAAAGAAAAATATAGAATTTGGACACTATCACTCAAAAAATTCTATATCTTTATTTAGATAACTCTGCAAAAAGTAAATAAAATTGTGCAAAATGGTGTGCAAAAAGACCATGTATTCAATTATAAAAAAATTAGTGGGTACCAGCTTAAAAGACAATGTCCTCTGTCTCAACGATAACTCGAGAACAGTTTCGAATTTTAGAAGTCTGTTTTCAGCAATCGATAGTTGGTCACCTTAGTTCACCCACCTACTAATTTTAGTGATCTAAGTCAACTACAACTTCCTGTCTGTCCGTCTGTCCGTAGCTTAGCTAATTGGATATTGTTAGCTTGCTGGGTTTATTTTAATTACATTTTCTGTAGCTGGTGCTCTATAAACCATTTATATGTAGTTTCTAGAATATATTTGATACTATTATTCAGTTGTGTTTTAGATATAATTAAAAAGAAATCATCTATGTAAATTATGAAAAAATAGAGTCCTAAACCCAACACTGTTGCACAACTGACTCCAGTAAGAAATACTCAAGATTTATATTTTATTAATTTCAAATTGATCCATATGTTGTGCTTGAAAAACGATAATAGCCAACTCTATGGTTTCCTATTTATTTCAAAATCAAATAAACTGGTTGATAGAGTCGAATTCTCTATTGAGATCGGAAAACACTCAATATATTTATTAATGTGGTTTTAGAAAGAGTGGGTAGCTGGGTCATTACATTTTGCTGTATAAAATCAGTCCTGCTTTTCATTTATTATTATTTCTAACTAACTAATATAAATGTATATTTAATAATTTTGAAAAATAAAACAATGGACTGTTACAGATCTATAATATTCAGGTGATAAACGATCCTTTTTATTTTAGATTGGAATTATTTTTCCTATTTTTAGACTATGAGGGAAAGTTTCCATGAAGTATTTAAAACATTGGTACTCCAACAAGCTGCTTCAAAAAATTATATATTTGTCTAAATTATTGAAGACAATTTTAAATTATTACTTTTTTCAATTTTAAATTTATTATTATTAATCTGTAGGGTAAAAGATAATCCTCAAGATGTGTTAGATACCTGTTAGTGCTATGACGTAGTGCTCCAAATCCTCGCATAAAAATGGCAACCTGTGGCAGAAGGTCTCCAAACGCGAGACAATAACAAATTTCTTAGCGTCTATCCACATAGCACTGGGCGCCGCTCTACCAAAATTTCATTCACGACGGCGATTTTTTGGGCTATTCGATGGCCTTTTTCCGGACACGGAGCAGCGAAAAGTTGTGCCAGCAACGGCCCGGAGCTGGCAGAGACTCCGGTGTAACAAGTAGGTAGACGGTGGTGACCGGGAAAAGTGCGCACGCAACGCTCGATCAGCGGCGCGCTGGGCATTAGGTTCCCGAAGGACGGAGGGACACCAGGAAAAATTGCTTGAGTAAATCATGTAAATGCACTTGTTACTCGTTCGCCTTTTTGATATAAGTTCTAAACGTATATAAGGCGATTAGACTACTCGGAATGAGATCTAAAAGGGTTGCTTTGTAATATTGCCAAGTGAAATCTTTAATTATTTTTAAATGAAAATTTTATTAAACATTACAACATATTGCATATAATTCTTCAAGTATTTATATTCAAAAAATACAATTAGTAATTGTCACAAAGGATCAATACATTAGTATATTAGGTGCTAAGTAATGAAATGCGATTTTGATTAAACTGATATAAAACATTTGAATCCGAGGATTTACACTTATACGCTTTACAAAAATGACTTTTCTACGCCATTTTTTACTTTCCCGCTTCATATACCATATACAGGGTGTCCCTCAAATAGTGTGATAGTGATTGTACTCCTAAAATTAATAAAAAACGTTCATATAAGCATAGGTCGTTAAATGCATATTAAGGGAGTTAGGGGCTTTAAATAAATTTTAAAAACGTTTTTTTTATTATGAGTTTAAAAAACAAGATAAAATTTCAAAAAAAAAACTAGGGGACATAAAATTTAACCCTAAATCCAACGGTGATATCGAAAAATTATTTTTATAATCGGAAAGGGTAGTTATTGCAAGGGTATAGGGTTAATTTATACATAACTTTTTTGATGAAATGAAGTCCTTTAAATCTATCGATTTGATCCGAATTTTAAATTTGAATGGTTCATGAAATAATAACGTTTATTGAAAAAAATTAAATTTTGTCAATCAAAAAATTAATCGTAGAAATTTTGATTTTTTCATGAGCTCATTTTTTTCGTTTTCTACAAATCGCTATTTTTGGTATTTCTCATTTTTCACAGGGTTTTTAAATGTACAGTTTATTTTCAAGGCGAAAAGATTAAATATAAAAATCATGTAATGGAAAATTATGAATTTTCAGAATTATGCATGCTAATTATGATTAAAACTAAATAGCATTTCAGGATTTAAATTTTTTTTATTTCTCTTTGTTAATTAAACTCTTTTGGTGTATAATATAAAAAAAAATCTTATTTTCATGTCATTAGTCATTTTTTATGAGCTGTAACTTTTGTGCGATAATTAAAGGATAATCATGATTCGTTAACTTTATTTGACTAATTTTTACCTCTCGCCCTTCAGATAAGAGAGGTATAGGAATCATGCTAAAAATTGGGTAGCGAGTTTTTAATGAATAAACACGTTTTAGGGTCCCTAGAATACGATTTTAATATTTTCGCAATGATGTCTGTGTGTGTGTGTTAGTGTGTGTGTGTGTGTTAGTGTGTGTGTGTGTGTGTGTGTGTGTGTGTGTGTGTGTGTGTTTGGATGGATGTTGTAGTAACGATAACTCAAAAAATAATGAATAAAAAAATTTGAAATTTTGCATACAGGATTCTGATACCCTAGATTAGATCTGATTATATTTTGGTGCCAATCGCACAACCGGAAGTGGCAGTTGTTATGGGTGATGACGCCATTATTATACAAAACGGCAATAAAGTTTTACACATATATTTTGTATACCCTATAGTTTATTTTCATCTCATTAAAATTTTCGAAACTTTTGGCATTGTTGCCAGATTTACAAAAAAATAATTTGTTTTCATACTTTTTTGGGTCAACCTGTAAATTTTTGATTCAAAAATGGCGAGAGGTCATTTGCTGGCCACATCAGATTTTTAATTTCAGTACTTATACTACACAATACTTCTTCAGTATATGAAAAATGTCATTCTGATTACGTCTGTTTAAAAGACTAAAATGTCTTCATAGCGTTATGTCCATAAATTTTGTGTTGCGTACAGTTCTTGTGTTTATTTTTAAAGTGAATTTTTCGGGCCGAAGTATTAAAAATATCATATGTTTTTACCCCGTGTAATATTTTTTTTTGTGTAATTTTATCAAAAACCTTCTTTACTCACTTACCCATCCTGAGTCATAAATTAGAGCTATCTATCATTAACAACGAGTTGTAAGCTCGCGTCTAATAAAAGTTGGTTATAACATGAGGTAACAATAAATAATGAAAAGCCATATTTTTCTTAAATATCATCTTTTTTATTCTTGTCAAATTTAATAAAAGAAATGTTTTTAATTATCATTTTACTTGTTCAAAGCTATACATCCCACACTATTTAAATGCATTACAGGTATACATGTTATGTTAGTCCTTACGTTAGTTAATACGTGGAACTGCTTAATAACCCCATAATGAAATTATATATAGTGTTATCCTCGCCCATTTAACGCTTCAATTCAATTAAAGCTCGCTTTAACGTATAAATTGTGTCAGAAGTTTCAACCCTCTGCACGTGACAATTTTTTTTTACTTTTTTCTTATTCTTTGGCAAACTATTTGTCTTCTCCTGGCTTTATTAAGGGTAGCCATTCGCTTTAGATTTATAGTGCGTTGGTAAGGGTTTCGTACTTTTACTCTTAATTTTTTATTTAAAAATAAAATTCTGACATAAATGTATTCATAAAACATAACTACGTGTTATGGTCACAGCCGATTTTTTTAAATTAGTTAAAAAAAGTTTTTTGGATATAAACATTGCCTTTTTTTTTATGACTTTTTATGTACTTGCTGCAGCGTTATTAAACATTTATTTGAAAAAGCAACTGGATAAAAAATGTAAAATTCTTTTCTGAATACACACATGAAAAAATGTTTATTTTACGTTGAGATTTGTAAGAACTATTATTTAATTACGAACACTCTGATTTTTTTCTTAAAAATCATTATTTTTATATTTTTCTTTTAATCTATTTTATCCAATTATTTGTTGTTTTTTCCTCATTTTCCCAAATATTTCACTTTTTTCCTATTTTCCCTGTTTTTTCCTCTTTTTTCTATTTTTTAGTGTTTTTTCCTGTGTTTTCTATTTTTCCCCCATTTTTTTCAATTTTTGCCTGTAGATATTTACCTATTTTTCCCATTATTTCTCTTCTTCTTTTTTTTCCTATTTTCCTCTAGTTTCTACTATTTTTTCCTGTTTTTTTTTTCCTATTTTTCCTGTTTCTTCTTTTTTCTTATTTTTTTCTGTTTTTTCTATTTTTCCTATTTTTCCTATTTTTCCTTAAAAACATTAAATATCTGAAAAAGTATTCGTGGATACTCGTCGGGAAAGTTTTGTTGCGACACAACCGATTTTTTATTTTTGACAGGTGACAGTTGGAGAAATAATTTTAACTGTTCTGAATAGAGTTTTTCTAGGGCTTTCAAATGACATATAGCATGTCCTTTTCCGTGACATATTGCATCTGTCATTTTTTGATAGTAGTACTTCCGTTTGACAGATGTTGTACAAAAACTAATGGGTTCTTCCGACGGGTAACCCAAACCCCTATACCAAATTTCAGCTCAATCGGATTAAACGTGTGGCCTCTATCGTGGAAGAATACACACACACAGACCGACAGACAGACTTCCATCTGGAAATGGTCTTAATCGTCTCAGGGGATCCGAAAATGGATATTTCTGTTTTTATCTCGAATTTTTTTTTTAGCTCGTTCACAATACTTTCCCTTCTAGGAGGTGGGTCGGGAAAGTAAAAATGTCAAAAGTTGAAACTTTAACATTAAATATCTGAAAAGTATTCGTGGATACACTTCGGGAAAGTTTTGGGGCGACACAACCGATTTTTTTCCTATTGCAATTTTTTTCAAAATATTCGCAAAAAACCAACCCCTCCTTTTTTTATTAAATTATTTATAACTTTTAAACTATTTGTTTGCGGAACATGGGACAAAGTGTAAATCATATAGCTACATGAAATTACCGATCTAACGACACATTTGCTCATAATTTTATGTGAACGCTATCCCGAAATGACACTTGTTGACTAGAATAGATGTGTATAAAACCAAAAGGGAAATGTCCAATTCGAAAATTTACAATTACCAATATTTTCTGTTAATATTTTTTAATTCACAATCACAATTTTTTATTAAACTAAATATTTCGTTCTAATTATATATATTATCAGAATAAACAAAAAAAAATGTTCATGTTAAAGTGGATTATTACAACTGAAATTTTAGTAAACATATATGCAATATTTTATATAAATTCTCATAATAAATAACCTAACCTACCCTTGAGCTAACCATTTTTACTATGCGCCCATCAGACACCTCGAACCTACCTCGTCTCGTACACCTTTGCGTCTGTGAAACTACCTTGTTAACGGATAATTAGCCTTATTTTAAATTGGTTTTTTTCTGGTATTCAGATTTGTCTACTGCATATCAGCGTTTCCAATGGGAGTAAAAATTCTCACATTGTGAGGATTAAGGTACCAGCTAGAGCGAAATGCAAGTAAAAGACAGTGCGAGGCACTCGATTGACTCAGTTAAACAAACAATAAACGCAGTTTCTTAAAGTGTTGCCAATATCCAAACTAGAAATTATACGATGACTGGGTACAAAAGATACGCTTTTTATACGCTTTTGTAGATTTAGCTTTGCAGCCACATCTGTTCAGTCAGACAAACTGACAAAATTCCAAAGTGCATTTCAACAATACGAACAATATCGTTTAGGTAAATCCGCGGCTCCGGGCCTGTTTTTATTGGTTTAGGCTTGTTCCCGAAGCGAGTTCCCAATATTAAGGCTGCGTAGTATAAAATAATGAAACAGGAGTCTGCTCAGTATAAAATAGTTATTTTATACTGCGCAGACTCAATACGCTTATAAAATTAGGAACTCGCTTTTCTGTTGTTTAAAAATAAAAAGTGCAAAATAGAAATGTGTTTTACTTTTTCTCTTAAATTCCACTATTTCAGATTTAAGGTTTATAATTCCTATTTTTTTTTTGAAAAGTTGGCAACGACGCTCATTCTCAACAAATATCTCCTTTGTCTTGTCGATTTGCTGAAATTCGCGGTAACGTTTTTCTTTCCCACTCACTGCAATTTAGTGAGAATGAAACAGAGATGCAAGGATTTTGTGTGTGTGTGTGTGTGTGTGTGTGTGTGTGTGTGTGTGTGTGTGTGTGTGTGTGTGTGTGTGTGTGTGTGTCTGTGTGTCTGTATGTCTGTGTGTCTGTGTGTCTGTGTGTGTGAGCGAAATGGGAGCATTTCAAACAGAACAGTGGAGCTTTTTATAACGTTGCTGCATATGCGCATGACCTCCAGAGTGAATATTTATTGATATGGTTTTTTATTTATATGGGTAGTTTTAGTTCTGTTATTGTATGTATTGTGGTTGACTGAGGTTGAAAGGTAGAAGGTTATTGTCAAATGTTAGTTTGACAATGGAAATAAGGTTATGATAAGAAGTTTAAGCTGCGTATGGGATGTATTTAAATGTGTTGAAGATTTCTTTAAGAATGTTTTGTGTTTAGATGATTATTTTTTTTTTGATGTTATAATGAATTCATTAATAATTTACAACAATTGTGGAACATGTAAAAAGAAAAAAAATCTTAGTCTCGTTATTCATTAAATTTACAAAAATCTAGTTAGGAAAAAAAAACAAAAGAAAAGAAAGAATAAACAGTTTTTGGTTTTTTTGAGATATAAAAAAAATGTCAGATAAAAAGAATGAAATATTATAAGAATGGTTTATTCAATGGTTATAATTAAGTAATGGAAGTTATAGTATAGAAAAATAAAAAAATTATATATAAAAAAAGGGTTTATTAATTGAAAGGCAAAATATTACAAGAATATAAAAAAAAATATTAAAGAAGACAAATTGGTCGGTAAGAAAACGAAGTGGTGCAGTTTTGAATAGACGGAAAGGCAGAAATGGGGGGAGATTAAAGGATACAGAAAACAGAAGAGGAAATTCATTCGGAGGTGTTACAGAAAAGAGAAGAAAGAACTGATTAAGGGAAGACACAGGAGAGAGAAGAACCCAACCAGAAGAATTTTCAAGGCGCCCAAAATTTATAATTTTTTTTTTAAATTTTCTGTTTTTAATGCTTATTTTATTTTTTTAAGGAACTCATTCCAATAGCATAAGAGTTTCATAAAAAAAACACAGCTATTCTAATATAATATAGAGAGGGCATTCTATCCTTTTTTATTAAGCCAACATCTAGTTTACTTTTGTTGACATCGTCGTCTAGAAATTCCATAAGCGTACTTTCTAGCAGGATAATTTAAAATCATACATTAAATAGTTTACAGTTTGTGACTTGGTTTGTGTTATTTTTGAAGTGTTATAGGTCGTACTAAATATTTTTGTAAACATTTTGAACTATTTTAAGTTATTTTTTTGAGAGGTTATTAACCATGCATGAGAAAGAAATGTGAAAAATGTGGTGCTTTTCTCAAGCCATTAGATAATCACTTCACAAGTAAGTTAGGAAAGTAGTTTTTGAATAATTTAAAATATATTTTCTTTATTATAGGTTCCCTGTTGATGAATCAAGACGAGTACAGTGGTGTGTAATGTTCTTAATTTGGATCGATAAAATTTGATAAGATTTGATAATTTTTTATTTTGCTTCCTTTCTTTTTTATGTTATGTACTATTCACATTTTTTTTCGCATGTACTACTTACTGTAAACAAGGTTTTAGAAGCAATAAAAAATATTATTTATTTGATTCCATTAATAAAAACGTACATTTAATATGTTTTTAATGTTAATATTTATCAGTCTTACAGAAAATACAACTTTATCGAAATTATATAACTTCTAACGACATATTTAATTCAAATGTGTTATATTAATAACATGTAAAATACCCAATATTAATTTTCTATTTTTTGCTAAAATAAATAAAAAGTTATAATTCTTCGGGTCGCCACTGTCTAATACCGTTTGTTTACATCACGTCAATTTTTATTGTCGATTTCGTCCTCTGCACGAGATTTTTCTGCGCGTCTCACGTCCCTCGCCCACAAACTTTGCCGAGAGAGAGGGCTAGATGTTTGTTTAAATTTTGTAAATGACATTAGATATACAGGGCATATCTAGTAGTTCCTTTATCTGAGGGCATGACCTACTACAAACCTTATTTATATTACAGCTTTATTCCACTGGAAAATTACAAATTATTCAGTACCAATAAAATAATTTCAGGATAAATCATTTGCCAAATCGAATTACTTTATAGAAATACGATTAGTTCCGACTAGATTCTGATTTATGATTTAACAAATTTTGACTTGTACTAATTTAAAATTTGAAAAACATGCTGACTTACCTTTGACCTTTGACATCAGTAAATTACGTTTTTCTTCAGGATACTCAATTCAGCTTACATTAGTCCACTAATTATATTTCAAAAGTCCACAAATTATTCAGCAAATCCACAAATTAGTTAAAACGAAAACATAGGTATCAACCGCGTTACTGTTTCGACTGTCTGTCTTTTAAAATCACTACAACGATTAGAGCAAAAATTTTATATACGTAAAATATTTAAAAAGAATAAAAAGTATTAAAAAAACACATACGCACAAAATAAATTAGGATTAAAACCGATTGTCTTCTGCTCAGATAAAGGCACTGCTTAGACGTGAGTCATTGCAAAGAATGAAAAGAATCAATTCACTGCCTAGGAATTGATTCGTTGATTCACTGGAACTCGAAGACTCAAAACTCGAAGTCTCACTTACTGGAATCGGAGGCGAAAGTCGAGTTGAACGAGTACCGGGCTCCAGTCGAGTCAGGAATTAAATCAACGAACATTGATTGATCTGAGTGATTGTGAGTGAATGAGTGAGTGTGAAAAAGTACGGTCACAGTCCGGTATTTAATTCCGAGCAGGGATAGATAGTTTTATAAATGTATTATGTAAACCATTTTCCACGTAATAGCATGCAAATCATGTAACACAAGTATATATTAAATTTGAACAAATAGGAGGGTTGCAACTAGTTTCGGCTACTAGCCATTTTCAGGCCATATACTAACATGTTAACAATTGTTAAATAAAAAGTACTTTATAAAAGAACACCATGGTTCAAAAACTGGAAAATTCATATAGGGATATAGGGGGTACATGAACGGAGACGCAATGGATTATTAAAATTGAACAAATAGTGGTTGGTACATATTGATTAAGGAAGGGAATGGAGACTTCAGTAAGTAAACTGAGACGGGTTTACAAGGAAACCATATTGACACAAACTGCAGATTGCACATGGGTTCTTCAACATGCGTCGAAAATGTTGTGAAAAAGGTCGATACGACGTACAAACAAACTTGGAAGGGTTCTTTCGCCCTTCTTAAAAATAAGTAAATTGGACATGAAAAGTCCGAAAGTAGACGAGTTCTACGTGTTGTTGGGCTATTAAAAGAAATATTTTTGCCTTAAAAATAAAACTACAATTTTTAGTACGTTTAGATATATGTGAAGAAAAAATAATCAAACTAAAATTAATTATTGAATAGATGAGGCTTCTACTTGATGAAGATCCATACTAAACGATGAAATGAAAAAATTTAATTTGTTTAAATCTTCATTATATATTTGAACTAAGTTCAATACACATTCGCGACACGTTTCGCTAACACAGTGTTTGAGAAATCTACTGTGTTAGCGAAACGCGTCACGAATGTATATTGAACTTAGTTCAAATATATAATGAAGATTTAAACAAATTAAATTGTTTTATTTCATCGTTTAAAATTAATTAATTAAAATAAAATATATAGAAACCAATAAACTAAATACCCTACTCATAATTGAATAAATAAAATAAAACAGATCTAGAACATTATTAATTCTACAGAAATATTAAATCCTTCCATGTTATTTTGAGTCAATTTCTTTGCGCATGTGCAAGTGTATCAATCATTTATTATCGAATCATTCTGAGGAACGGAATCAAAAGATTCGATTCACTAAAAAGAATCGAACCTCCCATGTCTACTAGATAGATATGCCCTGCATATCTAATGTCATTTAAAATTTTTAAGCCAACATCTAGCCCTCCCTCTCGGCAAAGTTTGATGGCGAGGGACGTAAGACGCGCAGAAAAATCTCACACAGAGTACGAAAACAACAATAAAAATTGACGTTATGTAAACCAACAATATTAGACAGTGGTGACACACAAAAAATAGGAAATTAAAATTCTGTATTTTACATTTTTTTTAATATATCACATTTGAATTAAATATGTCGTGAGTAGTAATATAATTTTATAAAATTGTATTTTCTGTAATACTGAAAAATACCAACATTAAAACATAGCAAATGCTTGTAAATTTATATTAAATGTATATATTTAACAGTGGAATCAAATAAATAACATTTTTATTGCTGCTAAAACCTTGTTTATAGAAGGAGTACATGCGAATAACATATAAAAATGTGAATGGTATATAACATAAATTTTCAAATCTTATCAAATTAGATGATTCCAAATAGTAGTCACCTTGATTCATCAAGATGGAACCTATAATAATGAAAATATATTTAAAATTATACAAAAACTTACTTATGAACTGTAAAATTATCTAATGGCTTGGGAAAGCACCACATTTTTCACATTTCTATCCCATGGTTAACAACTTCTGAACAAAATCACTTAAAATAGTTCAAAATGTTTACAAAAACATTCAGTACGACCTATGACACTACAAAAATAACACAAGTACGATGTCAACAAAAACAAACTAGATGTTGGCTTCCAGTCTGAAAATGCAAAAGTGATGGGGGAACGAAGTTTCATATGTTATTTCTTCAACTCTAAATGTGTTTTAATATTTTCTCTGCCTCTCTTTTCCTATTTTTACTATTTCATTCTATTTTTCCTGTTTTTCATAATTTTTTCCCTGTTTTTTTTTCTCTATTTTTACCTCTTTTCATTATTTTTTCCTATTTTTCCCTATTTATATGTATTTTTGCCAATTTTTTCGTATTTTTTTCTTTATTTTCTCTATTTTTCCCAGATCGAGTTTTTATTTCACTTTACTAGTTATAGATTTTTAAAATATTTTTTGTCTTTAAGTCCTTTGTATATCTTATTCTTTCATTTTTTTATCAACAGTTATTTAATTTTACAAGAATATATTTAATTAATATAATTATAAATTTTTGTAATATATTTATAAATTATATTATTTTCATATTATTTTCATAATATTGTCGATTCTTTTCGTTGACGCTGCAGCGGATTTTTCTGAACGCTCGGTTGAAGTGATCACACATCCTTAAATGCATGCGAATTTCTTCTTTTTCCCTGTACTCTTTGGTAAGTCCTATTTCTTGCACTTTTCGCCATAAACACTAGTTGGAGTGAAAGTTACAAAGGCACAGTTTTTAATTTCTGCCCATTAAAATTGTCCGGAATATATTTAATATCTTTAACACTAATGAAATATATTGTTCCAATATATTCTGAAATCTGGCGTTGAATTATTTTGGCAGGTCTTTATGCTTATAGAATTGGACATTTTCTGTGTATTTAACATTGGCGGAGATAGGTACACTATCATTATAATGATCATGGTCAATAAATCTGGAAAAAAGTAGACTCCTCTTTCTCTTATACAGTCTAGAATTGAGATTTGCTTCTCTTTCGCTCTAGTATTACTCTCCCGGTCTCATCAAACGGAAAGTGTATTGAACGAGCAAAAATAATTCGAGATATCGATGGAAATATCCATTTTGAGGTCCCCCGAAAAGATTGAAACTATTTTCATAGTAAGGTCTGTCTGTGTGTCTGTGAGTAATCTTCCACGCTAACTGCCGGACCATTTGACCAATCGAGCTGAAATTTGGTATGAAGGGTTGGTGTGTGCCTCGAATACGGAAAATAGTTTTTGATTTAAAGTAGTAGAAGGTTCTCAAGAATGACATTGATTGAATACACATGTAAGATTTTTTGCCTACAAATTCTCTACAATTTTTGTATCAAACTTTTTCCAGAATTCCCAATAGTTGCTCCACTAGAGGACGCACAAAAAAATGTGCATGTATACATGCACATCTATAGATTTTCCCTACTTTTTCCAGATTTTGAATACAAACAATGCTCTTTAGTGTAAAGTTGTAGAGCATAAAATTCCATACAAGGTTTGTATCAAACTTTTTCCCGAATTCCCAATAGTTTTCATCCATGATTTTAGAAGATCCTTGTGGCAGTGTACTATACAATGTGCGCATGCGTACACTTATGTCATTATCAACATTGAAATATCAATGCGGTAGACGTAATCACCATCGACTCGCTATTTTAAATTTGTTCCATAAATTAATGTAATGCTTAGTATTTTGTAATTAATAATCATATTGTCTACAGCCGAGCTAGGAAAGTTCTGGGGTAACATTGCCGATTTTTTTTATTCTTCCCGTATATAATTTATAACTATTATAAACTAATAGAGGTTTTCCCAGTTCACTTAACATAATATCCATCATGCAGTTGCAAAAATAAGACAACAGATAAGACCAGACTATGAATTAACCAATAGCGGTCATTAGAGGCGATTTTATTTTTTGCTGTGCAATTCCGGTTAGGGATTAACGGGTAAGTACGACCCAACATTAGATTATTATATTGGTGTGAAATGCACCTGGGTAAGCTATACCGAGTTCACAGGTTGATAACGTCTTTAGAAAAGTTTAAGGGAATTTATTTTAATTATTTTAACAGTTACACCATTTGTACATGAAAAGTATAATAATATTAAAAATAAACAAAACAATATACTACCTTCAAATGTGTTTACAAAGACATTTTAAAAGCAGACAAGGAACTCTTAAACGGTTCTAAAGAAATTTGCAAGTCAACACAGCTCTTTTGAATTCGGGTCAGAGGGTAATTCACACCGTAATTAATTGAGTAGAAAGCAATAATAAACAGGGGTGGATTTCGAGTTCTAAACAAGGTGTGGAAATTTATTTCATTCGGTAAATCGGAATAGTCAATCATTCCACTAATCGGTTTATACAAAAATGTCAATCAATGGAGGGGTAGCAATTTGAATTCAACAACTAATTGGTCATAATTCACATGAGTCCTATTCGGAATATGAAAGTTTTTAAAAAATCATTTTTAACTCTTTTTATTTTATTACTGAGCCCATTATAATAGTGAGATATTTTGCCTTGTAACAGAGTGGGAAAACACACAGTAAAATATATTGTGTAAATGTGACCATTTTTATGTGTAGCAAATATAATTGATTCGTCAAAACAAAGAACAAGAATCTGTTTAGTTAGGATGTTTTAAACAACTAACATTTGCGCTAATCTCTGAAATATTTGTGAAGGATTTTACTGTTACATTTCATCTAAAATATTTCTGAACAATATATAAATGCTGCACAAAAAGGACAAGACACACTTTATTGTAGTCTCGGGGTCGATAGATTTTTTTGAAAATTTATTGGGCATATGAAAGTAAGTATTTTTTACCGTTGCACCAAACCAGTAGTTATACTGGGTATAGCAGAAAATTGGGACTAACAGTTTTATATTTTAGGTATAAAACTGTCTTTATAGGGTATTTCATAGTGATTAGAATACTTTTTTCGACAAAAGTGTTAAATTAATTGTATTAAGTATTCATGAACAGTATGATTTGGTGACATTTTGAAGTATACAGGGGGCGCCAATATTGTATAATCAAAATTTATTTTGTTCTACTTTATATTTTTTAGTGTTACCTAATTTTAAATGATGACATATCAAAAAAAACAGTTCATTCAGTTTTTAATAATATAGGGTTATTTAAAAGATATAATATGTCGATTTTATGTATTAAAAAATAACAAGTTTATTAAGTTTTCCAAGTAAAAACGATACACTTTCCAAAAACTTCTTTTAATTTGATAAATGTGGCATAATAAATAATAAGGCGAAAGTTTTACGTGCTACGTGTCAAAACTTTTTGTATTCTAATATAACCTACTGTCAAAACAGGAAATTGTATCATTATTTTCTAAGTCAATCCATGAACCCCCACCACGTCTTACTTGAAGACTATCTCTTTCAATTCTGCTCTGAAGTGGATTTTTGCCTTGTCGAACAATATCCAATATCCTTTCAGCCAACTCATCGTTAGTATCCTGTATATGTATTCTTTCCCGGAAAGAATGTATTAGGATACAGGCTATCTATAGAAATCACTATGAAATACGCTGTAAAGGCATTTCTATACCTGACATATAAAACCGTTAGTCCCAATTTTCTGCTACACCCAGTATACTTACAGGTTTGGCGCAACGGTAAAAAATACCTACTTTTATATACACCTTGGTCATGTTAGCACCTAGCTAACTACTGGCATTCGAAAGAATTATTTGTTTTTATATGCTTTTTTTGATATGCGAGATAAAAAATTTATAATTTTCAAAATTAAGTCCATCACTTTTTATTCGATTTTTTCATAATCCTGTAAGTTTTTAAATAAAAGATAGCTATGAAAATGGAATATGAAAGAATTATTTGTTTTTATATCCTTTCTTGATATCTGAGATAAAAAATAAATAAAATCAAATACGAGAGAAAAAAAATTAATTATTTTACAAATACAACCAGTGGCGCATCGGCTGTAGCCGCGTTTAGGTGCTGGTTAGCTTGGTGCTAACATGACCGGGGTTTTATATGCCCATTACCGTTGCGCCATTACATACTAAAATTTCAAAAAAATCTATCGATCTTGAGATTACATTAAAAGTGTGCGTTGTCCTTTAGGCTAGATATATAATAAAGCGAGAATAAAAGCAAAAGTTAAATAACTTAAAAGGAGACAGAAAACTTTGAGGTAAGAGAATCCCACTGTGAAACTATTACTGCTTATGACGTTGAAAGGACGAGAAAAAATATGTATACTGCTAGGTCTAAAATTGCACCAAAACTTTCAACTGATATAGTTCAATTTCATAGTTTATTAAATTCTGTTACATTAAAAACTAATAGGGACGAATATTTTCTTCTTAAAAATGCTGAAATAAATGATATAGTCATGTTTTCATGTAAAACTTATCTTTATTCTCTACAAGAAATAAGTGATTATTGCCTTAATTTCTTTTACAATTGTTTACTTTTCATGATTTTAAAAATAATCATTATATTCCTCTCGTTTTCTTTCTTTTGAAAAATAAAAATACAGTCATATAATGTAGGGGTTTTGGGTAGATAACCAACAATGTTTGTCTGTGGTTGTATACTTTAAGGTGCTAAGGCACCGGATTATTTTATTTGGGTTGGTGGCACTGAGACGTTGGTAGGAATGAAAAAGAAGAAGAGGGTTGGGGGTTTTCTCAAGCGGGAATATTTGATTATTATGCTTTTAGCCGTTGAGAGATAGAGTAAGTTAAGAGGTTATAATTTTATGATTGTTTTGTGAGTTTATTTTTGTGAAATATAAAGAAATACGATCATCTTCGTTTTATTTGATACGACGCCCGGAGGCCCCAACAATAAATAAATAAGCTTTACAATATTTAAAAGAAATATCCCTATCTATAACAGGTCACGACTTTTTTCCAAAAACTATAACTTCAGATTTTGAATTAACAGTACACAAAGCAATTCGCGAAAAAATATTCCTTTTAAATGCAGAACATAATTTGTATTATAAGTGTGTACAGTGAAAAAGTAAATGTATATCATTTTTGTCAACATTATTGTCTTGAAATAGGTACAATATATCCGTTATTATAAAAGATATGTAACGAACTTCATTTTTTATTGTTTACTTATTTTAACAAAATTAGGAAATACCAGTCCAAATATTTCGTCGAGATATAAGATCGATTTGGCAACAACGTTTAGATTTTAAGGTATTATATGTACTTATACTATTACGGATTAAATTCATCCGGGAGACAATTCGACCGTCACCTTTTTGAGATGCAGGTAATATTTTTATTTTGGGAGACAATTCGACTCCGCCGACTTGGTCAGAACAACGGTTTTTATTTTTTCGAGCACGAGCGCTTGTATTCTAATGTCCCTCATTGTGAGTTCCCTTTAAACGTTTTAGGATACTAGGGAAAGACGGTTTATATAATCAGTTGCACGTTACATCTATGTCTTTATGTCTTAGGGTTTGTTTGATGTTTCTTGAATTGTATTATACAATTACTTGATATTTAGGTCTTTTTAGCTCTCTCCCTTCAGATAAGAGAGGTATAGTAATCATGCTAAAAATTGGGTAGTGAGTTTTCAATGGATAAACACATTTTAAGGTCCCTAGAATACGATTTTCGCGATGATTGTGTGTGTGTGTTAGTGTGTTAGGATGGATGTTGTAGTAACGATAACTCAAAAACTACTGAATTAAAAAAAATTAAATTTTGCATACAAGATTCAAATACCCTAGATTAGATCTGATTAGATTTTGGTTTCAAGCGGACAACCGGAAGTGGCAGTTGCTATGAGTGATGACGTTGTTACTAAACAAAATGGCAATAAAGTTTTACACATATATTTTGTATACACTATAGTTTATTTTCGTATCAATAACATTTTCAAAAATTTAGCCACTGTTGCCTGATTTACAAAAAAGCCAATTTTTTTCATACTTTTTTGTGTTAAGAGGGGCGTCGAAACGGGCTGTCACCATTTCAGTTGGCAATACTGAAATTGACGAGAAAAATTGACGATTTTGTAGAATACAAATCTCGAGAACGAAAGTTTTGTTTGTAGAAATATTTATACCTATAATAGCTTACACATTGGAATAGGACATCTCCTTTTTTGAACTAAATCTAAGCAGTAATAAAGAAGATATCAATCATTTAGTGAAGGTGTGTTTTTGACATTTTTGACAATTTGTGATCACCAATTTTAACGTGAAAAGGAGATGTCCTAAATGAGGCATCCAGTATTAATTTCTGAAAATATTAAATCTCAAAAATTTATATTTCTCGAGATTTGTATTCTAGAAAAAAAAACTTATGCAACTTGCGGTACACAAGTTCAGGCATTTTCTGCGTGAAAAGTGGCGCTTTTTGGTTAGCATTTTTAACAATTTATACAACCAAGATTACAAATGAAAATTAAAAAATATGACCTGCCATAGTGTTATTGTCATTATCAGCTGACTGTTTTGTTAGGTTATAGAATCATGTCGTTTATTTTGCAACATATTTTAAACTATTTAAACAAAACAAATTAGAATCAACTAAAACCAGTTCTTCAGTTTCAAGCATTTTTATTAAGTTGAATCGTGCGAATTAAAACAAACGTGATCAAAATACGTTTTGACAAGTGGGACTTTGGTGATTGTTACAGTAATCTTATGAAAATGTGCAGTTCAAATAATAATACATATTGTGATGTGTATTGTGTAGTGTATAAAAATCGACTCTTACTAATAAACTACAGAAGAGGTGTTTCTTACTACATTACTAGAAAAATCTTATCTTTTAAACAATATGTATTGGCGATCTTATATTAACATTTGGCATAATTTCCTTGAATTTTTCATCATACTTATTACATTAAATATGTCACCAAGGAGAAAGAACAACGAACCTTTATATGCCCGTATCAGATGCATTAAAAATTAGTGTTAGTGGTTTTAAGCGAATAAAACAAGAAAGTACTACGGTAATAGAAATTGTAATGAATGGCCAGTCGCACAATGTACTCAAAAGAAAGACTGATAATATAAGTGATTTTAAATTCGGGTATAACTCACAACAGTACTGAGCAGCCCTGTGCACTGGTATTTCACTTCTGCCTACTTATTTTGTATGAATATGTGAACGTAAAACTCGAACACGCCGAAAAAGACTGTAATAAAGGTAATTAGTGATACAAATCTTATATTAATTGTTAAAATAAATATTTTGTATGTACTGAAAAGAAATAAAAGATTTGGTTTAAAGTTAATTATTAAATTTATTTTTTTACAAATACTAATTTTACAATCATGCTAATGTTAAGAAAAATATATACAATAAAATAGTAACAATATTTCAAAATATGAACAAGAAAGTGATTAAGGGAATTTATGATCCAATACTAAAAATCTGAAAGATACTAAAAGAGTATGAATAAGATTGAAGCCTTAAAATATAAGAATCTGAAAGAGACGTTTTATTAGTAAATGAAATAACAAAAAAAAAAGGTTGTAATCCCACCCACCTTTTTGAACACTCCTAGTAAAGTAATTGTTTAATCAATTCTGATAAAAATTTTAATGAATATTTTTAATATTCTCTAAAATTATTAGTACACGAGATACAAACAAAAAAGTTATTTTGAAATCATACATACTCTTATATCCTGTATATCTTTGATATCAATTTATTAAGTTCATTAGATTTAGAAACTTTTATCAAGTGTGAAATTTTCTGTAAAATTAATAGTATAAGATGTACAAACAACAGTTATTTTATAATAATTTAAAATTATGAAACATTTCATACGCATCCAAAAATAACTCTATTATGACAAAAATTTGCTATAAATCTATTAACACGTTTAAATGTTATAGGGGTAGCCCATGACCCATTTACACAAGATATAAAAAATTAAAACATTTTTTGAATGATTTTAAAATCAATAAGTAATTCATATTTCATTCAATTTTATTCAAATCGCGAAGCAGAGCTTTTTTTTAGATTTTCTGGATCAAAATGCATAAATAAAGTTAGTTTGAAAAACTAAAAAAAATCTAATTTTTTGTCAAAACTTTTTACATTTTTGACTTTTACTTCTACAAATAATATTTTAAAATTATGAAAAAAAATTATTTGTTTTATACTTTTTGATAAAACAAAATTACAAAAATTTAAAAAAAAACATTTTTTGAAAGGTGAGAATCCCATTTTAATATCTTTAATGTTTTTAAAGTTATTCAATTTAGTTTAAAATCATAATACAATTTAAAATATTTTTTAAAAAAATCCTACATCATGCTAAAAATGGTATAAATAGATTCAGGTGACCTCAAAACGTAAAGATCCGTTAACATCTGGGTATGGCTAAAAAATCATGATTGCAATACTTTCCTTCGATAAAACTTTGTTGGGTTCGGCAATTAATAAAAGTTCCAATTAGAAATTTAATGAAATAAAATTGAAAAGGACTTTATATTATTTGTTAGTCTCAAAAACCTGTTAATTTTTTTTATTGTTAATTGTATACATTAATGGAAATTTGTTACAAATATTATTTATTGACATAATAAAAAACAGTTAAGTTGAAATAAATAAACAGTTAAAATAATACTTAATTTTTAGGTTACTTAATAAATTACATAAGACATCAAACACTTTTGGATCGGGTAAACCTGTATTATCGTTATCATCTTTTATAAAATCATAATCAAAATGTAGTCTTATGTTTTGTTGAATAATTTCAAGTTAGTTGCTTTTAAAAAGTAATTTTGTTTTTGACTTAAGAATTTCCTTAAGATATGTTGGTTCTTTCAAAGTTTATGGAACTTCTGCATCTTGTACATCTTCAGTCGTTAAACAATAACTAAAAGACAAAATACAACAATAAAGTCCATTCATTTAGTTTACACCGATATTCAATTAAGAACTGAAATAAGCTGCAAACTACTTATTCTCGTTTATTTTTTCTTGTTCAAAATGAGACAGGCAGTGAGAGGCTTCTATTAGGTCAAGTCTGAGCTATACCTCTTAATTGAATATCGGTATAAACTAAATGAATGGGCTTAACCAATTTTCATTGATTTGGTAACATCACTTACGAAGTACTTGGTTGTTTATCATTTGAGATTAAGGATTCATTCTCCTTTTCTTAACTGATGAAGTAGGTTAGCTCCCTTTGTAGCTGCTGTCTTATATTCAATACTTTCAGATGGCCCTACTACCTCTGAGTTCAAAGCAGAGACGAAACTGTCATCAACATTTTATATCTTTGCAGTTCGTTTACTAAAAAGAAACATAATTATAAATATAATAAATAATCATCTTTTTTCATGTCTAATTAATGTAATATTATAACATACGGTCTTTCTGGAGATTCAAAGTTCGCTTCACACTAAAATCGAATAAAGTTTGTTTATTTTTTCTATCCATATTAATGAAATGGCAACTGTTAACTAAGCAATGTTTCAACAGTTCTCTATCTTGTCTCCTTTTTCTCTCAGCTGGGTTTGTTGCAAACACAAAAAACTTACATGTCTTTTATTCAATTAATGTTTACATTACAATCAGGAACAAAACACATAACCATAGTTACACCAGTTCGAAAATCTGAAACAAAAGTAAAATAGTCAAAACGCAAAAAATATGAAGATAAAGTCGATAAATTAATAATTCACAATTATTTCTCTAAAATACAACTGATAATTGTTATACATAACCTCAAACTACAAATGAAAATATATCTTACCTTTCGTTTGCGTCCTGCTTGAGAAATATGCTAAACCCGAAGGCCGAAAGTCGAGTCGAAACAAAAATTCACTTGGAAGAAATAAAATAAATAAAGCACTAAAGCAGGTACTCTTGAGTCTGGTCAAACAAAAACAAAATAACATCTGTTTCTGTTTTGTGGTCGACCTTGGGTTGAAGTGGGTATTCGATCGGAAAATACGAAAATTCTCAAAATATATTTTAACTGAGAAATTAATATTTTAATACTGCTAGCGCCACCTGGTGCACAGAAGATTAAATAATTTTAATAATTTCGTCTTTCTGTTTGTATATATGAAACACAGTGCACCTCTTTTATTATTGCTGAAAGACAGTGATAGACTGATGAGACTGACAACTCGAGTAACACAACAGAACTTTGATTTTGCACATGGTGCTTGGAATTTTAGTGTTGTCAGTTTGGTGTACCTGTTAAGATCCCCCTCTTAACGTGTAAATTTTTGATTCAAAAATGGCGAGAGATCATGTGCTGGACACATCAGATTTTTATTTTTAAAGAGATAATAACATCTAACAATTACAATTAGAATTTGGATAAAGAGAACCTTAACGATTTCAAATTAATATATATCGTTTTTACAACAAAATGCAAAGTCATCTTTTTATAATATAAAATTTTTTAATATGTTCAATTTTAAATACGGATTTCAGTTTGCTAAAGCCCAACATTCTCAGACCGATTTTATAAACTCTACAAGTATGAGCCAAGTTAAGTATTTTTAGCGAACACAAGAAAAATAATGAATTCTTTTATAAAGAATTTCTTTATGGAATTACAAAGTAAAAACTTTATTCCATAAATACTAAACTTCCTTTGAAGTCAACAGTGTGTACAATTTAATTTTATCACTGGTAGTATTTTCTAAAATTGTAAGCAATTCTTTATTAATTATACATCAATCGTTTCTTTAGTTACATTTTCATTTAAATAACTCATCTTAAGGCAACAAACATGGTTTTTGTCACACTTTTTTCTTACTTATATTATAACAGCAGTAAATAAAAACAATAAAATCCTGCCAGTTTTATTTAGTCAATTTTATTAGTCTTAAATATTTTTAGTTAATCCTTTCGATCACGACTTTTTGCTAGTAGAGATACAGTTTTGAAAATAGAAAACGAAGCTCTCTAAATTTTTTTTTAAGATTTTTGAAAATATTTGCAAAATTTGTAAGTTGTTTTTCTCAAATAAAAACATGTTAGTTTTAACGAATACGGTGATCATGGGGTATAAATCAGCGTGAAATTAAAAAAAACTTATTTATTTATTTAGCACGAAATCCAAGAAAATTTTTCTTTACAATGTCTAATGTTTTGCAGTTTTCCTCAATATCTGACAATTGATCAATTATTTCCAAAAGTTGTTGCTCTGTAAACGGCCTTTTGGACTTCATTATTCTCACTTATTTCGCTCGACTACTCTATCTAAAAAGTACTCACCCTAATTTGCATAAAACACAAATACAATGAGCGCTTAGGCGGGGCTCCACCAAACTGGGCTAGTCCGGCGGCACAAAATGCCGCGGAATTACTTTCATTTTGGAATAATTTTATCAATATTAAGACCTTTTTTTCAATCCATTCGGGGTAGAAATATGATCATCATCTTGGTTATTTTCCGTATTCGAATCTTGGCTATCCATTTTAAAGTCACTTGAAAATTCACTGTAAGATATATTAATGGTAGACGAAAATGATGTTCGTTTAAATGACCATGGTGACAGAGAGGGTTTTAAACTTTCGCATAATTCTCACACGTTCAATAGGCTATGTCCGCAGCGCTGGAACCGACACCGCTCGGTCAGTTGCGGTACTTTTGGACATAGTAGTTGACACAAAGAATATTCAAATAAAACCAAAGTAATTGTATTAAAAATGGGTGACCACTTGAATAATATAAAGAAAAGCAAGGAGGTTCCAATCTTAAAGTCAAGCGTGGTGCTCCGTAAGTAAAATGTATAAAGTTTATTAATTATTATTATTAATTTTAAAATAAAGTTAAACATTGATATGATGCAAATAAATTATTTTTTTCTTGATCATGGCCCTTTTATCCGGATGCTGGTCCTTTTTTCCAGCAGCATCTCAGTCTTTTGTCCTTTTTGTGCATTCCTATTTTGTTCTGCAGCGCCCACTCTACTCGATTGCACTAGGCTGTACAGGTTCACCACCGGTTGAATGTTGTGTTTTTTGGGAGTTATGCAGAGTTATGCAGATGTCCCTTCATTGGACTGTGACCAGTGAGGAGGCCTGAAAAAATATTTCTTTTGTGTCAGATATGTGATAACTCATAACCAAATTTTTTCCTATCTTTTAATTTTTTGTACGAAAAATATCCACACTTAGCGGTTGAAAACCACATTTTAATATTATTGACATTATTTTATTACGATGTCCACTTAAAGTACTAATAAATTAACAAACTTCTCTAAAAGAGTAAATTCAACACATCTAAATAATTTGAACGAATAGGTCCAATAGTTCTATAAATCTGTAACAAATCAGGTGGAACTGAAACTCAATTCTTCACCATTCAAATGGAACCAATAAGAAGAAATCAATATATGGCACTAGAACCTAGCCCTGATTTGATTCCAAATTTGTTAGTTAATGTGATGGTTTCCTTACTAATTGTTTAAGTAATTTCTGTTCTAAGTGGGAGAAACATTTTATTTTGTAACACTGCACTGCACTGATACATTATTGGCTACCCATTTTGTAGAAAGTTGCTAGGCAATAACACCGGTACAAAAAAATCTTATTAGAGTACCTTGACGGACATCCAGAGTTGATTAAAAATAAACAAACTAACCAATTCACCAACTCTATGAGTTCGAAACTATGGCAATGCGATTCCGGGAGCGCAGAAATCCTGGAACGAATGGAGAAAGGTATGTGAAATATGTGCAAAAATTAGTAAAATTAACGGTAATTGCCAAATTTTAGGTTTTCGAACGATAACGGTTCCATAATATTTAAATCTGTTTTGATTGTAAGTTGTTTAGAATTCTTAAAATGGGTACAAATATTTAAACTATGTAAACTAGTAGATGCAACAAACTTATGAAAATTATTAATTTTTTTAATTCGCCTTATTAAACAAACAATAAAGTTCATTGAAGAAATCAAGTACGCCACTGTTTTAGATTCAATCCGAATGCGCCGAATTTCTTATCTCAGAATGTGAATTTTTACGTTCGAGTATTTTTTGAACAATCGGTTATAAATTTACGGTGTTGTGAGATTGTTAATTGAAAAGCATTTTTGAAGTGCGATTTTATTGTCTGGTAAAATATTTTCTAACATTGAATTAACTGACTGGGTTCTGATGAATGGTGAAATGATTTCAAAATCGAAATTATACTGGCAAGTCTTTAATGAGTATCAACTATTATATCCACTGATAATTTATATATCTGATAACCTCGCATTCAATGTTTTATTGTGAAGAATTTCACACGTCATATTTGACTATATTTTTCGATATTACCCCAAATTTTCAACAATAGAGATAAAACAAAGTCGTGTATATAGAAAAAAAATTTAGGCGTAAGAGGATAGTAAAGTGTCACAATGGATTTCACTTTGTGACAATTTAACAGTATTTTTAAAAAAAAAAGTTCTTTTATGAGAAAAATATTTGATAAAACAATTCCTTTATTAAGAGTGTTTGAAAAGTTGGGTGGGATTGCCCCTTCTTTATTTATGTTAATATTTGCTTAAACTTGTGAAAGAGAGTGTGGTGTCAAACAAAAAGTATCAGGTCAAAATTTAATGCGTTTGTTTTCAATGTATAATTACATTAAATTTAATTGGGTTAAGCGTTAAATTATTTTTCTGGCACCCTTTAACAACTCGAGTCAATAATAAAAGATTTTCGCACTCCTCAGTATTTGTATAATTTTAAATCATCAGCATATAGTAAGTAGTTGGTATTAATAACATTTCCAATATCATTGATGAAAATATTAAAGAACAGTGGTCCAAGTTTGAACCTTGGGGTACACTAGAAGAAGCCGTTTATTTAGTAGACTTGAAGCCATTTAGCTATACATACTGTTTTCGATCCAACTAAGTATGATTGAAAGATGGTAATAAGAGAAGGAGATAATCTATAAGAAGGGTGAGTGGATAAATTTACAATTCTTTGTGATCTAAAAATCACATTAATATAATAAATATTTAATACCATATCTAAACTCTTTATTATTTTGCAACGGTTTTTAAATGGCTAATTCTTTTCTGCATGTGATAGCTGGAATATCCATAACATTTAAATTCCTAAAATTATCCAACATTCTTTTACAATAATCGGTCTTTATTTTAATTCCTCCCTCTCGATCTCTCTCATACGAGACGAGAAATATTGTTTTAATATTTTATTCCATATTTGTAAGGTGACTCAAAACGACCGTTACATAAAAGCACACCAAGAATTTTCGTCCAATAACATTAGGTCAACTTATCGCTACACGTATCGATCGCCAGGCTTTTATCGGTTGGTAAAAAAGCTAACCCGCCAAATTATCACTGTTTTATTAACTCTCAGAGACAGCAGTCGCATTAAGTTCTTCGTTACAAAAGCCGGCTATGATCGCGCTTTTTTTTCACGAACTCAGCAAACATTTTCGTGTTGTAATCATATTTGTTCATGTTCCTTCGACATAGAATTTTTGGAACCCGTTCATTATAAACATTTTCCAAGATTTCAATGAGTTATACATTTAATAGTGAGTGACAGTTCATTTGATCATTGTTAAAGTGTAAAAATAATGTAATTTTTATAATATAATAAATGGTTGTAAAAATAGTACGTGTTTTTGTTTATAATAATTTTACAGCTTCAACGCTGTTTGGTCCTTCGATTAGTCGATGTTAATACATCGACTGCTGTAGTAATTTTTCCGAAAATTTATCGATTCTTAAAGTTTGTCAAGCTTATCGAAGGCTTTTGAGGGGTATATATAAATAATATCCGTTTGCACCCTATCATCAATTGACTTAGCAATGTATTGTGTAACAGTTACAAGATTGGCAACTGTCGAGCGACCTTTCATAAATCCGTGTTGGGTAGTGGAGATATTATTAGCAACATGTCGATGTAACACCTGTTCAATTAAAATTTCAAACACTATTATATATGAAGATGGGTCTGTAGTTTAAAATGTTTTGTTTATTTCCTTTTTTCAAGACGGGACAAACTTTTAAGGTTTTCCAAATCGCTGGCAGCTTATAATTTTTAATGCATATGTTTATGAGTTGTCAAGGGAAGAAACATAGTTCTTTCAAATAAAAGCTGGACCTGTAGTTAATTTCGGTTTAACAGATTGTAAAACTTTGAGAACTTCAATTATATTTAAGTATTCACAGAATTTGAGTTGAAATTAGATGTTGTTGAAGCCGTTTATGATTGACTGAGGAAGATCGCAAAGTCATTTAGGATATCAAGAGGAATATCTATGTCATTGCCATACTTGTTTTGGATTGTGATTTTTATTGTTTATGAATGCCCAGAACTTACTAGGATTGGTAGAGATATCTTTTTCAGATTTTGAACATATTGGTTGTAAAGTATATTCCACGAATTTACGAATCTTTATAATTAGAGGTGACAACAAATATTCAACTGTGCCTTTAGAAGTACAACCGCATTTGGAAAATACGGACGTAATTTCCAGTAATATTTTTAGGCAATATAAACGCAATTAATTTATTCTTTTAAAGTGATTACAACACCCGTCTATTTCTCGATCCCAATATCTCAAAAACTATTTAATGAAAATAAATAAAATTTTAGGACAGTAAGAACAGATTATCTAGAGCATCTTGGAAAGAAAAAACAGCATATTAGCATTACTGAGAAAAAAATCAAGGGGCACTAAATATTAAAATTTTTAAAACCCCATTCCTACGAAATAAAATTTTAAATATAGTCCCAAAATGTTAATCCTCTGCATCATAATTAAACTTCCCACCGAAAATTTGTTTTGGTTGCGTTCTCTTTCAGAATCTTTAAATATATGAGCCCAGTTCTAAAAGCAAAAAAAATGATTTTTATTAATAAAAGAGCTGTAAAAAAAGTGATGTATCAATAAAAACATGATATCTATAACAAATTCTCGGGATTAATATTGGAGGAATTCACAAGTGTACCTTTCAGCACATCTTTTAGTCGATGCCTCCCGTACTTAGTCCGAAACAGGCGTAAATTGGTGGTATATATTATAAGAACAATTTATCTGTCTTTATTTATTTTTATTTCATTCTTTTGAATTCCTCCAGATCTTGAATTTTATTTTCCCGTTTGTATTTACACCATATTCTTGTTTTGACAGGCAGTTGGTAGATAATAGGTCCGTTGAACGACGATTGATACTTGTTTCGAGGTATAACAGAATACAAGCATTCTTTGGGTCTTTAAAAACTCTAAAAATACCCAATTAATGGTAAAAGCAGCTATTGTTTATAATGTTTGTACGAGTTATGAGTTATATAACCAATAAAATGAATTCAGCTAAAATAATTCAAAAATAGCAGTGTTTAATTGTATATTTAAATGAAAATTAACACCTACTTTCCAATGCGTTTACATTTACAGATGGTAAAAGTGGCAGGATCTTACTACATATTTTAACATCAACAGCAATATGAGAGGAACGAGGAAGGAGTGGAAAAGTATTTTTTGAAGATTTTGACAGAAACAATGTACTAGATTATGATATATTATAACTTCTAATTAACTAATATAGAAGCCAAACAAAAACCAGGATAACTTGCAAGATGGTCAGCAGATAATTACCGTTTATAAATCATCTGTTTAAAAGTGAGCATTAAAAAAGTAAAAAGCCATTTGTTATAGACATATGTCTGAAAATAATAAAGAAATATAGTTACGCTATGATACTAGTCTATTTAATTATGTTTTAACTCACACTGTGATAGAACTGTACATTTCATCTCTAAGTAAGTTTGTAAATATTCTCCAAGTTTGATGTATTTAATTTTGCAAGAATTTTTATTCTGATATATTCAAATTTGACATGGCTTTTTTACGTAAAAGACTAAAACTAAATTTTTAAAACGATCCTCTTTATGAAACTCAAAAAAACATGCTTTTCTCCGATTGACATTAAACGTCAGTTTTAGTGACATTTATCGATCATAGAAGTAACATTTTTACAGCCTAGGCAGTAAAAATGATATTTAATGTCTAGGCATTAAAAAAATAATTTTATATCTTTAAACACAGATTAATCTCTTCTCCAAACAACTTAATATTAACATAAACGGATAAAAAATGGTGATTTTCAACTAAATCAGGCCCATGGAATCCACTAACCTCTATCTCATGGACAATCAATTGATAAAGAAAATTGAGGCAAATTGAATGTAACAGTGGTGGCTTATTTTTCGGTAGATATTATTATGTATACAATTTAAGGTCTAATCGACAATAATAATTAGAAAATACGATTTAATTATTACCTATAATATACGATTAGAAAAAATATTAAAAATTGTGACTTGTATCCGTTATAAAAAAGTTTTTATTTTAATTTGATTTTTTTTAATCACACTGTACAAACAATCGGAGAAAAAATTATATGTTTCACACGGCAGAGAATCAGATTTACTGCCTTGGCTAGTTTCATTGCCTCGGCAATGAAATGCTAGCCGCGGCAGTAAATCTATTACTTCTCTGCCTAGTTAAACAAATAACTATTCTAGACATAATCCTGAGACTAGACAATCTGGACAAAAGTAAGGAATATCTTTTTGAATATTTTTAAAGAAACACAACTTACATCGCTTTCGTTATGTTCTTCCATTTTCGTTAGACTTTTTTTGAGGGAAATGTTTGTTTTTCTTTGCTTTAGGATCATCCTTCCTTGGTCTTTTGTCGTTTTGTTGAATACAAGTTTATTTCCTATCACAACCATACGAAAATCATAAAACGACATTTCTAGAGTACATGCCAAATAAAATGTAACAATTTAGTAGCAAAGTGGACAATGAATTCCCAGTTTCTTGTACCACCTTAGAGTTTTTCGTTCACTCGGGTACTAAGAAGGCATTTGATCTTTTGGCACAAGAAAATGTCCCTTTTTCTAAACTATTTTCTGCGCACAGCATTTTTCTCCAAAATTTCCACTAGCTCCAGTGTGTAATTTGCTTTGCAAAAGAAGTCCATTTGGCTCAGCTAAAATTTACAGTTTTATTCCATATTAATGCTTTTTTCCCACAAGACCATGAATTCGTAAAAGGCCAAGTTATTTTGGGGATATTATTTTGGTTAAGATATTCTTGCATATATCAAATTTTATAAAGACCATCTTCAAAAACTGTCTCTCCCTGTGATGGGTTTTTGTCAAAATGAAGGCATAAGAATTAACAGAAAGCGATTTCTACCCATGTGTTGTTCTAAACAAGAAAAATTAAACAATTCGTCGTTTTTCCAACAGTCTTGTCAACGATTGACTTTAACATTTCCCATATGAAACCACAGTCCAAGAAAAACTTTAAGTTCTGGCAAATCAAGTGGTTTTCAAGTTCTTATCCGAGACTTTTCCGTGGTATTTTTAATTATAATTATATATGCAATAAAAAATCATCAGACGCGAACAAAAAAAGATCAAACGGATCGTCGTCGTATAGAATAGGTACCCTTAAAGTGTATATTTTATAAATGAATATATCGGAATTGTCAACAAGATTGTTTTCTTCAGGAGTTGTACTAAGTGCTCGAGACGAGTCATTATCTCGATCTGCGCGCCAGAATCAGATCCGGATTCCTTTGACAGTGAAAATAACTCACTTCCACCATCATCAAATATATTTGCAACCTCTTGTAACTCTTGTAAGTGGTTTCTTTTTATCAGTATTTATACACATTCGCTTAAACATAGATGGCTCTGCAATTTGATCATCCATTACACAAGCCCGAAATATTAAAAACGAAAACCAAGGCAATGTACACGTGCTCTAGTACGTACTAGAACGGCCAACAAAGATACAACACTCCGGTGGACACGGTGGCCGAGTTGGTTAGGGCACTGGCCTTTATACTTGGTCATTGTTCGGGTCGTGGGTTCGAGCCCCATGAATCTCAAGTGGAATTAAAGTCAGATAAAGACTTTGGCAAGTGCAAAAAGGTATTTGTGTCATGCGCAGCTTCATTCACGCCGGTAACCAGGCCGGATAAGATCGGATATCTCGTGGAACTGATAGGGGTTGGTGGCACAATTACACACTTGCTAGTCGGTAGATCACCTGAATGACAAAGGCATAGTCCTGGGTTTAGGGTGATTGAGGACCGTGGTTCGGAGTCCACGATAAGCTGTAGGTCCCGTCCAGATTAGCCTTAGTAGCAGAAAAGAGACGTTAAAATCACAAGCAAGCAAGCAAGCAAGCAACACTCCGGTGTGATCGCCGGTTTGGTAGTTGGTACCTGAGTCTTAATAAACAGTGTTGCCACACCACTTTATTTTTTCGTAATAGTTTTGAACCAAAAGGTAACAAAAGTAATAGATAATAAGAAGTAACAAAAATGTACCAGAACTAGAAATTAAATTAATTAAGCAATAAAACATGCTGCTATGTATCAAATAGATCGTTTTTGTAAGAATTAATAAGTTTTAAAATGTATAATGCGGGTGTGGGACGAAGAAAGACCAGAATTTTAAAAATAAACATTTATTTTAAACAAAAATAAAATAAAGAATATTTGTGAGAAAATGTTTAATATGTCAAATCTTCTGGACATTGTAAATTCCCATTTTCGTTAATATTATAGTTTAACAAAGCGTCATTCGGCTGAAAACTATAACAGTTACTTTCATTCAATAACTGCTTTGTTAAAATTAACGAATTGCATGATTCCACATTTAAGCGATTTCTTAATTTCGTTTTAATATTATCTAATTGTGAAAATATTCTTTCTGCTGCTGTAGATGAATGAGGCAATGATAATAAAGCAGAAATTATTTTTTTTAAATGGGGAAACATGGGTTCCTCAAGAGAATTTTTTGTTTCAAAGACATGACCCCAAAATGCACCTATGTAAATTTTTGTACTTCTTTATTTCTTCGACGCTTTCAAGAAATCTCCATTCGTCATTTAAATTTTCAATATCTTGAATCAAATTTGGAAAATATATTTGAAAATAAACTATTGAATATAGTGCCTGAAAGGGCTATGATTGGATTTAAAATTTTAATTATTTTTAAAATTGGATCACTGAAATTAATTCGAGCTTTTATTTGGTTACATAGTTCTAAATAAAAGTAAGACAATTAACTTTGACTTGTTTTATTTGAGTATTATTTAAATTTGACTGTTTTATTAGTAAATCTGATTGAGCCCCAATATAAATTTGGGTTGGGGTCAGTAATATTAATTAAATTTAAATTATCTTTGTGTCTATCTTCATTTGAAACTTCAGATTGAATAAATTTTTTTTAAATCGTTTTATATTTAGAAGCAACTCAATCATGCAGAATGTATAGTTTAGGAGATTCACTTTGAAATTCTAAATTAAAGAGTGTTGACGATTTTAAGAATATAAGTTAGAAAATAGAATAGTAGATTCTGTAACAAGGTTAGAATGAAAAATTCGACACGAGTGGAAAATTCCGAACGCGAGCGTAAGCGAGTGTGAGGAACCACGATTGTCGAATTTTTTCATTCTAACCGAGTAACAGACTATATTTTCTCCACGATCAAAAAGTATGAATCAAAATTAAATTAAATCTGAACACAAGTTGTTTGTTGACATATTTGTATTACATTGTATTAATATTTATAGTGTTATGGTACACTTACCGAAATTAAAATCTGGTGCATTGATGTTTTTTCATAATTTGTAATTTTAGATATTATTAAATTCTATATATCTACTTCACTTGATTTTTCACTCATTATTTTGTTTAAATTAAAACTTGTTTGAAAATAATTATTACCGTCGCCATTTTGTATCTGACATTGACACTTTTGAAATCCATGGCAATCCCATATCGTTTATTTAGATTACAGAAAATCCATTCTTTACCTTGATAAAGAATGAAAATACATAAGAAGCAAGTGTTTTAGAATAAATATTCAGACTCTAGAGGGTGAATGTTTACATTCTATTATTAAAAATGATTTCGGAATTCATACATTCAATAATGGTCGTGGAGAAATATAATTTAAAACATTTGTCATTTAGAGCATTTAAGATGGCTGGTACATCAAACGCACAATGTTTTTCTGTTAGAGCAGCTGTAAAGTGCAATATTAAAGCAGGCCACTGTTCTACTAAGCGTGTTACAACAGCCTGTAATGACAACCACCGTGTCTGGCTTAATTTTAACAATTTTAGTGAAAACTTGACACTCTTTTAATTCACTTAATCTTTTAGAACAATATGAAAAATATGTACATACTTCCCTTGCAAATTTTTCAACGGATTGTGGTAGTTTACAACATGCAGCAGATGCAGCCAGGTGGAAAGAGTAACAAGTACATCCCAGAACAAAAATATGAGGACTTTTCTAATGAACCCTTGTTTTTACTCCTGATTTATCACCCATCATTACAGAGCAATTGTCTGCAGCAAATCCTAGCATATTTTCAATAGGAATATTATTTTCATTTAGTAAAGTAGTTACTGCATTAAAAAGACCTTCTGCATTTGACTGAGTTAATTCTACTAATCTTAAAAAATTATCTTTTATTTTATTTTTTGAAAAATATCTAACAACTACCGCTAAACATTTAGAGATACTTATATCCGTGGTTTCATCTATTATTAATGAAAAATGTATTTGTCTTAAATCTAATACAATTAAAACTAAAAGGGCCAGATGATATCAAACATATGTTAGTTCCTTTTGTTCTCCCACATTGCAGTTGCTTGCCAATTTCAGAATCTGGACACACTGATGGGATTAATTTCGTTAACTGATCCAATGAAACTATAACGATATCCGTAATTTTGCTGGTTTTCCGAACAGAATTCATATTGCGAATGTGTATTTTTCTAGCACCATGTCTATTAATGTGTAATTCCGCCGGATAATTCCTTATTACATACCTTACACATCATTTGTTTCTTTGATTTACTTAGCCATTCTTTTTTGGACGGATCAGTCTCTTCCCATTTTCCTGTAAATTTCTGTGTATAAATTTTTTTTTTTTTGTTAATCAACGATTCAGTTCCAGTTTCATCAGGTTGGCTAGAAAAGTCTTGTGAATCGGACATTGTATCTTGTAATCCGGGTCCTAGTTAGGTATTTTTTATAATAAAAAAACAAGCTTATGAAATAAATTTCCGCTGGTAATCCCCGACCCATAACGGCCATAACCTATAAAAAATTATTAAAATGACACAGACACCTATTTTTGATTTGTTGAAAGTTGAAACAAGCAAACTTCGACATAAACAGCTCAATTCTTTGATCTTACAGAGTTATTTTTAAAAATCTCAAGTATGATTTTTGACGTTTAGATGACGCTACTTGTAAAATTTCAATATTAAAAAAACAGATTTTGCCTTTTTTCTTAAAAGTCGTAATAACGTACTATTGTACCACTTTAGTAATATATTTGTTACAATTGTAATAGCAACAGCAACTCTGTTTATAAAAGCAGACATGAGGATGATGCCACATGTGCGTCGTCGGCGTCTCTAAGGAAAACCAGGTGACGCCACATATGCGTCACCGGCATTGAATGTGTTAAGAATGACCTGCTTCAATACAGCAGAAAAATACAAATTTTCAAATTGCCATCAGTGTTTCAAAACGTGTAGTGATTACTTTACGATTTTTGGCAACCGGCAAGTATTACCAGAGTTGGATGTATCTTTTTAAAGTATCCAAACAAGCAATATCGGTATTAATAACAGAAACCTACGATGCTCTCATAAGGGCTCTAAATGCATATTTGTTAAGAAGTAAAATGAAAATTTTTTATTCAAATAATGTTAATTTAGAATGTTTTTTTTAAATACTCATCAATCTGGGCTGCTTGATCAATATTTGTAAGTGTTTTCAATTATTCACTTCATTTTTTTAGTAGTCATTCTGCTGTACAACTAGACAATAACTAAACCACAAATTTATTTTTATTTTTAGACTAAAAGAGTTGCCCGAAATGACAACAAAACATCAGCAGTTTGATTTTTACCAACAGGCGATGGGAGAATAAAAAGTT
Organism: Neocrepidodera transversa; assembly: GCA_963243735.1. Classification (NCBI taxonomy): domain Eukaryota; kingdom Metazoa; phylum Arthropoda; class Insecta; order Coleoptera; family Chrysomelidae; genus Neocrepidodera; species Neocrepidodera transversa. Next base: position 14,236,487 of record OY725348.1, read on the forward strand.
GCTGAAAACACCAACAAAACAAAACAGTTGCTTAGATTTTGTTTTAATACCAATTGATTATACAAATTATATGGTTGTAGCACGTATTTGCACATAATCCATTAATTCCATGGTGTAGAAGCAAATAACTTTTCTTGTGAAGGTACAATATGATCAAGAGACAAAAAATGTATATACTGCAATAAATATTTATGTACATTAAGAATTTTATATTACAGTCTGCATACAATTCTGAAAAATAAAAAATTTGATTGCCGCCACCGTTCCAAGATGTAAAAGACAATCTGTAATAAATTATTTGTAATTTTGTAATACAAAGAAACAAAACAGTTTTATAGTATAAACTTCCCTTAAGAATGTGTCTGTTTCAATTTAAAACAACATTAGAATAAGTCCTGAACAAACTATGGTACAATATTTTCAAAAAATCTTAACTCGTCAACCCATCGTTTTCAACGAAACCTGATTTAAAAAAACCAATACATTGTTCTGTTCAACAAAATAACTAAAAATATATATCTCAAACAAATTTCACTAGCATTATCTTAGTCTCCAATTTACATACAAAGTTTTTACACTGAGCGTAACTGATTTAGGGCTTTTTAGCACCACTATTTTGGGCACTCTTATCGTTGTTGTTGGGCCATTGGCTGTGGGGAACGGCGAGATTGTGTTGGATGAGGATTGCCGCCTACTTGATTTGTGGACGGACTGTTGCCATTGCCTGCAGACAACTTGGAGAAAGCCAGAAGCGTGTCGGGGAAATTTGGTGGAGTCGCAGGTGTGTTACAGGGAGTTATTACCTGCAAATAAATAAATTATTAAATTACAAATTTATTAAAAGACACTTTTACACCCTCTACGAGGTCTTAATAATTATATTCAATGTATACTATATAATATATTGCTTATAGTATATTTTATTGCATTCAATTTCACAATTCCATTCTCAATGTATTATTTTCTATTTCTATGAAAAAACTGACTTTCGGTTTATAGTTGCTAAGTGCAATTGTTGTCCCGTTTTGATTGGTCAAAAGTTGTTACGTACAAGGCGTCAGTCAGGTGACAAGAGTCGCTGATAAAACCGAAAGTCAAAGCTAAATCGTGGCCATTCTACATTGTAGCGATTATTTGGTCATTTTGTTTTATCATTTACATTTGGTCTTTATTTTAAAATTACATTAATTATTCAATCAAATAGAAGCTGTAAAATCCTTATTAGGATATAATAAATTACACAAATAAAGTAGTAAAAGTGACATACTGTGTTAGTTACTCGTCCTTTAACGCCTCACAAAAATTGACAATTTGAATATATGATTCAAAAATGTCTGCTGTCCTCTACCTAGGAAACAGTTTACCAATAGTAATATTAATTACTAAAAACATTTAAATACATTAAAATAAAGAATCTCTTTAACACATCAAAACAATATGTTTCTGTAGTTTTTATGGAGTCTAAGTAGGGGTAGGATGTGAGATCCTATTAAAAAATCGACCTTATTCTGTGAAACACACGAAAAAATATACAATCATACAGACACCTACGACTTTTCTCGATTGTATACTAAATTCAACTCAATCCTACCTTCAAATATCAACTCTACCGTCAGACTCATCTAAATATGCAGAATATTAATAGACGAGAATCCACTGTAAAGATGCAGCAACCCGGGTAGACCGGTAGAGGGGAGCATATAATAGAATCTGGCATCAGGACGTCTATACCCAAGTGAAAATCTCATTTGAATTTTTTTCGCCCAGCCCCTTCTCTGTTACAAATTTGGATCGAATACTGCCATATCGTGACGAAAACTACTTCACTTTGGAGACGGGAGCAAAAGTGATGGCAGACAAGTGGGTGGAGCGATCTTTACATGCAACGAAAGACATTTTTGTTAGTTTATAGCATAATTGATAAGATGTTGGTGTAAAAATGGCCAAATTTTAAATACTTCACAGATTTGAAAATTTTCGCTACCCCTTTTTGTCCTTGTCCGTGCACAATTGCGATGCAGCAAATCGTATTTTTGGTAACATGTTTGTGATCCTGGGTGCCCAAAGAACGGGTTTGGCCACTTACGGTTGCGAGCCGTGTAAGATGGAGCTTGTTGCACTGCTTCCTTCCATAAAAAGGACGAAAAAAATTCAAATGAGATTGTCCCCACTTCCGTGCTACTTAGGTATAGGCGTCCTGATGCCAGACTCTATTATATGTTCTCTTCTACCGTTCTATCCCGTTTGCTTACGGTCTTTTTACAGTGGGCTCTCGGTCTATAAGTTTTGTAGGTGCCGATAGAATATTTCTTATAGACTGTCGGCCACGATCTTTGTACCATAACAATTTATTATAAATTAACGATTGAATGTTCAGACATTTTATTCGTTATTTAAAAGTTACTTTTATAATAAACATTCTGTAACATAAACACCTAATAAAATTGATTTTTTCTACCTGTATTCATACAAAAAATGTATAACGTTTTAACAGTCACATTATAATCAGAAAAGTACACAATACTTAATGTTCTGTAATGTTTATTCAATTGATTTGATAGAATTTAGAGTTAATGACTACATTTTTATACGGTCACACAATCCAATTAAATAAACAGATTAATTATCATATATTTAATGACATTTGTGGGCAAAAATAATTTGTAGCAGTTTTTGTATTATCAATTATCATAAAATAAGTTATATCTAAAATGATAAATACGTTACGAATCTCAAAATTGTTTTTTTTTGGACGAGTAGACAAGATTCTATGACGAGCCTGAAAGTCCTCGAGTACAAAAAATTGTTTCGAGACGTGTTACGTATACTAATTTTACTTTTAGAACTAGCAGTTTCTTTTTCCATTTATTTCAATTAAAATTAGCAAGTTATACGAAACCAACACCTTGAAGAACAAAGAATATATTTAATTTACTATTTCAGGAAAATCTTATCTTTGTCAATTCAGCATTATACAGTTTAATCTCGCTTTATAATTTTATTATAAAAATCACTTGTAAACTAGCTTTCATAAATTCAAGTCATATTTTTAATTATTTTTCTGTTTGTCGATCCAAATTTGTAATTTTCAAAATAAAGTTTTTTAAAAAAGTACTTCGCATCCTACATTTATTAACTAGTATCATAATCTTTAATAGCAAATACAACTCAAAATTATTTGAAGTACCACAGTATATTTGGAAAAAATTTTAGGCGGCAACTTATAGCCATCTTCAGGCCGTATACAATTAATAATCAAAGAATTTTATAAAAATTTTGCATAACGCTTAATGGTACAAACATATGAACAAGAATAACGGGTTGGTCGACATTTTTCCTTACATTACCTACCCCTAATATAACCTGTACCTCACCTTGTCTATAATTTTTCCACCAACATGATTGTACTATTAAGCATTTATTGTTAATTGTATATGGCCTGAAGATGGCTGTAACGCGAAACTAGTAGCCGCAAAAAAAAATCCAAATATTGGTACATGATTTTGAGTTTCATTTGTTATTAAATATTTGACCACATATGAGATCTGGATAACGTTTTAGATCATAATAATTAATGAAAGACCTATTTGATGTGGTTGGTTGGTCGAAGTTAATCACAATGGTACTGGATGAGACAATTATGTACAAAGTGCTTTATCAGCGCAGCCCAGCAGTTTGACTAGCATCAAAATTTGGGAAGCTCGTTTAGGCATTGTTCACCAAAGCATGTTTAATTAAATTGTGTTCATTTTTTAAATCATCTTTACACAACACACATTGATATATTAAATAATGATAATGATAATATAAATTATACATTATACAATTTATTTAAAAAAAACGCTCGAACATATTTATCCGAGTATCTAAAAAAATCGGTATTTACATGAACCCCCTTCAGATGACAGCCACCTCCTCAATTTGTTTAAATAATAATGTGACACTTCATTTGAAACGTTTATAAAAATCTAATTTCAAAAATGTATCATAGTAGTATATCTTTGTAAAAAAATGATAATTAGGTAATTAACATATAAAACACTTTATGGACTATTTTCAGATTATTTCTACTTGTACTATCTTAGTTTATTTACTTATCTCATTATTTTTTTGTTAAAAAATGCGTAAAATATGTGGGGATTACCTTAAATCGAAGGTGTATCAGACGAAGCCAGAAACTATTAGTGACCTGCGCTAGAGACTACTAGAAAAATATCATTACAGAAATGTTACAAAATGTTGAAGATGAAATACAAAATAGATTATACTATGGCCAAGTGATTAATCGTGAACATTTTGAACTAAAATTTTGCATCAAAATTTTTGTAACTTATTAATGACTCCCTTGCTATTAAACAAAAATTGAGAGGTGACTGTAACCTGAATCGGGTTCATCTAACTAATTTAGCCATTAGATAATCGGATAAGTGTAAAAATCTACGTGTTCGGGCGTTTTTTTTACTCTTAATCCTCTCACTGTATATTAATTTCTGTGGTGCAGGATACGTGTCATTTTTGCTCATAAATCAGCATGATTTTTTATCACAAGTAGCAAATGGTTGGGACTTAAAAGTAATCTCGTTTTATCCAAGCATACTTAAAAGCTCTTGGAACAATTTGGTATTCATAACACAATTTACACAAGAAAACAAGCTTATCCTCTTTTTATTTTGGCATCATAGTTATGTTGATAAGGGTGACCAAGAAGAATTATGATCAGGTGTCTATTATATATAGATATATCCAAAAATGTAATAGAATTTTCTGTCATATCCATGGTAAATATATTTAAGATCAGTATTAGTGTTTCTACTTGTTTCATCAAATCACACCAAAATATCATCAACATGAATATACCTAAATGCATGTAATGAAAAGCGGATTTTTTAGAGATATGTTCCATAAATATCTCTGCTAAAATAGGACTAAGATAATTGCCCATTATTAAACCCTTGAACAAAACACTATAATCGTTTGGAAGGTAATACTAAACTGAACGTAGCAATAGTTAAAGACTCGAAGGACCAATTATTATTGAATCTAATAATCTGCTTGTAACGAAAAACACATAAATAAATAGTTTAAACCGAACATTGCTCATTTATTGAAAATAATTATTTTCACTTTTAGTAAAACACTTTATTTCACCAAAATCACTTTTAAATTCACTGTAAACGTTATTAGAAACTGAGGAAATTGATTATTGTTTAGCTTTTAATTCACTTTATTTTATAACAGAAACTGGCACAATTTATTTAACTTGTGCGTTTGAGAGTGACGAACCAATTCGTTACATAGATTTAAGTTTGACCTGTTAGATGTTATTAGTCGGGTAGAGTAAAAAATATGATTGGTTGAAAGATCAGTTGGGTGCTAAATGCTATTGCCAAAGAGGGTCAATTGTAGATAGGAACATATTAGCTAACTAAATATTTTTTCACTATCAAAGTAAGGAATATATTATAATTGAAATAAGATGCTGACAGTTATTTTGAATAGCGAACCAACGACTACAATTTGGATAGAAAAGTTTTCTTAGACACGAAAAATATACAACAACAAACAAAATGTTTTGATTTTTTAAAAATTATAGGAGAAATATGTTTTTTAAATATTAAATTTGTAAATGTATAAATTAGTTCTGGATAAATTTACATTTATTTTGGGATTGAAAATAATTTGGTTTAAGCAAGTAGAAAGACTTACTGTTAGTAGATAGAACGTTCATTAACTTTAAAGATTCTGTAAGTAATAACAATGAAGTTTAGATTGTAAGAATTGTACAAGAAATGAACCTGTAAAAGTTTCTTCTAAACATCATTGCCTTTACCTACTGAATGTTTATAGCTAATGATCGTTCTATCTACTGACAGTTAATATTATTAACTATTACTGGATTTATGGTGTCAAAGAGATTGTATCAGTATACCAAAAAAGATTGCTTGTTCTTAATTTTATAAGAATTTTTAACACTAAAAATTAGGGCTTCACGCGAGAACGATACTTTTCTCGTCTCGCCTCTTCACGTAAAAGCGAGACGAGACCTTTTTGAAAATTATTTAGGCGATACCGAGACCACATACGGCGAGACCCGAGTCTCGTTTCTGGTATCATTCATATTTCTTCAGAATTTTTTTCTGAATTTCCGAGAAATATAAACTAGCTAACAGTATAAGCATTATTTTTTTTTATAATAAAAAAAGGTCTGCATAGGTTACTATACATTTACGAAATCTACAATATGGTAACCATTTGTGAAATATTTTATTTTATAGTTTTAGACTTCAGTTACACCACAACAAAAATCCGGATTTTCGGAGTTTTTGGTAACGACAACTTTCAAGTATAAATTTTAAAGTTACTGAGTTTTATTAACAACTATTTATTATTTTTCGATTATAAAAAAACATTTTTCGATTTTTTTTTGAACTTTTTCTACGTTTTAAATCTGAAAGTGGTTCTTATGAGTACTTTGTAGTTTATGTAAAAAGGTATTTAAATATCATGGAAATACTATCTTAGAAATAAGTTCTAGCAATAACGAGAATTGACGAGACGAGACAAACGGTTACGAGACGAGACAAACGGTTACGAGACGAGACAAACGGTTACAAAACGAGACAGAGACTGAAACGAGACTTATTTCTTTCTCAACTAACGAGATCAAGACGAGATTTTTGAAATTCTCACCTATCTCGTCTCGTGTGAAGCCCTACTAAAAATAATGTTTAAAAGAAGTATAATTAGAAATGATTATTTAATTTTAATGAATGCTTTGTATGTTTCAGCAGTAACGAAAGAAACTACTATATGAGACGTCATAATGTCTATCAACTCAGCTAGACAACTTCGGAAAATTACAACGGTATCTTATCAGTAATTTGCCGCTTTTTTGCCGCTAATTAGTTGTGGAAAATTTGCCGCTATTTTTACCTCTCGCCCTGCAGATTAGAGAGGTATAGGAATCATGCTAAAAATTGGGTAGTGACGTCTACTTTTAAATGTAAATTGCTATCTATTATTTCGGACAACGGGTCTAATCAAAAAATTATTTTCGTGGAATTTGATTAAACAATAAAATTTGCAAGGCTGTGGCTTCATAATAATAGTTTTGTTTTGACCTGACGGACTAATTATAGATTTACATTGAATTTAAGTAATTTAAGTTATCAACTAATTTTCGCTTTCAAATATAAAATCGTCAAATTTTTCAGATATGATATCAAATCAGGAGCATATTTATAGATTAAAATCGATAAAAAAAACGTGATAAATGTATGATAATGCTCAGATCCACCCGCTAATTTAACGGACGTGAATTTTACCTAAAACAGACAAAAATACGATAGTACTGATCATCCAAAACGTTAATTTCTGGAAAAAACGGTATGCAAAAACTAATATTTTTTGTCGTGTTTCTCAAATTAATTTAAAACATTTTTGTTTAGAATGACAGTATAAAATTTGCTGCCGACTAATTATGCAATAAATTTTCCAATCTGCCAAATCAATACAGTTGAATTTTCCGAGTATCACAATTTAGGCGACTAATCCACGTAGACTCGAATTATACACGGATAGGGTATCTTATAGGTGAAAAATTTAATTTTAGTTCTAGCGAAAAATGTCATTCTTGATAAAAATTTTTGCTTGTTCTAAAATATAAAATACAATCATCAGATATCAATTTTTTCACGTAGTATACGATGTTTGTCAAGAAATATGAGTAAAATACCTTTAAATTTGATAACATCGAAAAATGTTATTTAAAAAAGTTGGTCAGAACTAAAAACTAAGTTCAAATATGCAATTACATCCATTTACATTGAAAAAAAATATTTTATGCTTGTTTAATATTGTTTCTATTTTGAATGAACATTTGTCTCTTGTGATTATAAAAGTTATGATAACATTCTCGTTTCTTAATATTTTCTAACAATTTTGCAATTTAAACACGTACCTACCTACAGTAAAATTTGTATTGTTATTGTACCTAGAAATACATTTCATCAATGAAATGGATGTAAATGCATACTTGAACTTGGTTTTTAATTCAACTTTTTTAAATAACATTGTTCGATGTCAAATTTAAAGATACTTGGAGTAAAATGCATGTTTTGACAAACCTATACTAATGGAAAAAATTGAGATCTGATGATTGTATTTTAGATTTCAGAACAAACAAAACTTTTTATCAAGTATGACATTTTTCGCTAAAACTAATATTTAAAAATTTTTCACCTATAGGTTACCCCATCCGTGAACACACTGTATATATATCAAGCCGCTTTTCGTGACACGGGCGAATTGAAAATGAAATGAGACTAGGTAATATAATATATTTGGATGAGCAATAAAAGCTTTGTATTTCGTGCAAAATTTTTTTTAATTAAATTCGCAAAGCACTTTCATCCTACAAGGCCATCATCATCGCTTATTGTCATCCAAAATAATTCTTTAATATTGAAACTCATCGTGTTATACGAACGAATATAATTAGATGTTCATTAGAAGGGGTACAATTACATCTTTTAGCGCTGATCATTTAATTTGGTTTATTTACCGAAATAAACTAAATACAAATAAATCAATAAAGGCGAAAAATAGAAACGACCTTCACTTGATCTCTGAATTTAAATTAGTTTACCTGGAATCAGAGCTGGGGCGTTACTAAAAAAAAAGTAACGCGTTACTTTACCGTTACATGTAAAGAAACGCGTTAGATAAACGTTACCGTTACTTTTTAGAAAGGTAACGATTTATTCGTTACTTTCCAAAAGTAACGCGTTATTGTATTTTGGTTACTTCAAAAGTAACGCGTTACTGAAAAAGTAAGTTTATTATCCATCCCATGATTTTTCACCGTAATTATGGCACATACAAAAAAAGTTTTCAAATAAAAGTTGTATGGTTGAGATTGATTTTTTAAAACGCTAGCGACGGCATACGAAAAAATAATAAAAACATATTATTTCACATTAAACGGCACTAACAGCAGCTACAAAAAAGATAAACCTTAGTTTTAAAGTAACGCAATTACCGTTACTTTTGGCCAACTTTAACCCTTTGGAAGACGCTATACCTAAAATCACATAACTAGTCGCTTGGCGTACTTTGTACACCTCCCTATATTTTGCTAGTTTTTTAATTAAAAGAGTAATCTACTTCAAAATATACTTTATTACTGTAGAAATGAACATTTTTTGTGTCAAAAACTTAATTCAAAATATTCTTTGCAAGTCATAGATCCATCATAGAAAGTAATCTTCATCCATTTGTTGGTCAGAACAGGCTAGACAGGTATGTTTAGTTGTGACATGCTCTTTACAGGCCAATTGGAAGCAAGTCTTGCACTGTATTAGTGGTTCTGTGTTCTTCTTTCGTCCACACAAAATATTGGATATACCCTATATAGTATATCAATATTTATTAGTAAACAAAAATGAGAAACTCTAGAACTATATGTTACATTCACAGAATGCGTTCGTTGAACTACGAACTGCTGATATAAGCATAAATAAAATAATCTAAATATCAACACCCAAATTCTTAGTTAAGTCTTATGGATGCTCTCTTTGAAGTAAGCAATATAAACTCTACTGAAATTATAAAGTATTCTGTTGTTTTATTTGTGTGAATGCGAACTCTAATACAAAACGCAACTTTCGTGTAGACGTTATCTTGGTTCTTCCTCGACTTTCTCCAATGGACGTTTATGCTTGTTCAAAAATGTTTTCACGTCCAATGGTAAATTGTTGATCGCTGCTCTGGATTGCATATGTGTTGTTTCATTAGTGAAAATCTTCTGATTTTTTCTCTGTTGAGATCGGTACCATTAAGCAATATATTTACATTGATTCCTCCAATATTTAGAAGGTGAAAAAATATGACCAATGGATATCTTTTGGTTTTTCTCTGTACAGAATTATTGATCGCAGTCTTGACAGTACCCTCGGAATGCATTGTGGAGAAAAATAATACAGATTGATTTATTTTTCGGCAATAAGATACAAAAGTAATATCATCTTTATATGCAAACAATTATGAATTTAGTGGTATACTCCAATGCAGCAGTTCTTTTTGCAATTATCCACAGATCTATCAAAAATATGTCGTATCGCAGCTAAATTATTAGCTAGTTGTCGGTGTGACCTGTCGGCTGTATTGTCGAACGTTCTGGTTCTTGGTAAAATATAAATCTGTTTATGCTCAGACAGTATCCCAGTACCATCAGTCTCCCAAACATCTTGAATATTAGTATGACTTGGTTTTGTGACTCGACTTAAGAAAAGTAGGCCAATGAGTAGCCACTAAACATCGGTGCTAGGATACACGGACGCATAAGCAGAAAGTGGGGGAAACGCCTAGAAATATGGAGTTAATTTTTACGCCAAAGCGCCTACCAAAGGGTTAAAAGTACCGAAATTACTACTAACGCGTTACATTTAGTGACGCGTTCCTGAAAAGTAAAAATTTAGTTTCGTTACTCCCAGCTCTTATCTGAACGCAATTTTAACTAATACATGGACCCATTATATTATTCAGGGGGTTTCAGTAAAACCCTAGAGAATAATAAAATTCAGAAATATGTATCATTCTATTTTTATTATATTATGCATGTCAATTTAAAAATATAACTAAAGTAGATACGGAAATTGTAACTAACACAGATATTTGTGGGGCACCGCAAATGATAATTCGTTTTTTTTATATCTCCTAAAGAAACAAATTATACTTTAATTAAACTTATTATTAAGTTATTAAAAAAAATTAATTGTATAAATGTTAAATAATGTCCAATTTATTTTTCTTAACTTTAAATTTTATAAAAATAACAACATTTTTCAGACCTAAATCTCATTTTTGTAAATGTATTTTATCTCTACTACTTGACCTCAAAAATTCAATAATAAAAAAAATATTTATTAAAATATTAGTACAGTGATCCTTTATTTTATTTAACATTTTTATGAGAAATTTAATTATCAATTACATAATAATCTTAATTGGCCTCCGGGTCATAGAAAGCGCGATATTCGCAGTTTTTTATAATCTTTGACCTTGAATAATTTTTTATGCGATACTGATTTCGTTCTCGCTTTTTAATATTTTTTAAAACACCAAAATAAACCGATTTAAAAAATGAAGGATCTAATTTTTTAGATTAGAAAAATCTAATTTCATTGTATTATTAAGTATTATTCTTAAAAATGGAAAATTGAGTTAAAATACAAGAAAAAATCTTCGGCTTAATATATATTCAATGGCAAAAATTTCAAAGTACTGGGAACTTCGCCAAACACCATTTTTTTAAAAATAGATAAATTCTAAAATAAAAATAAACAAATAACCCTAAATAAACAAATTATAAATTATATGAATACATTTTTATAATAAGAAATAATTGAGTTACTTATGACAATTTTGCCGATACAATGTACTCATAAATTTTACGCTTATTATACAGTATGTCTGAAAAAGTTGGCAACATATGGGAAACTTTTTTATTGTAAGTTTTATCAAGTTATTCTTTATGAAAATCTCTGCTTTCGAAAATAATATTTTTCAGGTATTTACATTTGACATTAGATGTACAGGGTGTCCACAAATTGCAAAAGATTAATAGGAATATTTTGACTACTTCAATTTCAACTTAAATTTCGCAAACTTTAGTTGTGAAACTTTTATCTTATTTAACAAATCAACACACCTCAAATGCTTATTTGTTGATTTGAAATATTTTCTACTGTAATACTCAAAAATAAACAAAATAATTTCAAATCTAGGTAGCTCTGATAGTGACATTTCGATATTGTAAAAAATAAAGGTACTTTACTCTTGTATTAAATTCATATTTTTTGACAAACCTCGTATACGATTTAAAAAATTGACATTTGAGTTTTACTTTATGGGCCATGCAGAACTTTTTATAAAGAATAACGTTTTTTCGTAACATTACAAACAAAAAGTTTCTCATATGTTGCCAACTTTTTCAGACATACTGTATATACTACACAAGTTTTATCGCTACTTTTTTATGAACATGTAAACAAACATTATATGTGGCGATATTTAAGCAAACTAGTGACAAATGATTGATTTACAAACTTCCCTGATATAAACACTGAAATCAATTAAAAGTAAATAGTTTGACTAGAAAAATAAAACACAAAATAATGTATTTGTGAGTAATCAGAACATGAATGAAAGATTAAAAAGCAAATATTGATATTAAGTTCGCAGTGACGGACTTACCATTGTGGCAAAGTATTACAAGATAATGTGCATTGCATAAAAAATAATAAAAATGTGAGATTCTATGTTTTCTATTATATTTTTACCGGTCTCACTGAATTGGAGGATTTAGGGCCCTTGTGGACATGGACACTCGGTACAAATCACCACAATGACGAACTAGTGTCAGTCCGCCACTGCAAGTTCCGGAATATAAACGAGCACTGTAATAAGTCACCTTTAAAATACTAATTAAGGGAACACCTAACGGACGTGTATCGTGTGATATTTTATTTTATCCTGTCTTCATATGTTGATTCAAATTAAACAAATATTCGTGGGTATACTGCAAAAAACGACTAACTGCACATTTTGTCAAAACCTAGTTATGGCAACTACCGTAATAAGGATTTTAAGCTCTACGTACTGGTAGAATCGACAAATTGATATGATAAAAATGTGAAAGATGGCTAGTTGCAAAACCGATTTTATGTGCTAAGCAACGCCAAACAAATCAGCAAAAATAAATTATGTTTAGTTAGTACTAGATCCTGTCCCATTATGGTCTGGCATAATCACTTATAATCACATAGTTTTTTTGCTTTATAAATTATTCCTTAAAGGCGACAAAACATTTAAGTAAAAACGCCTAAAGTAACCTAATCGTTTTTGACTGAACGAAAAATTGATCTTGTTCGAAATTCCCTCTGTCAATCCCAACTGTATGCATTTATTTGATGTTTCCTGTTCAGAGCCATTACGGCAGAAAAGACTCAAAGAAGCAATATTTAGATGCTGGCCTGTCAATCAAGAAAATGTATTACCTCTACACTGCATTTTGTAAAGAAAATGACACTAAAGCAGTCTCAGAAATTACATAACGAAGGATATTTTGCGAGGAATATAACCTCAGTTTTTTTGTCCCGAAGAAGGACCAGTGTCTGCTTTGCACACGTGACGCGCGTGTTGATACCGAGGACAAAACGAAAGTGGAATCAGCGTACAATGATCACATCTTGAGAAAAGAAACATGCAACGAGGCAAACGAAAGAGATAAGGAGAAGGCGGAAAAAGAAAAAAGCTTTCTATCTGCATCATTAAGTTTTACAAATTCCGAGTACTGATGTAAACTCACAGTTTATAACTTAACTATATAACGAAAGTGCCATTCCCAATGTCGGATACTGTTTCCGTTGGTAGAAATTAATTGAAAAAAGGCAGCTGTGAAATCGGAACAATCCTATTATACTATTTATTATACTTCGTTTCGGAACATGTAACAGAAGTAAGCTTTTTTCAGATACTTGTGGCGGACAAAACAGAAACCAATACGTTTCTGCCATACTCCTATGGGTGGTAAGAGAGTTGTTGAAAGAAAACCATATCACATAAAAGAATTTAAATACAATGAATTTAAAGATCTCAAGAAGCTCGCTGAAAAAAATATTGTTAACCGAACAAAGGACACAGATGGAAATACCATAAACTGGTTAAAAATAAAAAGAATGAGATACGTTAAAGGGGACCTCAAAATACATTTTAACTACGATTTAGGTGACAATCTAAAAACAATAAACTTTTCTGGTGCAACTACAACCACTAGAAGAAGAAAAAATCCCATTAGTGACTTCCCCAAAGAACTAAAAAAAAAGGATTTGATTAATTTTTGCAATATTGGAGTTATCCCTGAAGAATACCATGGTTGGTACAAACAATTTCCGACTAGTGGTGATACCGTTGATCTTGTTTCGGATATTCCTACATCTGATTCAGCTGATGAAGACAAGGAACAATAACAACTTTGCTTTTATTATTAAAAAATAGTGAATACGTTAAAAAATCAGTTGTTACAATATTTTATTTGTTTTTCCTTACGTTTTTCAACAAGCAAAAACAATTTATGAATTCTTAAAAATTAACCCTATCACCATTTTGGTAAACAATTTTCTAAGGATCATCAAAACTTTATTTGTGGTATTTATAACAATTTCCATTGCTTCCAAAAACTTACATAAATTACTTCTTTTAGTAGAAGGGTGACACTTTGCCATTAAAGAAATTTTATTGTATACAGGCAAAAGCGATTAAATGGAGTCTCCCATTTTAGTTTTTCTTTTTTCCTGTCGTATGTAAAACCCTTTTTGTATTATTTTTTAATAAATTATAAAGTAGACAGACAGGACTACTAGAAAAAAATAGTCACATTCCCTAAATACCGGTAAAATTGCTTTAGTTTGCATACTCAACCTTATAAATGGCATAATGTATAGTTATTCGATTTTTGCAGTATACCCACGAATATAGTTGAGCTATTGATTTTTACGTATTCGTTAATTTGTTAAAATTGCTTTCTACTCAATGCTTTTGAAGCCGATGTTGTCTTTAATTAAGACAACTTTTAGGCATGGGCCTTTCAAAATCAATATCTACAAGTTGTTTATAAACTTTGATGTTTCTCATTTGTGGAAGATTCATCAACACATGTTCAAATTTTAATTATTCATCTTAACTCTCTCAATTGTGTTTTAATCTCGTTATTGGTTTTTTTGTAAGTATCATGTTCAGCTTTTCACCTTATGTATCCCTTAATTTTTGTATATTTTTTGACTAATAAGATATATATATATTTTTTTTCCACAAATATAATTACACACTTGAAAGTACAAATTGCCTTTTCTTTCAATAAATAATAAATGTGTACACACCAACTCGTAACCTACTGTTACCATTTCAAATGATATATTTTAATGTAAAATTAATTGTAATTGGCTGTGTTGTATTCTTGTTTGTGTATCGTAACCACATTCTTCTGTTAACTTTTTGTCACTTTTTACTGATGAACTTTCAATTAGTTCTGATTCAAATGCTTCTGTCAATTCTATTTTTGAAGCCTCCTCTAGGCCTATAATTCATTCTTTACTAGATATTGAGTTTTCCTTGTTTTCTATTACTCTCTGAAGTCTCTTCAGTTATTTTGTCAAGCCTACGCTTAGATGTTCCATGCACCAACTTCCAATTATATGCAGATAAGTTAACTTTTTTGCCCTCTCAGATGTTTCTTTTCTTGCTATGTATTCAACCAAAAGTGCTAAAGATCGGCTCGGTGGCAACAGGTGTAATAGATGTCCCAAGAATTTTTATTGCAGCTTCTGCCAATTCTCAAGTTCCTCTAAATCCTGGCCATCACAATAAAGTAGTTACAAGATAAACATTCTTTTCTTTACCACCCACTCCTTCCCACACAAATTGTCTGGACCAAATTCCTTGTTTGTCGCTGAAATCTGCTAAGTTTTTAATTTCAATAGCATTTAATCCTGTGTTCTTTGCTATGTCATAAAGGAAGCTGTACAGAATTCACATTTAGGTACTATTGACAATCGATAATAATTATTAGCAATATTCTGGCACTACAAATTTATTGATGAAATGTACCTCTGATTATTGGTTTTTATGACCTTTTAAGAAAATTTGCAGTAAAAAGTTAAAACTTTTTTTTATAAATGCTCAGATTTTTGGCGCTTAAAATTGCTTTGGACAAATGCTTATTTATAAATGTCCTGCCCACTGGGCATTTACCATGCCCACATCATTATTTATAATTGGCATCACCGGCCGCGGTCATGACACAAAAACGCGTAGGCCACGATACATTATTGTTCACGCAGGAAACAATATTGGGTTGTTTTTATTTTAACTAGGTCAATGTACCAAATTTAGTGTAATACAAACAGCTTTAAGCCTCGATTACATTAAGCGAGTTTATAAGCTGTTAGTTAGCAAATTTAGAAGCGGGCGGGTCAGCTAGTGTGATAGTGGTGATGAAACACCAAGCGTTCCACTCAGTGTTGTCAAATGTAGCACAATTGTGCCAAAAGTAGCACTTTCAACTTTGGAGTGGAACTTTGGGTACGCACAATTGAAAAATAGCCAAAAACTGTCACTATTTCGTTCTATGACGTTTTTGGCATGCAATTTGAATATGTTTCTTGATACAAATATTGCCAAAAATGGATTTATTCTTCAGAAAATCTCAGAAATGTTTGAAATTAAAGGGGTCGAAAAAAAATGCAAGTCACTACTTCAGTCAAATGGAATCTGTCAAAAGTTCCTCCATAACAACACTGGTTCCACTCGCTCAGTAGCAAACTAGTTAACTAGTAACAATGATGACACACGACTTGTTTAATAGCTAACATTCATCAAACATGCAACCTAGTAGCGTGTAACGTAGACCGGCTTTCAACTTTACTCGCAGAGAGTTTACATTCTACTAGTTGGCTAGTTAACATGATCACAATGAGCTAGTTTACTATCAGCTAGTGAATTCGCCAAATAGCAGCTTGCAAACTCGCTAAATGTCATCGAAGCTTAAGTTTTGGATTGTTATTGAGCTGTTAATAGTTATAATTTTTGTCACAATTTACAAATGGCATTTTAAACGGTTACAGTGAAGTGAACAATTTTATTCTTGATTTTTAAGAATATTATTTTTATTTTCGATAAAAAAACGGTTAAGGACCCTCTTTAAAAAACAGCCATATGGGAATTTACAGTTCCCCGGGCATGTTTCCTGGAACTAGTTACATCTAACAAATGAATCGTTCCATGTTCAATCCAGCTATAATCCTGAAGTCCCAACTCTATATATGGTATATGTAGCGGGAAAGTAAAAACTTTTAGTTTATCATCAGATATTAATATTTGATTACAGGCGTTTGATAATGTTTATCAATTAAAAATAAATACTTGATTAGTGATAAAAGTACAACAAATAGATGTAAATATTTATCTGGGTTACTAAAATAATTTTAAAAACAAATTTTAAAGGTGGTACACATATCTCTAAATATTAGGAAACTTGACATTTAATGTTGTTTGTATACGAGATATGACTATTTTTATAAACCTATATTTTATGTTTATTTGGTATTTATCACTTTTAAGTCATAAATCAGATATAAAATTGTGTAGTAATTCCATATGACCCAATAATGGTAATTCCACCTTTAAGCTTAACAGGGCCGAATAAGTATTGTTGGTCTAAAGTAACTTAAAGGCATAAGATATTTGAAGAATTACAGGTTTTCTGTAAACCCTCCACTTTGGGCTATACAGGGTAAAAAATGTTTCTATATATCTGTAGTTTACCAAACATTTTTGTATTCCCTTTTTTAGAATTTCTTAATTAGTATAGTTGGTCTAAAGTAAGTTAAGAGGCATAAGATATTTGAAGAGTTACAGTTTTTCTTTAAACCCTCCACTTTGGGGTATACAAGGTTAAAAATACGAAAAGTGTTTCGATTTCTCTGTAGTTTACCAAACATTTTTGAATTCCCTTTTTTACGATTTCTTAAAAAAGAAATATGTATTTTTTGTTTAGAAAAGAAAAATTCACCGTATTTATGTTATGTACACATCCTATATCTTGTCTCAATTGTAAAAGAATCAGATCTGTATTTATTGCTAGAACATTTTTCTTTTTTTTTTTTTAAAGAAATCGTGCTAATGCAATATCTGCTGCTGTTTAGAATGGTATATTTAGTTATACATTAAATTTCTTTAATTTTAATAAATACCTGTCCAAAATGTGTCGATGCCCCATGCGGACATGTAGGTATGGCAGCATCTTGGAAAAAAATACTTAGTGCTGTCTGAAAAAAAAATCAAAATTAGGTCAACAACAATATCCACTTTTATATTATCTACTTCCAATACTTTATTTTAGAAAATACATTGTGATATTTAAAACAAAAAAACACACAAAATTATCAACACAATAAAAACAAATCGATTCTACTGTTTGGTGAAATAAATAATTTAGATTTATAAATTGTTCAGTAAATAAGTTATGCTTGAATGGGAAATATCGTCACCACTAACCAAAACTACATTTTTTTAACACTCCACGTACGTTTCGCTAACTATGTTAGCATCATCATCAGGAGTTGATGATAAACTGATGATGCTAACATAGGTAGCGAAACGTACGTGGAATGTTAAAAAAAGTGTAGTTTTGGTTAATGATGACAATATTCTTCAACAAATAAGTTCTAGACAAGGGTAAAATAATAGTTATTTAACTAGGCAGAGAAATAACTGATGGGCCACACGAGCATATGACATAAAATGTTTACTCGAACTCAGCATAAAAAAGTGGTTCAGCTCAAAAAGGACCAGTCAAAAATCAAATTTCAAACTACCAAGACGTTACCGAAGATTCTGTATTCAGCGCCGAGACGCCGACGCCAATAAGTCCAAAGTTGTTTTACTTTTTTAAAACCCAGTCTATTTTCATAAATTAAACTACGAACATCATACACAGAAGTTACACCATTCCACGTCCATTCAACGTCGCTATGCTCTTCGTCCCGACGCTAAATATTTCGGCGTCTACCATTTTTACATCTCTCATCGTATATGACAATTTCTTCAATTTGTTTGGATTTATTTTGTCTTCTCAAAAATAAATCAGAATATCGAAGGTAACAGAAGGTTACTTTAAACAAGTACAAATCTGCGTTTTTATTTCTAAAACAGAATAATTATTTTCAAATTTTAATTCGCCAACTTCTTATAGTCCCTGAGCCAAAGGTTAAATATGTATGGACTGAAACAGCTTGTAAAATTTCGAGGGGGTGGCGTTTGTCAGTTAATTGTAACATCCTAAATAACATTTTTTATCGTATATTTTTCTAAAATATATTGTCAATGTTACGCAGCGGCGTACTGTGTCGATCGCATTATATATTTCTAAATGGTTCGACGAGTATTTAGCCTGAAATATAAGGATTGCCTCGCTGGTACTGATCTGGTCGTAACTCAGCAGGGTTGTCCATTTAAAAAATAATGATAAAAGAGCAATAATAGTCAATAATGCAGGGAGAGACAAGTGTAAGTCTGATAACATGTACAGTATTTAAAGTTATTACGAACTTGTTGTACATATTCATTAGTAAATGTCCCAGCAGTGGGTATACGTTGGATAGACATCTATGTAGCTGGAATACCCCTACGGCAGAATTTAATGGGACATGCGCAAGATTTATGTGCTAATTTCGGACACCAATAAAAAAAATTGTGCTCTTTTCTTTTAAAAATTACAACTGGTTCTGCTGGCTGCAGACCCAGCTAGAATACCCCAGGCCAAATGTTTTTTAAAATAAAAATTGAAATATATTTTTGTGATCTCCTATTTATGTGCTAATTTCGGACGCCAATAAAAAAATTGTGCTCTTCTTTTTTAAAAAATACAAGGAGTTCTGCTGGCTTCAGACCTAGCTAGAATACCCCAGGCTAAATATTTTTTTAATAAAAATTGAAATATATTTTTGTTATCTCCTATTTTTGTGCTAATTTCGGACGGCAATAAAAAAATTGTGCTCTTCTTTTTTAAAAACTACAAGGGGTTCTGCTGGTTTCAGACCAAGCTGGAATAGCCCAGGCCAAATATGGTGGAAAATAAAAATTGAAGTACATTCGAAGAAAATGCAGACGAAAACGAAAGAGGAGGAAGAAAACATTGACGAAACAGACGTAAGTAAGCCCGGACCGTCTCGAGCATCGAAACGAAAGAAAAAATATTAAAAATGACTCATTAAGGATTAGGGGAAACTATATAAAAAATCGCGCCTATCACGTAACTTCATGGTGGGGCGGAAATGAGGATTAAGTAATTGATATTTATTAAAATTTTGTGAAAAAATGGAGCGTTTACCGAGCTTGACTCAGCTGTAGCTCGTAAACTATTTATGGAATTAAAAACCTTTATTGTTACAAAAGTTTTAGGAAACTGTATGCCCTATAATTTTTATAACCACTTTTAACCTGTGGTGCTGGAAAACGATATGATTGAACAACTGATTTTTTGTAGCATTTTTCCAATATGACGGCGGTCGTTCAATGTCGCAAAGTCAGTATTAATTAGAACCCCAAAAATACTAATTTACCAAGTTTGAACACTCCTGGACCTTTTGCAGCGAGACCCTCTTCTTTTGTCTCGATTGACTGGACTACTGTATTAGCACATAAATAGTAGATAACAAAAATGTTTTTCAGTTTTTTCAATATATTTGACCTGGGGTATTCCAACTTGGTCTGAAGTCAGCAGAACCACTTGTAATTTTTAAAAGAAAAGAGCACAAAAATTTTTATTGGCGTCCGAAATTAGCACATAATTCGTGCGCATGTCCCATTAAATTCTGCCGTAGGGGGTATTCCAGCTACATAGACGTGTTGGATGGAGCTTTTATAAGCTCTAAAAATCTTATTTACAATTTATTTCTAATTTATTTATTGTCAACAGAATTGGTTAATTTATAATTAATATATTCAATATGATGGTGGTTAGGTTTTCCGGGTTTCCCTATATCTTTTATGCGCCATCATTCTTCAGTAAGAAGTCCCAGAGCGCAACAGTAATATAAATATTTGAGATTTTTGTTTTTGATTTATGTACACTTGTCACCAAACTGGGTTATTATGATGATTAATAATAATACTATTATTATCTTTGTTCGCGGGTGCAATTCCGAATCAGTTCAGGGACTATTCGCATGCGCAGTCTAACAAGCAGCGTTCGCGGGATAAAAAATTCTGAATTTTTAATAACAGTTGCTCGTTCGCGGATCACATCGAACTGGTTCATTATTGATTCAGAATCGATTCTAGTGGTCCTTGAATTTTTGTTAGTACTGAAAGTTCGGTTCGACTGCTCGTGCGCAATATCGATCTTAATTCTTAATCTTAGTTGTAAACTGTTTTTATTTATTAATTTTTGGTTTTTGTGCATAGAGATATAATTATAAAAAATAATACGATATACAATAAAACTGTTTCTGTTTTGTGTTGTGTGGTGTAGGGTACGGTGTAACAAACTTTACTCTGTCTTAATAATCTAATAAATGATAGTTATACATATTTAGGTTGTCTTTTAGGTTAGAAAAATTAAAAATAAAAAAAGACAAAACCGTCTGTCGTCTGGCATCCGATAATTCGAAGTTTTCGGTGGTTCCGAAATCGTTCGCGGTAAAATAAAATACAGAATCAGTTCATTACTAGACATGCGCTTTAAGTCAGTTATGAATTAGTTCGGAATCGGTTCAGAATGGGACCCGCGAACATAGCTATAACTAGGATTTGGGTTCCTAAAAAGATCACAGCTAGTGGGGTAAAAAGGCTACTGGGGTAAAAAGGCCAGAGTATAAAATTCATTGATAAATAAATAACAATGGTAAATGATTTCTTGCAAATAGTAAAACTGTACACATCATTTTTAATACACGTCACTTAACAGTCTAAAATATATTTTATAAAACAAAACATTGTCTTAAAATGTATCTTTTCTTAGAATAAGGCTAGGGAATACATATAACTTGGATAAATATGTTTGTTTGCGTTAAGTAAAAATTAATAAACAAATATTTTAATGATTGACATTCTCCGATATTACACATTTAATGGAAATTCTGGGAAAAAGAATTATTTAATTATAATCGTAATACAGAAAACCTTAAAATTATGATCATTTATTGTTTAACAAGAAGAAACCCTTATAAGAGGAATTTAATATTTTAAAGGTCAATGGGGAGGTTTGTATTTCGTTATTACATCATCGCAAAGTTCAAGTACCTATCTTACATCCCTACCTAAAAATAACTGTTTCGTTTCATATGGTTAAGAGAACCCAAACAAAAGAAAATAAATTTGCATCAGTAATTTACTGCCTACACGATCGTTTTCGGTCACCCAAAGACAGTAAACAATTACTAAATCTAACTCAAAACAAAATAATCCAATGTTTATATTCTAACACAGCATGACCTTGAAAAGCAAAACAGTCAATAAACGACCACGGGCTACGAGCACAGACGGAAAGGCGGTGTGAGGGGAGAGTGTGTTATTAAACACATAACATCCGCCATTTTCCTTTTCTCACAATAGTGTTTGTTTACTAAAACAGAATATTTACCTCAAATTGCCAATGAGCCGATTGTAAAATTTGTTTAGCTTGATCATGTGCACAGCCTGCTGCTACAACAAATTGATTTATCATCACTTGTTCTCTCAAAGGTGCATCCATTTTAAAAATATTTTAAAGACCGGAACAAACCACACTCCTTTTGAAATCCACAAGCACTCACTACGAATTCTCGTTCTTTTTCTTCAGCTATTTTTGTCCCTCTCTTGCTCACGGCAACAAGTATTTATGAATGACGTCAAGAGTAGGCAAACGACAGATCGGCATATTAACGCAACGTTGCCAGCTTTAAAAAATTTATCCTCATTCTAGAGATATTTCTTCGAAACATTTTAACATGTTTTGTTTTACCCTTCTATAGTAGTTCAGCACAATATAAATTTATGACACCCGAATCGGATATTTCGGAAAATAGTCAATTTACTTTTTCAAAATGGGTCTGTTTTCAACGAGCGTAGAAATGGTGGCTATTATTAACGTAGGTGAAGTTTCCGACACGAGCAAGTGCAACGAGCGAGTATTGGAATCATCTAAGTGAATAATAGCCATTCTACACAAGTAGAAGATTATACTTTATCTAGGACGATGCTACTTATGCAAGAAATTATATACCTAAATCATAGTTTTTATCACAAATCTTTAATTGAAACTTAAAATATTAAACTTTGACATTAGTGTTTTTGACATTTCAAATAAAATGGCGACTTATTAGGATGTTGCTAAGATGCGATTGGTTAGTTATTTTCAAAAGCAATGTGATTTGTTGATATTAATGTGAATTCTAGAAATCAACGGATGTGATTGGCTAATTTAGCGTTGATTCTTGAATTTATTCTTCTACTAAAAATGTAGTAAGAACAAACTTATTATTAAATAGTCGTAGAAAACACTATTTTCTAAAGTTACATTAGTACTTTTACAATGAAATGCACATGTAAGTCCGCCAATAAGTTATCTGCTATCTAATCTAAAATTATGTCCTGCTCTCTCTAGATACAATAATATTTATTATATAAAAGTCTATAGCGTTACTGCCAGTCATAATAAACGTTCTAGATATTTGTGTGCAAATCTACAAAATTTCTTATTGGCCCATTACTCTACTACTAGCTAACGATTACCCCTCCATCGATCCTCACCTTTAGGCCTATAGATCAATCGTAGCTTGTTATCTCACTTCTCGCTGTCATCCGGGCCGACAAAAAATTATTTCATGTTATATATTGATTCAATGTACTTAAAATAAAAGTTCTAATAGTCCAAACGTTCATTGATCATCCTAATATAAATGTTTTGCCAATTATAAATGTTGTTTAGTGATCAAAGCGAACGGTAGGTGAACTTTCTTTGACTGGACTCGGATTGAAGACTTTGTCCGCGAAATTATACTGCTTCGAGTTAGGCATGTGCGATTCTTTCCAAAAGATCGATCTTCTGAATCGATTCAGATTGTTAGGTATTTAATCGATGCAGTTAAAGATCGAATCGAAAAAATCGATTTTATAATTTTATTTTATTTTAGTTAACGAAACAAAAATACTTTGCACTTGGTAGTTTTTTTTTAATTCCTTTCTGTCTGTCCACTAACTGAATCATTTATTTATTTACAATTACAACTGTAAAATATACATGAAGAGAAAAGATTACAGGTCGCTTTATTTTTATTAATTCAAGACATTTGCAATTTCCTGTTTCTATTTAAATTTAAATATATAATGTCGCAGAAAAATATAATTTGGAAATTTCCGATTTTTGTTGAGCGATTTTGTAATAAAAGAATCGATACACCGATTAATAGCAGTTGAAAATATCTATTTTAGAGATCGAGAATCGCAGGTAAAAAGATCGATCTTGTAAATAATCGATTTAGATCGAATATCCCTACGTCGAGTGATTCTTTGACCATGAAAATTTTACTGCAGTTGGCTGACCACATAAACCAGGATGTAACGAGGCCGAAATTTAAAAATTTGTCTTAATTTAACCTCAACAAATTGAAATCTAATAATAAAATTCAGAAAAATTCGAGATTTTTTTTGAACATAAGGTAACTACAGGGAATATTAACAACAAAACTATAAGGAATATATAAATTAGTAATAGGTAGGAAAAAAATTTGCAGCTGCAGGTTCGTTTTGTTTTTAGGAATTTATGACCGCCTGGCCTAGTATATAAATACATTGTACATTTTTTCTAGTATCGGTTTTCAAAACAAAAAACATTGGTAATTATTTTTAAACGTGACAACGCCGCAGTAAATGGAGCTGAACCAACGATGTCACGTATTCATAATTTCCTGAGATTTACAAAATCCTGAACAACGTTTATAGTTTTCTTGTCAATTTATTATTTAACGAACCTAAATGGTAAAGTTACAATTAACTAGTTGACTTTATAAGTATGTTTCTGTAAGTTTTAAAATTATTGGGTATACATTAAAGTGTCCACTAAAAATTATTTTGAATATAAATTTTTTATTGAAAGTGGCAACCTGGCAACAGTGGCGACAACGCCGTGTAACGCCATGTCTTTTTCCTATAAGCTTTTACAACAGCAAAGTTGAATAGAATTGATTTTATTTTATGATATTAAATACCAAATAGAGAGAATAGTGTGTTCAACAGGAGTATTACGAAGAAAATAAGGTAAGAGTCAAGTCCGTGAAAGTAAAAAGTGGCAATAATAGTTCTTTCTATCCAAGATTGTGTTATGTATAATTACAGTTAAGTTGATGCCAGTATATGGTTAAATATTTCAATAGTTCGTATCAAGTATATTATCGCGAAAGACTTTTAGTAGTTTGTGTTGTGAGTCTCGAAGTAAAAGTCCGGGTTTAAGTCAAATAAGTTAGTAGTTTGGAATTAAAATGTATTTTTCCAAGAAGCAAAATGTTATATCCCAGTGCCTTTATGGTAATGAAGGATTTGACGGCATCCCGAAGGTAAGACTGAAGTAACAACGGTCTCAAAAAATTACCTAAAGCAGAAGTGTTTAGAACTTTCCCAGTGAGAATGGATCAAATATAAATTTTTAACACAACCCTAAAATTATGTTTTTATGTTCATAGCTCCAATGGATTCTGAAGATTCCCGAGATGCTTCCTCGGGAAGTGAGAGTGACGATAATAAAGGAAGAAACAGTCGTGGCAGTAGAAAATCTAATGGTGGGTCATACAAGTCTCCATCTTCTTCAAGATCTTCATCCCCTGGAAGCAGAGCCCACTCTGCTTCATCACAGAGCTCTGCTGGAAGCAGACCACCTTCTCCTCAACCAGAAGTAAAATCTAGAAAATCACCCACCCCTCCCCCTATTAAAAGGAGGAGTAGATCACCAGATTCTAATTCAAGTAGAAGTAGATCTCCTAAGATAAAAAATAAGTCTCCCACACAAATCAAATCACCGACACGAACAAGGTCTCCTGCAGATTTTGGGTCTCCTGGTGCTGAAACTAATCAAAACAGATCTTCTTCTCAGCCAGTAAAAAGTAAGCTAAAACCAAATTTATTACATTAAATTACAACTATAATTGATTTTGATGTCAAATTATTTAAATCTGAAGTTTCAGTGATCACATTATATTTTTATTTGTTTAATATTGAAAGGTCAAACGTGTTACACCACAATTTTACAAAAATTTTGAAAAAAATATTGTCAAATGTGCTTTTTGTGTACCAAAAAATCAAATTTTGTGCTTGACGTTAACAATGTTTTTTTTAAAAATCAGAATTACGGGGTGTAGCCCAATATCGATCCCGACCCAACATGTACATAGAATCGCAAAAACTGAGATAATAGTGTCAAACTTATGTGCTTTTTGTGTACTGAAAAATCAAATTTTGTGCTCAGTGGTGATTAATTAATTCACACTTGTGAAAATTTTCATGTTCCATTTGATCTGAATATTTAATCTTGTGGCTGGTCTATGATTTCATCAAAAAGAAGTGAGATATAAAAAAATGAATGATATGGATGATTTTGTTGGGCTGAATCTGAATATGAACTATGTTTATTCGAAAAGTGGTCCATTTTATGAATGATGTTTTGAAATAATCGTGTTAAAGCGAATCGATTAATTTTCTTCCAAACAGACTAAAAAATTGTAGTTATTTGCCATGACATAAAAGATATATGTTGTGTAAATAATTATGTTGTAATTCTAAATTTTTTGAAAATTACAATATAGAATATGTGACTCTACGGTCTACAACATCGCTTCTAATTATTTGTACTAAACCATTGTCCCTGGGAGAATAAAAAAAACCTTGAAATTTGACAAATTAATGGAACATCTTACCGAGATTAAAATTCTGTTTGTATAGAAACATTCAAAAATGTATTATTTAACCCCAAAAACCGTGAACGGCCAGTTTCTACATAGAAGTGGACAAATCCATTATAAGGAGTTAATTTGCAAATAATTCAACATTGTTTCATGATAATTGTGTATGAATACTTATGAAATTTCTAATAATTCTAAGATGAAGAAATAATGGGGCGAAATTAATAATAACAAATAAGCTTGCAGGACACAAACTGTGTGGGATCTTAACACTCTTGAGCCTTAATCAATTTAATTTTTGCCTGTGGAACAAGACCCCGTACTTAAGCCTATATAGAGCTCACACTGGGAGTAAATAATTCGTCGAAATACTATCATCATTCATGAATTTTGGTCACGTGGTTTTGCAGCACATAAAAAGCACATGATTTGACAATTTGTTTTTCATAATTTTTGAAAATCTGGGTTTAGCACGTTTCACCTAATACTGTACTAGTAAGACAAAATCTTGAGTTTGCTACCCTGTTACATTTGATTTATTTGATACTCCTTATATCGTTTTATCTCCGATTTTTAAAAAATGTATGATAATGTTATTGGTTTTACATTTAATGATTGCTGTACTTATTACAACTCAAGATGAATTTTTGTCATAATCAAGAATTTCATTTATAAGAAACTGGTTGCAAATGAAAGGAGTTAACACTGCGCTAATAAATACATATAAACATTATAGGCCTTAGACCCATGCTTAAAAAAGTTTGTGATAAACTAACTGTTAAAGACTTCATATACAGGGTGTTTCGCGAGTGACTGGCCAAAATTTACCAGATGGCTGTTTCATATTATCTATTATTATGTTCCAAATATCTTTTGTTTAATATATACAGGGTCTTTATGTTTATTTTCAAAAATTTCAATTGTCAATATTTTGGTGATGGTTCTAATTTGAACAAAATTTAGTATGTATATTCTAATGTGGGTAATTTACCAAATTCTGTATCGTAAACAACAAAAATTTATTTTAACGCCGTCAAAAAAAATAATTCAAAAAAAATAATTTTTTTACAAAGTAATTTATGAATTTTGCCAACTTTCGATATCTATTAATAAACTACAATAATAATGTAAACAAATCAAATTCTCAGAGTTTTTGTCACATTTTTAGTAATTCTAGTTTTAATTCCAAAATGTTACGATTAACCGTTTTTAAATATATAATAGAGAGTGAGAATAAATTGAAAATAATTCGACAGATTTTAGAAAACTTGTTGCCAAATGGCAACAAGTTTGAGAAAATGACTGGAGAATTATTATCTAATTTATCGAACTCTCATGTGGTATTCGATAGATAGTCCAGTCTGTAGGGAGAAAAATGGGTCTTATACGACGTAAATTTGCTACAGGATGAAAAGTATACTAAGTTGTACGCAGAGATAAAACTAGCATGCCTATATACTTTTACACACGAAAAAAACTTGCATAAACAAATTAGGAAGGTCCAAAGTTAGTGAAAACATGTTTTTCGCTTCTACAAGCAACAATACTGCTTTTAGCGAAATAAGTATTCAGTACTTTTTTTTCGGCATTAACAATACCTTTAATTTGATCCATTCCGCGATTTATTTCGTCAATTAGTTTAATAAAAAATAGCGAAAAACCGTCAAAAATGTCGGTTTTTTGAAATAATAATAATTATTACAAAAAAAGTTTTCTTCATATTATTATTGCTTTAAAAGCAAGGTTTTTTGATTCTGAATCAAACAAGCCGTTGCAAGACTGAATTGGTTAATTTGTTGCTGAGATATTTGATATTGTTTATCAAAACACCGTAAATGTTTATTGCTCTAACTTTTTTTTCTATGAATATTTTTACTTCTATAAGGGCTCATTCTCTTCATTGGGACTTATATTTTTAAGATTTTTTTGAACCAAATAAAAAAAGTAACATTTAACCCTTTCTTTATTGCTTTAAAAAGAGGGTACTTTTTTTGTTATAAACAATTAGAGCTGGTGCGTGCCCTGTACATCGTATCATTTTTTAACTTACAAATACCAAAAGGTGATTTCAAAACGAAAAATTTGAAAACAAAAAGAATACCCCACGACCAATAGGGACCGAGTTAACAATTTTTAAAAAAAAAATCACAGTTACATTGTTTATAACTATTAAGAAATAAATTTTACGGAATTCGATAGTCAAGTACTTATATTTTTGGAAGTGTATATTTAAAATTTAACTAAATTGTTTTTAATTACTAAAAACATTGTGTAAATTCGTCGATTTTCTCGGGCGGTAGTCAAAAACTGATCTCGAGAATTTAAATCGGCGAAGTGCGGAGAAAATAGCTATATCTCGGAACCTTTATATCGGATTTTGGTCTTTTTTTAATCTGGGGTAACACGGAACAATGGTATTATGTTTGTAAATGATAATAAAAAGTCATAAGAATTATAAAAAAATTATTACTTGCGAATTTTACAATTTTTTATTTCAGTAAATAAGCATTTTAAGGGAAATTCGCAGTAGTACAAAAAGTTTTATCGAAAAATAACTGATTTTTTCAAATCGATCGAAAGAAATTTTTTTCATTTTTTTTTATAAAATACTATTTTATTATTTTATATGCATTTTGAAATTGCAGCTCATCCAATATTCTCCGTTGCGATTTTTTTCCTGTCGAATTAGTGCGCTTGCAGCTTGACCAAAAATAACTCAATTTTTTCAAATCGATCGGAGAAATTTTTTTTCATTTTTTGGCCAGTTTTTGTCTCTCTGCAGTTTTACTTAATGAACAATAACAAAATAAATCTTCGACGTTCGTTTGAAGAGCGGTAAAAGGGCACAAAAAGATTTTAGGCAAGCGCACTAATCGGATAGTGAAAAAAATCGCAACGGAGAATATTGGATAATTTGCAATTTCAAAATGCATATAAAATTAAAAGATATTATTTTATCAAAAAAAATCGGTTGTGTCGCCCCAAAACTTTCCCGACGAGTATCCAGAGACCAATACTTTTTCATATAATTAATGTTAAAGCTTAAAATTTTACAATTTTTTATTTTTGACAGGTGACAGTTGAAGAAAAAATTTTGACTGTTCTGAATAGAGTTTTTCAAAGGCTTTCGAATGACATATTGCAAGTTAAATTCCGTGACATATTGCTTCTGTCATTTTTTGCCAGTGACACTTCCATTTGACAGATGTCGTACAAAAACTAATGGGTTCTTCCGATGGATAAAGGAAACCCATATTTTAGCTGAATTAAATTAAGCGTGTGGCTTCTTCGTGGAAGAATACACACAGGCAGGCAGACTTCTGGAAATGGTCTTAATCGTCTCAGGGGACCTGAAAATGGATATTTCCATTTTCATCTCGAAATTTTTTTTGCACGTTCACTTTTCCCTACTCGGAGGTGGGTCGGGAAAGTAAAATGAAAAAAATTTCATCCGATCGATTTGAAAAAATTGATAGTTATTTTTCGACCAAAAGTAGGACTTTTTGTACTCTTGTCAATTTCCATTAAAATGCTTATTTACTGAGATAAAAAATAGCAAATTTCAAACTTAATAATTTATAATATTTTTTATATTTTTTATTATCATTAAAAAAATAATGCCATTGTCGATTACTTTCCGTCTTACCCCAGATTAAAAAAAAAAGACCAAAATCCGATATAAAGGTTCCGAGATATAGCTATTTTCTCCGCACTTCGCCGATTTAAATTCTCGAGATCAGTTTTTGACTACCGCGCGAGAAAATCGACGAATTTACACAATGTTTTTAGTAATTAAAAACAATTTTTTTAAATTTTAAATATACACTTCCAAAAATATAAGTACTTGACTATCGAATTCCGTAAAATTTATTTCTTAATATTTATAAACAATGTAACTGTGATTTTTTTTAAAAAAATAGTTAACTCGGTCCCTATTGGTCGTGGGGTATTCTTTTTGTTTTCAAATTTTTCGTTTTGAAATCAGCTTTTGGTATTTGTAAGTTAAAAAATGATACGATGTACAGAACGCGCACCAGCTCGAATTGTTTATAACAAAAAAAGTACCCTCTTTTTAAAGCAATAAAGAAAGGGTTAAATGTTACTTTTTTTATTTGGTTCAAAATAATCTTAAAAATATGAGTCTCAATGAAGAGAATGAGCCCTTATAGAAGTTAAAATGTTCATAGAAAAAAAAGTTAGAGCAATAAACATTTACGGTGTTGGGATAAACAATATCAAATATCTCAGCAACAAATTAACCAATTCAGTCTTGCAATGGCTTGTTTGATTCAGAATCAAAAAACCTTGCTTTTAAAGCAATAATAATATGAAAAAAACTATTTTTGTAATAATTATTATTATTTCAAAAAACAGACATTTTTGACGGTTTTTCGCTATTTTTTAATAAACTAATTGACGAAATAAATCGCGGAATGGATCAAATTAAAGGTATTGTTAATGCCGAAAAAAAAGTATTGAATACTTATTTCGCTAAAAGCAGTATTGTTGCTTGTAGAAGCGAAAAACATGTTTTCACTAACTTTGGTCCTTCCTAATTTGTTTATGCAAGTTTTTTTCGTGTGTAAAAGTATATAGGCATGCTAGTTTTATCTCTGCGTACAACTTAGTATACTTTTTATCCTGTAGCAAATTTACGTCATGAAATTTCCCTACATCCTGGACTAAGATTATTTTTTGACGTTACAATCAAAATCACTTTTAAGATTTTATATTTTTATTTCAACAAATTTATATCACTCGACTCAATATAAAGAGAATGAGTTATTCAAATTAGGATGCATTGAAGTTTTGATCATGAAAAATACAATTATTATAAATGTCAGATGAAGAAAATACGTTGTCATGTGGTTGTCATTCTATAAAAACAATGTACATTGAATTATTCTCGCTGAAATAATGTAAGAAGATTATTAACACTATAATAATGTTTTGATTGGCTAGAACGTATATGAATTACTGAAATTGAAAATTTCTATTGGTTTCGAGAAACGTCAAAAAATAATCGCGATAAAAAAGGATGCACCTTTTTTATCGCTGTCAAACTGACAAAACTGTTATCGTTAAATGACACATATTATATAGGAGTTAATTTATCAACAGTAAAAACAAGTTTTTTTTTTATCGGATAAAATATTTCTTTATAACAAAAATTTTAAGAGAAAAACACATTTGTCCATGTAAGTTTTTCTCGTAAAATTGGAATTTAAAAGAAATTCGTCCTTAAAAGAAAAGCTCGAGTGTTTTTTAGCAAGAGAAATTAATGACAGAATACATGAGTGAACAACAAAAATAATTATCTTTATTGATACAATTAAATTATTTCATTATTATTATTATTCTTAAATTATTTTTATTAATTTATTTATTATCTTGCATGTTTCAATATCAACAAAACTTAATATCAACAAAAGGGCTACTAGATGACAAAAATGTCACAAAACATGACACATTTTATATAGTAATTAGTTAATTTATCTAATCTCAATTTGCATCTACAAAAAATATATTTATCCGACTTATTTTTCTTATTCAATTAAATGTTGATGTTTATGCATTTTAGCATTCATTTACATTTAAAATCTATTCCTTATTAGCTAGATCAAGATCATTCAGCATATCATCTTCATCTTCCGATGATGACATGCCCAAATCTCCAAAAAACGATGAAAAACCTAAAGAAAATCTTCCAAATGTGGGACCAAAGTCGCCAAGTCCGATAAGACGATCACCAAGTCCAAAAAGACAGTCACCAAAACACCCTAGGTCACCCTCTCCTCAAAGTTCATCCCGCAGTAGTTCTTTAGGATCTCCTCCGAGGTCTCCTAGAACTTACAGCACATATGATAGTAAAAAACCTCAGAAAAATGACGATAATGGTTCTGTCAAAAGTGACAGTAGTGACAGTTCTAAAAAATCAAAATCAAGCAGAGAATCCAGAAAATCTGCTTATTCTAGAGGATCTAGAGGGACTGGAAGAAACAGAAGAAAAACTGATATTAGTTCTGATTCTAGTGATAGTAGCATTGATTCCTCAAGTAGGAAAAACAAAACTATTGCTAAAGTTGTTGATACTCAACCAGAAGAAATTTCAGATGGTAAGTAATAAGTTGTTGGTCAAATACTTTTTTAATATCAGTATATTGAAAGTTAAATATCAAAACCTCATATAAGTTAAAAATTCCAACTTTTCAGGAGAACAAAAAACTAGACTATTTATTGTGTGAGTTGTGAGGTTCCGGAAAAATGTTCTAGGGCCTTTACCAGGCTGATTTGAGTTATAAGGTTTTGACAGTACATGCAACATAATATTTTCAACTCATATCTTCATACATCCAAAAATGACCTATTTTTGATATTTAACTGTCGATATATTACATCAAATTCAAACTAAATTTTTCGCAGTATTGTCTTTTTTGAAGTTAATAACAATATTAATTTGACAGTATGAACAAATTGGCTTTCAAATTTTGCAAAACCATTAAGAGAAAATTTAAAATTCTTGAAAACCATCTTAAATATGTAGGACATACACCCTGGATTTTTAGGTTTTTGGTTTATTAATTTGAACAAATGACCTAATAAACTTTTGATGGTTGAAAAATCAGTGGATTGAATATTGCAAATTTTGCTATTTTTATATTAGAATCATGTAAAAATTTAAATTTATCGTTATAAGTTTTAATTTTGTACTTTCTATCATATTTTTTAAAGTGTCCTTTACTTCAAATATCAGAAATCATCTCAGAATAAAACCGAACAAAATAGATCTGGCAAATATTTCAAATTCTATATGATGACCGATTTTTTGAATTGAAACATCCACCATTTTATAGGTATTCAGAAAATGTATGCATTTATACCTTCATTTTTAAATTTTTTTTGGTTTTCCTTAACTTATTTACAAGATGTAAATTATAAAAAGTTTCAAATGTGTTTTTAGGCCCTTTTAGACTATGAATTGGTTCTTATTAAGCACTTACTTAAATCCATTATTCAAATATATGTGGTATTTCTTAAATGTTTTTAGGAGATATGGAATCTGACCATGAAAAAGTAGAATCCCATACCAAAGAAGAACCCGCTGTAAGACATGAAATTAATATATCCCATGAAGATCTCTCTGATGTATCTGATTTAGAAGATTCACTTGGCGGCCAATCTGATAACGATAATGACGTAATGAGTCCAAAACTAGATGACCAAACCAATAATTCAGAGGCTAAAGTTGACAGAGGGTCTTCACCCGAACAGAAAAAGGTTATTTTTTATTAGGGCATTATTTATTATCTTATTATTTTTATGTTTACTCCATAATATATGTTTTTAGTAGCTGTTATTTTCATTTATAATATTACTTTAGATCTCTGAGAAGCAAACTAGACCAGAGGAAGGGGAGGAACAGTTAGATTTCGAAGCTGAGGATGGAGAGTGTGATGTTGAAGTTACCAAAGAAAAAGATGAAAATGAAGAATTTTCTAAGGATGACGCTGAAAAGACTGATGGAAGAAGTAAGAGAGATGAGGAAAAAGAAAAAGAAGAATTGGAAGAAGGTGAAGTTACTGACGAGGATGATGTCAGACCAGAAGAGACAGAACCTAGACCAGTGTGTCGGTTTTTCTCAAGGGGACAGTGTACGTGGGGAGCCAGCTGTAGATTTTTACATCCTGGTGTTACAGACAAAGGTTAGTATTAGGTATATATTAGATATAAATATATAAAAAAAAAATCTGATTACAGGTAACTATACAATGTTCGAGATGATTCGACCAGTAGTACCGGGTGAGTTTCGCGATGAACGTTTGTATGGTAAAACGGAACCGCCTGTGATTGAATCTGCGTGGGAAAGAGGACTTCGTACTGCAAAAGAAATGCTTCGAAAGTCTGTAAAACGGAAGGAGCAAGACATTGATTTTGAAGAAAAGAAAATGAACTTGAGCCTGGCTCAGGAAGAATTTGATAAGGAAAATGGTTACTACGGAAGAGTAACTTCACCTGAACCTAGGTTTGTACAGTTTTAAATACTTTATTAAAATCAAATTATAAACTTACCAAAATGGGCCAAATTTAAATTAAAAAATCATGACTTTCTTAGATGAATGTAATGTTAAATACTATTTACGTTTAATTAATTGATTTTACTTTTAAGAGTTCGGTCTCGCCCTGAAAACCTGAAAAAATCTACAATTTTCTAATATCAAAGTCAAAGAATTTTCTAAAACAAAAATTCATAGAACTAAATTTATAAAATCATATTTGATTCAATTAATTCTTGATAAATAAGAAAAATGAATTAACAAGAATTATTAAGTAAATAAAATAAAAAAATTGATATTCAAAATGTTGTTCAAAATGGAAATTAAGGCATAAAAACAAAAAGTATTATGTTTAAAAAAAAGTAGAAATTACAAATATTTGAATTCTTATTTTTTTGGTATTTGAATTTTTTAGAAAGGAATAGAAAGTTAAAAATATTTCTTGAAAAAAACAAAAATATTCAAATAAAACTGATAATTGCAAAAAATAAACTTTACATTTTCCAAAAGCCAAGTTTGGAAGAAAATAATTATAATTCCAACAATGATTTCACATTTTGCAATAAATTCCTTAAAATTTCAGATGATACATCAAATTAACAGAAAATTAAAGAAATGTACAAAAGTTGGAATTTCGAAACAAAAATTAAGATAATTTTATAAAAATGATGTTTTATTTTAGATTTTGTAAAAATTATGACTCATTTAAATTCTTAAAATGGAATAACAATCATAAGAATGCTTCAATTTCCTTTTATACATATCTTAAATACAGGAAACCCTAACTAAGGGACAATGATATTGACTGAACAAAGTTCAACAATTCAACCTAGTTTAACCGTGGTGTAACCTAATTTAAGGAATTCGGTGATTTAAAGGAGATAATTGACTGATCCTAACTTATAAATTCTAAGACATTTGTTTGATAAATATTATCGAAACCATTTGGAAGAATGGTCGGAAACAAATGTTTAAATCAATTTCGGTTGCCAATAGAAATCACATGTAATATTCTAGATTTAATAGCCAATGATATCGGTAAACAAACAAATTGGTAATATTTATTCTGTTTTCAATTTTTCATGCAGAATTTGAATGTTTTTTTAGTAATCATTCAACACCAAAAAAAAAATGGTTCTACTAACTAGAGTTTTATCCCACTTATCAGTTCCTTTTTTATTTAGAGAGGCTCCATTTCATTAAGAATATCAGAATTCAGAATTTATATTAAATTAAAAAGTTAGTTGAAAAATGCATAATGCTCTAATCCATAGTTAAATATTGAACCCGGTTCACTTAATCAGCGAATTAAACCTCCATTGAACCGGACCTAAGAGAAATAATTACATATACCAACAGTTTACTTACAAAAAAAACCAAACCAGCATAATAATACTAAAACTGTCTTTTTATTATCTATAGACCAATTTTATTGTGAAAAGCTTTGGTTAAAGTACTTTTTTTTAATTATATGAAATTACATTAACAGGTACGTTCGTCATGTGGAATATCCCGTCTCGAGACCACCAGAAGAATATTACGGCCGTCGACAAGTTGTGTATGAACCTGAATATGTGGCAGCAGCTCCTCCTCCTCCGCCTCGCGAACGTTTACGATCATATCGCGAATTACCTTCACATCGAATGCCCGATTTCTATAATAGTAAATATGAAGAAGAACCACAAGCACAACATTCAAACCCCAATAAAGCGAGGGGTAGCAAACCCAAACGAGAAGTAAGTAAAAAAACTAAGTTTTAATGTGTTTTCAATCATTTTCTTATTTTTAGGTAATTGTGCAGCGTGTGGAAAGTGAACGCCAAGCAGGTAGAGGAGATGAATGGTCTGATCCGTGGATGCGGTCAAAGGAAGTGGGTAGAAGAAAAGAAAGCTCAGTTGTAGGAGGAAGAAAACGATCTTACAGTTCTGGATCTTCTTATTCTTCAAGCAGGTAGATATAACAAGAATCTAATGTTTACACTAAACTGATGTTATTGAGGCCTGAAAATCTCAGTATTAATTTCGCGATGACGAAAAGTTTCTTAGCTCCCGGAGTCAGAAGATGCAAAAAAAATCCTGTCTGAATGTATGGCAGGATCTGAACACCAAAAATTGTTGAACGAAAGCTCTGGTCGAGTTCCGGTTTTAACTTTACTAATTAGTTTTCTTCAGGGAAGAACCCTATTGAATTGGTGCAGGATCGGACTGGCCCTTCCGATATCCACCATAAAGTGTTTTGCATAAGAAAACTTTTTTCTAGTTCAAATTTTTAGAACTATTTCCACATCACATCATGTATAATACTTTAAGCTACATGTATGTGTTAAGGTTGGCCAGGATCGCATAGGCCATTCATGCTTCAAAGCATAAAAATGTTCGCTCGATGGGCCGAATTGCATCACCGTTTGTGCGTCCCTAGAATTTCAGTATCTTTAACTCTTCACAAACGTCCAAAAATAGATTTTTTGTTCAAATATTACATTGAAACTACATTACTTTAATACTTCTATCGACAGACTGCTTTTATTTCATTTTTGCTTTTCCTATATTGACACTAATTCCGTTCTTCTCGAAGTTCATCAGATTCAAGCCGTAGTTCATACAGATCAAGGTCGAGATCTCTTCGCAGACGTGGATCTAGATCCCGTAAGAGCAAACCGGTGTCACCGTCCGTTATAGTATCTGAAAGAAAAGCTGCTAATGAGAGAGCTGCATTGATGAATCCTCCGGCGCCAAAGAGACGAGCTCCATCTCCAGGTTAGTAAAAATTATTTTAACGGTTTACATAAGCCTAATGTTAAGAATTCTCTTCCTAATAATATATTTTCTAATTTTACTTGTCGAAATTATACTTGTTACTAGCTTACCTGTGGCTAGCCAAATACTTAAATTAAATAAAAATTAAGAGATGATAGATACGAAATTTTTACATGTCGTTATATATTGTATTTGAAAAGAAAAATATATAATTCTTTCAAGCATTAGTTAAATCTCAGAACCAAATAAAATTTGTGTTAATTAAACGACACAACGATGCAGACTAGGAACCAGGGCTTCCTAGTCTTCATTCACCTAATAAATATCTTTCAGTAGAAATTTTTGCATGCAGAATCTAATATATAATAAATAATATTTATTTGTTCGTATTTTATGCGCTGCCGTACCGTTCATCCGATTGCAATAAATCTTTTTCAACTTATCGCTTGCACTTGCACGAAGGTTATAAGCATAAATTTAATGGCCGAGGATGAAGTTTACTGCACGAGCTGTAGGATGAAGTTTACTTCATTTTAGAGTTTGTTGTGCATAGGCCCGTGAAGCTTTCGGTTCACCAAAAAAAAATTGAATGGCCGATTACATTCAAATCTACCGAAAGACGAAAACATGCAATGCAATCGTCCATGCTTCTCACATGGACAACTGTATGCGGTAGCTATTATTCACGTGGATGAATCATTCATGCTTCTCACGTGGACAACTGGGCTATGGCATGCTCATGCGTCGGAAAACCGACATAGCATTGCAACGCATGCCGAGTACAACTAGTAGTTAATAAAAACGTTTCTTAAATTGAATATTAATTTATTTTGTACAATAAAACTTTTCTTCAAAATATAATAACTGCACTACTACGTTGTTTTTATATAGGAATGATGAGAGTTAGCGCCGCAGCCAATCCACCTGCACCTCCAAGAGAAGATCCATATGGAAGAAGTAGGAGTAAGTTGGCAGTCGCTGCAGCTTTGTCTAGAATAAGTCGACGTCGATCATCTAGATCGTCATCAGGAAGTTCTGGTTCAAGTTCCAGCGAATCAGATTCATCAGATTCCAGCAGTTCAACCAGTCGAGATAATAGTCCTTCAGTAAGAAGTCCAGGTATGATAAAAAATATTTACAATAAATAAAAATTAATATCAAGATTAGAAGAGAAATTGGTTTTGACCGTTACTTTTGGTTAGGGCTCGTATAAATTTTCTTTATCTTCACATTCGCTCTGCTACCGCATGATTGTAGTAGAGTAATATTGGATATTTATGAAAAAGGCAATAAATGAGTTATAAAATATCTTCCTTTAGTGGGATCTAAAAATTTTTACCTGTGTACTATTAAATATTGTCTAGTAAAATTCAAACATTAAATTCAGTATAGCTTTAAGTGACAGAAGGGTTTGCCATAGTCTTAAATATACAATCTTATGGGGCGAGAATATATTATATATAGAAGATAATATTCAAGTATTATATTATATCCTAATGGATACTCGTAAAATATTCAATGCTTTCTAAGATTTCATGATTATTATATTTTTTACAGCTGTTGAGCTGGTTAAAGCAATGGACGCTCTGAAAGGTAACGCACTGGAGAAAAAGCAAATAAAGCTGAATTTAAAAAATCCTGTGGGTGCAAAGAAACCAGATTCCTCTGAATTTAGAAAAGTGGATTCTTCGCAAGCGAAAAAGAGACCTGCGAACTCACCACCTGCTAATGATCCGAAATCGAAGAAGGCGACATCGAGGCGGGAAGAATTATTGAAGCAACTAAAAGCTGTGGAAGATGCTATTGCTAAGAAAAGGTCAAAAGTTTAATTAAATCTGTTGTAATTGATCTTTTATATGTTAATGAATAAGATGTAAACGTAGTTAGAATTTTTTGTGTATATAAGTACTATAAAATATAATCACGTTTCACTTAAATTTTTTTTAGATTATTTTGTATTTTGATTTTTTTGTATCTTATGGAAAGTTTATTTCAGATTAAAACTCTTAAAATATTTCTCTGTATTAATTATTTTTACGTGTTTGTCTTATTATATAAGAAAATGGTTTAAATATTTAGAAATAGAATGTCCTGAATTATTATTAATCTAAACTATTTTCTTATTTTTCTGAAATAATCACAAATCTACAATAATATCCTTCTTTTCCATTAACAACCATCTTTCTATTAGTTATTCAAATATTATGGATTAATTGAATAGATCTCAAGTTACTTGCATATTTACACCCACCAAGATTTTGATGCATTAAATTTTGGAATCCTATAGTAGGTACATCGAAGAAATGGCATATTAAAACGTGGTTATCTAAGGATTCGTTCGGATTTTGCATCGCTACTTTTAATAAAATACCGAAAATTTTAATGAAAAATGTATTAACAATTGAAAAATATTTAATCACTTCTCCAAACAGTTTCTACTTCATCAGTTCTATATCTCTGTGTTATAGAAGAATCTTTCCATTTCATTCTAACACCTGCTGCAAACATTTCTGCTCCTGCATGTGCAATCATAACACCATTATCAATGCAAAATCGTTCGTCCGTAGCAAATAGTTCGGCGTCTCTTTCTTTACACATAATACCCATCATTTCTTGTAATCTTAGGTTGCATCCCACTCCTCCAACTATTAGAACTTCGCGGGAGTTACAATGAGCTAGGGCTCTTTCTGTAGTTTCAACTAACATTGCAAATATAGTTTCCTTAAAAAATAAAATAAGTCAGAATAAAACTATTTTCTATTAAATGAATATATTTTCTAATATAGCACATTAAAGTATAAGTGGATATAAAGGTCTTTAAAACACGCGCGATTTTTCGAACACGACGGCGCAGCCGGAGTGCTTGAAATAGAGCAAGTGTTTTAAAGACCCAGTTATCCATAAATACTTTACGCTATTTTTTTTATTGGTTGACATTTAGATTTCACGTTTCTCGGTTTGTTGATGTTGCCATGGTAACTTTAAAACTAATAAAAAAAACATATTAAATTGTAAGAAGTCATTGAACAAACAAAAAACATTTGAGACAGGACTAGAACTTGATGAAAAAAAGCCTACTCTAAGTTTTCTTAACTAAGCATTACCTGTAATGAAAAACAGAGATCTTCAGGGGTAAATCCTTCCTTCAAAAGACTTTCTGTCTTTTCTTCCATATAAGATAAAATTCCTGAAAAACTAACATCCATCCCTTTCACACAATATGGCAATTGAACAAATTTTGTTCCCTTTTTTGCCAATTGTTCAATATTGTATCCTGGACTGGGATCATTTGAAATCTTAATAACACGAGCAAATCTATCTAGACAATTACCAACTGCTATGTCAATAGTTTCACCAAATATTCTATACCTTTTTCTAGCATATGCAATTATTTGGGTATTGCCTCCACTTACATACAATACTGTAGGATTATTAGCACCTGTTATAAGTCTACCCATCTCAATATCTAAAAATCTGTTAAGAAATTTTACTGAAAAATATTTGCACTTTAAAATAGTTTAACACAAAAGGAATTCTAAAAAAAATTTACAAAATAACGAAAATCCCGTCACAGAATAAAATTTAATATGCAGAGAACAAAAACATACGCTCATTCCAACAACACTTTTAAAATAAAATGATACAGAATAATACATTGAATGACAATAAAATCATATGGCATATTAACAATTTAAAGTAAATCTGAAAAAAGCATTTTGCTGGCCAAAAAAAATCTACTTAAGATGAGAAATAAAATTAATAAATTTTGAATAGATGAGGCTGTTACTTGATGAAGATCCATACTACACGATGAAATAAAACAATTTGTTTAAATCTTCATTATATTTGAACCAAGTTCAATATAGATCCGTAACGCGTTTCGCTAACATAGTAGCTT
Source organism: Neocrepidodera transversa (assembly GCA_963243735.1). Taxonomy (NCBI): domain Eukaryota; kingdom Metazoa; phylum Arthropoda; class Insecta; order Coleoptera; family Chrysomelidae; genus Neocrepidodera; species Neocrepidodera transversa. The sequence continues at coordinate 14,277,684 of OY725348.1, forward strand.
TCTCAAGAAAGCAATTGAATTGTTTTATTTCATCGTTTAATAAATTTTAATTGGATATTTATTTCCATTTAAAAAAAATGACCAGTGGGATAAAAACCCTAAATTCATTTGCATTTTGTTAGCAAATTTATTACTTTGGAAATTATTTTATTTTTCTATTGTTAATTAGCCTATTTTTTGTTGATATTTTTACCATATATTACAATATACAGTGCGACTCAAAAAGTCTGCACCATATGGGAAAAATTTTTATTATTCATCTGACAGAAAATTTTATTCTTGATAAAAGTTGGTGCATTCCGTAAAACTGGTATTTCAAGCGTCAAACTTTCAAATTTTTAAATGGTATACAGGGGCGGGCAAAAAATATAAATTTTGACCGAGTAAAGTACCCTTATTTTTGTAATTATTATATTCTTGGTTTTTATTTCAATTTTAAAAAGCTTAATCTTGTTTAGTTTAGGTTTGATTTTACAACTTTAAGATTAATAACCATTATTTTGTAATTTTTATTTTCTTTTTTTTTTAATTTTCAAAGCTTCATTTTGTTTAGTTAATTTTAGCTAGGTTGTGGTACTAAAAACGTTTGGGTATCATTTTGTTTACCCATTTTCTTCAATTAAATCATAATGGTAGTTTTTATGTACATGTCTACAGGGTGAAATTTCAACTTTGCCAAACCAAAAATCATAAAAATTTAAAAAAAAGACCGAGAATGTTGTAAAAATAACGACGAAAACCAAAATGTATTGTAGTAATTGATGGAAGGCCCCTAAAGTGCATCCGAAATGATATTATTTTGAGCTAGGCTAAAAACATAAAAAAAAAAATTTTGCGTTAAATCTGAGTGTAATTACACAATTTTGCACAACTTTCCTAAATAATTTTTTTTGATATTGTCAAAAATAAGGGTACTTTACTCTTGGTCAAAATTCCTATTTTTTGCCCGCCCCTGTATACCATTTAAAAATTTGACAGTTTGATGCCTGAAATACCAGTTTTACGCAACTTTTATCAATACTAAAATTTTCTGTCGAATGAATAATAAAAATTTTCCCTATATGGTGCAGACTTTCTGAGTATATCGCATGCAGTATTTATTTTACATATAATTATTAGGAATATTAAATAAAAATATTTTAACATATTAAACCAGGCGCTCATAAATTCCCCAAAACAAAGCGAACCTGCAGCCGCCCATCAAGAAGCTAGTATGTTTTTATTCAAAAGATGGATATTTATTAAAAATTAATTTGGAAGGATCTTAAGAACAGAGCAACTATTATCTTAACTGCACCAATGCAAACCAATGTATTTAGAACAATGAAAAAAAAAAACAAAGCTTATTACTTAACAAATAAATGAAGCTCTTCGAAACAAAGAAATTAGTAGTAAAAATTTGTTTGATTGCTCCGAACCTCGCTGCCCTCGGCTCGGAATGGATGGGGGAGAACCTTTTTACTAATTTCTTTGTTTCGAAGAGCTTCATTTATTTACTAGTCAAGCTGTTTTGCGCGATCATAATTATTTTTCAACGATATTATATATAATAATAATTTATGGACAATCTTGTTTTTTTTATAATTATTTTTTTCAACATTTATTAGATTTTAATTTTTAGCAGTTAAACAAAGTCAAATTTTAAAATTTCGGATTCGTCACAACCTGGTTTAAGTGGTCAACTGACTACAGTAAAATTTTCATTCCGAGTCATGACAAAGAAAACTCATCTAGGTTCGCTTTGATAATTATTAACAAAATGTAAAAATTGTATAAGCACCGCATGTGAATAATTTTCCAAACTGGTATGGCTGTAAATTCTCGCTATGCTTGGATTTAGCCATTAGAAATAAACCTTGTAAAATTAAAATTTTAATTTTATTTTTGGTTTTGCAGACAATATACCATAATCAGTTCAGTAATATCCACTGGTGAGAATCTTGACAGATTTAGCCTAAATTGAGATATTTAAAGGTATAGTTTTTGAGCATTTGGGAATAAAATAGAATATTTTAAAATAAAAGACTTCAACATGATCTAGTCAAATGTCACTCTACACCATGTCTATCTTGTTAAAGTTCCTTAACGATTTGATTGAGTAAAACGTGTTTTTTAAATTGTTATATTTATATTGTTATTTTGACTAAGAATTTAATTTTTAACTACGATTATAAATAAAATTTCTTAAAACAGGTTTAAGCAAAGCCGAGTTATTTCATTTAGAGATTGGGTAAAATGTTTTTTTTTATTTATCTAAGGTAATAGTTATACCAAGGGTATAAATAGATCTTTATAACCGGAGGGCCTCTGGCCCAAGTGTTTGTAAGTCGCCTGTCGCCTGAGGGCTATAAAGTACACTTTGCGGGCTTGTAAAGTGCACTTTATGTCCGGGCATAAAGTACACCTTTATGTAGTTCTTAACTAAGCAATAAAAACATAATATTGAACTATAGTATGACATAAAACAATATTTTGACCTAATTGGTGTACCATCAGTTTTCATTACTTTACTATGATGTTCTTTATTTTCTATTAATGTGCAAGCCATTAGTTGATCTGTTTTATTGGAGTAATAAATATAACTAATAAAAATATTTGTATCTCATCAATATCAAATTGCATTGATACTGATCCTAATGATTTTCATTTACAATTTCATTTTAATTTTAGTAATAAGAATAATAAATACCTCAAGAATTGTGTATGAAAATAAAATATATTATATTGTCAAGAGTGAACAGTAAATAATATAATGTGCAGAAAATTTACCATTATTTATGTATAAAAAAAAGTTAACACAATTTGTATTTTAATTTAATGATTTATAAAAATTGGTATGAATACAAACTGCCTTTATTTACTTCCTGACCAACTGACACAGATCAAAGAATATTATTGCATTCTCATCAGCTTCATATCAATATCGATGAATAATGAAAATCAGTCACCATATTTTGTAACTCACTATAGTTTTTTTGGTTTATATTGACTGGTTTTTATTGGACAATAGTTTTTTTTATTTTTTTTCTTCAAAATATAAAATTAGTGCGATACAAAATATAGTGACTGATTTTCATTATTTAGCGATATTGATATTAAGCTGATGAGAATGCAATAATATTCTTTGATCTGAGACAGTTGGTCGGGAAGTAAATAAAGGCATTTGTAGTGTTTTGATAATAAAAGGAAGAATTTAATGTTTTCAATAACAGAAATTTGAGGTGTCAAATAGGGAATAAAATAGGGCTATATCGTTTTGAATTCGGATTCGTGTTCAGGAGACCAAAATAGGTACGATCTCATTTTTTTTTAATCGCATGATCCCTCAAAAAGAAGTATTACCTTTTCTTGTAGTAATAAATGAATAAACCTATTTTTTTCATTTATAAAAGAAAATTTAGTTTTGTATAAAAATAAGGATACGTCCGATACAATGGTTAACTCCGAGGATAGGTTTATTCCACAATTGAGCAACAGTTCTAGCAACCACAGCAACTGTAGCCAAAGGTGCTCCCATTCCTGGTCCTTTTGTATAACAAATTACATCAATTTCTTCAGGTTTAAGTTGTGATTCTTCTAAAGCTTCTTTTAATACAACTAATACATTATCTTTGTGGTGCTGTGCTGTTTCTTTAGGTAAAAAACCTTCACCTGGTGGTGTTATGTAGGTTCTTCGACAATTAGACAAAATTTTACCATCTTTAACTACGCCTATGCCTAGTTTGTTTGCACTTCCTTCAAATCCTAGAGCCACTACCATTATAATATAATTGTTTTTAACCTTTTATAACAATTATTACAAAGTCAATGTTTATTTTTTAAATTCTAACCCATAAAAAAATAGTTCAAATTGCGAAGGACTGTTTTTCTTCAATATTCAGGCAGGTATAGAAATAACTACTGGCTAGATAAACTTAAGGTAAAGGGCTTTCACTTGACATAATTTTATTATTAAATAATTAAAAAAAATTTAAATTATAGAAGTATAACTGAAGAAAAAGAACAGAAAACACACGAGGTTGTCGAACTTCTGGATTTATTTTTATTTACACAATCACAATACGACTAGGCAACTAAGCAACACAGATAATTATTTTTGACAACTGGTAAATGTCAAAATTTTTAGGATTCTCAAGATCAACAAAATTATGACAAAATATTATCAATCATCAAAATTTTTCTGTTTAATTATGAAGGAAAAATCTTATTTAGTCCGATAGGTGTAATAGTTAAGTGTCACAAATGGCAGATATAAACTGGTAATACCTAACCTTATAAATTATAAACATTTTTATTTTTTCAATAATACTTTTAATAGGTACCAGTCCAATGGAAAATGTTCTGATGGATCGTCTGCCAAAACCGACAAAATTATTTCATTGTATTCTTTAGCTGAAGTACAACTAAGGTTCTTATGTCCTGATGATTTAGATGAAGTTAGAGCATTATGTCAAGAGTGGTTTCCAATTGAGTACCCTTTTTATTGGTATGAACAAATTACCTCAAGTAATGGGTGAGTTTTCGATCATTTTAATACCAACAGTTCTAACTAAAGTTATGTAAAAATACGTTTATTTATTTCATTTACTAAAAATTAACACATTTAAATATTCAAATTCAACAATGTCTTTATATAAAAAGCAAGGATATAAATTCACCTTAAAATGAATTTTACTAAAATCTTAGTTTAATTAAAAATGGTTTAACAGGATTCTCTCTCATCTTGAAAACCAGGTACGGTCAGGGAATTTCCTAAATATCACCAATAGTCAGAATTTTTTTACATAATATAGAAAATTAATAAAACTGAATTGCTGTATTTGTTGAGTTTCAAACAGTTACCTTGAATTTATTACATATTTTAAAAAAAAGTAGGTTCACTTAGCCAGTAAATGAACACAAGATATATTGTCACTTTATATAAATATTATCGCTACCAGGATTATATTTACTGAAATATATATAATTCTGATATATATTTTTCAGAGAAGTGTCAAATTACCAGTAAATGAACATTTATTTTCATACTAAAAAGGTAATAAAGTAACAATACCTCTGATTTTTCATTTATATATTTGCTATCTGGAATATGGTGTCCAACTTTCCTTTATTTTTTCCAGACCCTTAAACTCTTACCACTGTTACTTCTGATAATTCATTCTTGCAATTTTTGTTCGTTTTATTGTTGTACTTGTTCTTTATTTTCTCCATCATTTTTGCTGCTTACTACTTTTTTGACTATGGCTTGTTATTTTTCGTCTTAATCCACTACTTTTTTTGTGAAATATTATGTTTCGCTCAAAAAGTCCTGCATAGCTTTTTTCTTCCTCCAACTTTCATTTTATAATTTTTTGCTGCATCCTTTATGTCATCGTAATACATTTAACACTAAATTACAATGAGTTAACGAACATTTTGGCAGTAAGACTAATTTTAATGAAACATGGTGCATTTTACTCAGAGAAGTATACAGAAACTTTGTGACATATTTTAATCACTTCAATCATGTATGCAGCTGTAGTACACCGAAAAAATGCATTTTTTAATGCATTTGCTTGAGACTATTAAAACAAATTCATTTTACTGCTAATAATTAACAAAATGAAGCCAAATTTGTTACGCGGGGGTTTTCGGCGTCGCCGAACACAAATATGATGTCGAAAAAAATTACCTAGAGATCCCTGATGACGCATAAGGTGCTCTTCTACAAGAATTTCGTCAAGATCTTTATTGTTTTGTACAAAAATTATAATCCAAGGGTTTTCGAGGTCGCTAAACACGAATGTGATGTCTAAAAATTATGTGGAGGTACCTGGTGACCAGTGCGACCTTCTTAAGGTGCTCTTCTAGAAGATTTTTATTGTGTTGTATAAAAATTGTAATATGGAGGTTTTTAAGGTCGCTATACACCAATATGATGTCGAAAAATTACATGGAGGTACCTTGTAACTAGGGCGACCTGCTTAAGGTGTTGATCTACAGCTGTTTTGTTGAGTTTTTTTTGTTTTGTACAAAAATTGTGATCTTGGGATTTTCGATTCCAATTTATTTCACTGCACATAATCTTTCTTTTATATGAATAGTCTCATCAAATGATTCCATGGTTCTGAAAAAAATTAAAAATGTATATGTATTTCAAAAAAATTTAAAACAAAATTTATTAAATTGTTTATTACTTCATACGTTGAAAAAAATTACAAAATATCGGGAGTAATACCACTAGAGCTCAGATTTGGCGGGATATTTTTTATAAGTTTCATTTCGAGTATTTATTTTCATTGGCAATTTTACGAGACCTATTTGACAAAATCACGAGACCGTTAGGTCTTGTAGAAGAACACCTTAAGCATAACCAGGTAGTTTTTCAACATCATATTCGTGTTCAACGACCCCAAAAACCTTCTAGTAACCAATTTGGCTTCATTTTGTTAATTATTAGTGATATGAAATTTTTTTAATAGTCACAAGAAAATGCATTTGTTCACGACTGTTTTATAATGAAGCCATTTTTGAAGAATTTTCTAACTTAAAATGGTATATATTATACACTATTAGCAGTGAATAATCATTATTCACTACTTTTTATCACCGCTCTTCCTATACTTAACCATTGTGATATAACGATTATAAATTTTGTCCACGACTGTTTTATAATGAAGCCATTTTTGAAGAGTTTTCTAACTTAAAATGGTATATATTATACACTAACAGCAGTGAATAATCATTATTCACTACTTTTTATCACCGCTCTTCCTATACTTAACCATTGTGATATAACGATTATAAATTTTGTCCACGACTGTTTTATAATGAAGCCATTTTTGAAGAATTTTCTAACTTAAAATGGTATATATTATACACTATTAGCAGCGAATAATCATTATTCACTACTTTTTATCACCGCTCTTCCTATACTTAACCATTGTGATATAACGATTATAAATTTTGGCCACGACTGTTTTATAATGAAGCCATTTTTGAAGAGTTTTCTAACTTAAAATGGTATATATTATACACTAACAGCAGTGAATAATCATTATTCACTACTTTTTATCACCGCTCTTCCTATGCTTGGCCATTGTGATATAACGATTATTAATTTTATAAATTTTATTAGTAAGCCGCGACTGTCATCCAAATGTCAAATTAATAATTTAAATTGAAATGTCAAACTTTTGGCTGCAGAATATTTTATTAAATTTTTACTAAATTGTAATAAAATAATGGATTGAGAAAGTGAAAATGAAATGTGCTTAACACCTGCACCGCCAGAAGTAAATATCAAGCTCCATACAAGTAAATAATTCTAATTCTTATGCCAGCAATCAAAAATTTCAACAAATAATCAGAATATTAATATTAACGTTAATCCTATTTCTGCAATTAACTTAACAAATTTTTCAAATGTAACTATTAACATAAATAATTGATGTTAAATTGTAATTATATAATATTAATATTCTATCTAATTATGTTATAAATATTAAAAATAATGTTCCATCAATGTTTGCCAATAAAAGTTTATTAATAAATACCTACAGTCGTGGACAAAGTACAGTATTCTACTCGCATATAATGGCTATTATTATATGCTTGTTGAATATTATACTATTATCCATTTTATTAGTAAGCCGCGACTGTCATCTAAAAGTCAAATTAATAATTTAAATTGAAATGTCAAGCTTTTGACTACAGAATATTTTATTAAAATTTTTACTAAATTGTAATAAAATAATGGATTGAGAAAGTGAAAATAAAATGTGCTTAACACCTGCACCACCAAAAGTAATTATCAAGCTCCATACAAGTAAATGATTCTAATTCTTATGCCAATAATCAAAAATTTCAACTAATAATCAGAATATTAATGTTGACGTTAATCCTATGTCTGCTATTAACTTAACAAATTTTTCAAATGTAACTATTAACATAAATAATTGATGTTAAATTGTAGTTATATAATATTAATATTCTTTCTAGTTGTGCTATAAATATTAAAAATAATATTCCATGAATGTTTGCCTCAATAAAAGTTTGTTAATTCATATCTAACAGTCGTGGACAAAATACAGTATTCTACTCGCATATAATGGCTATTATATGCTCGTTGAATAATATACTATTTTCGATGCACTACAGTTGCGTACACAATTGAAGTAATTAAAATATGTCATAAAGTTTCTGTATTCTACTTGATTTATTTCCTTGACTGTTATAGTAAATCCCAATTTAGCTTGATTATAATCCCTCTTATTTTTGATTCAAAATTGATTTCTAAGCCCATTCTTTTTACATTAAATAGTATAATAGTATCAATTGAAAAAAATACAACTGATATGCCAATAGCACCTAAATTTGAAAATGAATATGTATTAAATAAAAGTACACTTATAACTAAGGAACATCTAAAAAATATTATTTTTCCAATTAAGATAAAGGGAGTCCAGATGAGATTCCAACAGTCCTTTTGAAACATTGTTATGTAACATAGAAACTCCTCTTTTAAATATAGTTAATAGTCCCATCGAAACAAATACGTTCCCAGATGATTTATTCCTAGTATAAAATTCAAACAAAGCTTCAGATCTGAGACCCATCAATATGTTAAGCGCTATTGAAAAGGTATATGAACAACTATTAGAATGTATAGAAAATAACAACTTAATAAACAGTGTATAGTCGGGTTTTCGAGGGAAACAGTTGTGAAACAACAATTCAGGAGTGGATAAATTATAGGGATAAAAGCATTCGATAATGTAGATAGAACCAGAAACGGGCAAAATGGGGAAAACATTTGGGAAAATTGTGAAAATTTGGGATAAACAGGAAAAAATAGGGAATTAGGTAAAAGTAGAAAATAATAAGGATAAACAGAAGAAAATACTGATAAACAGGAAAAATATAAAGAAATAGGAAAATTGGGGAAAATAGGGAAACAGAGAAAAATGGGAAAATAGGACAAAACAGGGAAAAAATAAAGAAAATTGGGCAAAATAGAGTTCAAATAGGGACAAATAGAAAAAAACAGGAAAATTATAGAAAGGAAGAAAGAAAGCGAAACATGGAAAAATAGTGAAAATAGGGGGAAATAGGAAAAAAAGGGAAAATAGGAAAAAAAACAAAAAATAATTGGGATAAATGGTGAAAAACAAGAAAAAATAATAAAAACCAGGAAAAATATAATGGAATGGGAAAATTGGGAAAAATAGGTAAACATAGGAAAAAACAGATAAAAATTAGCGGAAAATGGAAAAAAAATTGAAGAAAAATAGGGAAAACTAAGTACAAATAGGGACAAATAGGGAAGTTAGAGAAAAATATTGAAGTGTATAGGAAAATAGTGGGAAATAGGAAAAAATAGCGGAAATTAATGAAAAAAGGGAAAAGAGGAAAAATAGAAAATAATAGGGGAAAACAGGAAAAAATTATGAAAAACAGGAAAAATAGTGGGAAATAGGAAAAAATAACGGAAATTAATGGAAAAAGGGAAAACAGCAAAAAATAGAAAATAATAGAAATAAATAGGGGAAAACATGAAAAAATTATAAAAAACATGAAAAATTGAAAAAAATAGGCCAAAATGGGGGAAAAAATATGAAAAAAGAGATAAATAGGGAAACATATATAGGAAAATAGTGAAAAATAGGGCAAAATAGTAAAAATAGTCAAAAATCGATAAAATACGGACAATTAGGTAAAACAGGAAAAAAATAATGAAAAACGGGAAAAATAGAAAATAGGCAAAATAGAAAAATTAAAGAAAAATACGGAGAAATGCAAAAAAAATATGGAAAAATTTTATTTTGGAACAAATAATGTTAAAAATTTTAGTTTAGAAATTCTCCGTCACTGATTTATGATGTTATATTGGGATTTACCTACTGGCCCATAAAAATTGTGCTATAATTCATTTTCAAATAAACTATATAAATATTACTGAGTACACTGAAAAATATTCCTGCCTATGTACATTTAGTCGCCGTAATATATTTTAAAATAAATTTGTTCATTTACTGGGTGCTCATTCAGTGGTATAGTGACTCTTAAAAGCTTTTTGTAACTTTTTTCGAATACCTAACAACACAAGAAAGTAACTGCGATTATATTTGAGTTTAATTCCTACCTAAATATAAAATTATATTTCGTTTTTACTGATCATAAATTTTTTATAATTGTACTAGTAATTATAGGTTTGTATTAACATAAATACTAACACTTAAATTATAAATATTGTTTCAATATTTACATTTAAGTTAATCTTTTCTTTTAATTTTTTTATCTCACAAAGAAAATTTTACTCATTGGCTGCTGTGTACAAACAACAAATTATTGGACTGATCGTGGCTAAGATAAAACCTTATGCTAACCTAAATGAAGAGGATAAGGGAATATTAGCTAAATCTCTATCTGACTGTGATGTAGCTTATATATTGTCATTGGGAGTTCTCAAAGAATATCGACGAAACGGTATCGCTTCGTTACTGCTCGATTCACTACTCAATCACCTTGTAACACCTGAACGAAGAAAAGTCAAGGCAGTATTTTTGCATGTACTGACAACGAATTCTGCTGCCATTATGTTTTATGAACAGAAAAAGTGAGTCATTAATTCTACCGATTTTTATTTAAAAAACGAATATTTTCAAATTAAGTTATTACAGTTTTGATATATTAAAATGAATATTAAAATGTACTTCTTAATACTAATATAATCGTTTTTATTAAAATGTTGGTTTATTACAGAAATACAAACAACACTTATATAATTTTATTATATCCTGATATTGACAGGGGATAAATGGATAATGTTTGTTTTGATACCTTAAATAAATATTCCATAAAAATTTTTAAAATGAAATATATATTAGTATTAAATTAATTAGATTTCATCTATAAATTGTTATTTTATTTTACAAATTAGGAATACAAATGGTAGGGACCCAGAAACAGTATTTACCAATATTAAAAGAAAACAAAAATACTTATTAACATATTGAAGAAAAAACATTTGTTTTAGATTTAGATTACACTTCTTTTTACCTTATTACTATTCCATCAAAGGAAAGTGTAAAGATGGTTTTATGTATGTGTTATATATTAATGGAGGACACCCACCATGGACGATATAATATCCTTTTTTTAAACAATGACTCTAGTCACTTATATAACCTTAAATTTTAAGCTGTTATATTATTTGATTATATTTTACTGTCAATTAAATTTCCACCTTTTAAGTGTGTCGTAATATTATTAACAATGAAAGAAGAATGAAACAGACTGATCCAATTAAAAAAGAATAATTCAAAATGTATTTTAAATACAATAAAAACTGTTCTAGCAACATTTCAATTGGTTTAAGCAGAAAACGTCAATGTTGATTTAAAGAGAAATTTAAAAAATTGGCAGTTGTGTGCAGACATTATTTTTATTTAATAATTTATATTTTAACTTCGCATTAGCAAGTTATTAAAAAATAAACTTGGAAAAATTGCTTTGAGTTTTAGTACCTAATAAGTAGGATAATTCTATATTTCAATTTTTTATCTGTTTTATTTATTATATATTGGTTAGTGTAGTTTATTTTTATCATTTCACTTATATATTATATTTATCTTATTTAAATAAATTGAAAATATAATATTACAATTATAATTTTTTAAATTATATCTAATTTTTGCAATTTTATATCGCTAATACGATTTTTTTATCTTTGCTAATACTTATTAATTTTGAGTGCAAAGATAAATGTTTTAAGTGGTTATTTAGAATATCTATTCTTAGAGGTAACAAAAATCCACATGTGCTGGAAAATAATATACAGTGATTTATATCTAAACGCGTCACCGTCTATTATTTTCCAACTAAACTGTACTGGAAAACACGTTGTTTTGCTAAACAAAAGTGAATGATCTATTTTTTTACTTGACACTAAATATTAGGGATAATAAAGTGGTGGATTCATTAGTGACAGTTTATAAATATCTTTGATAAATATAAAAATAATCGGTTTTAAATAAGAGTGAATCTTATGAAATGTGAAAAACAGTGTTTCAGTTTTTATGCCTGAAAATCTGTTCAAAGTGTTTTTAAGAAATTTATTTAGTTGAATGCTTATTTTTAAGAAAATATGAGTGGATAATTGAATGAAGGTAAAAGGTAATGGTTGTGCTTTCAATTATTTTAATTTTTGTTATTTTCCTTAATAAAGTTTACCGATTATATTAAATTCATGTGTAGCAAAGTTGTGAATGGAGTAGGGATATTCCCTTGGATGGTTTACCAAATCAACAGGGCGCTGCACTGGATATGGAGAGAGCAAAAGCGTGATCAACACGATAATCTTTAAACAAATCAACTAGTCTTTGATATAAAACGGTACTCTATAAACAAATATTTGTTATAGTTTTTTTTGTATGAAATATTTATAAAAAGTTAGAGTTATATTTTCGTTAATTATTTTTAAGTTGTGTCAAACTTAGTTTAATGGATCGCGAAATAAAATATCAGTATTATAAATATATAGTCACTTTATTGAATGTATGTTTTTAGAGCACTGGAAGTTTTGCGAAAACTTAATTTTTCAAAAAAAAATTTATTCTTGCAGTGCCTAAAGATATTTGCCAATATTGTATCTAATTTATTATGCGAAATCAACGATGTTCTATGTTTATGCAAAATATTTTTTTTTAACAGAAAATGCAGTAAAAGTACCTTATTGTATAGCTTTAAACTCTTTTAATAGGTCACTTCGGGTGTTTTTTGTCGTATCCCGTACATCATATTAATCTGTCTAGTCGAATTTTCCAGTATTTATTTTATATAAATAGACAAACATTAAAAATATATTTTGACCAACTATTGATATTTATTTTACTTGAAAATATATTTGCAATATTTTTCTTTATTCACTTGATAAAAGAGATTTTGCATAAAAGTAGGAAAACTTGGAATGTTTATTGACATTCTAATAGTTAGTTATATGCGAATTTAAAACTGTTCAGCCGAAATATTTTTTTAATCACTCAACATTTATTAAAGTAATTTTTTATGAAAACAGTTTTTGCAGATAAAATATTATTAAAATGTTATATTCACAAATCAATTGGTTTAATTACTTTCAAAATGTTTTTTAAAAATATTTTAATTAGTCTTTTAGTTTATAAACAAAATTTACTATATTTTTCAATTTACAAATATTGACTCCTGTATTTAAAACCTGATAAAGCAAAAACAAAAACTATTGTATAAAAATGTATTACTCTCAATTATCTTCGCAAGCTCGGTTTTTTTTAATACTAAATAGTATTTTAAATAATGGTTTACATCGAAAAGTGTACTAATTTTTAGATGTAAAATTAAAATGTTAAATCTTAAAATTGACAAAAAATTAAATTTGTTTTTATTCTAAAAATATCTATATACAAATTTTCTTTTTTAAATGATAATAATGAAGTTAACTGTAAAAAATTAAAGCTAATGTTTTAAAAGTTTGGATGCGAAATACAATTTTTGTTTACTTTTTTATGCTGAATCAAAATTTGAAATCAGAATTTTGAAATTCCGTGAGATATACTCAAACAAAAGATTTTTTAAGGTTATTGTTTTTTAATGTTTAATAAATAACAGAATTTTGGTTACATTCTATTACGAAATAATGATATAATATTGATAAGTAAAATGGAGATTCTAAATTTTTTACGAAAAATACATATTTTAGCATGTAAATTGACATTAAAAAAATTGTAGGTAATGAACATATATTTCTAAAATAATTTTTACGGTTTTTATTTTTGATAATCATCTTCGAACTCAGGAGTCAATACTTTTGAATCGGATAATAGTCTAATATGACGCGTTTTGTTAAAAAAAAACATTTTTTTACAAAATTCACTAATAGTTTTGTGATTTAAATGTCGCTTAATAATATTTTGTCATAGGAATCAAATACGCTTTACAATTAATTACACATAAAAAAATCATATTTTTTCGTGTTAAAAGTTCATTTTACCTTACTTTTCAAATATTTTAATACCAAAATTCAAAGTTTTAAATAAGCAATTTTTTTTATGATCATCAAATCCCTGTAACTACTGACATTACCCAGTATATTATTATTTTTAGATGTGTTAATTTATGAGAAACATTTAAAATAAATTTTGTAATTAAATTTTATAGTTATACACATCTATTAATATGTGATATATTACAGGATCGTTTTTTGTATTGTGTTTATAAATGACATATGCCTGTTTTAATAATTTAATTATGAAGTACCTACTTTATCTTTAGTAATTTATTTTTTAAGTTTTTATTAAGATTTTGTCCGTCTATAGTAAAGTTACAGTTATATTATTTATTAAAAAATGTGTTAATAAGCCGAATGAATGAATAATGCTCACCAACAATATCACATCACCAAAGTTTTTCTATATGAATAGAATTTTATTTGTAATTATTTATATTATATTGTTAAATATTCAGCAGAATATATACTATAGTATGTAGTTTTCACCGTTGTTTCTTTTATATTTAAGAATTAGGTAGGTGACTGATGAGTTAAGGAACAATTTTTTAAACTTAATTTTACTATTAATGAGAATTGTGACTAACATAAAATTTTAACAGTTATTTATTTTTTATTAGAGTATTGGTGAATGGTAAGATTCTGGTGTTTAAGAGGAATATTTAGTTTGCCAATGAGCATTTTCAGTGAAAGGAAAAAATACTTGTTTTAGTGGAGGTATAATATCTGCTTTTCTTAAGCCAGTTTTTCAAAAATTTACATCAAAATGAAGGATTTTTTTATAAAGGCATAGAAGCTTAGGTTAAACATTAAAAAAAATAATAGTTACACCTCAAAAATAGTGAATTGAAAGAATCTATTGTATGGTACAATTTTATATTTGGAAAGCGCGCATTTGTTAAGAGAATTTATAAGTGACACTAAAATTTATTCTTTTCAATTACGAACGATGTACTTTTATATTTTGCAATAAGCATTCACGCCCCCACTCCATTATGTCGGGGTCCAGAGTTTTCCCAGACATGTGCTAAAGCTCATTTTTCTCATTACGCTAAGGGCTATTTATGTGCCAAATTTCAAAAAAATCTCTCGATCAGTTTTTGAAATCGCGTAGACAAACAAAAAAAAACGAATAAAACTGTTACCAAATTTTTTTACTTTATTTTAACTTCTATATGTGTTTTAGCTTTATTAACAATCTTTCTCATTTTCTCGTATTATCTTTGTCCATTTTCAGTTTTAGTTTTCCATTCTTTCTGATGTTGTCTTTGTTTTTCTATACAAGATGGACTAAAATTATTGAGCAATACTTCTAGGGGGGATAGAACACCTAAAAATAAGTAGTTTGTCTAATAAACCTATGTCCAAAACATTAAGGGTGAGACAACCCCTAGAAAGGGCTTAACGATAATTGACTTTTCATGAATATCTTTCAAGAGGGGTACCATATACAATATTCAAATTTTAGGTAGTATCTAAGGGTACTAAGATACGCTATTTACGTATTCACTAAGGGTATTTTTCAAGGGGTGAGTAACCCTGTTTTAGAGGCTAGAATGGCTCTAAGACGGCTAGAGGACTTACCATTCTATGAAAGAAATCATAGACTGGGACACCCATAGACCATGTGGGAGGCAACATGCTTGGCATGAGGTCAGACTACATGACTGCTAAATATAGCTTCAACAAAGATCTGAGAATAATAATTAAGAATCGGAATGAGTTGAATACAAGCACAGATTTCAGGACAAACCCTAACGGAATTACCTGGTACACAGACGGGTCAAAAACCGAAGGGGGAACTGGAGCTGGTATATACTGCGAACAGAACAAGTACCAAGAGAGTTTCTCTCTTGGAAAATATACCTATGTATTCCAGGCAGAGGTCTATGCAATACTCGAATGTGCGAGACACAGTATTATGAGAGCCCACGAGGGTAAAAGAATCATAATCTACTCAGACAGTCAAGCAGCCCTTAAGGCCATAAGAAGTCCAAAGGTGACATCTAGACTGGTATGGGAATGTGGCGAAGAACTTAGGGAACTGGCGACCCACAATAAAGTAACTTTATCGTGGGTACCAGGTCACAAAGGTATCGCTGGAAACGAAAAGGCTGACGAGCTCGCAAGAAGCACGGGACACCTTCCCACCAGAGAGCATCTAAACAAAATGGGGCTATATAACGGCGACCTTAAATGCAGACAATGCAATAAAGGGACCGAGAATGCACTCCACATACTATGCAACTGTGAGGCGCTGGATCACAGAAGGCAAAGAATTTATGGAAAACCAAAAATGGATCCAGAAGACTACTACAAACAGCCATTAAAGAACCTGTACAAACTAGTACAGGGAACAAGGTTGATGGACTGGGTGCAGTAGACAAAAGACGGGAGATAACGCAATAAGCCCACGAGGCTGCAGTGAATCCGGTTGCAAAGAACGGTCCCGGAAAAAAAAAAAAAAAAAAAAAAAAAAAAAAAAAAAAAAAAAAAAAAAAAACCCTGTTTTAGACATTTTTTTTTGCATATTAAAATAATATTTTCGGAAGTTTTTTCAGTGTCATCGTTAGTTACTTCTAGTAAGGAGAAAACGTTTAGCAGGTGCTTTGAAAAGGCATTGGCTTTTTCTAAATTTCATTGTACCCAAATTTTGTCGGTTTTTTTATTGATAAAATTACAACTATTGATCGATGTGGGAAAAAAGGTTTACATATGAAGATTTCATTTTTAGTTAATAGTATAATTTTATGTAGACTGTGATTTTCTATTTAAATGTGTTTTATTTTTAATTCTGCTAATTTCATTTCTCATTTTTTTAAATTTTGTGTTGTTTTTATCCTATATATGACTTTCTCAGTGAGGAGCTACTGGCAGGCTTGATATAATTAAATGATACCTGAATTGCAAAACCATTTTGACGTGTTGTATATTAAATTCCTGAATGAAAAAAAAATATTATTTTGTATCTTTTTCTGAAAATATTTGTTTTTGTCTCTTGAATTAGCTGTTTTTTGAAGTTTTTCGCTTGTGTTATTCCACTTTTATGTTAAATTATGTTAAATATTCTATAACAACTGACAATATTGTGAGGAAATAAATTAAAGGTACTTATCTAAAAGTAAAAAAAAATATATTCGTCCTAACTGTTATTTTTTTGGTTCTAAAATGTTTGTTTCATGTATGAGCTAGGTCAATTAAAAACAATACTAAGCAATAACAGTTGTACTATAGGAATTTATTTTATAAAAAATTTACCATACTTACCTAATTGTGTAATAAAAAACTTCAGACAAATTCTAAACCTCATTCTCAAATATCTTCTACTCACATAATCCGATCCGAGCCAGAAGACGTTAAATTGGTTCAATACCTGGACCGCTTTTAGAAGTATATTTTCTACCTCCATTGACTTTCAGGTTTTACAGTTGTGAAGTAAATATTCCTCTTAATTAAGATAAAACGTTCTAAACAGATAAGTAAAAATTGTTAAGTTTTTTATATTATTTTTATATTTAAAATCGTTTATTCATTATTTTTTGTCATTTTTGATAAATTCATCCCACCTAACAAAATAATAGACAATTTTTGAATCTAAAAAATATATTGGAATACAAATCTTTGTTCAAAAATGTGAAAATTAATTTCATTGATTATTTCATTCACCTGCTAAACCCATGCATTTCCGAGAATCTGATTGGACTATCACGTCCAATCAGATTGAATAAAATCGACTATTGCCCTGCTGGGAAATATTCACCTAAAATCGGTTCGGGAATATCTCATTAGATTTAATTCACGAAGGATAAAATAAAGATGGTTCATGAAATAAGCTTCCAAAAACCACTCGAACTGAATAAATTAGCGGCTATTTATTGTTTAAATTTCCTCGTCTGCTTAACAATTTGACTCGACCAAATTTTGCAATCAATAGAATCCCGAGTGCGTAAGCACGAGAGATTCTATCCGATTATTAATTGCAAATTTGGTCTCGTCAAATTGAGAAACCGCACACTCGAAAAATTGACAACAATAAATAGCCTATTTATTCAGTTCTTTTGGTATTACCTTTGAATACTTTTATTCAGATGAATGAAAGCTTGCAACGAATAATAGGTGGATGGATTAATTTATTATAAGATTTGTGAGATATTTATCTCCGACAATGAGGAAGCTAATTACAACTTTAGAATAATATATACTTGTTTTTAGTTAAATATGCATACTATTGAGCATTGGTTTTCATTTCAATTTTTATCAAATATCAATCAATAATGAATATAAAAACAAACATTTAATGATATTAAATAAACACGAGTACTTTTCGACGTTCACCTTATTTTAAAAACTTACATAACATATGTTTCGATATACAATATCTTCTTCAGATGTAAAATTAGTACTAACCTAATATTACAAAGTTCTAGATTTTATAGTTATTTTTATGTTAATGATTGGGAACTCAAAATTAAGTAAAGAGATTATAAGTAAGGGAGAATTTGTCAAATCTAGTTGGACGTTTAGAAGTAAATTTGAATATTTATATTTATTTACTTCTAAACGACCAACTGGATTTGACAAATTCTCCCTTACTTAATATCTCTACCTAATTTTGGAATTTCTCAATCATTAACATAAAAATAACTAAAATCTAGAACTTTGTATTTATTATTAGGTTAGTATCAATTTTACATCTGAAGAAGATGTTGTATATCGAAACATTATGTAAGTTTGTGAAATAAAGTGAAAAGTACCTGTGTTATTTAATCTTTAACATGGATGTTCATTAAGTAACAGCCACTTCCATTCAATATTTAATAATATGAAATTTTAATTATGTACTTGCGTTAGTGGTACCATGTGGATTGATTGAGCTTTGCGACAGCTTTCCCAAATTCCAACAAGAATCTTTACGCTGTTATCGCATTCACCAATACTAAATTCTTTTTTTCAGAAATGGGTAGTATAGTAAAAAAAACGGCAGTAAAGTAGATCTTTACTGCCGATTTAATTAGCATAAAAGATTGAGGCAATCAATATAAATGAAAATTTTTCTATCAATATTATTAGATAAGTATATTTGTTAAAATTGTCATTATCAATCGGATAAAATTTAATATGCACCTCGGCAGTAACTATTATTTTATTATTATGTCACAATTATTTCATTAGAAAATTTATAAAATTATCCAATAAGTAAGAATAAATAAACAAAAGATAATTGTGTGTCACAAAGGTAATAAAAGTTTCATTTTCTTCGGTTCTACGTAACAAGGATTAAATACACATCCGCTAATTCTAATAAAGTTAATAATAAACATGTGTGGTAGATTAAAAGTACAAAAAAGTTTAAAACATAAAATCCTTCAAATTTTAATGCGTTATCGATATAAATTCTATTCATTTTTTATATACAATAATAAAAATATTTCAAAAGGTTTAAAATACATTACTATACCAGTAATAGTATATTACATCACGAGTTTGAAAAGTGATATATTCCGCACGAGTTACTATTTTGGACGAGCACGTAGCGGCGAGTGCTGAAATGTAACTAGTGCGGAATACACTTTCCAACGAGTTGTGTACATTATTTTTTCTACGACCACGTAAAAAATCCTTCAAAAAACCGTCTTTTTCAAATAAAGTCAATGAAACAATATATCACACTGGATAGTATATCACACATGTATTGTTGTGTAATACGATATTTTTTTACTTTTCAATACATATGTGTGTTTTGTTAATTTTCAATACAAGTGTGATATAATATTTCAGTACATGTGAGATATAAGCTACTTAAGGACAAATGAGTGTGCAAACTATAATTTTCATATGTGGTTGTAGGAAATTAGTATATTACATTACGTGTGAAAAATCACTTTTGCACAAGTGATGTACACTATTTTTCCTCGACCACACGATAATTTGACCAAATAATAAACATTTGAGGTTTTTGTCAGGTTCTATGTTTGTTTGTTTTTAGTTTATATAAACAATCACTTTGTATTAAAATAAACTTAAATATAGGTAATTAATGTTTATTTAAAAAATTAACAATACCTAGGAATTAAAACTGAGAAAAAAATTGAGTTATTTTGAATTGCTATAAAAATTAAAAGTAAACTGATTATTGCTGCAATTTGTAAAAAATTACTGATTATAAAGTGGTAAATATAAATAAGAATTATGCATTTGACAGATATGTAAATCTAGTTAGATAGGATTTCTAAATATAAATGATGCATCTGACAGTTTTGACAGTATTTTCCGCACACGTGCGGAAAGTAACTTTCCAGACGGATGCGGAGAGTATATACTTTCATCCACGTGTGAATAAAAGCCATTTTCCGTTGTACTCTCCAGTGCGATAAATGTGATTTTCCTATATGGTTGTAGGAAATAGTTATTTGTATATCTAGGCCGCGAAATACCCTTTTTGCGGACCGAAAGAAAGATTATCGCCGAGGCCGCACTATTTTTCGTGCAAACGTTAAAATAATGAAATTAGATCATTGCAAATAAATATACTATTGCTTTAAAACCAACAGCAGTTCAATTTAATTAACCAAAATCGCAGCTGCTATTGAAATGACCATGTTTTAATATACACAAAATAGTTTGAGCTTCAACTTCTGGGGTAAAATTAAGTAATAATACAAACTGTACAATTAATGTTAATATTTATCCTGGATAATATACGTATATATTTGTTATTAATCTAAAAATTAATACTGTCTATAATGTCTATAATAAAAAGAACAACCTTGTTATTTTCGTACTGTAGAAATGTCAAATTTGAAAATGTTATTTGGTTTGGCGGCCTTTGCTATGGGTAATGGCCGCAAAATTGAATTTCGCTGACTATGTGGAGAACGCGTAGTACTCATTTCGCTTACGATTGCACGAAAAAAAATAATTTTAATTGGGGTAAAAAAAGTTTTATATAATAAGCTACGAAATGATTAATGCTCATTTTTTCTATAAATGCGCCTAAAGATGTCACTATATCTGTCAGTAACAAGAACGATCATTAAATCTTCAAATGTTGTTAATGGACGTTTTTGGTACAAGCATATCTTTTCCTAAACTGATAAGTATTTCTACTCAAACGCAATTTGTAAAGATAGCAAAATCTGTGATCTTATGTATAGACTATTATAACATTTAATTTAATTATATATAAAGTGAGCCAATCATGTTCTAAATAACCGACTACGGAAATGATCTTTAAAAGTCAGTTGCGGACCAATTTAATAACTTTTGGTTAATGGAATTTAATGAAGCCGAACTGTTAAATATCCAGTTTGGATATTTCACAGTCAAATCTGTCAAATTTCCAATAACCGAATTATATTAGTCCACAGCAGATCTGATTAGTTAAAAATCACTTGTGGTCGTTGTATAATTTTATAAAATGATATCAGTAAGTCAATATTATTTTAAACTTAGGATTTCCGCCCCAATAATCATTCTTTCATAAAATTGTATATTTATATTTTACATCCCCGATCTAAGGTGTCCTATTTTCGTATCCTTTTACAAACATATCTAAAATATATGAAAAATTGAGATTGTAAAAATTTGGTATTAAAGTATTCTCGCGCCGGCTCAAAAAGAAATGTGATTTTGGCACCTATTCCCCTAAATATATGTTGTCTTTGTTGCAACAAGTGCGTGTAGGAGAACCTTCGACAGACCAGTTTCGGTATTTCGAATATTTTTATCAAAACCTAACCTGATATGGAATAATGACATGTCCCTTAAGCTGGCAGAGCAAAGTGAGCAAAAAAGAAAAAACTATGTGCTGCTAGCTTAATATAAAGTTAGCAGAACACTGGTTCAAAACTATGTTCTGTTAGCTTAAGAAAAAGTTTACGAGAATGGAAAATCGATGAATAATTACCCAAATAATATAAAAAGAATGAGATAATTAAATGCACTAATTGAAAATGTAATGTTCCTTTTTAATTTTACTTCTTAAAACTATTAATTATGTCAAACACTGACACTGGCGATAAAGTGTTAATTTTGTCATAACAGATTATATTTAGTGTTTTGTAATTTGTTATGTTTTTTATACTGTTTATTTCCTTGCGTTTTAAGGTGGAACTATCTGTTGGGTAATAAAAACATTATTATTTTCTAGTAATAAGAGTGGTTTTAACAAGCTATACCTATATTGTATTGATTCCTTAAATGATCGTTTCTAATAGTTTTTTATATAACATGTTTTCTTTTTTTATATTCAGTAAACATGTCTCTAAAAAAAAATACTAGCTCCAAACGTATTATTTTTTATCTCAATTTTCTTCAGTTCATATAGTTTTGGATTTGTTCGACCATTGTTCTGCTAACTTTATATTAAGCTAGCAAAACGTAGTTTTTTTCTTTTCTAAAGAAGCATTAAATTTTTAATTACTACTATTGTAACGTGATTAGTTATTATCATTCACAGGTCTCTTCTCATTGTCCTTGTAACTAACTTCTCTTTTTTGATTTCATAAATTCACCTGAACATTTTCCTAATTAGGTAAGATTTTTTGTCATTTTTTATTCATTAGTCAAGTTTCATTAACTTAGAGAACAGTCAAGCGGGGATTTAAGGGGGACGGTGAGGGCGATCCTCCCCCAAATAGATAAAAATGGAAAAAAAAATTACGAAAATAAAAAATTAAACTCATTACACTGCGTTCTTTTCACAACTATATTAACACTGCTTGTAGTCAACACTGTTACGCATGTGCATTACAATTTCAATAGTGGGGTACGCAGTTTCGACTCCCCCAAATCAAGCTCATGGGTCCGTTTCTGAGAATAGCTGGTCATAGCTGTTACGCCATCAGCGTAAACTATCACTTTTGTAAAATGTTTCCTGTCCTATTCGTTTGACTTTCTCAATATTTTTCTAGAATCAAATTAAACAACGAAGTTGGGCAGGATCTCATTGTCCGAATCATGTTTTATTTAAAGAATCTATTATTTTACATAACTCATTTCCGCTAATATATCAATTTCTGTGGAATTTGGAACTCTTTAACTCTTATTTTTCCGAATCGTAAGCTTTCTAAGTTTCAAAACGTACCATTGGTGGGATTTTCACTGCGTAACAGTAATTAGCAATTATTTCGTTTAAAAATCTCTTTCCTCTCTCAAGTATCTACGATCTTATATGTCACGACATCCCCATACCATCTTATTTTTTTTAATAGGTTTCGTATTTCTTTACCAGTTGATATATTCCACCCTTTGTTGTTTCCTAGAAAATTTAATATTTTCAGCTGTTATTCCATTTATTTTCGTTTTTTGCTCCATTATTTCCTCCTTCAAATCATCGAACTCATTTCACTTTGTTTTTAGCTCTTTTTTACTTTAGGTGGGAATTGACATATGTAAACAATAGTGAAAAACATGTTCAACTTACTTTAGCGCAGGTTAAACAAACAAAAGCAAATATATTGAAAGTAAAATTAAAAATGTATTTATAAAGGTTAATTCTTTGACTTAATTAAATTCTTTTACGAATAAAATCACAAATAAATCTCATTTTTTTTAACTAAACAATTTAAATTCAGATATAGCCAATGCATAGAATATAAATGTTCCTTTAATTTGGCTTATATCAAATTTGTCGATTATTAAAGTAATATCCAAGTTCTGTACTAAGACAAATAAATCTAAATAAAACATGGTTGCTTGTAATTTAAGAACGCGGAAACTACTATTAGTTTGGACATTCACAAACACTATTGGAATTTCGTAAATCGTTATAGATACAAAGTTGATTAAACGGAGAAAAATATGTGTATTTACAAGACGAATTTATTGGTTTTTTCAAAATTAAAATATCAGGTCCAGTTTCCGAGATATTTGGGAAAAATCGAAATTGACGATTTTCGTCTTATTTAATTAACACCTTAATTTTTAAAGACAAAACAAGTTTATGAAACTTTTTTATTGATGGCCTAACATGGCTCTTAACATTAGCCTATCCAAATTTTTAAATAAACGTTTCGTCTTTGAAGGGCTACCCGCAACATTTTATTTAAAATACGGACCTATACTTTTTATTTCATCTTTGAAATCCGCATTTTTTCCCTATTCAACCATGTAAAACACTTAATTTGTTTATTAGGTTTCGGCAATAAATATTTTTATAAATAAAACAACATTTTATGATTTTCACAAAAATATATTACAAAAAGTTATTTTATGATTCATTAGTCTGATGAAGTTGGTTTACAACGAAACATGTCACTAGTCATAAAATAACTTTTTGTTATATATTTTTGTGAAAATCATAAAACGTTTTATTTATCTAAATATTATAATGGATTTTCATCAAATAAAAACCGACACAGGTAAAACAATTCGATAATGAACTGTACTTTAGGAATTTTTTTAAGTACTGTCCCTGTTCATTTCTACCCGAAAATATGAGTGCAAGATTTATAAAATATCTCGAACTAGGTGATGAGGGGGACAATTTGTGCAATTCTTAGAGAATTAAAATAATTCACAATGACTATTATAATTGTAAATTCTAATTATCTGTTATCATTCAATAAAAATAAAATTTATTTTCTGATAGTAGTTATTTAAGAAAATTTAATTCAGATTTTTAATAGAAATTATGTATACTTAAGGCGATAAGCTCAAAGTATAATCAAATTTTAATTAATATTATTCAGAGATATTAAAATTTTCAGTGAAAATGGAACAGGACCGTACTAAAGTACAGTTCATTGTCAAAACCTAATAAAAATATTAAGTGTTCTACATGGTTGAATAGAGAAATCTTATCTGTAACGGTTTCCAAAATCTTCCTAGTGTTCAATTATATATTATTCATTTGAATATCTGAGTGGTTTTCCCGCCTAAACCCACGTCTTATAAGATATTTTTTTAACATTGTTCATCCATCTATTCCTTTATTTTTAGAGAAATTTCTACTTCGATTTCAGAACAATTTACATTGTATTTAAAGTTTTGTTTATGTTTTACACTTCATCTTCGTATCAGTCGTTTGTTCTTAGAATTTATTTTATAAACATATTCTATGATATATGAATGTTAAAAATGTCATTTTGGCACCCACTCCAGGTATACTTTAAATAATAATAAATTTTACCAGCCAGTATTTTATTTTCTAACGGCAACGGTATTTCAAAGTATCTTATAAAAACAACACCATTGATTCTGTTTCCCTCTGATAATAAATAGTGACAGAAAACAGTTTTAGCTAGGCATAAGTATTTAATCGAATGTTTTTTCAACAAAATCGTCTTATACATTGTAACATGATTGGTTGACTTATTAAATCGATTTAAAATACGTTAATTTTAAAGCGGTTAATGTAGTTTTGTACTATTCATGATACATCAAACTTGTTGTAATTTAGAAAAGTTAACTTATTCTGCTGAATACTAGTTAATATGGTTTGTAAATATTTGATTTATGTATTTTGTTATTAAAAATTAGCTCGTACATTGTTTAAATTATCAGATTTTACATTCATCCAATAGTATTTTTTTTTGTAAACCTACTTTTGAGTCTCAATAGTAAGAAAAAGTTGAAAAATAAAATGAACAAGCTAATTGTAGATTATTGAAAATATCATGTAAAAGACGAATTCTATTTAACAATTGTACGCAAAACCTCAGGTAAGGGTATTCGATAAATAAATGCCTTATAACATTTTAAAAGTTGTTTACTTGTACCATTTTTTTATAATAAAATATAAATTATATGGAAGTATAATAATAATAATTACAGATGAATATTGAATTGATAAATATTCATAAATTCATGAAAACATTACCGATTTAAATATAAAATGAAAATCACCTTAAATAATTTTTGATTAAAAATATCCTTCGTTTTCTATATGTTCTACATGTGTGAAATGAAAAAGCATTTTAATTTGTTTTTGAAAGTTTACAAAAATAATAAGCAATAATATTTTTTAAACTATTTAAGCTTAATAGGCCTCGGGCCCACGCCTATTAAAGTTTGTGATAACTTAACCTTTAAGACTTCGTATATATGTTCTTTATGTCGAGTCGGACAAATGTTTTATTTTGAAAATTTCACACCGCCATTTTTAAGCCATCAGTCTATTTTTTTGTTTGGTTACCATGGTAACCCAAAAAATTTCCGGAAATTTTCATCCTCCAGGGTACCCTGGACGAAATTAATAAGTGGAAATTTTTATGTCAAAATAATGACACTTGTAATGGGCTTGATTCATATAAGACTTTTTGTGCAAATCAAAATTAAACAATTACTACTTAACTTTTAACATACCAACAAACACTCATGATTAACTAGACCAAAACTAGTCTTTCCTTCTAATCTTAATGTCAAATAAATAATTAATTACTTTTAAATTTTTTAGGTGTGAAATTTTCTTACCGAATCCCCCACGATCTTGAATTAATAACCGGAAACTTTTCCTCGTACACGATTTTTTAAGAGAATTATCCCTCGTCGCTTCGCGACTCGGGATAATTTTCAAAAAATCGTGTACTCGAAAAAAATTTCCGGTAATACAAGCTCTAGGGACATTACTGGTGAAAATTTTAGGTAGAGTTGGCGTTTTCTTTTGCATGAAACTCTTAACTTTAGCGCGTCCGACAAGTACCACTCCAAAAATTTGTGGGGCAAGGTTACCAGTTAATTTTCAGTATTTTCATTAAACGATGCTGCAAAAATCAGCTGAGAGGTACTACCTATTTTAGGACGTCAAACTTTAATAACCTTCCATTTAAAAGAAAAATTTTGTTTAGGTCATGAATTTTCCCGCCCCCTATCCAGAATTTTACAAATAAAAAATTTATCCTGCTCGACATAAGAACATATTTTAATAGGCGTGGGCCCGAGACCTATAACATCATTTAAATACGTAGTATACCAGATTCTCACAATTTTTATCTAGCATCTACTAGCATACTAAAAACAACAAATACTTATTTATATTCACTAAACATTAATATCCCATTTCTACTGTATATTATGCTATACCAATATATTTGAACAAATTATCTAATGAATTATAACACTTATCTTTTGTAAATAGAATATTCAAATACTCAAAAATCGAGATATTAGAAACAGAAGTATTAATTTTAATAAAACTAAAAGAACACTGTTTTAAATGGATTAAAAAAAACGGTTTCGACTTTTTGAACATTATACAAAAAATATAATTCCATTTTAAAATTTGTTGAGCATCGCTTATAAAATAATTTTAAATACTCTGTAACGAAAATTACTCCTATCATTGTATAAAGATACTCTTTATACTAGGTTATTTTCTAAATGTAAATGAATTAAATGATAAGTAATTAATCTCTCTAAAGTACTGTCTAGATCAGCCTCTTCATCAGTTTCACCCTGGTCATCAGTGTTTTCTTGAGATTCATCATTTTGAGTAGGTACATTATTATCACTTAAAAGGCAGTTTTGTTTATTTTCATGGATACCAGCAATTCCTATTCACAAAATACAATAATAAATAATAATTTTCTGATCTTGAATAATGTTCTGTCTTCTTACATGTTTTAATTATGACCTTATTTTAAATTATTGTTTTATACAGATACAAATTAACAAAATATTACCTTTTTTTGTGACAGTTGCATAATCTCTTTTGATTCTTCGTCTTCGTGAAGGATCATTACGTCTTATTTGCAACATATTTTCTAAATCTATTATGTACAAGAATCCAGCAATGAGTAATTCACAAGTTTTTTCATTATTTTTATAGGAAACCTCGAGGTCCTTACTGGTCCGTTCATCATATTGCCACCACCCTGTAAATGTACATTTGAATACAAACTCTTCACATACTAATAAACGTTCGTCAAATTTAATAAAGTTTTACTATCATATCCATATTGACTCATGCAGTGAAAAGCTATTTTATGAAAATATATCATTCCAATACAGAATTCTCAATCATATCTTTATAAGCTCCGAAAATTGTTCTAACTAATAACAAACTGTATCATTCCAATCCAGAATTCTCAATCATATCTTTATAAGCTCTGAAAATTGTTCTAACTAATAACAAACTGTATCTTAATATTTGAGCTAATTTTTTAGTGCCATATTTTCCATTAATGTGGTATGATAATATAACGGAAATTTTAATCTTATTTACGTAGAAACAGTGCTGTCCAAGTTACTCGTTATATAATTAAAATACCTTGGTAGATAAATAAATTGTTACGTTGCATTTTTTATCCTGTTCAGTTAAGAGTCATTTTTATGGCAATCTAGTTCTAGCCTTCTAAGCATTAACGACGAATTGTTATAATTTTGAAAATAAATTTTTTAACTAGTTATTTAATTGGCGCAGTCATAGTAGGATAACGCAAGAATTTTGCGAAAAGTCACGGCATCGAGTCCGATTTTCCGACATTTACGTGAGTTTTAACTCTTTGGCATTAAGAAATTTCTCCTGTGGGAACACCCTTGCAGAAGATCTATAGAACTGGATTCATTATTGGATAAGGCCGTGGGACAATAATATTCCTAATCCTCAACCTTCCACTTCCAAAAATAATACAAACTAGTGATGTAGAAATACAAGAATTAAATACACCCTTATTACCGCTAGAATTAGGAAAAACAAAATAAATCGAAACTAAACATACCTTTTTGCCCTTTGTTGACACTGATTTATTAATAACTCAACTAAGAAATATAGAAAGCTTTTACGATAACTTAGAAACATCTTTTAATTTTACAAAATTTGAGGATTTACAGCTGATACAAAATTTATTTGAATATGCAAAATATTTAATGAATAATAACGGCAGACAAATTAAACAATTTCTTCTATTTTTATATTCTAAACAAGAATAGAAATAAACGGGGACTCATAAAAGTTTTTCTACAATTTTACTAACCATTGATATAATTGAAATCAAAATATCAAAAGTTGTTAGCCTGAGAAGTATTATCTGTTTAGTCTAATGAAAGAACTATAAAAACTGGGAGATATCAAATTTATAACCATAAGTGGCTTGACTATTAATTCATATGCTTTTTTGATGACGATACAGTTTGGTTCATTTGTAACTAACTAAATAGTTCTTATTCTTTAAAGATAAAACAATTACAAGGTACAAATCATGATTAGATATTGTAGACTTTATAGTATCGGCAATTCTTAAAAGGAATTATTGAATAAATTGTGAGTTAATTCAATTTTCTTTATACTACAAATGAACAAAATGAAATTTGATTTTTTTGGGACACAGAATAAAATAAGTTAATTTATGAAATAAGTGCTTGTTTAAAAGATTCATTAAATCATTGTAAAAATTGCCACATTAAAAACCTCATGTCTCAAAAATGTACTAAAAATTTAAAGTGTATGAAAGGTTCATTAAATAAAAAATTGTTCATAAATCACATATGTCATTTAACAATTTAACTTTATTAAAAATCATTATCACAAAATTTTACAAAAATGTATTTTTTAACTGTATTTTTTTACTCTCTCAGGCCAGCAACACCTTTGACAATAACGTTAGAAATAACATCACGTTTTATAGATCTTTTTCTACTGGGAATATTTTTGGCATATTGAAAATTGAGTTTAAAATCAATAACATAAAGTGTCCCACAAATAATTAACTCATAAGTAGGATTGCCAAGAATAAAAGCCTGCTCTATTTCCTCATTAGCTCTTTCATCATACTTCCACCAACCTTAAATCTAACAGTTAGAAACACTCTAGAGCAAACAGATTTTATCTTACCATTTCTTCCTTCATAAAACCATTGAAATCCCTCATCGAATGTTTCTGTTTTATCAGTAACTACAGGCTCTAAAAGGTTTGGCTGCTCAATGAAATTCCTAGGAATTACTTGTCTACACATAGCACATCTTTTATTTTGATTTGCAAAACCTTTTACACATAAAAAACAGAAAATATGCCCACAGGGCAATTGAGCAGGATGAATACATTTTTGAAGACAAACTGCACATTCCATGTCTCCTATAAGAACAATTTTTTATGGATAAATTTTTGAAAAATATATGATTTTACCATTTTCTTTGTGTCCTACTTTTGTTTCTACCACTTCGGCTGCTTCTGCCATTTCTTAATTTAATAATGCACAAAACAATTTCACATATTATAATTCTTGTAATAAAAAAGTTCCTTATGTTACAAAACCACCCATCAATTTACAATAACAAAATAACAATAAACGCTGACCACTGACCATATACTCTGTCTGTCTCTATCCAATATTTCTTTTTTCTTAAAATGACATGACAGACAGGCGAACTAGTAATTTTGTGTTAAAATATGTAGTGTGGCTAATCTGTTTGGATGTGTCTACTCGGCCATTACAAAGTTTAAAAAGTAGTGAAATATATAATTACAGAGAATATAATTTATTTAGCATATTCTAATCTATTACTAAATATTTATTAATCTGAAAAAATTCAGGAAATCTGTTGAAATTTTAGAATATCTAATATCCTTTATTTTAACTTCAAACAGTATCAATAGACACTACCATTTTTGACGGACTGTTGACAGAATTTCTACGAAAAAAATTAGAATAAGAAATAAAGGTAGGTCAAGTTAAAAATACTCATAAAATACGCTACCAAAATATATCTGTTATGAAATAACTTTTAATATTTCCCCACTATTACCATGCCACTAAAAACGAAGAAATTCGATAGATTCTATTTATTATTAGGGTCTCGTTTACAGACGTTATTCAATAAGTAGTTCAAATGACCGTTCCAATGATTTTGTTATATTTAATTCTGTTTTAAATTAAAACGATTCCTCATAATTAGTTTCGTCTACGAGTATTCTTTTCTTATTTTACCAATCAGTAAGGAACCTCTGTTTACTTTTCAGTATTAAGAATGTCTGTCTAATCAACGTTTCCTCACGTCGTTTATTTTCCCCTGGGGATATTGGCAAGCGTATTTTGTGTTTATTTGTTCCAGTTGAATAATTCACTTTGGTATATGTGTTGGTTTGGATTGAGTAGTAAATCTTGTTTTTTTATCCTGTACTGAGCGTTGGAAACGTTCCATAAATAATTTTATCCGCGGAGCGTTAGATTTTAGTTATGCTTGCTATAAATTTATTGAGATTGATACACATAAGATTAATTAAAACAATAGTCTGATAAACGAAAGAGGTTTATTCGATTGCAATGTCTATTGTGCTTCTTTATTTAAAAAAAAGCAATTATAAAAATGACATTCAGTCATAGACAGCTTAGCTATATTTTTGTTTTAGAAGAAAAGGCAGGTTATAATAAATATTTCAAAATGTCACAGGAAGAAGACGCAATAATTATTCTATATTACTCTGCTATAGAATGGTAATTATATCTTTAGTTTTTGAAAAAATTGTATTTGTATGTAGAAACTTTTAACATAATATGAAATTAGCGTCATATCGATTTCTCAATTCCCCATCTCACAGATGCGAACTTACCTAATAGCACAAAAGGTCCGATTGACGTTTTTTATAGTCCACTTAACGTCAGAACGTCCAAGGACCAAAATAATACGTTTTATAAACGTTTGTGCAATGTTTTTAAAAGGAGCATATAAACGTCCAGAATACGTGGACAAAAAGTCCGAAATCATAAATAAATAAAAACGTTTTCTAAGCTAGACTACGTTTTAGAACCTCTAGTACTTAAATGGTTTTTAAACGTCCATGTCAAAAGTTTTTTATAAAGTCACAATATAGGGACGCTTTTAAAATGCTTTATTTGAGTCGTTTCTAAAACCACCAGTAAAAACGTTTTGTTTGGGTCCGCAAAAGCATGTTTTGAGAAAACGTAAGAAAGTTACGTTTCTTAAACTTTTTGTAAGTTGCACTATAGAAAAACGTCTTATAAACGTTTTTGGGTACGTTAAAGGATGTCCAGTGGACGTTTTAAGAGACGTCCAAAAAACGTCTTTTGTCGGACCATTTATTTAGTCCGATTTGAAACGTTTTGCACTATAGAAAAACTTCTTATAATTTTTATAAACGTTATCGGCGTACTTTAACGAACGTTTTTAAAACGTCCCGATGGTCGGCCATGTACGTTTTTAAGATATGTGTTTTTTAAACGTCTCTGTGCTATTAGGGTTTAATTAAGCCTTTAGGTATAATTCATAAAAACAAAAAATTACGATTTTTTTTATTGATATGTTAAATTACTTATCACGATTTAAAGTTGCAAATATTAATATTGAAAATTTTGATTTTATTTTTATATTCCCATTTGTTCAATAAACTTTTTTCGTGTTTATAATAAAAACATATTTTTTCATTTTATTTTATACGCCAGAAATGATGAAGTGTGATTCAAAATATCTAACAAATAAATATACAGGGTCTTTCAGAATTCGACGTACAACCGTTAATGGAAGGCCCCTCTCATAAAATCTAGGCCAGGAATCAATATTCAAAAATTATAGTTAAAGTTAATAAATATAAACATTTTTTTCGCTGTGTAACTTTTTTAAAAATACCCATTTTGTAATGAAACTGCAGCTGAGTAAACTGACTTACCAGTGGGTATGACCTTAATATTATGCCACCAATTTTCTACGCCACTGGATACATTTTCAAAATTAATTTATTTTTCAACTGCTTGTTTAATTTAGTGAAAAATGCATACCAAGTATTTGATATGGATAAAATTATAGTTTTTGAGAAAAATTAGATGGAAGTGATGCATTTTTGTCTCTCTACCTTTTTTAACATAAAATATTGTGTTTTGAGTCTCCCCAATTCAATATGCTAAAATTATTTGGAAGAGAAAGCATTACCTAAAATTAGAATAAAAAATAAAAAAAATATACACACACGTTTCCACCTAATTTTTCTCAAAAACTATTAATTTTATCCATATCAAATGTTATGCATTTTATCAATAAATTTAAACAAAAAAAAAACATAAACTAGCAGATTATCCATTCCCAAATGTGGTATAGGTGTATCAAAGGAAACTCGAAGTCGATACCACATGAATGTAATATAAAAATATTATATGTTTTTGGCAATTTCAATACCATGAGTGACCGCGGTTTTGTTGGGTTATTTTTAAGAATTTTTTAGCTTACAAGTACTTTTAATTTTCGTTTTGGATACCTAAAAATTTCATTTAATTTACTTTCTGTACCACATGAAACGGTAAAAAGAAATTTTTTTCAATTTTTCAATTTACTTATAGTTTTTATATTGTTCGAACAATTCTAAGTTGAATAATTTTATTATTTCACTATTATGATATTTATACTATTGTAATTTTGTAGTGCCTGAAGATGGCCTAAGAGCCGAAACAGGTTGCGACGTTATTTGGCAAATTTTTTCAAGTTTAATTGAAATTGCCAATTGGCGTAGAAAGTTGTTGCAAAATATTCGGCCATACCCAACTGGAACGCCATTGGTAACAGTTTTTCAAAAAAATGTATCACAATGAGGGTCGTTAGTCCAGTTATTCAGCTGTAGTTTCGTTAAAAAATATTACTTCGGTCCGCAACGGAAGTATTAAAATCGTGAAATAAACTTGAAAATTTTGTTATGCTTAAAATTACTTTTCTCGAAGTTTTAAGCCACCCACAACACGATTAAGTCAAAAAAAATTTCATGTCCGGCGGTCTGGATGTATGTGGAAACGATAACTCAAGAAAAATCATATTCGCCATTTTTAAAAATATTCAAACAGGTCATCACCCTTTTTTCATATCCTAATTATTATAAAATTAACTTTTTATCCGACCTACGGGGGTGAAACTAGACGGGTTGAAATATCAAAAAAAATTATATCTGCACCATTTTCGTAAATAAGGCTTTTTTCATATTGTATATTATTATGTAATTAATTCACTTGAAACATTTTTAGATGTGACCTTCATGGGTCTAACTGGAGATAGTTAAAATTAAAAAAAAATCATATCTGTCATTTTTGAAAATATTGAAACAGGTCATCACAGCCGGAAGAATTAAAATCATAAAAAAATGGAAATTTGGTTTAGCTTAAAATGAATTTTCTTGACGTTTTAGCCACCCGCAACACGATTAAGTGAAAAAAATTTTCATGTCCGTCTGTCTGGATGTATGTGTAAGCAATAACTCAAAAACCAATAGTCCGATTTCAAAAATTCTTTAGCCTAATCGTCTTTTCCCATCTAGGAGAGGAACCTATTGTTTTTGGCGTCTGTACATTCATTATTTTTGGTACCTACTCCCATTCCATTAAGCAAAACTATTTTATGCAGTTTCACCACACACCGTTTTGAAAAAAGATAACAAGTGACCTGAAAACTATGAACAATTTTATGACGTCTATTTAATAGACCAAAATATCAACATATAGGATTATGTCTATAATTTCGTGGTGCGTATAGTTTTTGTGTTTAATGTTAAAGTGAATTTCTCTGTCCGAAGTACTAAAAACATCATGTGTTTTTAACCCGTGTAATATTTTATTTTAAAAAAGTTACAGCGAAAAATATGTTTTTATTTATTAACTTCAACAAACCCGTATTCGAATATTGATTCCTGACCTAGATGTTCTTTATTTTATGAGAGGAATCTATCATACACGGGTGTACGTCGAATTCTGAAACACCCTGTAATAAAATATGCAAAATTCAATCAATTGGCGTTACTGCTTTTTTTAAGGGGTTTGATAGGTAGTGATACAGGTCTGTTTGCAAATCACAAGCAAAAGCTAAACATACGTCTGAGAATAAATTACCAGTAAAATTTCTGATTACTTTTAAGGCGTCTGATTGGCTCTTATTGTTAAAAGACAAAAGCAAAGTAAACTATAAATTGTGGTTTCAATAAAATATATAAACATCTACTTTATTCTACTTACATTTTTGTTTGTAGTTATGAAGAGGTGGAAGCATTTTTTGATAGAGATGTCGATATTCGGAAAATTAAAAATGGATTGCGAAATTGTTACCATAAAATAGAAACAATAATTCTCGCAGAAGATACCAACTGCCCCTATTTGGAAAGTATTTGAAAACAAAATTAGATGTTTTCACTATATAATAATTTTACCCCTGATTTTTGAAAGCCTAACGATGTGAAAATTAATTACTTCTTTTCAATACCTAACCTAACCTAACTAACTTTAATAGTTTTTGGAATAGAAACATACGATTTTCGCCAGTTTTATTGAAATTTATAAAAGTTTTTTTCTCAATAATGGATCGTGATTCCGGTGTCACCGGAAATTAACACTGTGATTTGTAGGGATAGGCCAACAGGCCAACTTTGTTATTTTAAATATAATACCCTGTATAGTTCTAGCCTAACATAAAGCTCAATAATCTTTAAGCTTTCTTAACATATATAGTTTATTGTGCCACTTTCTCTCCGGAAAATATTACCTTAATTTCAATAAAACTGGCGAAAACCGTATGTTTCTATTTTCAAAACTATTTGAGTAAAAATTAAACGAGCAAAGCTCCAAAAAATTAAGTGGGACACCCCGTAATTAATGAACACATTAGGTAAATGCTTTTTAATAAGAAATATATGTTAGCTTTGTTAAAATTACCATTTAATATTTAGGTAAAATTTTAAATTATAGGTCCACTTATTTCAACTTCAACATCACATGCTTGAGTTACTTAAATTCGTGGAAACTCAAAAGCCCATTCTATTTAAAAATTTGTCTATAGAACCATCTAGTACATCTGTTCCAAATAAACTTATAGACAACGAAAAAGAAAAGTTGCTTAATGTAGTTGAGGGCACCATTGAAATACCTCGGATTAAGGGTTTAGAGGAAGTAGCAGGGTTATGGGAGATAAAGAAATTGTTAAAAAGTCTTGTAATTCTACCAAAAACTCAGCCACAGTTATTTAGAAATCAAAAATTATTCAATAGCCTTTTACTGTTTGGTCCTCCTGGGACTGGAAAAACTCAACTTGTCCATGCATTGGCTTATGAAGCAGATGCAAATTTATTTTGTGTCACTGCCGGAAACATTATGTCCTCCTTTGTAGGGCAAACCGAAAAGTACGTATATCTCAATTCAAAAAAAATTTATTATGAAAATAAATTTTAAAAAATATTAGATGTACTAATATAATAATCGGGTATGTTTAAACAATTTTAATTCAAATGCTGTTTTTAATTTCATTAATTGTCGAAAATATTATTAAAAATACTTCATTATTTCTCTATGTATTGTATATTATTTCTCTATGTATTGTATATGTTTTTCAAATTTAGCATTTACACTTTTTATATTTCTTATCAGTTAATAACATTATTATATCCTCAACATTACTTTGGAAATATCTTTGTATAAAAGGTTTATTTGAGCTACTTCACGCCTTATATGCAAGGATAAAACTTGAAATTTACTTCTCAATTATATAATATATCATCTAATTAACCTGTAGTCTGGCCACTCATGTACAAAAAACACATCAATTTATTTTTGACTTTTTTTATCATATCAAAATTAAGATTGTTCATCGTTACCTGGTAAGTTCACCAAACGATTAATTATTTTTCGCTCATGTTCGGAACATTTTTTACATTTTTGATGTATAAAATAAAGTATGATTCATTAGAAGAAAACAAAAAAATATGTATAAAAGTACGTGTTTGTTAAAAGCATTTTTTTGTCCAAACAGCTGTTTCAAATCGTTTCTTGTAGTCTGTTGGGTACTGGATCTCTTAGAAATATCTGTGTCTGCGCCGCTGAGTGATAGTATAGTAACTTACAAATTATCTCGGAAAATAAGTCAAAAGGTTCATCTGCAAACAGTTGTAAGTGTATGGCTCCGGCTCTATTACAAATCATCAGTAGTGAACTATAATCCACTTTGGTCAGGTTGAATTGAAAGAACAATAAATGATTTATAATATTGTTTTGTACATAATTTTTAAATTAAAGAAGAAATACGATATTGGGAATTTCTTACTCTCTTCTCGCCAATTCCTTTGTTTTCCACTAATTCTCCTTTTGAAATCGTTTGGAATATGAGTGAAGGATAAAACTAAAATGTATTATAACGAAAATCTGCTAAACTCAAGACATAGCATATTAAAACTGTCCAATAGTAATGAATAAATTTTATTAATTTTAGTATATTTAAGAGACCATACAAAATTGAAATGATTAATCTATATTTTCTTTTTTAATAGAAATATCAAGTTTTTATTTGATTACATTAAAACGAAAGATAAGTTTTCTCTGCTTTTTATTGATGAAGTAGACTGCTTTTGCAGAAGACGCTCCGATTCGGAACAAGAACATACAAGAAGGTAAAGTAGTATTTAGGTAAAAATTATAATAAAGTTTGAACTCATAATATTGAAAAGTTTATTTATTATAGCTCCATTTTTTTCTCTTTTTGTTATTCAAATAATTGTTTCTATCTGCAGAAGTAAACATCATTTTTCAATTAGAGGACCGCGTATACCAATTTTTATAATATTTGTGTCTTTTAGGATTAAAACTGAATTATTATGTCAAATAAGTCAAATAGAGTCCCAGTCATCTTTTTTTCTTATCTGCGCGACGAACTGTCCTTGGGATTTAGATGCCGCCTTTTTGAGAAGATTTCAAAAAAGATTGTACATTCCTTTACCTGATTATGCAGAACGTCGCGAGCTTTTCAGAACGTTCACAAAAGACACTCCTCTGGAGGAAACTTATGCCTTTTGGGAATTTTTAATAGTAAGAACTGAAGGTTGGTCCGGATCAGATATATCAGATTTAGTTCAACAGGTTTGTAAAAATTCGTATACCTTTCTAACAAATTCGTTAACTTCACTTACAAGCAGACATTCTATTAATTATTGGAATTAAGTTGCCTCTCAATCTTTTTGTAGTGTGCTGATAATATATCGGTATCGGCATCACATTTTTAAAAGATCTGTACCTAAGCAATATACGTTGATATAAGTAAAAAGTGACAGCAGTGGCAACGCTGTAAAGAGAAAAGCATCGGTAAGTCAAATACTGGCTTGGCATCGACGCGGACCTAAAAATAAATTTCGGTAATTCCCGCTTACCCGTTTTACGAAATGTCTTATTTGATTTTTCAAATCAATAAAAATAATATGTTCGAAATAATTTCGTTAATGTTTTTACTTACAAACTAATAAAATACATTTTGCCGCTACCGATTATCGACAAAATTTGCCGACATGCTGATACGATACCGATACATATCGGTATTGGCCAATCACTACCTTTTTGCATAATATCATATACAAAGGTGAAGTAGTACTACTTACAGGCATTGAATATTCCACTACTCGAGTTACAAGACGCAAAAATATGGAAAAATTCTTCAGATGGTTTCTACGAGCCGATAACTGAAGCTGACGACTTTAATTTGGAAGACATTTATTGTAAAGAACTTCAAGACCTCCCGCCAGGTTCTGTAAAAGCAAGACAAGTTGAACTTAAAGATCTATTTAATGCTTTTGACCATGTCAATTTGACAGTTTCAAATTCTGAAATACAAAAATATGAAGAGTTTTGTAAAAAGTAACAATGGAAGATATAAAAGAAAATTATTAGAATTGTTCTTAAGTTGAGTTTAATGTTTAAATAAAAAATTTTTTTATTAACTTTGAAGTTTTCATACAAAATTATAAATTACATTTCTTCGACCTAAATAAAGCGTTAAAGCGTTTTTTGTTCATATTAGTTAGATGTATAGCTGTATGGATAAAATATAAACACATTTATATATTACTTTGTTTTATTATGCCTATGTGAATAAGAGCTTAAATTATGGATTCAATATCAAAATTGCATCATGTAGTTGGATGGTTTACCATTAGAGAAATTAGGCCAGGAAATTTGATCAAGACTGTAAAAACATTCAAAATAACTAGAAATGGTTAAGATAATCAAATTCACAAAAAAGTTACTAATAATAAATAAAATCTTAATAATCAAATCCATATATGTGATCAGGTACAAATCGATATCGACTTTACGTTTTCAGGTAAAAAACACCATTTTCAGAATCCAGGAGTCCGAAAATTATAGACCTATTACATTACAAAAATTTGGAGAAAATTATTGTTAAAACTACTCCGTTTCAAAGAAGAAGAAAAATCTACCATCAGCTATAAGCACAAAAGCTCAACTAATCATTGCATTACAATAGATATTAGAAACATCAAAGATCAACGACCGGCAAACAAAAAGTAACTGCTATTTTCATGGATATATGTAAATTATTTAACAGTACGAAACAAAAAGGCCTTTAGAAATGCTTAACAATTTGTTCAATAACAGAAAATTTAAAGTTAAGTGAAAATTAAACAGAAATTACCCCTGATCAATACTGACTCTTTTCTACATTTCTATATAACATATATTTTTAAGTCACTTCACATCCAATCAACTCATATGAATTAAAAGCAAAGAAAAAACATTACAGTATTCTTTACTTTGTTTTTAATGGGGCAATATTCAGACACTTATCACATTAAAAAAGTTCTTTTGATAGTTTTATTGGTTCTTGTAACCCATTTTGCACAAGTAACACAAATAAAATGCCTTATCGATTAAAATAAAACAAATGATTTAAAGTATATGAATTTAATTAAGTTGGTTATTTACATATTAAATTCATATTCCGGAATGAAAAATTGCAAACATTGCACAGCCAAATGAAAAACTTAAAAATTTAACAGTACGATTTAATTTTTAAACCAATTTTGGTTTTGACTAAAAACTTTACCTGGATTTTTCATTTTATGAATATATATGTATGTATGTCTGAACTATTTCAATTTTTTAAAATGAAATATCCAGGTGTATATAAAATCCTTTGGAAAATATACTTAAAACTAAATATATAATTTAAAATCGAAAGTACAAAGTCACAAAATAAATTATTTTATTAAAATTAAGATTAAAATTAGTTTTAGAAGTTTCATTTTATTTAATATTTATAAATATGTATTGTGCTTAGAAAACGGTTTTGAAAAGTTAATAGAGAACTTTTAGATAATAGGGAATTATTGAACACACTCGCTTAATATAAGACCTTATTTCTGACGCTAAAAAATTAGTTATTGGAACGCGATGCTTTAAAAGCGGGAGTTAATTCTAATCTTGTTGATTTGTTGTTGGTATTTACATCATTTTATACCTTATCTTGAAATTTTAATTCAATAACAAAAACCAAACAAAAAAAAAATAAAAGCAATCTCACATAACGTAAAACAGTGTACATTCAATAACAAAACGGACCACAAAAGTAAATAATCTTTGGATGTTAGAATTCTTTTCAACTTAACTTCTTACGCAAAGCTAAGCTACCTAGCACACTTTCAACATTCTAAATCGTACAAAAAACGGTCATCATCGTACTCCTCAAAATCATTTGCTCTGTCGAAAATCCTTCTCGGAATGGGAAACATAATAGGATCCTCCACTACATCTACTATGTCCACAAAATCCATTTTTCAACGCATAACCAGCTTACAAAAAAAATCGATGAACACAAATCTACACTTTGGTGCACTTTGCAGAAACTAACGTTTGTATTCCGCTTTTGAGGTTAGCTTTCTCAGCTCAAGCCGAAAAAATCGGCTACCTGACATTTAGGACCCGCTTAAGCTGATAGTGCGTCAAATGTGTGATGGTGCAATGAAATTTTAAGCTAAGCTGAGCTTAAGCTACAGCTGGACCCTAAGATTTATTGGAGAAACCGGGCATATAACTGCCTATGATATTGAACATTATATGGTATACGATAAAGTCACGTTATAAGATTTTTTGGATTCGTTTATTGCTTAGCGTTTGGAGTATTTATCGAGATTTGTCAAACTGAAACTGAAAAATTCGAACATTTGATTACCATCTAAGAACAATATTTATTTTGTGTTATAAAAATTGTGGGAACATCCATTTTTCACACAGCATTGTTAAGAACAAAAAATATATGTAGAGCGTTATCAATTTAATAGTAAGTTAGTGTTTATTGTTGCACCAAACTTCAATCAAAAATATAAAATATGAAACGCAGTAGCTGCTAATATCATAGTAACATTCGGTTATGGAAAACGATATCCAAAAACTCCCAATTAACTATATAAAAACCATCCCATTTTATTTATTAGTTAAAATAAAAATATTTAATAAGTGAAACTTCCTATATTAGTTTGCCGTGCTGCCAATTTAGGCTCTTTTATTGTTAATACCATCCCTCCAATCAACACCAGAATATTCCTGTGAAACTTATAAAGACGGATGGTATTAACATTGTTTTATGATAAAGCTATGGTACTAACAGGCTTGACCATGATTACAGAGATATTAAATTAATCAATTTTAATACTTATAGGTACTAAGTAGCTTCAAATAATGAAGTTAATTATTGCTGCAAATGTTCTTAAAATTAAGACTGGTTGAGTATTTATTAAGGCAATACCGCCTTGGCTGTTTTTTAGGAACAAACCACCATTAGATTTTGAAGTATTTATAAAATCATTACATCTACAAACAATTGACTGGAATGCTTTTTTGATTAAAATGTACTGATTTGAGACTCAAAAAATGATAAGGTTGTCAAATTACCAATAAATAGTAATATTTATCTTAGCATTACAGTTTCTAACTTAGAACGAAATAAAAAAAGAAGTAGCGTACCTATCATAAAATAAAATCCCACAACATGGTTAAACCTATCTTATCCTAATTTGTCTTTGTTTTATACATACGGTTACAATCTGTACAAATAGTAATAAGGTTAAATATTTTTAATGCCTACATATTACAGACATACCACGACCAGGATATTAGTGTAAAATGTTTCAAATTTTGTTAAAAATTAAGGAAACAAATTTTAATTCCTTTAGATCATATTGAAATTAATTAAAATAAAGAAATGAATGTATGTAAATATATAAAAAAGACAAATTATAACATTTATGAAACACCTTGCACTATAAACTCCTTACAATAGATTCGGATATTTTTATAAAAAAATAAACAATTCACATTGTAAAAGAGTTAAGAGATTTCTTCTTTATTTATACTGTTTGTGTTCCTATCTATATAATAATCTCAATTATCTTAGTGCCCGTTTCTATAATATCGGGCTTTGAGTGAAATAATTTTGTAAACGATTAAGAATCTGTTAAAATTCAAACACACTTTTGAGCTGGCAAGTAAAAATGGAAGCGCAACTAGGCAATTTTTACTAAAAATTTATTTTAGTTGTTAACGAGAGGACTAAACATATTGGATCATTTAGATAAAATTTAAATTTGAAATTTATTTTCTGATATTACAAATTCTTAAAAGTTTTAACACAGTGGAATACAATAATAACAGGGTGGCCACTACATACACATTCTCTAAATAAAATAAATGATTTTTATGCCTTACTGAACAATTACCAGGAGGGTTGGGTCATTATACTTAAAAAATCCAGTAAAAATGTTGAATACATAAAAACTCTTATTCAAGCTTAATTTTCAAATTCCCCTTTCAAAACATAAAAATTTATCTGGGTATATATAAAAACCGATTTTGTCAAGTTATTGGTGTGATACACAAAAAAGTAAGTTGAAGTATTATACGTTTTAACACCAAATGTACCTAATGTTTATTATAAAAGGTTCTAGCGAAGAAGGAAGTATAGAAGAAACATATAGATCATAGGTATTAGCGAGTAATTACTTTTTTTATCGAAACCAAGTAAAAATGTTAAAATTAATTATTATGGCTAAGTAAAAAAAAATATTTTTTCTTATTCGGTTCATGAATTTTTGCTTCTAGCATAGATACTTCCTTGCATCATCTATTAACTTGGCTTTTTTAGCTTCTAGTTCTTTTTTTCCTGTGCTTATGGCGTTCTATTCCTTTTTCGTTTTTTATTTACTTTTGTTTTTGATTTTTAAACAGATATTCAAAGTAGCGGGCGTGCAATTTTCGTGTAGAAGGAATCAGTTATTAAAATTTTCCATCCCACATAGGAACTTTCTAAACGTTCCCGGTTTTACAGCTCAATTCCCGGTTATTGAAATTTCCAGTTGAGTAGCTTTATGAAGTTGCGGTCAAAACTGAACACAGTGGGACTTGCGGTCGAAAGAGACAGGTATCTTTAGCCGTAGTGCGAAATGCGTTGAACGAAAAATTGTATAGATTTTACAATATTCCTCCTAATTTAAAAATAATTATTTCTCATAACTTAGAAATTCGTATATATATTTTTACCAAACTTGGTAGACAGTTGAATTAATTTAAAAAACGCATAACTGCAAAAAACTCATTTTTCAAATTGATACCTTCTGTTATTACTTAATGATAAACGAATAGAAATTGGGGTTTGTTTAAAACGCGCAACGGGAATTACGGTGTACTTTGAATAGAATTTAAAAAAAAAGAGAACCGGTTGCCACCCAAGTTTTTGATATTTTGTGTGGATTTGTATAAACAATCAATCCGTAAAAATAAAAAATGAGGGGTAATCCCACCCAACTTTCCGAACACTCCTAGTAAAGTAATTGTTTAATCGATTATTTTAGTTTTTCTGCAACAATATAGATTAATAAAATTAGTTTACAAGAATTAAAAAAAAATTAATTTTTTCTAAAATTTTTTTTAACTGTTTATAATTTTGTAATCTCTACAAGTATTATTTTAAAATTATGAAATATTTCAAACATAATGTACTTTTTGATTCCTTTCGGATATACTATTT
This sequence comes from Neocrepidodera transversa, assembly GCA_963243735.1. Classification (NCBI taxonomy): domain Eukaryota; kingdom Metazoa; phylum Arthropoda; class Insecta; order Coleoptera; family Chrysomelidae; genus Neocrepidodera; species Neocrepidodera transversa. Next base: position 14,321,422 of record OY725348.1, read on the forward strand.
ACTTTTTTCATTTGTTTACCATTTTCGATAAAACAAAAGGACAAAAAAATTAATTTTTTTTATAAGAATTACAATGTTAAATTCGAAGAGACTAAAATATTTTCTAAATTTAGAGTTTTATATTAAGTATCGAATGGTATACATCATATTTTAATATCTTTAATATTTTACAAGTTATTCAATTTTTTTTAAACTTATATTAAATTCTACAATTTTTTAATTAAATTTTGAAAAAAATCACAATTGAAGAGTTTTTTACTAAACATTTAAGGGTATTTGTTTTTAAATTTTTAATATTAATATTAACCTTAAAAAAGTGAAACCTATTTTTGAATAATTTTAAAATCAATAAATAATTAATATGTCATTCAATTATTTTCAAAATGGGAAACAGACCTTTTTTTTTAGGTTTTCTGGATCAAAATGCATTAATAAAGTTAGCTTAAAAAACTAAAAAAAAATCAAATTTTTGTCAAAAAGCATGGGTATCCATTGAATTGTTTTAAATTTTTTCATTTTTTGCTATAACTTTTATAAATACTATGTTAAAATTATAAAATAATTTACACACATAGTACTTTTGGATCCTTTTTGGATATGCAATTACTTTTTTCATTTATTTTATACTTGTTGATAAAACGAAATTTACAAAAAATTTAAAAAAAATTCTTTATTTTGGCTATAGTAATTACAATTCTAAATTTTAAGAAACTAAAATATTTTTTAAATTTAGAGTTTCATATTATCTTTTGAGTGGTGAAAATCTCATTTCAGTAACTTTAATATTTTAGAAGTTATTCAATTTAGTTTAAAATCGTAATATAATTTTAAATATTTCTTAGCCAATTTTTAAAAAATTCCACTATTTTTGTAATAACATTTTCAAAAAATTATAATTATAAAATTAATTATTACAAATTTAATGATATTTTTTTTAAATTTTTAATATTAAAATTTATAACTAAAAAATAATAATTTAATAAAGATAAAAATTGCTTAAAAATTGAAATAAAAACTAGCGGCGAAACTATGCGGAACTCGAAAAAAAAGTAAAGACAAAATTTGTAGAAAATTTTATGTTCTACAATTTTGATTTCCTGTAATTTTTCATAAAAATAAATTATTTTGTCTCAAAATCTAAAAAAAGTCGCAAATGTCTATTTAAATTTTTTTCACGCCCTCTAGAGGCGAAATTATGAGGAATTCAAAAAAACGGTAATGACAAAATGTGTAGAAAATTTTATGTTCTACAACTTTCATCTCCTGTAATTTTTCATAAAAATGCATTATTTTGATAATTTAAAAAAAATTGAAAAAAAATTATTTTTTGATAAATCTGGCAACAATGGCAAGATTTTTTGAAAATTTTAATCGTTCGAAATTAAATTGTAACGTATAAAAAATAGATCTGTAAAACGGGCAGTGCACTTTTGGGCCCCGTAATGAGCTATAATCCTAATCCGAGAAATATATTTCTTAATAGGTGTGCACGTTTGGGCCCGAACGGAAACAGGTAGGGAATTTCGGAAATACCGAAATTGGATTTTGATTATTTAAAATGCTCTTAAAAGGGGTACAATAAACAATATTCATCAAATATATTTTAGTTTTGTTTTTACTTCATAACGTGAACGAAGCAAAATATGGAAGGTGTAAAAATTTTGTAAAGTGTTAGTCGTAGACGAAAAGTTTGGAGAAGATTACAATTTAATAAAATGTTCTTTACAACACAATCATGCAGAAATCGCATCATCATCATACCAGAGAGAAACAATTAAAATATCGGCTAAACGAAAAGCTACTGAGGATATAAGTTCCAACCCAAATAAAATTATATGGGAAGTTTTATGTGAAAATGTAAGTGATGCAATTGAAAACAAAGACTTATATAACATCAAAAAATTTATGTACAATGCGAGAATAAAACTTGTGCCAAAATTACCAAAATCGTGTTTAGAAGTGCATTCCGTGGTGAGAAATATGTGTCCAATATTAACAAATCGGAATGAGAACTTTCTAATGAGTTGCGACAAAAGTTCCCAAATAATTTGTGTTTTCTTGTCAAAAGAATTTGGAATGGTTATGTGAATGTAAAACTTTATATATGGACGGCATTTATTATTGCCCAAAATATTTTACACAATTATTTACCTTATTCGGTCAACAAAATGGACATTATATTCCGATGGTGTTTTGTCTATTACCAGACAAATCAAACACATAAACGATATTCATTCCTGCGTTCACAAAATACAAATGAGAAAAGGTTATTTGTTAGTTATCAACACGAAAAATACACGCGGCAAGTTGTAGGCATAAATAAATTCGGAAATATGCCTAAACAAATTGCAGAATATTTAAAATTACCTAACTCTAAATTGTACACGGGTCATTGTTTTCCACGATCTTCAGCTACAATTTTACCAAATTCAGGTGGAGACTTATTAACATTGAAGCGACATGGTTTGTGGCGCTCAAATACAGTGGTGGAAGTATATATTGACGATTCAATCTCCAACAAAATTGAAATTGCCAATAAAATCGAAAAATCTATTATACCTAGAGCTTCTACTTCACATATGATTCACATACAATTAATGAAAACTTATTATCCAAATAGGATACACCAGGCATAACAATTCAAAATTGTTCAAATTTCACTATTAACTATTCGTTTAATAACTGGTTTTTCTGTATTCAATAGTCACTTTTTAATTATTTCTTTTCAAAGTTTAAGTAAAGTACCTATATAAGTTACTGTTTTTCTTTTATTAATAAATGTGGTTGTAGAAAAAATATTGTGTACAACTTGTACGCAAAGCACTACGGCTCGTGCCACAAACTTCTGCACTCGTGGGAAAAAAAGTGACGCTTTGCGCACTTGTTGTACTAACTACTATTTTCATTTTTATATTTACATAAAACATAAATTTAGTTCAGTAACACACAACACTAATAAGCGAATGCTACTTTTTCTTTTTAAAACAAAAAAAAAAAAACTTGGTTCTCAGATAGTGGCCACCCAGAATAACTTAATAAGCGCTTTATTAAACTAAAGTCACAACCTCTCAAACACGTAATTATTTGATTACTTTCTTAATACTAAAAACTACTCACACTGTCTCTATCCTGTGCCTCACTAATTTGTGCTGTATTAGTTTGCTGCCTTTGAGAGTCTAAATCGGGTGCGCTGCCCCACTGAGCTTGTCCCATCATTCTGTCGTCGTACAATGAGAATCTTGCAGATTCAGTAGCTGCTTTACCTCTTGTACGGCGTACCGAAGGTGGAACATCACCCGGTGTTTTTACTCTTTGAGATGGATCTTTCAGTCTTGATAAGTCACTTGTCGATGAAAAGACCTAAAAAATGTGTATATTTGGTTGAAATGTCGAAAAACCTAAACATTAAATCAATTACCTCATTAAAATGATCGAGAGACCTCTGTCTCGCAAGATTATTCTCTCTTTTCATAAGCTGTGAGACTCCACAAATATTCAAGTTCTCAATTTGATTCAAAGGCAAAGTCGAAGGCCTGACTATTTCATTTTCATGTTTCAGCAATGAAGTAGTCACCCCATTTTGCCCAAACCCGTTAACCACTTTACTATTTAATTTCACCTGCGTCTCCTTGCATGAACGGTTGTTTCCGGAATTTCTTTTACTATTCAAAAAATTCTTGAATCCGTTCCATTTGAAAAGAGATTTTGAGGTAGATTTGTAAGAATCATTTTGTTGCTTGGGCATTCCGTAAACGGCGTTTTGAAGATATGGAATTGGAGTCGCTCTGTGGTTAATTTGGAAATTAAGGAAATCGTTTGGTATCAGGTTTTGAGATTCCGATCCGCTGCAGTGTTTTGAGGATTTGTCAATTAACAAGCTGTCACTTGAACCTAAAATAAAAAAGTTATCTATCATTACTTTATGTAAGAAATAACATTACAATTACTTCATTGCCAGAAATATCTTAGCAAGTATCCGCAACGTAGAAGGGGCTTAAAATATAATCTTAAATCTTAAATCATTCTCCTTTGCTCCATAAACAAGTTGTAATTTAAAAAAATGGCCTCTTAGACTTGCGAAGATTCATAACAACTTTTGAGTCCTCTTAGGACTAAAGAACAGTGACTATGGAGTAGAATTGATCGTCAGAAACATGTAACAAGCAGCACTGGGAAATAATCCGGAGATCAAAACTAGAATTAAGGGCAATAACTATCCGAAGGAGATCAGAAAAAAATAATACAAAAACCCAATAATTTAAGAAAGAAATCGAAGTCATTAAAAATAAGTCGATAGATTATCTGATGGAATTTACTAATAATAATTAAACAGACTATACCCTTGAAAAGCTAAAAAACGACCATAACGCCCTCTTATTTCTAAACCACCAATCCGAAACATATTTACATAGAATTTTAAAATCACCTTTTAAATAAATGATGAAAAGATCTAAAAGATTGAATTGAACCAAGACAAGAAGATGTTGCCATTAAGCTTAGTCCACACCAAGTAACATTGTTGGCAACATGTTGATGGATACTCGTCAACATTGGGCGGCATACATCAAAGAATTTTGTTGCCGGTTGCTTGTATCTGTGTTTCTCATTTCAAATGGGAAACATCGCTCAGTGTTGCCAACATATTGCGTGAACAGGTACATTAAATTTGTATACGAATCACCTGAAGCTAAATATCGGAGAGTGACCAAAAAACGTACTGATAGCGAGATGGATAAATTCTTTAATGTTAGAGTAGCTACCAAACGAAGAACTTCTAGTTTTTGTCAATCTGACAAAAATTGCGGAACGAAGTTTTAATATTATAGCCGTGGTCCGAAATAAGAGAGTAAATTACATGTAAAAGCAGAGACGCTGCCATACAACACTGCACTGTAACGTATCAAAATATAAAGGTGAGTATTGTACGCCTAAGTCACTGTCTAATATTATGGACTTCTTATATAGTTCAGACATCAATTTGTCGCCATGAAACGTTCCATTTTTAAAAAATTCTCTTTGCCAATATCTTCTTTTTCTGATAATGGTGTGGATAATTGGTGTGGACGCACAACATCACTGACAACATGTATAAAGATACAGTGGCTGCAACTGTATCTGTTGGCAACAAATTGTTTGGCAACATAAATATCGTTGTTGTCAACACTTTGTTGCCTGGTGTAGAATAAGCTTTAAACATACCTCTTTATAGAAACTTGAAATGAAATTGCAATCAATATTAATTAACCTAATCACTGGCAAAACATTAAAGTAGCTTCCAAAGAAAGCAACAGCAAAAGTGACCAATATAAATTCGTTTTTATCGGAAACTAATAGAGCTAAAGAAGAACTATTTTTTGCAATTTATACCCCTTAAACAAAATTTATATCTTAATATTAGTTCACTCAAAACTTAATAGGCGGTCATAAATTCCTCAAAACAAAACGAACCCGCAGGCACCAATCAAGAAAAAACAGTTTGTTTGATTGATTTGATTCACCCAGGTGAATAACGATTCATACTACACATTTTTACATTTCGCAAATCAAATAATAACTATTAAAACATTCCAATAAAAATGTTTTAATTAAACAAAATTTAATGATTTAAATATTGCCTCAATGACAATGATATTATCTGTTTATTAATAAGCCTCTATATTTTGATTTTATGTTCATATACTCACCAGAAAGTAAGTTTCTCTCTAAGCATGGATTTCTACCCTGGTAAGGTTGTAATGGCGTTACGCACACGGCCAATTGATTTGAGTTTTTGCAATTTTCTTCAGATGGAGAGAGAAGAGTTTCGATTGTATTAATGGAGGCATCGAATTGGTGGTCGTGCAAGTGATTGTTATTAATTAATGGCGTGGGACTGGCCGGAGGATGATGGGGATGAAGACTGCGACCTTTTAATGAAGGCAATTCTATAAGGCGTTCGGCAATACATAAGGCTGTTAAACGGGCTTCGGCATCCTAAAATGAAATTATAATTTTAATAAACTATTAATAGTAATCTGTTATTCTGCATAACATTATTTACAAGATGTCTGGTCAAAATAAACATTTGACCATTAAAAAACATTGCACAATTTCATAAAAATGGCCGGATTTTTTATTTTGGAATAATATACAGAATAGAAAAATCTAAAACTTACCTGATCCCAACAGTCTTCAGCAGTCTCACAAAGTAACCTAGCAGAGGTGCTATCTTTCCATGAAACTGGCCACAAAGGCCGAGCTTTTTTCCTACTGACTAAAGCTTGCATCTGCTCTAGGGTCGGATTTTCTCCAGCTTCCTGTAATAAGAATTAAGGAATAGTGTGAAAATAGAATTCCAGAAAAAAACAAATATATAGTGGTGCTGAGTTGTGCAAGATTTGAAAAGCATTTTAGTCGTTTCCGGTTATTGTTTCTTATGAACATAAAGTTTCAGTCAAATTAGGCCCTTCTCCCACAAAAAGCAGCGGCAATAGCTACACGATTTCGACATGACGCAAACAGGCAACATAGAGTTAGTTGTCCCACCAAAGCAACGTGTCGTGTTCATTTTTCCATGAAATTCATTTCCCTAAGCAAAATACCACTGCACACACAGGTTGGATGTTTCTTTGCTAGAGCGTTAGTGTGTGTATGGTGTCTATAAACCATGGGTTAAACACGAAATATACACGCTAGCGACAATGACACGATTTCGACTTTTACAAGCAGGCAACATGGAGTTGTCCCTCTAAAGTGACGTGTCGTGTTCATTTTTCTATTGTGCCATGAAATTCGTTCATACACAGCTTGAATGTTGCTTCACAACTGACCCTGGATGTTTCTTTGTCGGAGCGTTGGTGTATGTAACGGTGGATATAAACCATGGGTTAAACACGAAAGATACACGCTAGCGACATCGTGTAGTTGTCGCGTCGCTATTGGGCTGCTTTGGTAGGACAAGGGCCTTAATCTACTAGGTACTTTTAACAACTCTATTCTTATGAACTAATAAACTATAATATTTATAAAATCGTAAAATTAGTCTTAATTCTGGAACAATAAGAAATAATGAACAAGTTCTAACTTGTTGAATATTTTTGTAGTGGCTCGCTGGAGCGGGTAAAACACAGCACCGATGCCGTTATATAAAAAATAGTTGGTAGTTTAGATCTACTGTAGTATGCATTAATATTAAAAGTAACAACATAAATTTCACGATGTTCTACCTTCCAATTCTTACTATTTGAGATTAGGTACTTCGGGATCAAACAAGTACAAATTTAATAAGATTCTAAATTTACAATTTTTTTTTCAAGCCGCGGCGACCAGGGCGATCGCCTCGCCACGCGACTGCACTGCTCACAAGGGAGTTATTATAACTCACGCTATTTGTTTATGGATACTATTACTTGATCAGAATAGCTCGGCTGAAACCAATGCAGCAAATTCGTCATTAGAAAAAAAAATATCATTGTGGCTGGCTGAATGGACACCCACCATATGCCAAAAAAAAAATACTTGATCAAACGCAAATGAATTATTCATACATATATACATAGGGTAGATAAAAAATTTAACTTGATATTATCTCTTAGTTAATATGATAAATATTATTGTTCTCGCAACTTTTTTGAATCCATTTTTTATGGTAAAATCCTTTGACCGTTTGTCTCGTCTTTGATGTGAAAGTCCCTAGTGAATAGATTAGTATCTGGCTAGATAATTTTAAATTTTTTGTAATTAGGGAATTATTAGAAAACTTAGAAGGAAGAGCACTATCTACTTGATAATGTAAGCGATCTAGTTTATAAAACTATTTAAATGTAGGGTACAAAATAATAACAGTGTATTAATAATTATTAAGAGAAGCTATTAGCTAATATTGCCTACTCAAGCCAAATATTGGTCACAGTACATATATTTTCTATCAGTATGGTAACTCTCAGGCGGTCCGTTTGATGTTTCAAGACACAGAAATTTAACCTTGAAGCCATTTTGCCCATACTGTTATTCAGGGTTGTCAAATGTAGCACAATTGTGCCAAAAGTGGCACCAGCACACTCACTATTAAAAAATAGACAAAACGAGCACTATTTAGTTCTATAACGTTTTGTTTTGTTATTGAATATATTTCTTTATCCGAGTATGTCCAGAAAATAATGTATTCAAAACAAAAACTCTCAAATTTGTAAAATTAAGCGCGATTGACGTCGCACCATCTATGCGTCGAACATAAAATGCAAGTTAGTACAGTCAAATTTAATCTGCTATTTTTTGACGTTATAAACCACGCCTCTTTTATTCTATGAATAAATAAAAAAATGTAGAAATTTCAACAAATTGTAAATAAATAATTATTGGATATAGCAATGGCGAAAATAAAATAACTATAAACTATAACTTATATATTATATCAACCGAGAGTTGCTTTACTAGGTTGTACTATGTATTGGTTCACTTGTTAAATAAATATAGATAATTTATTATTATTAAAATGTAGATAAACACGAACCAACATAACACAGTATTGTCCAAAATAGACAGTACTAAACTCCTTATTTATTCTAGTTCAAGACATACTTAAAAGTTCAAAATTTCTTGTCATGTCTGTAAAAAAGGCTTGAATGGCATCCTTTAATTCAACAATGCTTTGTGGTGTATTTTTGGACATGTCCCAAATGTATGAAACTGAAGAAGTGAATGTAAAGAATTAGGAAATTCAGAGAATTATTGTTAAATGATATTATACTGAAAATGTCCCTATGTGATAATCTCGAAGATGCAACTGTTAGTGCACCTGAATAACATACGAAAATGCACTCAACTCTATCCAAATTTTTTTCCAAGATCTGCTCAAAAACGCGATTAATGATTATTGTTGGTGTAAGCTTTGCTGTGACGTCCCGAGTTTTCTTTTTTAGCAGAGTATACTGCTCGTATGCCTGAACTTTTTTTAAATTAAAACATTACTCTAAGAACGTTTATTAAACTGTTGTGTATTGTGTAAATTGATCGCTAAAAACACTTTCTCCTTTTAGAATCGTTGACAATTAAGCACTATTTAATATTTAAAGGTTTACTTAATAGTACGTAAATTGACAAAGGCGGCGTGAGCATAGAGAGACAGCCAACTTCATATCAGTACTGTTTATTTACTAGTACTTACTTTGGCAAAAGGCGGAGCATAAGGATGTGGTTCGGCATTTTGCATATCAGTACATCTACAACCTAATTCCCAAAGAACCAGACCAAGGGCGTAAACATCAATTTGTTTAAGGGCACTCTCGCAATCCCGTAAATTAACTGCACCTTCTAATACCTCTGGAGCCATGTATCTAAGAGTACCTAAAAAAAAAAAATTAATATTTAAATATTTTAAACACTTTGTTTAAAAGGTATAATAGTAATGCTCACCAGCTTCACTAATTGCTTTGTTTTCTGTTCTCTTAGGAATAACAGCTAAACCCAGATCACAAATGCAACACGACAAGTCTGTTCGAACCAAAACATTTCTGCTATTGATATCCCGATGAGTAATACAGGGTTTACCAAGATCCGAATGTAAGTGTGCCAAACCCCTTGCAATACTTAGACTCATTTTTCCCAATATAACTAAATCTAAAGTGTGACATTTGAGGTATTCTTGAAGACTTTCTTGTTCCAAAGATAACAGTAGTACGTATTCTATCGATCTATTGTTAAAAGCGTATTCACCTCCGCCATAACATTTTAAGACACCGGTGTTATTTCCCGCCATTTTATACATTTCATGTTCATTGAGGAAATAGTTGCGGTGGTGAGTCGGGAATACTTTAACAGCCACATCTACTAAGCCATTGGAATCTTCCACCACGCCTCGCCAAACGGTGCCATATCTACCTTGACCTAAAATGATGAACCATGCAAAAATTATAGCAGATAAAAATAAAAATTCATAAAAAATTGCTGTATTACTGAAAATTAGTCTAGTGTAAAATAAAACTAACCTATCAAATTCATCATTTTTAATTTATCCAAACTGTACTCGGCAGGAGGAGGTAAAGGTTGTTGGCAGTTTTCCACATCGCCTTTCTTTGTATAAATTGATTTCACTTGCCAATAAAAACAGAAAACAGCCGAAAAAAGAAAAATTAAAACAAAAGCCAAAACCCCTGTGACAATAAATATCAGAGGTTTGAGCGAATCTTGAACTGGCAGTTCATCTGTTGGAATCTCATCGGCAGGAATGTAGGCATCACTAAAGTTTAAGTTACATTTATCACGGTTGCAACAACAGAATTTGGTGCTGTTCATGGCTTTAGGAGGCTTCTTGTCATCTACGCATTGGGAACGTTCACATTCGCCAGAGGCTTCCCAACATCCTTAAACAAATAGTTTTAGTTAGGATTGAAATAGGTAGAATATAAAAATCATTAAAATTCTACATATTCAGGTTGTAAACGGTTTTTCTCCATGCCACCCTGTATTTTCATTATTCCTCTGCTCAGTATATTTTAATTTCAGACTCGCTTGATATCTCTTCTCAAGATCTACCTCTCTTTTAGGTATTTCTATAAATGTCTTTCCCATGTTAACAATAACAGAAAGTCTTTATTTCGGTTTGTTAATAAAGAACACACCTAACCTAACTCTCTCTCTTTGCTTCTTCAGTCTAAGTCTAAACAATTCTATATCGTCTGTGTCGTTTATTGAAAATTTCTTTTCTTCCCCTCGTTATATAGGGGTTTTCTGGAAGGAGCCCTTTTTTTGATACAAGTTTTTTTTGGTACGAGCCCGTTCTGGAACAAGTTTTTTTTGGACCAAAAGTTTTATTTTTGGAACAAGTTTTTTTGGGCAGAACCTTTTCTGTTTGGGACTACAAGCTTTTGGACTGAACAATGTTTTTTTTTTGGAACGGGCAAGTTTTTTTTCCATTTTATAGTAATACCTAGAAGAGAGGGAGATCTTGAGAAGGGATATCAAGCGAGTCTGAAATGAAAATATACTGAGCAGAGGAATAATGAAAACACAGATTGGCACAGATAATAAAAAAACATCAAAACCAGAAGATTAGCCATTAGAGGGTTAAATGACAACACAGTAAGGAATTATATTCAACCAACTATTCCACCACTAATTTGCCATTGCAATGTGTTTTTTTAATTAATATACTTGAGAAACAGCTAAAACTGTTGTCTTAATTTCTGATTCTGGGGCAGCTAACGTATTTGCCTTAACATATTCTTAAGTCTAAAACTCTCCTTTTATTTATGTCTCTAGTCGGAGCAATCACTTAAACTTGAAAAAAGCAATTACCAATTGTCTATAACTTTAAAACTATTTATTTTATAATATAGGTGTAATAGGTTTTTGAAATTAGCTTGTCCTTGGCCTGTTGGCTCTTCCAGTGTCATTAACATTGTTAAAAAAAAATTAGCTTGTCCGGACGAATCTAAAAATGTAAAAAAAATGATGTTCCATTTAAAATAACAAAGTTACTTTCGGAATACGCTGTATAGATCGAAAGATGAAAATATTTTATTTAGATGTGGCACAATAACAAACCATTGTATACAAATTTTCATAAATATTGTGTAAGCAGTTTTCAATATACAAATAGTTTAAACTCGTCGTGAGACTCCCTGTATAATTACATTACTTTTTGATAAATAATAAAATAAATTTACATCAAATAATAAAGTAAAAGTATTCCAAAAATTTGTAACTTAATCTTCAAATCTAAAAATAAATTAGTAATGTGTATATACAGGGTGGACCGAATTTAATTTGCGTATACAGAGATCTCGTAAAACGCAATATCAGTTAAATGGGAAAAATATGTATATTATCAAGACGAATTGATTGTTTTTTCAAATTTAAAATATCAGGTCCGGTTTCCGAGACATTTGGAAAAAACCAAAATCAACGATTTTCGTTTTATTTAATTAAACAACTTAAATTTTTAAAGATAAAAACAACTTTATAAGGTTTTTTTATTGAAGCTCAAATGCTGTTTAAGATAACGTAACCAATTTTTTAAAACAACGTTTTGTCTTTGAATGGCAAAACTCAACTATTTTTTTTAAATTCAGACATCTACTTTTTATTTCATTTTTGAAATCCCCATTTTTTCCCTATCCAACCATGTAGAATATTTAATTTTCTATTAGGTTTTGACAATGAACTGTACTTAAGGAACTTGTCTAAGTACGTTCCTGTTCCATTTTCTTTTTAAATATTTATAAACCTTTTTGAATACAATTAATTACATATTGAGTATAACTTAATTTCTATTAATTATATGAATTAAAATTTTCTTAAATTACTGCAATCTGGAAATAAATAAATGATAACGGATAACTATAATTTATAAATTAAATAGTCATTGTGAATTATTTTAATTCTGTAAAAATTGCTTAAATTGTCCTCCCCCTAATTCAAGATATTTTCAGATTAAAAATGAACCGGACTGTAAAATTTGTAAAGTACAGTTTATTGTCGAAACCTAATAAAATAATTTAGTATTCTACATTCTTGGATAGGGAAAAATGGTGATTTCAAAGATGAAATTAAAAGTACAAATCCGTATTTAACAAAAAAGTTGAGGGTAACCCTTCAAAGATAAAATGTTGATTTAAAAAATTGAATAAGCTGTTAAGCCATATTTGGCCTTCAATAAAAAAGTTCTATAAAGTGTTTTTGTATATTTAATAATTAAGGTTTTAATTAAATACAACCAAAATTATCAATTTCGGTTTATCCGAAATATCTCGGAAATTTGACTTGATATTTTAATTTTGAAAAAACCAATCAATTTATATTTAACCTATATTGCATCTATCGCGAATTGCGAAATGTCTGTATACGTAAATTAAATCCGGTCCACCCTATATCAAAATATTATAAAAATATGCATTTATGCTTTACTATATGTAATACAAATAAAAAATATAGATCAATCTACATACATACTGTATTACTTAACAAACAAATATAAATTACTTAATATTACTATTTTTAGCATAAAGTTCTGGATAAATAAACTAACTTGTTTAATGTATTCAACAAGTGTTCTGCTGTCCATATGTCTAAGAAAAAATGCATTTAGTTTCAAGTGGCAATTAATGAACACTCTTCATTTAAAGCTTCTGCAAACACATCAAAGATAAATTTAAGTGTTGTAATATATAAGATATATGACTCAATTTTTATAGTGAAATAAAAGTTGTATAATTTGATTTATCATATTAATTACTAAATACTTGACTAAATTGTTTTGATTACCAAAAAAAACTAGTTTTGTAATTTAACTTAATATAATAAAAAATCCAACTGTGTTAATTAAAAAAAATGGATTTAAAATAACATAGTATAATGTTGAAGGATATAATCACCCCTAACCAAATCTACACATTATTAAAAAACAGTAGACATATGTTTGGCTAACTATATTAGCATCAGTTTTGACTATGCTAATGAGTATTTTTAAATAATGTGCAATTTTGGTTAGTGGTAATGGTATCCTTTGATATTGTTGAAAAGCAAAAGTTTCAAAGTCCCAATTCAACATAGTACCTAATGTATTTTTACTGATTGTTTTTGATAAGTTAGACTCTTTTTTTTGAAAAATTTAAATTTTACAAATTTATTATAATTTTTATTCATGTTTTTTAACATTTCTTTTCTAATTTCATTTAGTCAATTATTTAAATCATTACTACAGAGCATTTTAGAACTTTAGATAAAAATTCATAAAAACTATAAAAATTCATAAAAACTAATCCCGAGCCTTGGTTGAGATTCTCCTAATCATTAGATTTATTAGTTTCTAAAATGTTTCATAGCTTTACAGTTGTCTTAATAAAATTTTCCTACCAGAAAAAAGTCTACAAACATTGGTCAACAAAATTTAGAATATTTAAAACAATGACATTATTAAAGGGAAGCTACTTGGCAATGTAATTAAAGTACACAGCTTTGAGATACATTTTTGTGTGCAATTATGTAGGTATTTATTAGTAAGTATTTAATCTGTGTTAGTCTCATTCCACTTTTTAGGTAGTTTTTCCCTTAAGGAAAAAAAACACTAATGATATGGCTTTGTCCGTCTGACCGCATATATTTCTCAGGGGCTATAATAGATAGCGACAAACGGTCAACGGTTATAAATTCGGCACATCTTGAATGTGTGCATAGGCGTTTCAGGTTTCTACAACTTCCGGTTTTTCAAACCTGTACTGAAAGATATTTCCGGTTTTAAAAATAGCCAGATTATCCTTTAACTTTTTGAGATAATCGTAAAGATCAAAAATTACCCATGGGAACACTTAAACGGCGTTTACATTAGTCAAGTGAGATGATCAAGTCAGTTGAATTCAAGTGACTTGCACTAAATTTCCTGTTTACACATCAAATTCTAAATGAATGCATGTCAGTTGATTTAAAATGACGAAACGAGTAATAAATGCACTCATAAAGAATGTTATTCTGCAAGCAGGGGTCTAGCAAAGGAAGTAGCAGAGAGCATGAAGAAAAAAAACAATGGAAGAAGAAAATACTGATTAAACACTGAATTACTCGAAGAGGGATGCAAGGTGTATCAAGTAACTTTCTACGTGAACTTAAATTGGAAGATTTCATCAAATACAAAAGTTTTCTATGACTAAATGAGCCAGATTCGATGATTTACTGGTAAAATTTAGATCCAAAATCAGTAAAGTGTGAAGCTTTTTCTGTTATTTTATACCTAATTCTTGCTATTTTCTAGCACTTCCTAATTGTAGCCGCTCTAGAATCTCAATTTTTATATTCCTTACGTTTACTATTCCACAAATATCTATGCACCTATTGATTTAAAAAAAAATACTTCACTGACAGACAGACATATGGACTCCAAAATAGGAGTTTGTGCAGTACATGTTCAAATAGCATTCCCATATGTTTTGTTGTTGCTATTGATGTGTTATTTTTCTATCTTCAAATTTTTCAACCACTATATTTTTTTATAAAAAATAATATCAATTACTATATCTTCATCTATTACTTCTTTTTATTTATAAATTTTGATGATTTTACTATACTTTAAAATTTTTAATCTATAATAATCTCTATTTAAATCCTGTCTACTTCCTCTTCTTTAGACTGCTCTGAGAAAATCACCTTAGAATCTTGTGTCACTCTTCCTTCTTCAAACCAGCTTCGTTTATTTATTTCCTCAACCTTTATGTTATCTTCCTTCTTCAAAATTCCTCCCAAATTGCTTCTTTTGACAATACTTTTATTTTAAATTATCTCCATCATATTAATTCGCCATGTTTACCTTTTCCAAAAAAAATCTTTTAAACTTTTGGAATTTTTTTATTTTTTAAAACCTTTTTTTATTTTAACTTCAACAACGGTCTTTTTTTTATTAGTATAATTTCTTTTTTATAATAGTTTTTTCTTCTTATTAACAACTTTTGATAAATTCCGGTGACAATTTTTTAAAAGATATCTGACATCCCTGTTTATTATTTTTTTTTCATATCTGTTTTCCCCAAAATAAAAATTTTTCTTACTTGATTAATAAAAAAAATTCTTCCAATCTTGCCATTTAATTATTACTTAAATTTTCTATTAATATCATATCTGAAGTTTTATTTTCATAATAATAATATTAATAATAATGATATGCCAAAAAATAAGAATAAGATTCTTTGTATTCCACAATTGTTGATTTAGAACATCAATTACTCTCAATATATTCTTTAAAATATCAAACTTTTTTAGCAATAAAACTATGTTTATAAAATTCAAAAAACTCATAAAAATTATTTCATTACAATATCTACTAAGAAGAAATAAAGAAGCAAAATTGGACTAGAATATTATAAAATACAAAAGCAAAATTTTGCTGTAGAAATTAAAGTTTGGAGTTGTCTGGAAAGGAAGTTAAAATCGGAAATTCACACATAAATAAGGGCATGAAAGACAGTTAAGTTGAGTTAAGCGGTAGGAAGAGTATGAAGAAATAGAGTTACAGGAAGATAATAAAAAAAATTATTTAGTGATTTAGGTAATATTTGTAATATTAATTTGTTATTTTCTACTTTCATAAAATCCGACTCAAATTCAGACCTTATTACTAGAAATAACGTAACAATAGTTTATCAATACATATGTATACCTTTTATATTACAGAAAAAAAAAAATCTCAAAATTAATATAGAACAAAATAATAGTATGTTATATGACAACATTCTCTATATAGAAAATGACGAATCTATTAGAATATTATGTGAATATAGACAGCAATAAAGGAATAGATTTAAAATAATACAAAATTTAATTTTAAAGTACTTAGACATTATCCCTCAGTGGTAATTTTCTTCAGATACACCCGAAAGTTTTAATTTATAATAAATCTTTATCTTAACATACAGTATTTGTATTTATAATAAACACAAAAAATAAAATACACTGTAACATCATCAGTTAATAAATTTTCTGCTTTCACAGAATAATGTTGTAAAGATTAAAATTTTTCTTTGTAAATTCAGAAAAATTTAAGATGTTGATACAAAAGAAAATATTTTATATTGACTTTATTGTGTATAGTCCTTTTCAGCTTTCTTGAGCTTTAAGTCACACATACGAAAATAAGTATAAATATAACATATAACATCACTTATATCTTCAGTCTTTCTTTTGTGTACATTATGCGTTACAAGTTCTGTTATCCTAGTACTTTCCTGTTTTATTCGCTTAAAACTACTAACACAAATTTTGAATACATCTACAAATTATTCCTGTACTGCCGATACTGGCAGTAAAGACCAGCTGTTCTCTTTCCCCTTGGTGAGGTTATCTAATAAATTTAATACAAACTGCCTATTTTCTGCAGTAATGTTTTTCTAGGTTTGCATTTCCTTAACAATTTCTTTCATGTATGTACATCAACTTTTGATAAGAGACATACATGATATTTAATAATTATATGATGAAAAATTCAAGGAAACTTCGACACTGATAATCAAATATGAATCAAGAAAAAACATACGTACTGGGAGGTCGTACAAAGACTAGTGAGATAAGATATAATTACGTAAATTGACTTATTAATAATAAACTTTTGTGAACACAAGTCTCATATACGAATGTCACTGAGGGATATAATGAAAAAAACTTCTTATATTATTTCAGTGACAGATCAAGAACACTGAAAAGGACTATATCAATTGTTTCACTTGTACATAAATAAAATATTTATTTATTTATATATAAATCATTTAAAAATGACCTAACTAATTTATTGTAGATAAGCACTGATGATGGCTTTACAGCTGAAAGCACTTTGCGAAAAATAAAACAATTCTGGACGAAATACGAATTTTCTTTGCCCATTTGATTTATACCTAAACCATTTAACAATTGCAACTTATTCAATATTTATTTTATAGAGAAGTATATTAAAATGTAGGTATAATCTAACATATATTTTGAAATTAGTACATTTCTTTCAGATGTGATTTAAATGCATTATAAATAAAACAATTGAAAGAGATTTTTAGAAAAAATTAAATATTGTCTAAATCCATATATGTCTAAGTATATTAAAATATTTTACTTGATAAATAATTGGTTCTTATTGCATATTAATCTATAAATCCTAGAAATCAAGACACTGTTCACCTTTATATAAATATGCATAAAATAATCTTACCTTGTCCCATAACTTCAATGCTACCATTATTTGGATCCTCTGCCCAAACAGTGTAGCAATATTCTTTACATGGTTGATAAGATTCCGTGGGTACTAGTTCGGGGCTATTATCTTCAGCTATATGTGCTATAGAACCAACTGAATAGGCACATAATATATAATTATCCACCCCTTCAGATAAGACTCCTGAACTTAGGAAAATAACCGTCAACACTATTGCTATCATTTTAACGGTTTCTTAAAGATGTTTATGAAACATAATTCTGAAAATAAAGATAAATCAACCAATGCATTTATTTCGGTTTCTATGGCATTGCATTACAATTAGATATTTAATAACACAAAAGATTAGGCTAAACAAACACACTTATTTTTATCACTTCTCGACGATGTCTGGTTCTGGATACTAGCACATGACAATTTTCCATAGATCAAACAAACTTTTTGCAGATTTATTAGCGCTGTATTAATTAATTACATTTTTATCGGATGTTTATCTGCTCCGCCTTCCTGCTCTTTTGTCACGTGACTAGATAAAAACTGACATTTAACGCCGTCTGTCTGGTGCCCTCGAACTATACACTCGGAGCGAAAAGTAATGCTCGCTCAATGTTACAGGGTGATTCAGAAAAATAACTATTTGTATCACAAGGGAGGAAAATGTCATTTTATTTTCAAAATAAGAACTTGGAAGGTATATAGATTAAATAAAAATTTTGACAGTTTCACCCTCAATTACGCCACACTCTCTAAATTACAACATAACATATTTATATATTATTATATTATTTTGACTTAATATATAACGTAACTAAAATGTTGTTAATAAAATAGCTATTTATGAAACAAGTGTTTAAAATGGTATTTTTTTTTAAATAATACCCTTTGCGAGCCACCCGGAATAGTTGGCATTCAACTCACACCAAGAAGCTTCCAAATGAATTTCAATCAGAATGGTAGGGTAGATATGTACAAAGAAGTTGTATCCAACATAAACCCAACATGTTTACATTAGGACTCATAACGAACATCTGAAAGCGGTGTTGACAGATTTAATTTATATAATAAAATATTCGATTTTATCATTTTTTAGAGTTTTCGAAGAAAAAAAACTCTTATAAAACTCTTTTGCCCGTCCGTCTATTAGCGTGATTCACAGGTTAGATCAAGACTTCTTTTAATAAAATTAATATTTTTTTCATTTTTTTTTTAAATACACATCTTAGATTTAGTTAGTCAAGACTTCTTATTTTAACAAAATATATTTTTTTAAATACACAGGTTAGATTTAGATAATCAAGACTTCTTTTAATAATAGCGTATTATCCATTGGGAAAAAACTGCAGCACGAGTGCGGAACCAGGGCAAAATTTACAAACCATTGGAAAATGTAGTGCAGGTTCGTGTAATCCATTGGGACGTCAGTGCGGCACTTTCTGCTCTGAGTGCAAGAAGTTCCGCACGAGGTCTCGTTGACGTGCGGCACCAGTTTCTAGAGAAAATTTGGCGGGTAGAATAGAATTGTATTTTTTCCCCGATCTGTATTTTGAGTTTTTATGATTTTAATTATTTTATTGCTATAGAGGACCAAAATAGCCTATATGTTTATTAAATATTAGGGTGTTAAATGGTTTATAATAATTAAATATATAAAACCACAACATATATTATTATATACTTGCTGCATGGTTAATTTGAATAAATGATCTGAACCATCCACAGGTTCATTGATTACAATTTACTGCGTGTTTATCCTAAAATGGATTTCAAGAGTTCCTTCAGTCATTCTCTAATTATAAATAATTGAAAAATTAACATCAACATAAAATTTTTAACATAACCTAACAAATCGATAAGAAATTTATGACACTCGCCCTCAAGGCCAAATGCACAATCCATTGACAGCACCAGTGCGGTTTTGAACTGCAAACAACCAGTATCAGTTTTGCCCCCAGTGCCAAACTTTTTTTCCCAATGGAATAAGCTCAAATTTTTTTTAAATACATTTTAAATTGATTTTGATAATCCAAGACTTTTTTTAATAAAATAAATACATATAATAATAAACTTTTATTATTCTATTAATTTAGGCAGCTGACGATACACATCATGACGTCATAGATCCATGAAATCTTGGTGCGGCGAGTCGTTCGTAAATTTAGCAGCTCCGCAGCCATATTAAGATAAAAATTAAATTCTTAATTTGCATGAGAAAACAACATCCAAATACAAACTAAAAAACAAAGCATAAACAGAGAAAGTACTCAAATTCTTTTTTGGACTCAGTTTTTGACAAGATTGCCAAACCATTGCACATGATAGTACCGGTTTGAATTGAGAAGTTAAATTTGTTTTTTCTTTATTTTATTTTCCTATGTGTTTGCTTTATATTAAAAGTTTGATTAATACAAAATATTTTGTCTTCTGGAAAGTTTTATGAATAAGGGATCATATAGCTTTTCCTATTTATTAATGATAAAGAGGAAAAGCTATATATGATGCAATTGAAGAGAAATATTCCTATTTTATGCAGTGCATATCTTAAGGGATTTCCACTGGGCTCCCGGGAAAATTTTGAGGACCTTTAACCCTGAAAACATGGTCGGTGGTCCTAAAAATATGGGGGGCTAAAGTGAGTAATTACCCCACCCCTCCGGATACCAAAAAATTACACGAAAAGAATAAAATCCATATATGAAATATAGAGGCGGACAAACTTATTTGTCTAAAAGTTTGATTTACCCTCGAAGAAAAAAATAAGCTTAACCCCCAGAAAAAAAGTTATCTACGCCCTTGTCTAAAAACGTATCCGACGTCCTTCTTCGGAAAAATATAATTTTTAACCCTGAAAAATTAATTTCTATGGAATTTTAGTAAAAAAATCTGTGAAGCGAGTTCGTGGTTCCTCTCCCGGGAAAACTTGAGATTTTTTAACAGTGAAAACATGTTCGGGATCCTAAAAACAAGGGCGTAGATATGGGGGGCAAAATAGGTAATTACACCCAAAGGATACCAAAAAATAGTACGAAAAGAAGAAATAAAATATATGAAATATAGAAACGGACAAACATATTTGTCTAAATGTTTGATTTGTGCCCAGGAAAAAGTTATCTACGCCTTTGCCTAAACCCTATCCGGGGTTCTCCTTCTGAAAAATACAACGTTTAACACTGAAAACGTGAACTTATTAATTTCTATGAAATTTTAGTAAAAAATTTAGTGAAAAGCAGGTTCGTGGTTCCTCCCTCGGGAAAATTTTGAGATTTTTAACCCTGAAAACGTGTTCGGAGGGTCCTAAAAACAAGGGCGTAGATATGGGGGGCAAAGTGTGTAATTACCCACACAGGATACCAAAAAATAGCACGAAAAATAAAATATATGAAATGTAGAAACGGACAAATTTGTCAGTTTTTGCCCCCCAGGAAAAAATTCGGAAAAATATATTTTTAATCCCGAAAACGTGATTTTAAGCTTAATTTCAATGAATTTTAGTAAACAAAAAAATTCAGGCCCAAAGTTACTGGGCGACAAAAACTCGGCACTGGGCGACATTTGTGTCGCCCTGGTTTCTTAATTTTAATCATATTATTAAGCTTTTTGCAGATCGTTCGTCAAATATTATTTATTCATATCGATCCAATCGTAAAAATACTTTTTAAAAGGTAGAAATAATTATTCAAGGAAAAGTAGCTACGTTAAAAATATTTTTTTAATTCTTTATTAATAATATAAATTACAAAACAATATTTATAACTAGATAACAAAAAGTTCAATATTTTAAATAAGCATTTGCCACATTTGTTAAATAAATTACAAATGAAGCACCTGCAATAAGTGTTACCTATTTTAAAAACTCATACTGGTAAAAAAATTACAAGTGAAGGAAATTACAAATAAGGCACCTCTGTGATAAGTTTTTAATTAAAAAAATTACAAGTATAGAAAATTACAAATGAGGCATCTGCGATAAGTTTTAATTATTTAAAAATTTCACACTGGTAAAAAAATTACAAATGAGGCATCTGCGATAAGTTTTAATTATCTAAAAAATTCACACTGGTAAAAAAATTACAAGTGCAGGTATGACAGACGGGAACTGTTACTTTACGACAAACTTGTTACTTTTTTCTGGACTCTAAGACTAATGAGAAAAACTTTCAAATGTAACAGTTTGTCTGAAATTATTTGCCATACTCGTGGCACAAATTATAAATGTGACAAATGCAAAAAAAGTTTTACTCAAAAGTCATTACCAACTTCATACTGGTAAAAAAAATTACAAATGCAATATTTGTGAAAATAGATGTGTAAAAAGTGTTAGTGCTAGTTGCGGCACGAGCCGATAGATGAGTGCTGAAATATTTAATGACAATTATTTTACTTTTATTGAGGTATTTAGGTAACTTGATAAAACAAATGAGGCATCTGCGAAGTTTTATATATTTTAAAACTCACACTGGTAAAAAAATGCAAGTGTAGAAAAATACAAATGAAGCATCTGCGATATGTTTTACATATTATTTTAAAAATTCACACTGGTAAAAAAATTACAAGTGATGAAAAGTAAAATAATGATAGACCGGCAGCTGTAACTTTTTGGCACACTTATGTCAAATTCTAATTGTGAAAAATTATATATACATATGATATGTGACTTTTTTCGGAGCACTGACTAATGAGAAAAACTTAAATAAGCATTTGTCTGAAATAATTTTCCATATTTGTGGCAGAAATTATAAATGCAATAAAAGCTTTACTCAAAAGTCATTACCGACTTCATACTGGTAAAAAAAATTACAAGTGCAATATTTGTGAAAATAGATATTGTGCTAGTCGCAACACGAGAATACAGGTGAGTGTTGTAATTTAAGAGGAATTGTATGTCTGAACATACTTTTACACAACAATTTTATTTTTTTCAATATTGACCCTTTAAATATTTAATGACAATTATTTTACGTTTGTTATGTATTTTGGTAACTTGATGAACACACACAGTGTTAATGTCTGTTTTTTGTGTAAATGGACAAAGTTTTTACAGCACAGTTGTCACTTTTCGGCAACCCTGTGTCAATTGTGAAATATTGTGAGTTTATCAGTATAAAAATGCGAAAAAGTTCCCAGAATAATAATTTAAGAAAGCATCTTCATACAGATAAAAAATAATTACAAGTGCAACATTTATCTAAAATCTTTTCGGAATAAGCCTTATAAAGTCCATAAAGTAACGCATAAATTCATTATTAGCTAAATGAACGATTAAATTAGAAATTCCCGAAACAGGTCGATTTTTGATTTCAATTTACTATTTTTTCAGATCATAATCTAATATACAGGGTGAACCACCTTCGTGTAATGACGTCATCACCATTTTTTTAAATGGAACTCCCCCTTTTTTTCAATTTCCGGATTGCCCTTGCTGAGCTGATTCCAAAAATGTATAATATGTTGCTTCAAATTGGTACAGGGTGGGCAAAAATGCAAAAAAAAGTATGAAAATTGTTTATGGAAAGTTATACGTTACTGAATGTAATAAACAAATTAAATGGAATTACGTAGTTATGCAATTAATGTGATACACTACCAAAAACAAACAAACGAAAATTTACAATAAATGTTCAAATTGTTCTCCATTGACCATTATACAATGACTGAACAGGGCATTACTTTCATCTCTAACATTCTGTAGCAAAGCGGGTGTTATGTTTTGTATTTCTTGTCTAATTCGGTCTTGTAGTTGAGGGATATTTCCAGGTCTGTTGAAGTAGACTTTAGATTTTAAATAACCCCATAAAAAGAAGTCTAACGGGCTCAGATCAGGTGATCTAGCAGGCCATTCCACTGGTCCCCTTCTTCCTATCCACCTTTGTGGAAAAGTTGTATTTAAAAAATCGCGCACAGTTACTGCGAAATGTGGCGGTGCGCCATCCTGTTGAAACCAGATTCTGCGGTCTAGATTAGTGGGTATTTGAATATCAGGGAAAAGCTGGATCAGATCAGGAATTAATGTATTTTGTAGGAAATCCAGATATAATTCTCCTGTTAAGTTCTCATCAAAAAAAATATATATGGACCAATAATTGTATTTCTCACAATACCAGCCCATACGTTGGTTTTTTGTGGTCTTTGCGTATGGTACTCTTGCATCCAGTGTGGATTTTCATCAGACCAATAACAGGTGTTTTGCCGGTTACCATGACCGTTTAAATAAAGCGTTGCCTCGTCCGAAAATAAAACGTTATCAATGAAATTGTTATTTTGGTTCATCATATACTCGCAGAATTCAGTTCTTCGGTCAAAGTCGTCTTCAGCCAATTCATGGATAAGACGTACTTTATAAGGATGTTATTTTACCTTTTTAAAAATGTTTGATACTGAAGACTTTAAAATACCAAAATCCCTAGATAATCCTCGCACTGTACAGTGTGGATTTTCTACTGCCGACAAAATTATGTTCTGTTGAATATTTTCATCAATTTTTGATCTACCTTGCTTTGTTGCATCCCTCACATGTCCTAATTCTCTGTATTTTCGCTCTATTCTGCTTACCGTAGATTGTGAAATTGGTTCACGATCTGGGTGCATTTCATGGAATAATCGGCATACCTCTTGTTGAGTCCGCATCTTATCGCCAATACCAATCATCATTAATATTTCAATCCTATCACTTTCGGTTAAAGGCATTTTGTAAAAAAAGTTCAGGAACGTACCTTCTCTAAAGCGTTAAAAATACAAAACTGTGCTTCAATGTTGTTGACAGTTTTTAACGTCAAATGAAAAAAAAATGGTAAAAAATATTGTAAAAAAAATTGTATAGTCCACGGGCTTGGAACACCAATAAAATCTGTTAGATACAATTATTAAGAATAATGCAGGATGTTTTTGATAGTAAATTTTTGCATTTTTGCCCACCCTGTACCAATTTGAAGCAACATATACATTTTTGGAATCAGCTCAGCAAGGGCAATCCGGAAATTGAAAAAAAGGGGGGGTTCCATTTAAAAAAATGGTGATGACGTCATTACACGAAGGTGGTTCACCCTGTACAATAGATTATGATCTGAAAAAATAGTAAATTGAAATCAAAAATCGACCTGTTTCGGGAATTTCTAATTTAATCGTTCATTTAGCTAATAATGAATTTATGCGTTACTTTATGGACGCACTGTATAGATACCTATCATATAACAGAATAGAAATAAAAAAAAGATCAAAAACATACTTTCTGGGTGTCCCAACTAAAATTTGGTCGCCCAAATATTTCGATTTTATTAAAATTTTGAAAATATGCCAATACAGGTCAATTTTAGCATACAGGGGACTGGATTTTTATTGTAGTTTCAAACTTCTTTTTTCATCCCTCTAGCGCACAGAAACACGCCTTGAAAAGTCTTTCATTATCTATTCAACCACGTTATTTTTTTTATTATGAACGACTCTTTTTTGAGAAAACTGCTTCGAATATTGGAAAGAAAACAATAGTAGTTCTAAAAAAAAATACAATTAATTTTAACGAATGTACTGTTCAAAGTGCCCACCTCCCACCTCCAACCTCCATGCAATGGTACTCAAATACTTTTCGCAACATTTCTAATTAAACGGCATTCTGTCACGATTCTTTGTCGAGGGTCTTGAAGAGATTCAGGTCGTGTAGCAAAAACTTTGGGCTTAAATAGCCCAATAAAAAAAATCCATAGAAGTTAAATCGGACGAACTAGCTGGCCATTCATTAGAACCTCTACGGCCATTCCACTGTCCTGGAAAACGAACATCTAAAAATTTGCAAACTCGTACTGCATAGTGTAGAGTCGCTCCATCCTGTTGAAAACAAAAGTTGGTAGTCATGGATATTTACCCAAATAAATGTCACCAGTCAAATTCCCATAAATAAAAAGTGGCCGGATAATGTGGTCACCCAGGATCCCTGCGTAAAACATTCAATTTTTGGGACGTTCGTGTATGACATTCTCTGAAAATGTGTGGGTTGGTATCACTCCAATAACGACAATTATGCCTGTTCACTTCACCATTCAGCATAAACGTACTTTCATCAGAGAAACAAATGTAAAGTCAACCTGCCTTCATCATCAACCGCTGAGTGAAATTTTCGCAAAATTGTAAACGTCGATCCGGATAATCTTCGTTCAATTCTTGAACCATTACCATCTTGTACGGATGAAATTTATGTCTTTTGACAAGCCGCTCAGCACTACTTTTTTATACACCAGATTCATGAACGATTTTTCTCAATGATTGCTTGTTATTCATTAGATACCCAAGAACAGCTACTTCAACAGCGTCATTTCTGATAGGACGCTAACCATCAGGTTTTTTGTTTGAAATTGAGCCAGTTTCTTCAAATTTTTTAATGAAACGTGTAACATACTGACGACTTACTTGCTATTCCTCATGCTTTAGGTTAAATAGTCTAGCAGCAACACTAACACACTCATTATTCTGATACTAACGTTTTACTAATTCAACTCTTTCTTGTGTACAGTAAACGATTTTAAAAATTGGGATTTTAATAATAATAGTTATTGAACAAAAAGAACTGTGAATAAACTTGAGAATTTTACCTTTTATCACCTTCAACCAAAATTTTTTGTTATTTGTAAAACTAAAAACAATTAGTGTAGAACATATTTACTCCATCCATAACAGAAAACTTGTTAAAATTTTGAACGAGAATGTTCAAGATTGACATTTTCAAAAATCCCAATGATATTTAAGGATTTTCAAGGGGTGGTTCTGGGCGCTAGAGGGATGAAAAAAGGAGTTTGAAACTACGATAAAAATTCAGCCCCTGTATGTTAAAATTGACCTGTTTTGCCATTTTTCAAAATTTGAAAAACTCGAAATATTTTAATATTCATTAAAAGATAATATTAAAACTACAAACAATTTATTCTAAAAACATTTTCAATACAGAAATATTGATTCATAGTAATTAAATTGAAAACCCCTGTTGAGAACATTTGGTTATATTGTATAATGAATAAAGTACTTTTTTTATTCATTGTTGGTAGTTTAGAATAAAATCAAAAAAAACCTCAAATAGAGCTTGTAGAAAATTTAAGTTTTATAAAGCATTAAAAAATTTATGGGAGTATACTTTTATCAAAATAGATACAAATAATTTCTCGAAAGAGTCAAATTTTCTCTTTCTCTAAGAACACATTGGTTTATGGCACTTAAAACTTCAAAATCTTGTAATTAAGATAATTACCAACATCTCTACTGTTAAATCAATGCATTTTTTTATTCTTCAATAGCAAAAAATATCCCTTTGGTTTAATAAAAAAATCCAAGAAAAATGCATAAATATAATTTTACTTTGTTAAAATCTCAGCTCCACTTTCAGTTATCAAAATAGTATGTTCAAATTGTGCAGTTCTAGCATTATCTTCTGTGACAGCAGTCCAATCATCCTCTAAAATTTCAATTAATTCATCCCCATGTGTCAGAATGGGTTCTATTGTAAATGTCATGCCAGGAGCCATCTTTCCTGGATAATTATTTTCTAAAAAATAAAAAAATCATAAAAAAATGAACACATTTAATAGAATTAATTTGTTTACCTACTTATATGATATATATCAGGTGGACCGTGAAAATAATAACCAATACCATGTCCTATAAATGCAGGAATCACTTTAAATCCAAGTTCTTCAGCTTCCTCCTCAATGCAATATCCAATATCTTGAAAAGCTGTGCCAGGTTTACAAATGCTAATTGCTGTATTTAAACACGTTTCAGTGGCTTTAACTAATTCGATTCCTTCTTGATCAACATTACCAACTAAAAACGTTTTAGAACAATCTCCATGATAACCGTTGTAGAAAACCTTCAAAAACAATACTATAATTTCTATATGAAGTATGCAGTATTAATTGTACATACAGTTATATCAACATTGACAATATCTCCGTCTTCTAAAGGTCTATCATCTGGGATACCATGACATGCTACATTGTTAACAGAAGTGCATACTGATTTAGGATAACATTTATAATTTAATGGAGATGGATAAGCACCACTTTCTATACAAGAATTAAATACTAATAGGTCTATTTCATCAGTTTTCTTGCCAACCTAAGAAAAGAAAATATAACAATTCTAAGTCAATCCTATTGCGCTATATAACAAAATTACATTACGTAGTCCAGTAAATGTCTTATGTTTCCAATATTGTTTGTTTCATGTTTGATTAGTGCATAAAGTAAAAAATTATATATTGATGCATCTAAATAATTAAAAGTTATTTTCCTTTATTTAGTACATTTGTTCATTATTACTAACACCCGTATTCAAGAACCACCCTTAGGTAATTATAATCGTTCTCACTGCAAAGTGTCTGATTTTTCACAGTGTCGAAGATATCCATAGGCACGTTTCATAAGGTTTATTCTAGTTTCGAAAAATATCTGCCCGAGAATATCAGGCGCAAGCGCAATATAAAATTCGTGTTCTGGTTTCACTCGGATTTCTTTGGATCGCGTAATCCGTTGTTCTGGTTTTTTATTTCCAACAATCCTTGATTGCTCGAAACTAGTCGAAACGGCTAAAAAGTGTCCACGGTCGTGAGCGTGAGCACTTTCGGATTGTTTTCGTTGAGCATGCGCTTTTGGGTGTTTTTTGTTTTTTCTTCAGTTTCAGTTTGTTGATTTGATGTCACATGCCCCAAAGCAGAGCATTTACATATAAAATTGTAAATGTCAACCTTAACATAGAAGAACCCCTTAAATAAAGATACCTGTAGATAAATAAAGATACCTGTAGGACTCGCAAATATTTTTAATAAAAAAAAAAAACGAACTTCCATCATCAAGACCTTCTGAACCTCACAAAATTACTTTAATGTTAAGCACAGTTTCTCTTCTACTGATATAAACCTAGAATATTTCTTACATAGAGTTGTAATTTGTTTTAATTTGGCTCATTAAATAAATAAGATGTTAACCAAAAGAATTCCCTAAAACTGTTTTAAAACCAAGTAATATGTGGCTCGTTTACTAAAAATTTTAGAAGCATTACTCTCGTCTTCCGCATCCTCTTCATTTTCTAACAATGCAGTCACCCACAAAATATTTGCATCTCCACTTATGCCACTTTTATCATAAATAGCTATTTTACATTTAAAATACAAGTTTGTGGCAGTTTAGCCATACTGATTAACCATCGAAAAAGTCTGGCATTTTTATTTTCTTCTTCTATATTGTCTTCTGGGATTCATTCAAAAGGGGTTTTCCAGCTATATTTATATAATGAGAGTATTATTTTATTATACATACATACAAAATTTTACAGTGCCGATAGCCAAAATTCATCATCAGCTCTCTGACTATTGGGTTCCAAGAAGTGACTTTATAAAATAATTTGGGTTATCCTGCAGTTTACGGGTCCCAGATTTGCGCCAGCCCGTTGACGCACCAAAATGACTGAAATTTGCAAGCGACGTTGCCAGACCGTTTTCATTCATTATACTGAACTTAATTATATTATTACACTAATAAATTTTAAATGTTTTTTTATTAGGAAAATTGTTAATTAAAATAAAAAATGATATTATTTCAGTTATCTTATGTTTTGATTATATGAAAATTCGTAAGAAAAAATTTTTATTAAAACAAAAAAAATATTAATTTACAACTTATTTTTGACTATATTAAAAACCGTTTTCGTTCATTATACTGAACTTAATTATATTATCAATAAATTTATGTATTTGTGGTTTTTCCTAAGAATTTTTATATACCTACTCAAAAATATGATAAAATAATAGAATTTTTTTTCTGATACAGAAAACTTTTTCAAAGGTTTTTATATAGTCACAAATAATTAGATAAATTAATATATTTTTTGTTTTAATAAACACTTTTTCTTAAGAATTTTTATATAATCAAATTATAAGAAATAATATCATTTTTTATTTTAATTAACAACTTTGTTAATAGTCAAAAACAACAATCCTACGTTCTGTGGTATAATGAAAGGGTCTGGCAACGTCGCTTGCAAATTACAGTCATTCTGGTGCGCCCACTGGAGTGCGTAAATCTCGGACTAGTGATGGTAGATATTTCACGAACTGTGATTTTTTCACTGATACCTAAAAATCACAGGTAACGACTGTTACTAAAGTAGCAACCAAACTGTGACGTGATCACGGCTTTACGTTTTCACTTTTGAGTTCTGAACTACGATATATATCGAATTGATATATATCGAATATCACATTCAAGTCATTAGAGGTAATATTCGTAGATCGTCATAAGAATTTACAAGCATGGCAAGCGACATCCTGCCTTATGGAATTTCTTAGTCAACAAGGTACATTTTTCCTTGCTACCATTTAAATTAACACGTGTAGCAAGCGATTTCGTGACTTAAAAGCTATTTCATTTCACAACTCAAATCACGACGAAATAAAATCACGGCGAAATAAAATCACGGCTTAAAATCACGGCCTAGAAAAATATTGAGAGAATTGTACTTTTGTTATAAAGTTTGATCGTTTATTTTTGCAAAATGGTTATATACGGTGAATTATAAATAAAAAAATATAAGAAAAAGGCAAAATATTTATATTGATTTCCTATTTGTTTAGTTTAGTTAGGAAAAATGATTGATTCTTTTTCGAGATAAAAGATGTAGTTCGACGTTGTTTTGACTATAATAATTTTTACTCTTGAAAAATAGTCTTTTTTGTTATTAAATCATTAGTGAAACTTTTGCAAAGAGTGAAAATAATTTTTCAAGAGATTGAAAATATCGTGTATAGCCATATTTGGTGAGTAATTTTTTTTTGATAATTATGTACTTTCTAAAAAAGTAAAATTATTGCCAAGTTTAGAAAATATCTATTAACTAGTCTTAATTTTAAAAATTTTATTTCTCGATTTTTAATTTTAACGCATTATTTTCCACCGTGCCCTGATATCAGCTAAATATCAATTTTTCGAGTTAAAATGTTTATCTTAATAAAAAGCAAAAAATAACTGATTGATGAAAAATTAGATGTACCTATATAAAAATCTCAAAAAACATTCTTTGCAGTATAATTATAATTTCGAAGTCAATTTCAAATCGGATAGATATATCTTAATACCGTTCCCCAATATTTCATAGTATAAATATAAAGTCGTGATCACGTCACAGTTTAAAATCACTGATATCAAAAAATCACAGTAACGGTTCACACCGTGATTGTGAAATCACGATATCTACCATCACTATCTCGGACCCGTAGTGCATTTCACAACAATAAAAACAATATCGGTTCGGTGAATCCCCGCCTCCGGGCCTGTTTTCATTGGTCAATAGAGTGTGGCCTTCTCTTAAATAAACAGCCAGCTACCAATCAAACACTGTCTGCGCGCTGTTCAATAAATGGTAACGGTTGTAGCCTCAGATAAAGGAACTACTAGATATGCCCTGTATATCTAATGTCATTTACAAAATTTAAGCCAACATGTAGCCCTCTCTCTCTCGGCAAAGTTTGGGGGCGAGGGACGTGAGACGCGCAGAAAAATCTCGTGCAGAGGACGAAATCAACAATAAAAATTGACGTGAAGTATTAGACAGTGGCGACGCGAAGAATTATAACTTTTTATTTATTATAGCAAAAAATAGAAAATTAAAATTGGGTATTTTACATGTTATTAATATATCACATTTGAATTAAATATGTCGTGAGAAGTTATATAATTTCGATAAAGTTGTATTTTCTTTAATACTGATAAATATATTAACATTAAAACCATAGCAAATGCTTGTAAATTTATATTAAATGTACGTATTTAATAATGGAATCAAATAAATAATATTTTTTATTGTTTCTAAAACCTTGTTTACAGTAAGGAGTAAATGAGAATAACATAAAAAAATGTGAATGGTATATAACTACTTTCCTAACTTACTTGTGAAGTGTAAGATTGATTATCTAATGGCTTGAGAAAAGCACCACATTTTTCACATTTCTTTCTCATGGTTAGCAACCTCTCAAGAAAATCACTTAAAATAGTTCAAAATGTTTACAAAAATATTTAGTACAACCGTTGTCTGAATATACAGACAACGGTACAACCTATAACACTAAAAAATAATACAAATCAATTCACAAACTGTAAACTATTTAATGTATGATTTTAAATTATCCTGCTTGAAAGTACGCTTATGGAATCTCTAGAGGACGATGTCAACAAAAGTTAACTAGATGTTGGCTTAATAAAAAAGGATAGAATGCCCTCTCTATATATATTTACTCTGAGGTTGTAGCAGACTGTCCACTATAGACGTTTCACGTAAATGGCTTTGGATAAACTTGCCCTTGTACTTTGGGACCAAAGCCCTAAATGGCTCTGTCAGTACGAATAATTAAATTTAGGTTGGCTGCAATGATAAAATTTTAAATTATATTGGCTAAGTATGTTCCATCTGGTGCTCTGTTTACAAATTATTCATCTACCAAAAATACCGTAAAATTTAAAATGTTAAAAATCAGCGGAACAAACTACAATGAAAGTTTTATTTATTTTAGTGGTTACACCATTTATACAGACGTTACAATCTAATACAAATACACAATAATAAAACAATGGAATTTTAAAATACACAGAGCTAATTGGGCATAAGTTATGCACCATTTAATTTTTTTTTCTCAAATCTTGTCTGGTCAAAAACTTATGCCCAACTCTGTATATTAAAAAATAAACTACATTATTCAAGGTACAAAAAGGATAACGTCTAAAAATGAATAGTAGGTATGAGCAAATCTTTTCTCTAAATAATGATTACATATTGCATGATGATGATGGCTGTATAACTAAAGATAAAGACACGCCTGTATTTGGTATAGCATTAAAAGCCCTTAAAATAAAATCTATTCAAATTCTGATGTGTATTTAAAAAGAATATTTTTTTGGCTTAAAGTTGGAACGGTATCTAAAAGTAATCTAATAGAACGTGTTTGTCACATATTTTGATTCAAAATGTCTGTGACACACCCGCAATTTAGAAAAAACTAACAGAGGATCCATTTTATTTAGTTCGTTTTCGTATAAAAGAAGTAGCGAAGTAGCCATTTGTTAAATCACTCAATATTCTTATTTGGGTTTGCAAACCCATGACAATTTGGTCACAATTTGGAACACAGCATATTTCATTATAAGGAATTGTTCGAAAATTGAAGAAAAAAAACCATTGAGAAAAAAGACTCACAAAAGTTTTATAAAGGAATCACTGGAATCAATGTAGCAATGACTAAACTATGGAGGGTATAGAAGGAGGCACATCTCAACGTTATAAAAAGTGGCCCGATTTTGGAAGCCAGTTGGTGGCTCTGTTGATCGACTGTTGATGACAGTTTTGACATTTCCTTTGATTTTTTTCAAATAATAATTTTAATTCATTACGTAAACCTTTAAAAGACATGTATTTTATAAAAATTGGGTGGCTCATTAAATAAAAAACGTGATTTGAGATTATGGATCTAATCAATCTACAAACAGTTTTTCAACATACGATCGTCAGCGCCACGCCGGTTATTTTATGTACCATTAGTTGCGTATAAAATGTTGACAACATTTTAAACGTGTTGTCCATTAGAGATTGCCCTCCTTCTATACGCTCCATAGACTAAACCAAAAAGTCAGTTATAAGTATCAGTACAGCAAACTGTTATCTAATAAAATTTAAAACTTTATCATTACAGCCAACCTAAATTTAATTATTTAGTGCTGACGTTTTGAGTGTTTTTACCACAAATTGGGGTATTTTGAGGTTCGTGGGGGATTTTTTGGGGATATAAATATTTAGGGGTAAATAGGCTGTTAGAGCATAGACTTTTTAATCATAAATTATGTATTGCAATCTTCATCTTTTCCCATTACGAGTATGTGTTGTTTTATTTTATGTTTATTTCGAATAAATATTTATTTTTATATGATTATAAATGAAATTTCCTTACACCAGTTCAAGGTCAAGTTTGGGGGTAAAATGTTGCCAATGTGGAGTATTTTTGTTTAGATTTTGGGGTAAAACAGCATTTTACGAATGGCAGCACTAGTCATTAAGTAACTTCACTTCAGTAGGTACTTAACAAAAGATTTATCGACTCATGATTACTTTCTAGTTTCATAATACTGTCTGATAGCAAAAAGAAAGGCTATAATACATAGTGGGACTATTTGGTTTTTGTAAGTGAAATATGAAGAAATTTTAAGATAAATCAACAACTTTAAAATGATTTTATTTTCAGAAATATTTGAAATCCTTGGTTTCCCACACAAGTGAAATTTCAAAAATGAAGAATGAACTACCACACGGAACTGAAAGAAAGTTTATTTTAACCCTTGTTGCCACTAGTAATAATATATTGTAGATAAGCAATGAACTATTATCAGTCAAAAAACTGAGATTTTATTAAATATTTTGCATGAAATAAAATATGAAAGTTTTTTATTACTTTAAATGAGTATGATCAATAGCCAACTGTGGTGTATAAAATGACATGTTTAGTAATCAAATAAACTTTACCTACCTCTATAAATGTTTCAACTTTGTCTAAAATACTAGCTGCTAATTTACATGAATCCATCATTCGTTTTATTTGCTCAGAATCTTTTATTTCAGCGCCATCAGGTACAAGATTATCACCAGGAATGCCAGTTGCAAAATAACTAGGCTTATTTATGTGATCAGGAACTTGCATTTTTGGAGAAACTCTTCCTGGTGTAACAATTTTATATTTACCAAAGTGTTTTCTGTAAAAAAATTAATGTGAAGTTCATTTTAAAACTTGAATAGAACTTACTTTACTGCCGTTTTCTTCCAAAAGAAATTCCTAAATGGAACCGAATAGAGACGTTTGGAATAATTCATTTTTGTGTTTTAAACGTTTACACAAATAAATCAATATGTTATAAAAACAGTAAAAACCCCACAAAATAGAAAAAAGAAAAACCGTTTTATATAACCAAAACGACAAATAACGATAAATGTGACAGGTGACAACTAGACACTGTCACTGGAAGTTTTGAGACCATCGACATCGACATATACTACTGGACATGCCCTAGCGATGAGAAATGTGGAACTTCGAGAGATCCAGGGTTACTATATAACGCTATATAGTAACCCTGGAGAGACCATCTCTATCATTTTAACTGAGTTCGGCTTGAAGAATTTGGAGTGTTAGAAGTAGAGTATGAGTATTTGGCGTAACGTCTAAACCGAATTTTTGTAACTACCCAAACGGATAGATCAACGAGTGAAAAGTGTATCGAAGCCGAACTCCAGCTTGTGTAGAGAGAGATAGCGCTAATCCGAATTTATACGTCATCTTACTCACTCTTTTTGGGCCAAAAAATTATTACAAGGATATACGGGTCAGAATTATACAGTTTCTGTATGATCAGAATCCGGGTAAGTACATGTCGGTGATTGTTTATATACAAAAAAAACTGCTTTATTGTGTGACCACAAACGTCATTGTATAAGTAAATTGTCTTAGACATCAATTTTCCATCCTTCCCAAACCACCTATAACTGATTTGTGCATCCTTCTCTTGAAGTCAATGTCGAAGTTGGTTTGTATATAAATACTGTAAACAAACAGTATCGCTAGTAGCTTTTCGAGTGTTTTCGTATATGATTCAGCCATTTTGAAAACTTTTATTAAGCTATCTAAATTGTAAAGGATACTTGTGATAAGTTCCATGGGCATACGCCACTTCTATTGATGACATAGATGTTTATAAACACTTCCCCGTCCGCACACGCCGGATAAACTTCAATATCCAAGCACCTTGAGAAATGTCATGAGAAAGAGACAACATGTATCGACTTCAAAATATTATGTTAAAAAATGTAAACAAGGCACATACTTAAAAAAGAAGACATATCTAATAGTAAATAATCTAAGGGCAGAACTCATTTAGCAGATTTATATTTGAATCATATGCATTTTCATGGAATTTTAATTTAATTTAAGTCGGACACGATTTTCAGTTCAAATTACTCAAGAATTTGGTGCCTAATCAATCTTAAGCTAAACTATAGTTTGAAACTGTCTATTATAGTTTTTCGTACCAAATAGAAAACGAAAAAAAATTATGACGTCACAAACATGGCGATCAAAATCTTAGAATAAGATTAACCTCGATTCGAATAACCTCTAACATTATAATAGTTCGTTCGTTTCTCGAATAGTTCAAGCATCGCTGCGATTTATATTTTTAGGTTAATTTTAATTTCATTTTTATGAGTTTTTAAAAAATGAATAAATGTATAAACCAAAGTGGTAAATTCTTCACATTACTAACCCAAAAACTCCGAAAATGCGACGTACCAATTAGAACTTATAGTAAGACATAATTCTAATTTAAAATAGACTAATTATTACTAAATTAACTTTTAGCTTCTCCACCAAAGCGGTTCTACAAAAACACGGGTATATTACGTTCAAATGGTAATTTTGAAATTACCCTAGATCAAAGGAAATTAAAAACACCAAAAGGTACCACTTTCGCAGTGAAAAGTGAACCTTTAGCTTTGGCTGTAGCGTCCGAATGGAATTTTCAGAAAGAAAAAATTATTCGAAGTAAAATGCATCTTGTAAGTCGCAATTATTTAATACGATTTGAATATGTGTATCTGATTTTATTTTTAGACTACTTTGTGCAATACAGCATTAGATAATCCAAATAATTTAACAAAATATGATATTGTAAATTATATTGTTAACTATCTTGATACTGATACTGTTTTATATCAAGCTAATGTAAGTAGGTAGAAATACAATTATTTATAGGACAATTAATATTATCTTATTTATAGGAAGAAGAAGAATTGTTTAAACTTCAAATACAAGAATGGGATCCTATAATTGAATGGTTTAACAAAAGGTTTGATGTACAGTTGAAAAAGTCCACACAAATGGATCTACCTCCATCTAGCGATAAGGATAAAGCTCAAATAACAAAATACTTAATGTCTTATAATTTTCCCTCTGTTACAGGTAATTATATATGGAAATTTTTAATAAGTTTTATAAAAATGTGATATTTTAGGTTTCATGTATGGTGTGGATACATTAAAATCTGTAATACTTACACTAGCATGTACAGAAAGATTTATAACACCAGAAAAAGCAGTTTTGTTATCAAGATTAGAGGAAGAGTATCAGACAGGTCATTGGGGAAGAGTGGAATGGGCACACGGGCTTAGTCAACAAAATTTGCAAGCTAGATTATCAGCAGTAGTTTTATTTGTTTATTTTAATAGCCAAAGTAATTATGAAAAAATAAAAGTAGTTAAGTAGGTATTTAATAAAAAATCTTTACAAAAACACAAAATAATTTTTAATTTTGCTTTTATTTGACTTCATAGTATCAAAAACAGACATATATTGTCTCTGACTTTTAGTTAAAATATGTAATGAATCCAACTGCATATCATTTGCCTCCAACTCTTTCAATCTTTTTCTAATAGTTTCTACACTGTGCAATAAAATTTTTGGTGTTCTACAAATGTGAACTGGTGTGAAGCCTTTAGCAAGTAAAAAATCAATCATTTCATTCATTTTTCTTAATCGTTTTTTTTGTAAAGCAGGTTGCTTTGATATTACATATTTTGAAACGTCTGCAGAGCATTCCAGCTTTTCTGATAGATATTCTACAAGATTGTGCTTATCACCTAAAATTTCTTTTGTATCTGATCTTCTTCTAACATAACTAAAAAATAAATATTATTTAGTTAATAATGTTTTTTGTATACATATACTTACTTATCAAATATATCCCGTTGAGCTCGAACCATCCATGTTTTAATAACATCAATGTTATTTTCTTTTGCTAATTGAATTCTTTCTTTAATCACTCCAGAGGAATACCTTAAGACCCAAAAATCATTAATTATTGCTTGTAGTGTTACTCCAGAATCTACAAATTATAAATAACTTTCAAATTAAATCAATAAACTTCATTATAATTTTTACCTAATAAAATTTGAACACATTTTTTTGCGTGATCAATATTTAATAAAGTTAAAAATGGTTTTTCTGATAACCATTTACATACATCATTCGGTTCTACCTAAAATATACCAATTAAACTTAATTTGATTAATTATAGCAGCAAAAATAATACCTGAAATAATTTACAATATTCTTTAATCCTATTTGCTTCCAATTCATCATACAAAAAACCTTTAAATTTTTTTAAGTTAAAGGAAAGTAACGGAGCAGTTATATTAACATCATATGGTAATTTTTTTAAACCTTCTAATTTACTAATTAAATCTGTATCTGTTAAAATATTTGGATAAGCCTCAACAGTTTCTTTATTTAAACCATGTTGTATACAATGATTATAATTTTTATCCACATCTTCTATTGGAGTTTTCGTAAAATTGATATTATTAGCTACAATACAATTTGCTTCATGGGTCTTTACATTTAAAACTTCTCGTAATTTTTTCGACGCCTCTTTTTTGCTCACTGATCTTATTGTAATTATTACTGGTTTCGAAACGTATTGTGTATTTGTTATTCTAATATAATTTGCAAATAAATTACTCATTTGTTTTAACATTTTGTGTTTTTTAAATTTATGGAAATAATAATATAACCTACAATAAACACCACAACTTCTTCTTCTTTCTATCTTTATTCATCTGAGACAAAGACAAAATTAGAAACTAGTCAGGGCATAGAGATAGGATATGGTTAGAGAGAGAATGAAAGAGACAGACTTATGGGTATTCAATATAAAGCTGATGTTCACAACATTTCGACACGAAATGCATCTTTTGATTTAATTAGGACGCATTAGCGTCGTTGGATCAGAAGCGTGGTAATATTTCTAAATTGAAATATAAAAACCATAATTAAAATTTCTGTTTATGATTTTTTCACTTAATTAACCAACTTTCAGTGACAATTAATTTTTTATAACAGTTTGTTGATATCTGCTTAAAAAAAATGATAAAATTCGAATTACCGCTTTCAGAGATTCGTTACGAGTCCTAATGTAAACATTTAGATTTATGTTTTATACAACTTCTGTCTCTGATGCTACATCTACATTACCATAAGTCTGAGTCAGGGTTCTGAACAGTTGGAGCTATTATTTAGAAAAAAAATAAAAAATATACAAAACTACTATTTTGGCTCTTATTTCTCGAAAAAAAAATTATTTTTATGGAGTATTTGTTCACCAACAAGAATCAAGAAATGTCTAAATTTTGTATCGATATTTGTTGGTTTCGATAACCAGTAGATCGATACCACACAGCTTGATATCGATTCATTCGATTCTCGTATAATAATTATTTTAAATTGCTGTCATCTTCTATTTTATACGTTTTGTGTAACCCGCAACCCATATTTTCTTGTTTGTATTTGTTATAAAAACATTTTTGAGTTTTAACATTATTTTGAATTTTGATCCATTTCATCTATACTCATGGATGTGCCGAACCCGTATACTTGTCGTAATTATTTTTTGTCGAAAAGAGTGTGAGGAAGATGGTGTATAATTTCGGACTAGCGCTATCTCTAACGATACTATTTTGAGAGACATAGAGATGATCTGAAACATTATTTTACCTCTTTGTCTATGAGAATATATGTCTTAGAAATTATGTTAAGTAGACTCTTTTGCCCTTGAGTGCAGTTGGTGAAGTAAGTAGAAAAATACGTACCATTATCATCGTACCTAAATAGTAGAAGAAAATAGTATTTCAGATCTACTATCTGTTTTAGAGAGTTTCTGTTGCTATACGTATTTGGTATTAATTAAATTATTTTCTATATAAATTAGAATATATAAATAAGTTTTTGTTTTGGTACGTAATCGATAAAAAAATAGCGTTACTTTTTCTGGTTCATATGAGGATTTATCGGTATGAAAACTTGGCTGAAGAAAAAACATAACCTTTGTCAATAGAATGCCACACTGACTGAATTTATTTCCGACATACCCTAATTGTTTGAAAATAAGTTATTTTGTGACGTAGGGGTCAGGGGTCACAGGGGTCACTGAACAAAGATATTTAGGTTGTCAGCAGTGGCGGCTCGTGAACTTTTTAAGAGAGGAGGCTGGACATAAATCGTTTTTGTAAAAATATACTCTTTTCAGCCAGCTACTTCAGTGACAAAATTAATTGTTGCCCAGCAAGAACCAATGTGGAGGTATAGAGTTTCTCTTGCCAAAAAATTATTTTGTTCGTTTTTAGTTTTTTTTTTTTGAATTTTTCATATTTAATTTTTTTATTACTTTTTTATATATTAACGGAATTCTACGGTCTTCAGTTTGCGAAAAATAATCAATATTATCATAAAACGTATCATTTTGTTTTAAGTGTTTTACTAAATCTTTTTGTATAAACGATTTTGGCCCATGGGTGTTTAGGGTTTGAGATATATACAGAGTTTGCAGAATCTAGCCTCATGGCACTGTTGTCAGATTCAAAAACAATTACTGAGAACGGGGAATTAATTGTAAAATTTAAAAAAATATTAGAGAAACAGGAAATAAAATGAAGATTGATCAACAAAATATGTCTGGTGCTATTTACTGGATAAATCAGTGAGGAGGCTGAGCCTCCTTAGCCTCCTTCAAGGAGCCGCCACTGGTTGTCAGTGGTCCGTTCTAGTTTTAAATATAGCTCACTGCATTCGATACGGCGTTGACAGATTTGTCCAATAAAATCGGTTGTGGCTAATGTTAAAATAGTTGGGGAACTTAACATGTTTTGATTAAATTATTTTGTTCAAATTTTTTAGTCAATATTACTGTTTGATTATTATTATTATTATTTAATTTAGTTTGTTAGTAAACTCGATTAGGTACACTACTTTTAGGCGCATTTAGTTATTTTTATATCACATTAATCAATTTGAAGCGTTTGTACATAGAACAGTTATTAGATCTCTATTTACAATGATGGAAATAATAGGTAAACATATCGTAAAAACCCTATATTAAAGTTGTTTACATTTGATTAACAAAACTTAACACGCAAACTCGTAATCGATTGCTTAAACAAAACCGGTGATTGGCTCACTAGTCACTACAATACGTATGTTACTATTTCCGTGAGAGAATAACTTTTCGCTTCCTTGTTATATTTATTTTTAAATTTCAAGAATAATGTGCAATAAATACGCATTAATAATATTATAAAATAAAAGTGCCAGTGTTAAATTTAGTTTCGGTAATATAAATGCGGAGTTTGTTTAGATATGTTATGGTCTATATTTGAGATTATAAAAGAGGTTTAATGGATTTAATTAATTTAATGGAACCATAATTCCCAAATTAAGTAAACTAAGCCATTTGGTAAATGATTATGTGGTATCACCATGACACTATCAATAATAAAATTCATTACTTATCTAATCTTGTACATCAAATGAATTGAATTAGGCACAGCGGCATATATCTAAATTTTTCGTGATTGAAATTCGTTAAATTATAAGTAAGCAAAAAAATGGCAAAAAATGATTTATTTAAAACGCCTCCTTATTGCAAAACTTACTACATTCCAAATGAAGATAATATAACATATTTTGAAGAAAATCCTTTGACCAACATTGAAGTTTGTAATCCTGGGAAAATATTACAACTATGTGAAAACCTTACAGATATAAAAACTAAACATCTTGAAGGCAAGCTAAATATATACGTAAGTAATTTAAAATTAGTATAATTAGTTCATTACTATTTTTTACCTTTGGCATCTTATCTGTTATCCTATACTTTTTTATTTTTATTGTTTAAAACTAAAACATGTATCTGCTGTTTCCTTTTATATTTCATTCAATATTAAAAATTAGGGAAATATATTTTTTTTTATTGAAATGAAGCAATTAATTGATAGCACAATTTGTTTGATATAATTTTTATCTGATAGAAGATTAAAGGGGTACCTACCTGAATGTATATTGCTAATGTAAATAAGATAAATAACTCACTGAATATATTTTAGAAGTACATTAATTGTCACTGTAGGTTTAACAAAAAGCAAGATAATAACTTTGAAGTATATTAATTCGATGATTATGTTAAGATTAAAATAATACAATTAACATTTTTTTTTACTAAATAAAAATAATGCCACTCAACTAAATTAATTGTCAATCAGATATAGTTAATGTTTTTGTTTGACATTTTTTTATTGGCATGACACGGGACAATAACAATATATTATATTGTGCGGTTTCTGCTAAAAGTAACCAAGTCAGTTTTGATCCTTTTGAGCAATTGGAAAGCGACTCGATATCACTTTTGAAACATTTGAAAGCTCGAAAAAAATTTCCGGTAATAATTCAAGTTTTATAAGTGACAAAACATGGAAAATCTGAATTTTTATTTCAACTTAAAATTTTTGACATAAAATTGCTCGGAAAGCATCAAAACTGACTTGATCACTTTTAGCAGAAAGCCCACAAGGAAATTGTATGTAAAGTTCAACGATATTCGACTAGTAATGAACAAATAAATAAGGCTAAATAAAAATTATACCCACAAGGGTTCATCAAGGTTTTTTCCTGATGATGAACATAGTAAGTGAAACGTATATCAACTGGTTTTTACAAAAAAGTTTCTGATATTCTTGAATGTTTTATT
Source organism: Neocrepidodera transversa (assembly GCA_963243735.1). Taxonomy (NCBI): domain Eukaryota; kingdom Metazoa; phylum Arthropoda; class Insecta; order Coleoptera; family Chrysomelidae; genus Neocrepidodera; species Neocrepidodera transversa. The sequence continues at coordinate 14,363,713 of OY725348.1, forward strand.
GTTGGGATGTTAGGTCTATTATTTTACCGCATATGTGTAATAAAAGAAACCAAATATGATGAAAATTGTGAATTTTTTTTTCATAATTCTATACCGTAAATGAACCGTATATCTTATGTTTAGAAAGTTATTTTATAACTGTAGACTAGCAAATACAATTCCAGAATTATATAAAAATTTGTACTGTAACAGAAATTTTGTATTAAAATTTGGATGAGTTGAAAAGTTTAGTGAAAAAGATTTATAATTTTTTTTGAACAAAAGTAGTTGTAAAATCCTGTTAAGAATTTTGGTTTGGACGAGAGAAAATGAAATATATAAATTATATGAGAAAATTTTATTTTTAGTTATAAGAAAATAAAAGTAAAACTTAAAATAATAATTGTTGTAGAAATCGTTTTAAGAATTTTTGCTTTGCTTATTTGAAAATATAAATATTTCAAATGTGGAACTTTTTTGTATAAAAGAAACAAAATCGTATCATCCTAAAAATTTGGGTGTATTAAAAAATAAGAAATATTTATTTCCAAAACAAAAGTATTTGTTAGTGTTAGAAAGAAAAAAGTTGCAGAATCTTTCCAACCTCTCCATTTTTTATTATTATTTTCTCTCCTCTTGATTTTATTGGTAATTTTTAATAAAAAAATATTTTTGGTTTAATTTTTTTTAAATTACGTTTTAATGAAATATAAAAATTAATTGAAAAATAGTTTAAAAGGGACTATAAGTGTGAATTATTTCATAATTTTAGAATAATAATTGTATAAGTTATAGCCAAAAATAAGAAAAATAAGGGGATATTCCTACCCAACTTTCCGCACATTCTTAGTAAAGTAATTGATTAATAAATTATTTAAGTTTTTCTGCAACAAAATACATTAATAAAGTTTGTTTAAAAAACTAAAAAAAATCATTTTTTTTTGTCAAAGATTTGAATTTTTTCACATTTTTGGCTATAACTTTTCAGATATACTGTTTACTTTTTTTATTTCTTTTATACTTTTTGATAATACGAATATACAAAAAAATTTAAAAACATTCTTAATTTTGGCTATAATAATTACAATTCTAAATTGGAAGTAACTGAAATACATTGTAAATTTAGTGTTTGATATTATCTTTCGAGTGGTGAAAATCCCATTGAAATATATTTAATATTTTACAAGTTATTCAATTTAATTTAAAATCGTAATAAAATTTAAAATTTTTGATCCATTTTTTTTTAAATTTCACAATTTTTTTAATAACATTTTGGAAAAAATCGGAATTATAAAGTTTTTTATTACAAATTTAACAGTTTTTTTTTTTAACTTTTAATATTAAAATTAATCTAAAAATAATTAATTTAATAAATTAAAATAGAAACTAGCGGCCAAAGTATGCGGAAGTCTATATATAATTCTATCACGCCCCCTAGACGCGAAACTATGCGACAGTAATAATAAAATGTGTAGAAAATTTTATGTTCTACAACTTTGATATCCTGTAATTTTTCATAAAAATGCATAATTTTTGCAATTTATTAAAAAAATTGAAAAAAATAACTTTTTAATAAATCTGGCAACAATTGCAAAAGTTTTTAAAAATTTTAATCATCTGAAATTAAACTATAATATTTACATACAAAATATATGTGTAAAATTTTTTTGCCATCTTGTTTAGTAATGACGTCATCACTTATAGCAACTGTATCTTCCGGTTTTCCGATTAACACCAAAATCTATACAGGTCGTCTCCTAGGTACCCTTGAATATGTATATAAAATTTCATCTAAATCGGTTCAGCCATTATACGCAATCGTGTTCACACACACAGACAGGCATCATGTTAAAAGTGGTATAAAAGGATTCAGGTGACCTCAAATCTTAAAGATCTGTTAAAATCTGGGTATGGCCAAAAAATCATGATCGCAATATTTTTCTTCTATACAACTTTGTTGGGTTCGGAAAGTAAAAAGGTTGAAAATTTTATAGGGTTTTATTTTTACCTTTAATTATTTGAGAAAAATTAAACTTTTTTTTTATTATCCAGAAAGTGGAAGATATTTATTTTTGTTTTATGAGAGAATTAAATATTTCATCAGAATCTAATTTTGAATTTATAAAACTAGCATAAGAGTAGTTAAAAAATGAGTAACAAACTTTCTTAAGACTTTTACATTAGGTTTAGTTAAGATAAAGAGTTTCTATTAACTAATGAAAATGATTGTTAACCATTTGTTTTTTATTGTAAACGTACTTAATAATTAATGAATCAAATAAATCAAAAAAGTTTTAAAAATTAATAGAAAAAATAGGAATTTTTTATCTGGTAGTTTTGAAATGGGATATGATTAATATTTAAATCTGATATAAGAGGATTAATGGACATAAAAGATCTTTTCGACTAAGTAAAACAGATTCAAATTATTCTAACCATTTACTCAATGAAAATCATAATTTTGATAAATTACTCGGAGTCATTAGAAATTAATAAACTGGCCTGAAGAAGGCTGTTTAGCCGAAACTAGTTGCCGCTTTCCCTCCAAAAAAATTTTAAGAAATATATTTTTGACTTGGAGTTGCATTTCATTCATTCTCCTTTGTTAAATCTTTTAATATTTGTAAATCTTTCGACAAATGTTTATTAAGTCTCTTAAAGTCTTTTCCTAAAATTTCTAATCCTTTAACGGCTCTAATGAATGTTATTTCCAATTTTTAATTGTAATATCATTGAAATACCTTTTAGTCTCAGTTGTTGTAGTATATATTTTTAAGATAATTTTGTAGTATTAGTCTGATGAAGTTCTTTTACAATAAAACATATTACTAGTCATAAAATAACTTTTTATTATATATTTTTGTGAAAATCATGTTTTATTTATCTAAATAATATAATGGATTTTCATCAAGTAAAAGCCGACACAGTTAAATATATAATGAAGCATTTTAAACATTATATTCAAATTTCATTTTCAAAATTCTGTATCAATTTTCAGAAGATTCTTGTAACTTAATTTCAATTAATCGATATATGACAGCTTTTGTACAATGTTTTTGTCCTTTAAAATGTTATTATTTTTGTCCATTTATTTTTTTTATAATTTGCGCTCCAAATAAGCATTTTTTATTTAATTTTCAGTTTAGATCTGAGGCAGAAGCTAAGAAAGTATTTTTTATAAATATATTCAATGTTTCTGACGAAGCCATGATACAAGTTGTACAAGATAAAGTGCTAGACTTACCGCTTCGCACTTCTTTAGCGGAAGACACCATAGCTAACATAGTCGAATATAAAGATGATTCGTTAAAATGTGCAGAGGATTTAGATCCCAAAATACAAACTCTAATAAACGAAGTAGTAGCTGGCGATTCCGGCGAACTCGTTTTGGTTCCTATTCTAGCTAAAGAACGACGAGCAAATCTTCCGAAAAAGTTGTTCGTAACGCCAGTATACCTGATATGTTTTGTAAACGCAACTAGAGACGCGTCATTTCTTACGAAGATGGTTCACGAAACTTTTAAATATTGTTTAACATTACTACTAAATACCAGGCAATGTGAAGAAGAAAAACGATTAAAAAATCAATGTCAAAATTTACTATCCGTTGCTAGAAGACTTTTTTCTCATTTGGGAGATTTGAATGATCTTTTAAAAGAAATCATGTCCGAAGCGAGGAGACTGACGAACGCTGAAAGGTGTTCCTTATTTCTTTTAGATCCAGATCATATGCATTTGGTGGCTAAAGTTTTCGACGGTGTTAGTCCTACTGATAAAAGAACAGAAGTTAGGATAGCCAAGGATCAGGGCATTGCAGGTATAACATAATACTAATATAACTCGTCACTTTTGTGAAACTAGCAATAAAATCCACCAAAAAAATTATACCCTCATATTCATCTGAATAAAAGAAAACGGTTTAATTAAAAATATTAAATTTTAAGGGTAAAAACTAGCCCTAAACATTTTTTTTAATATTCAGAGGCAGAACTTTTTTGTTTTCATTTTTTTTTATATTTTGATTGTTCATACAATTCTACATAAAATATCAAACATTTAGGTTTAAATTAAATTCAAAGTTAAGCCTAATGTGCAGAGCTTGTTTCAAATAACCACCCCAATATTTCTATTCAAACGTCTTTATTATTTTCAAATTTCTTACCCAGTTTAATTGTTTTTATATAACAACTTCTATTTTTTTTTAATTTCACTCAAAGTACAACGTTTATTACTTTTAAATTTCTTGTTAAACTAAATATCAAAAATTTGGCGACATTTTCTTTTAAATTTACTCCAGATTACATGGTGAAATAATCAAACTAGAGAAGAAATTTTAAAATAAAAAATGAGCTTTGAGCTTGTCTAAAGTGGTAGAACATCAGGGTTTTACGTCCCTTACCCCTTTTTTAGTAAACATTTATACATAGGTGGGCAAATACTTTATATTTAAATACTTTTATGTATTTAAATACTTGTAAGTATTTAATTATTAGGTATTTAAATACTATGTTCAGTGAGTAATTAAATTTTGTGAACGCATGTAAATTTCAAAAGTATTTAGTATTTACTATTTAAAAAAAGTATTTAAGTACTTTCGAGTATTTAAATATTTTTAAAAGTATTTAAATCCCTTGCAAAGTAGTTAAATATGTTAGGTATATAAGTATATTTAAATACTTTCAAAGATATTTAAATAATATAGTTTGAAACATATTATACATAGTAGATGTAGATAGAATACATACAGAGTATAGAGTATTGCAACATAGCATATCAAAGTTTGATAACTTCAACTCAAAACACATAAAAAAATTATAAAAACCTCACCTTAATATATTGTAGACATCGATTTAATGAACTTAGTATATTTTACCTTTTAGAAAAATTTTTCATGAGTTGAGTAAAAAAGGTTATAATTGACATAACTGGCAATTCTTTTTATCATTCAGTATTAATCTGTTTAACACACTATTCACACATCCTCTGTTTGGTTTACTCTAAATGTATGTAAAATATTTTACAAGTATTTCAAAATAGACTGCCACCGTAGTGAATTTTGAGAAATTAAGTATGGCGTTCCCCAGGGATCTGTTTTAGGACCCATATTATTTAGTACTTATGTCAACAATCTCTTTTCTCTCCCTAGTACAGGCGAAATAATTGCCTATGCGGATGATACGTGCATTTTTTATGAAAGCAATAACTGGGCATCTGTAAAAGAAAAGTCGGAGAAAGGTCTATTAATGATATTTAATTGGTTCAAATCCAGATTACTTACAGTTAACTATTCAAAAACTTATTTTTTACCTACATTTGTTGATGCAAGAACAGCACCAGATATTGGGACTTTATCGGTTTTTAACACCTAAATTTCTCAAACATTTCAATTTAAGTATCTCAGGATTATCATAGACAGTCATTTAAAATGGGACAAACATATAAAAAATTTAGTAAAAAAGATACAATTTCTAGTCTTCAAGTTCAAAGTTCTAAGAGAGATTCTAGAGCCAAATCTTTTAAAAACAGTATATACGGCTTTAGTACAATCCCATCTCGTATATGGGATCTTAGCCTGAGGTAACGTAAGTAAAACCACCTTAAGAACTCTGGAAATTGTACAAAAAAAAAATCTTAAAAATAATGTTTGAAAAACCGAGTACTTACCCATCAGATCTGCTGTTTTATGATACTTCAGTCATGGACATTCGCCAACTTTTCTTTTACCATACCATCATTTATCATCAAAAGAATAAAAATATTTTAAACATAAATGATTATACTTATAACACTAGAAATAAGGCTAAGTCCTATATAGCCTTTAGAATGAAAAATGTATTGGGCAAAAATGCCACACTTACCTTGGCCCTAATATGTATAATTTACTACCTAAACAATTACAACGATTAAATAATATGTTTTCCTTTAAAAGAATTAAAAAGCTTTATTTGGACGTCACCTAGACAAGCAATCCACAGATGTCTTGAACGTAGGATATCCTAATATGCAGATTGTTTCTACTGTCACTCTTAAATTCGCAAAACACTTTTCAGAACATAAGAAGATTTCATCTAACTTAATGAGTAATTAATTATTATATCACATTCTGACCCACATATTTTAGAATAATTTTTAAGAAGTTAATTTAGCAAGTAGGTAGTCTTTTGAATTTGAAGTTTTGAACTTTGAGTTTTGAATTTGGAGTTTGAGGTTTTAAATTTTAAATTATATCGTTTTCCCGTTTCTCACGCAGAGGCTATGCCTACAGAAAGTATCTATTCATAGTTTATCACTTCATAGTTAATTAGTATATCACATTCTGACACACGCATTTTAGAATTAAGTTATTTAGCAAGTTTTTTGGTCTTTTAAATTTTGAATTTTGTTTTAAATAAATAGTTTATTTCAAGTGTTTTATAATTTTTTTAACTTTTATTATTATCGGAATAAACTATTATTTTATTTATTTTATTTTATTTAAATACTTTCAAAATATTCAAATATTTGAATAACTGACATAACTAATTATTTAAATACTTTAAAAGTATTTAAATAATAAAAAATATTTAAATACTTGCTACACAAATATAAATACTTTTGTATTTATTGTTTAAATACTTCTTAATCCTAAAAAGTATTTAGTATTTAAATATTGTTACAATTCCAAATGCATTTACTATTTAATATTTAAATACATTTTAAGAAGTATTTACACAGATCTGATCCGTAGGTACATATAAATCAAATTAAAATACGTGCTAATACCTATATTTAATTTTGATCAGGTAAGAGAAGCGTCTAGATCCCAATTGCAACTCGAGTGCCCACTGCTGTTGCCATTGTTTTGTATGCTAACTTGAAAGTTTGATTATATATTACTGTGATACAAAGTGGTCCAGTGTTAGAGTGTATGCTTTACACATAAAACTTTCTGGTTCGAAACCCGAGGAATTTTTTTTTATTTATTTTTTTTTAATACACAGGTATATTTAGATAGTCAAGACTTCTTTTAATAAAATAAATATTTTTCTTTTCGTCAATGAAACACTTAAACCTGGCAACAGCGGTGGGCACTCGAGTTGCAATTAGGATCTAGACGGTAGTTCAGGGGGTATACACAAAATTGAAATAATCGCTATTATCTAATTTTGAAATTAAATATGTGTTACATACATGTTAGTTTATTATAACCTATAATGTATAATCTATATTAAAATTTTAAATCATCATTTGATGTTTGCAAATAAAGGAAATATTTCCGAAAGTTCAAATAAAAAAATGTACTGATTTTAATCAGCATGATATCTGATGACTTACTCATTACTATAACATTTAGAAGATCTTGACAAGTCTTAGACATGAGGATTAACGAAGAATGTAAAAAAAGCAAAGCAATAACAAAACAAAAATGTTACCTAACAAATAAAAAAGCAATAAAAACATTTTTCTATATTTACTCTATTTGTTTTTGATACTCGGGCTTTTTAAGCTAGCCGCTATCGCTAATAGCAAAAGAGTACCGAAAGACAATCACGTATTAAACTTGAATTGGAGCCGCCGCGCGGCATTAGAAAGAGATCGTTTAGCCGAATTGCCGCCCTTGGATTTTGCTGCCCGTGACTTTTGCCCACATTTGACACATAGTTGGCGCGCCCCTGTAGAACATTGTTCTAAAAATCGTCTTGGAACCTTTAAAATCAAAGAGGTTTAAAAAAAATTTACCGAAATCTTCACAAATTATTTAAAATTTTCCAAAATGGTTTAAAATTTAGTATCCTTTTTAAATTTTTGTAACATTGTTTAAATAATTTCAGAAGTGGTCTAAAAGTATAGCAGTTCTATTAAACTTAGTCTAAAATTTAATAGTTTTCTAAAAATCTGATCTAAAATCTTCGATTTTGGTCTAAAGTTTTCTGAATGTTTCGAAAATTTAATAGTCTACCAAAAATCTTCTGACAAGGTCTAAATATTATTCTAAAAAGGTATTTTTTTTAATTGCCTTAAATAGACTAAAATCATCTAAAATTATAAGTTTTTCTACAAATTGTCTAAAATGGGTTAAAATTGTAGAAGTTTTTCTAAAGACTAAGAGATGTTTGAAAAATCTTCCAAATTATTACACAATTTTTCTAAAAAGGCTTAAAATGGTCTAAAATTGTCTAAATGTGTTCAAATTGTGTATAAAGTGGTCAAAAATTGTCTAAATTGATTCTGCATTATTTAAAATCAAAATTTTTCTCAAATTGTCCAACTTATTAATGGTCTAAATTGAACTAAAATCATCTAAAATCTTCCATTTTCTTCCGAAAGTTATATAAAGTTTTCTAGTTTCCAAAAAGTAGTAGTCTATTTAAAATCTTCTGACGTTATCTAAATTATTCTAAATATTTTCCAAAACTTGTCCAAAATAGACTAAAACGATTTTATAATAATTAAAATTATTATACATTGTCCAAAATGGTCTAACATTTATACAAATCGTTTGAAATTGTCCAATTTTTTTAAAAGTGTCTAAAAGGCTAAGATAAATCTTATTTTCAATCTAAAAATCAACTAAAATTTCTGTATATCCGAAAAATTTAGTACCCTACCAAAAATCTTCGAATACTGTGTATCACTGCTTTTAATACAGGGTGATTATTTTAGACGACTAACTGGAGGTTTTAGAAGTAGATAAAATTAAATTGTGAACATTTGGAATATAGTGTTTCCGGGAACGCTTAATTAATTTCAAATATACCGCAAGATTGTATAAACTTTCTTAAATAAAACGCCCTGTATATTTTTGAATTCTACGACAAATTTTAATATTATTTGAAGTACCAGAGTAAAATATACCGTTTGTGAGATATTCACATTTTTGAAAAAAATTGCTGGCTTGTTGCATTGTAATTTACATTAATTCTTACCTTAAATTAGTTGGCGAAATTGGTAAGTACATCAATTAATTTTAGCATTCACCACAATTAGGCCGGCAAAAATTTGATAACAGATTGCGATCAACTGGTAGTCGAAATTGACTCCAACAGAAAAATAGCCTCAATAAGGTCGGCTAGAAAAAGTGGATTAAAACAGTCGCTCAAATAGTTTGTTTACATTCATACTGGAACAACAGCGAGATGATTTAATTGAAGTATTTTAATATAACAAAATTTAAATCAAATAGGGTACCGAATACATTTTTTAGAGCTGGTATAACACTGCAACTTTGCTCTTAACTTCATGTTTATATTTATTTTTTAGTCATTCTATCGCTGCACTTTGAATTTAGTTTAAAAAAAATGAAAAATGGTTGCCACCCAAATTTCTGATATTTTGTGTAGAATTGTAAATAATCAAATTGGGGAAAAATTGAAAATAAAAAAATAATCTTCCTGAACTATTAAAAAACAATTGTTTAGGGGTAGTTTTTATCCTTAAACTTTAATAATATTTTATCCGGACAAATTTGATTCTTTTCAGAAATATTATTTACTGCTGGATTTTATTGTTAACTCTTCTAGTTTTAATACAAGATACATTATTTTTTCTATTACAGGACACGTAGCTGCAACAGGAAGGACTCTTAACATAAAAAACGCTTACAAACATCCATTATTTTACAAAGGCATGGACGAAGCGACGGGTTTCAAAACAAGAAATATTCTGTGTTTTCCAATTAGAGATGAAGACGGTATCGTGGGAGTAGCTCAACTTTGTAATAAAATGGACGATGGTCATTTTGATTATTTCGACGAGCAAGTCGCTAACGCTTTCAGTATTTATTGTGGAATATCCATAATGCACAGTTTGGTTTATAAAAAGATACAGGATGCCCAAGCTAGAAGCCAATTGTCAAATGAGTTGATGATGTATCATATGAGGGTGAGTTTTAATATTATAAATATTCTAAAATGAACATAATTGAAAAATCAATTTATTGAATACAAAATTATTAATCCAAATATATCCCAATATTTAATAGAACAACACCAATGTGGATTTGCCTTAAGTACATTAACATAAACTCTTGTAATAAAAACTATTATTACGAGATAAGTAGAATGCGCGTATTTTATCGCATCGACTCGTTTTAAGCAGCGACGTTTGCGTCCGACTCAGTAACTTGTGTAACTCTTTTTAATAGTGAAACAAGTGGTTTTGTAGACGAACGAACTTTTAAAATATTGACGTTTTGTATCCCATGCATACACGCGATTCTTGAAGTAAGTTTTTTGAGGCATTTGTAACTAATTGCCAAAAATCGTACAAATTGAGTAAAAACGTATCTATTGACTAAAAATTAAAAGCGTTTAGGGGGCGATGCCTTTTTGGACAGTATCGCACGTCCCGAAAAAAACAGGCGTAAGTCGAAGATAGTAAATTTTTCAGGAGAGCTAAAAGAAGATTTTCATTGTATATTTATTTAAAGAAGCAATGTCAAGGATAATTGTGATAATTTTATATTTAAAATAAAAAATTCAATGGCTCCGACATATTTAATGGATAAAATTAGTTTTAATCATAACATACATCAATATAGCACGCGATCTAGACAACATTTTTATATACCACCTGTAACAAAAAGAAGGTCTCAAAATTCCGTATTCATTAAAGGACTACAAGAATTTAATCAACTTCCAGAATCGTTAAAGTTTCTTTAAGCGTTTTTAAGAGAAATGTAAAAGCGCATTTGTTGGATGAGTATACATCTTGATTTTTAATAGTGTATGTTTGTTTTTATTCAGGTTTCTAAGTGTATTACCTAAATGTATATATCTTTTTAAGCTTGACATTGTAAATTAGCCATATTCACTAAATAAAGGATTCATCAGGAATACAAAACGCTGCCAATGGTAATGTTTTTTTCTGTATTGAATATTTGTGGGATTAATTTTCAAATACTGTTTGTGTTAGTTTCCCTTAATAGCTCAGTTGATAAGATAAATAGTGGACTGTATAAATTGCATAATCTGTGATATGTGCCTTAGATAATGTTATTGTAAAAGCCAACGAACCTCACTAACCTATCTCTCGATATGGGTGATCCAGAGGGCCCTCTTGCTTGAATAACACCAAAAAATCTCGAGTTCCAGAGTACACAAGTAACACTGCAACGTATTATTGAAAAAAAATAACTGCGGCCGAACTCCGTCTTATCGGTCTACGATACAAAACTGTACTGATGGACTTCACCAAAAAAAGTACAAAAAGTAGAATTCGTAGGGCTTACATATACTGTAAAATGAAAACACAATAAACACATATCTACTAATATTGTGAAACGAATCTTAAAAACTAAATTAAATATCATATATTAAAAATAATTGCGTCAATACGCAATACTCTTTATTGGAAATAAAAATCTGATGTGGCCAGCACATGACCTCTCGCCATTTTTGAATCCAAAATTTACAGGTTGACACAAAAAAGTATGAAAAAAAATTATATTTTTGTAAATCTGGCAACAATGGCAAATGTTTAGAAAATTTTAATGAGATGAAAATAAACTGTAGGGTATACAAAATATATGTCTAAAACTTTATTGCCGTTTTCTATAATAATGGCGTCATCACCCATAGCAACTGCCACTTCCGGTTAGCGATTGGCGCCAAAATCTAATCAGATCTAATCTAGGGTATCAGAATCCTATATGCAAAATTTCAAATTTTTTTATTCAGTAGTTTTTGAGTTATCGTTACTACAACATCCATCCAAACACACACACACACACACACACACTAACACACACACACACACACACACAGACATCATCGCGAAAATATTAAAATCGTATTCTAGGGACCCTAAAACGTCTTTATTCATTGAAAACTCACTACCCAATTTTTAGCATGATTCCTATACCTCTCTTATCTGAAGGGCGAGAGGTAAAAATGAAGTAAAAAATAGAAAAATGTATTTCTATCAACTGGCTAAACAGTTAACGGAACCATAAATCCAACGGCGGAGAGTAATAAATATAGACTGCTCCTGAAAATGCACTGGCCCCTGTACCACCCGAGATGGAAAACATCCCCAGAAAAAAATATAGTAGGTGCTATACTATAACCTCCCACCCCCATGCTGTGTAAAGTTTTACTATTTGCAAGAAATTATTTACCGTTGTTTAACAATGAATTTTATACTTTTTTTTATCTGTGGCCTTTTTACCCGAGTAGTTGTTGTCGTCTTTTGTTTAGTTAGGACCCACGTTCTGTTTAATAATCGTAGTAATAGTAGCATTATTATTAATAACTGTAATAACCTCAGAAATACTTTTAAAGTTTGGTAACAAGTGAACATAAATCAAAACATAAAAATCTCAAGAAAATATTTATTCATTAAGAAATATTACTGTTGCGCTGAAAAATGATGGCGCCATTTGGCATAAAAGGTACATGGACAACCAGAAAAACTAACCACCATTATAATGAATATATTACTTACAAATTAACCAATTGTGTTGACAATAAATAAATTGTAAATAACCCTTTTTGGAGCTTATAAAAAGCCCATCCAACGAATACCCATTACTGGGACATTTACCAAAGAATATGTACAAAAAGTTCTTAATAACTTTAAATACCGTCATCAGATGTGCACTGTCTCTCTCTGCGTTATTGTCAAATATTGCTCTTTTATTATTGTTTGTTTTTGTATGGACAACCCTACTGAGTTAGGGCCAGATCAGTACCAGCGAGACAACCCTCATGTTCAGGATGAATAATTTAGAAATAGATAATGCGATTGACATAGTAAGCATCTGCGTAACATTGACAATATATTTTAGAAAAATATATGATAAAAGTTGTTATTTAGGATGGTACAATTAACTGATAAACGTCACCCCCGACAAACACACGAAAGATAAAATTTTATGAGCTTTTTAAACGATTCGTATTTAATCTTATCAGGGACTATAAGAAGTTGGCGAATTAAAATGTAAAAATATTTATTCGGATTTATTGTTGAGAAGACAAAATAAATCGTAGTTTAATTTGTGAGAATATACTGGGTTTTGAAGAAGTAAACCCCAACTGTCTGTCGAAATTATAGGCGTCGGCGTCTCGTCGCTGGATACAGGAACTTCGTGACGTGTTGGTAATTTGAAATTTGATTTTTGACTGCTCTTTTCTGACGTGCGAACCCCCTTTTTATGCCGAGTTTTGAGTTAACATTTTACATCATATTATTCTTGTGTGGCCCATCTCTTCTTTTTGGTTCTCATGGACGTTATCTAGTCCTTAATTAATTAGGCGTGAAAATAATTATTTGCCAGTTTTTTAACTACTTTTGGAATTTAAATTGGGCCAGTAATAGTTTTTCAACTGGTTCAAGTGTGCCTTATCATTTTTGTATAAACTTGACTAAGATAAACAGAACACATTAAATATAATTGCTGAAAAAATAAGAATACTCGGGGTTGGTTCGTCACAATACACTAACAAAAAAAATCGTTTTTGAATTTTTAATATTTTTTTAAAACCTAAACATAACAATGTATTTGTCAGATACAATCGCTATCAACTCTGAAAGTTTTTATGCAGACTATCGGAAGGTTAATTAGCAGGTAATAATGCAAAAAAAGAATGTTATCCATTCCACTCAATTATTAAAATTCAATGGTAATGCACACTCAATAAATATTTTGTTAAACTCACCGAACTTTCTCTCATTATAAATCATTAACAATATTAGCAAAAAATCATATTTTCCAATGGTACAAATGTAGGAATTATTTGTAAACTAAAAAGGAAGCATGCAAACTTACTAACTTTTACCTCTCGCTAAATACCAAATTCAATATAAATGGCAAAATTGGGGATTCCAAACTTAATATTAATGATAGGCCAATCTTAAACTTATCTGCCCTATCAAAAATACCAGATTAATCTAGTAACTAATATTTATACACATTTTAGACAAATAATTCAGCTGCTTGTTTGTATTTTTAATCCTACAAAAAGCCTGTTAACCATCACACTTATGAAGGGAAAAAATTGATATAAGGCCCACACAGTTAGACTTCTAAACCCCAAAGTGTAGAGAAGTCTTATAATACGGCTGTGCCTGTCTGTCCGCATTTATAACTCAAAAGAGATAGAGATAAACGGTCAACGGTAATAAACTCAGCATACCTTGAATAGCTCCCAAATAGATTTTCAGATTTTTATGACTTCCGGTTTCAAAACTGGTTTTACAAACCAGAACCGGAAGTGATACTACCGGTTCCAAAAATAGCATTCCGACGTGAAATTTAACGCTGAATCGATATTTGAAAACAGATTTGAGATACCTTTTATGGTTCATGAGATAATGCGTGTTTAGAAGTCGTCACGTGCTTGCTAACGCGCAGGCGCTTCTGACTTGTTTAAAATAAAGCAAAAATAGAAGGGTCTTAGAGGAAGCTGTGAACATAAATTTTCAAATTTCAAAACTGACCTAGAATTATTCTATTACATAGCGACATGAAAATTTCTATTTATGTTTCCTTATATATGAATATAATCCATATTACGTTACTAAATTAAATTACCATTCATTAAATTGTCTTAATACATAAATAAATGATAATGATAATAATTCCGGCATATGACTTATAATTTTATGGTTTTAATTACATAATAAATAATATATTTGTAGGTCAGTGACGGTGATGTAGCAGACGTAATTTTATGCGACAAATATCACGATATGACGGACTTCAACAACTTCGTATTCATACCGAGAAAAGTTCTACACTTCGAAATTCCATGCTACATTCTAAAGATGTTCGAGAATTTAAAACTATTTGAAGATTTTAGAATAAAAAGAGACGTACTGACTAGGTTTTTACTATATGTTAAAAAAGGGTACAGGGATTTACCATATCACAATTGGATACACGCTTTTTCTGTTACGCATTTTGCGTATTTGTCTCTAACGAATTTTAAATTGGTCGAAATTGGATATTTATCGTAAGTAGTTATGTTTATTTAATTTCTTTAGTAGTAATGTTTCGAATTTGTAGAAAATTAGAAGCTTTGGCGTATTTAATAGCATGTTTATGTCACGATATCGACCACAGAGGGACCACAAACTCATTTCAGCAACAGTCTAATAGCGTTTTGGCTAGTTTATATTCTAGTGAAGGTTCTGTTATGGAGAGACATCATCTTTCGCAAACTTTAGCTACACTTAATACAGAAGTATATTTATATACACAATTTTTTTATAATTTATCGTTAAGTATTAATATTTATTTTTAGGGTTGCAATTTTTTGGAATGCTTAAATAGAGACGATTATATTAAATGTTTAGATCTGATTAAAAATCTTATTCTCGCAACAGACTTGGCTGTTCATTATAGGATACATTCCAGGCAGTTAACTATGGCTATGGTGAGAATTTTAATTTTTTTTCAAATTAATTATTTAATTTTACTGTGTTTTAGGATGGATTTAATAGAAAAAACCCAGAACATCGTTATTATTTATGTAGTTTATTAATGACATGCGCAGATTTATCAGATCAAACAAAAGTAAGTGTTTAAAATTTTAACACATTAATTCTAGTCCCACATCTATTAAGTAAATTAAAATTAAAAATATTCTGACAAATCATTAAAATAAGTAAATAATGTTTTAGGACTGGTCTGAAACAAAAAACGTCGCCAGGTTGATATATGCAGAGTTCTTTACGCAAGGTGACTTAGAAAAAAAAATGGGTAAAGAACCAGCAGCGATGATGAATCGAGAAAAAGCCTCAATTCCGGATCACCAATTAGAATTTCTATCCGATTGTTGTATTTGTATATTTAGGTAAGTAATAAATCAAATAAATGCGATGAATTATTTTACATTTTCTTTACAGAATACTAACCCGAATGTTTCCTGCTGGAGAATGCCTGGTCGAGGCCATACAAGCGAATATGAAAGCTTGGCAAATGTCTAAACCGATTTTTAAACGGTTAAGTTTAGACTACGCTACTTCCTACGAAATTCTTACCAGTCAAGAGTTCGAAGATGCCGTTCAAGCAGCGCTAAGGCCGAAAGAACATACGGCGGAAGAAGAGGTAGATGAAGAAGTTGTAAATGAGGAAGAGGAAAATGAAGAAGACGATGATGAAAAAGAAGAGAATGAAGGTTAATTATTAATTTTAATAAAATACTATAATAGATAATAATAATTAAAGCAGTAATACTGCTTTTATTATTAAAAATATTATTTTATATTAATTGCACCTGTAGAGGATATTCTCGAAAATGTTTGTATTGATATTCTTATTTGTAAGTATAAAATTGTTTTTTCTCTAAGAGGAAGTTATAATTTTCGTGAAAATCCTTGACAAAATATATGTATTTTTTTTAGTTTACCAGTGAACGATCCAATATGTTACCGTCATCATATATTTTTTATTTAATAAAACATTGATGCCGCGCTGCTTTTGTATAAATGTTTATTATCAACAACACTTCTTGGTATTGTTGCAACTTTTTAGCTTCTTGCTAGTTTTACTAATATGGATTTTCAATATAGGACATAATTTGTAAATATATTTTCCACAACTAATTTACTACAATGATTGCTTTAAATTTTACACAAACTTATACACTTTATATATTAGATTTAGAAACTAATTCCATTCTAATTTTTTTTTACTAAAAAATTAACAATTTGTTCTTAGACTTTTAGAATAACGGCAACGATATCTTCAGGCCCGGATTAGCAGCTATTTACGCCCTAGCCCAAAGTTCTAAATTACTCCCCTTTCCAGGAGGTCTGGGTAATGTGGATTTTTTTTGGCATTTTTAACTGTAAACTTCGTTTTAACTATTTTCCAAGAAAATAATTTGTGTCAATCACGCAATAACAGTGATTAAAATTCCAAAATGTATGAAAAAATATTTGCTCACGCTCGCTATTCACAAGTACAAAGTTTCCGTATCCTGCGCCCCCCGCAAGCGTGCGCCCTAGGTCATGGCCTTATGGGTAATCCGGCCTGGATATCTTTTAAAGTTATTTCTGAGAATTTAATTGAAAGTTTATAAGTTGGAAAGAGAAAAACAAAATTAAATAATCTTCAAAATCTGTACAGTGTGGCAATGAAAAAAATGTACACGCTTTATTTACGGCACAAACTTCAATTCAATATATGGATTCTGTGAGTTCGACAAACATGTAAATATTTCAGAGCCTCTCCTAGTTAATTGCAGACCCCAAAAAGACAAACCGTCCCCGAATGGGGTTAATTCGGATACGCCGTCTCACTCCTATGTTAGAGGATACTGAACACGATGATGGTGGTTTAAACTCTTTCCGATTTTAACCGCACCACCCAAAATGGCCAAAAACCGCCCTCGAAATGAGTTAATACGGATACCAACAAAACCTGCGTCACCTCCCAATTGTCGAGAATTGTGAACACGATTGTGGTGGTTTAAACTTTTCGAGTTGACCACACCCCTTAAACGATCACAAACAACCCCCGAAAGGTGTAAGCGCGGATATGCCGTCTCATACCGACTAACCTATGTCGCCACCGTTTTCGAGGATGCTGAACACGGTGGTGATACTTTGTCTTCTCCCCGAAGCAAAATAACTTCTCAAACTATCTCTTTATACACCCTTTTATGAAGTACATATGTTTACAGATCATTGCATAATTTATTTTAAAATCACATTGAAGGAATTATCAAAAAGAACTATAATTTGTCTGAAACAGCATTAGGTTAGGTTTATTTTTAGTGAAAATATAGATAGACGAATGAGCAAAAACATGTCTACATTTAAAATTTCTGTGAGTTACAGAATAAATTGTATTTTGACAACATTTAGATCATAAACTATACCAATATCTATTAAATTAGAAACTAAATTCCACTAAAATCTACAGGAACCTGGAATCATCATCCGGTGTGTATTCAATGATCTGTGAACATATGATTCATTTTTTCTTATCCTGTGCACTTCATAAACTCACATCAAAATGGCCGTTTAAGAAGTAAGTTTGCTTTGGGGAGAAGATCCAGCATCACCATCGTGTTCAGCATCCTCGAAAACTGGGGGTGAAGCAGGTTGTGTCGGTATGATAACGCATCCGCGTTTCACCCCTTTCATGGTTTTTTTCTGGCCGTTTAGGAAGTGGTGTTAACTCGGGGAGCTTAAACCGCTGCCATCGTGTTCAGCATCCTTAAAAACTGGAGCGGACGCAGGTTTTGTCGGTTTGAGACGGTGTATCCGCATTAACCCCTGGCAATTTTAGCTCTTTTTAGGGGTGCGGTTAACTCCGGGGGAGTTTAAAGCGCCATCGTGTGCAGCATCCTCGAAAACTTTGTAGAGAATCAATATCGTTAGGCTCTGATATATTTACACTTTTCGAGGTTTTTTCCAACTCACAAAAATGGACAGACAAGCTTTTTTGTGTGTAAGTTTGTGTAATTTAACAAAATTTACATTTATAATGGAAATTATAATTTATTTTACACAAATATGTTTTAAAGCAATGGTAATATATTTTTTTAACAGATAAGAAGCCCAATCACCATAAAGCAATTGAGTGTTGTGAAATCACTTAAAAAAGTTACCAATCGAAGGCAGCTAATTTTATTTTTTTTTAATAAACCTGTGATAATTTTATTAATATTATTATTTCTTTATTGAAATCTAGATCAATTAAAATGTCTTATTTAACGATTTTATTGTAAACTTACTTGACATTCTTTATTTGAATTTTCAAAACGTATATTTTTTTTTCACTTAAATATTTTATTGTTCGTTACATAGTTTTAAAGTTGTTTGCAAACATTTTACATTTGTGTATACTATTTTTGTATCATGCAGCAACTTTAAAAGGCTAAGAAAGTTTAGTCTATTTGTTGTACAACGATCTTCATATCTATACAATTTGCCTTATATACAAAAAAAAATCTACTGGGAAAAAATTTGTTAAAACTGATAATCAAAAAATTACATTATTATACGAATGAAATTAGTTTTGACCAAAAATAATTATAATTGTAGAACAGAATAAATGTATATATTAAAATAATAATAATATTTTTCTAATCCTCTCCCTTTCTTAAAAAAATCAATTCAAATTGGCTTATTTTCTTTATATGATAGAAGTAACACAGTATAATTTTAATTCAACAAATTAGTGATCAGTTTCCATATAATAAAATGAAAGAATTAAATTAATATTTATTATAAAGAGAATACAAAATAATACACACATAAAAAAATTTAAAAACAAGGAATATGAATCGGATTAATTCTAGGGTTAAAAAATAACATTAAATATACAAATAGATTTTAATATCCTGTACTTTTTCTGCCGTCTATATAAAACCAAACTGGGTATTGGCTAACAGTTTTTGATTTGTCTTTGTCATAAAATTTTCTGCATTTTATTTCAAATTTATCGTCCAAACATTTGTTAAATGTTCTTATTAAATGCTTTAACGCATTGCTGAGCAGATTCGAGTTGGATTCCTAAAAATAGTTTTATTTTATATCCAAATAAAATTTTTTATAAATTATATTATCGTATAGTAATTTCAGTGTTGCAATTTGTTTATAAATTCATTTTTGGAAAACTTACAATATGTTCAAGTTGACTAGAATCCGAATCGAATGAGTTAAATCTAAATTCTCCAGTGTTCCCAAAATCCTTTAACCATATAGCAAATAGTCTGTCCTGCATATCCAATACTAATTTTAGAACATTAACATCGTTAACAAGTATTCTGCTTTTACCATAAATGTCCATAGAATACATACTAAAATACACAAAGATTTTTTTAAATTACAGCAAAACTACAATCAGAGGAAATATTTTAAATAAAAAAATTGACAAAAATATACTATTTGTTTTTTTTTTTTATTGGTCAAAATATACAGCGAATAAATAATGTTAATAGAAGAGTATTATTTGATTTCATTAATTTAGTTATTTCAAGTATAATAGTTGGCAATAATCAAATATCTCAATAGTTTCAATAAGAAATTGTAATTATATAAAAGAACACACATTTATTGATAAATTGTTCAGTTTTTAGTACTGTGACAAGTTATAAAAATATTAATTAAAAATTTCAGTTGAAAATCAACTTTTAGGTTAATTTTTTTTTAATTATTTGGGTCCATTATTCCTACTCATTTAACAAAATATTTAGGCCATTTACCTTTTTGACCCTAAATTAAAATAAAAAAAAATCAAACCTATTTGAACAAATAAATGTTTCATGTCGCAATTAAAATAAAAACTTACATCAAATTAAACTTCATATCTCGTTCTTGACTTCCACAATCTCGACAAGGTCCAGCAGCTTCTATCACAACTCTACACATTTTGCACCGGTTAGTCATTTTGACATCGGTGATGGATAAACTGTGAACAGGAGTCCACAGTATAACCCCACTGGGAATATTATTACCCCTACTTAAATAATAACTGGGACCCCAATCATACTCATGATTTAAATATCTACAATTTAAAAATTACTAATAGTAAATAAAACGTTAAAATACTTACAAATTAACAGACTGGAATGGAACTTTTGGTTCATATCCAATAATGTCGAAATAAGTGAATACTGTTGTTTGTAAAAATGTATCTTTAGGTATGACATTATTTATAATCAAACGCATTTGTGAGATAAGCCCATAAGGCATTAATCGATTTATCCAGGATGATAGGTACATCTTAGAACCTCCCAAGAAAGATAGCACATGAACTTCTGAACCTAAAGAAAAGAAAAAAAATAAATGGCAAAATTATAATTTGTAAAGAAAACTTTTAGTTTTAAAATCGTCGAAAAGTAAAACATTGATAATCTACAGAAAAAAACATAGCAATGTGAAGTAAAGAACAGTATCAAAGATTTAAACAAAGGCAAACTGACGAAAATAAGACATGTAGAGATATAAAAATCAATCAATCAATTCATTTTATTCAATACTTAAAAATAAGTTACAATGCTACAGTTATGTACATATAGTATAACCAACAATAGATTTAAATTCAAAACAGAAACAAATAAGACAAGATATATTTATTTTTATTACAAAAAAAACAAAGGAAGAAGAAAAATCGAAAGAATTAATTAAAAGGGTATCACCAATTTATTTTTACTCTACCATGTAATTAATCAGTATTTTTTTAAATGATTTGGATATTCTTACAAGTCATAATTTCATTAGACAATGCATTAAATTCTTTTAAACAATTATAAAACAATGAATTCATAGTTCTTTTAGTATTCATTTTTCTGAAATGAAAATTATTTTTATTTCTGGCACATTTACTACAGTGAACTACACTATTTAACTTTAAGAACAGATCTAAATATTTAGGCACGAGACCTTTAATGATTTTGAAGATAAAAATCATTGTAGATGTTTTACTGACTGTCACTGTAACATATTTAACATTTTTACAACAGATGTTCTTTAATTACATCTTAATATTATTCTCATTCCACGATTTTGTAGTTTTTAGTGTTGCTTTAGATATATTATCAACAAAATAGGGAATTGAGTTTCAGTAATCAAAATGTGACCGGATAATAGAATTAAAAACTGTGATTCTAGCTTTCATAGAAATTGATTTAGCTACTCTAGATAAGAAAGTTTTTTAAAATTTTGTTTTTAATCATTTTTAAATGCTCTTTACAATTTAAGGTATCATCAATAACTACTCCCAAATACTTAAAAGAATTCACAATTTAAATTCTTTCCCTTTCAATAATCAAATCAATACTCCTCCATCAAGCTGGCAGTGAAAGGTTAGCGGAATCAAAAAAAATACACTCGAATTAGTTGCCAAAGAAACGATTTAGTTGCTCATACCGGTCACGAGAAATCGCGAATAGCGCTATCTTTATATAAAGGTTGCGGAAAAATTTGAACAGTTAGCGAAATCGAAAAAAACTACACTCAAATTAGTAAACCGATAACAATTTTTTTGCTCCTGTCATCTTGACACCCGGTTTCTTAGTGTTCAACACTGAATAGAATTTGTTGCTGCTCGGGAAATTGATACGTAAGGTCCATTGAGTCAGCAGCAAATTTGCAATTGAAAATCGGCCAGTTTTTTAACATTTTACAATTTTTCTCGTTACTGCTCCTTTAACACACGGTTTCTCTGTATTAAGAGGGTGAATGGTATTTGTTGCTGTTCGGAATATTGATAAGAGGTTACGAGTTACCAACAAAATGGCAAGTTATTCATTTCACTAACTTTGTTTTAATATTTCCTCTACCTTTATATAAAGCTAGCGGTATTCGCGATTTCTCGTGACCGGTATGAACAACTAAATCGTTTCTTTGGCAACTAATTAGCTAACCTTTCAATGCCAGTATTGATGGACCTCAATAGTTAAAAGTATTAACATATTTCAGTTTAAAAGGATTTGCTATAATTAAAGCTTTAGTTTTTTTAACATTCAATTTCAATCTATTAATATTTAGAAAGGTTCCTATTTTTTTTAAATTCTATTCATTTTATCAATTGCATCGTCTACCGAATCGCTGCTTATTGCCAGAAGAGTATCATCTGCATATAAATGAAAAAATACACAGTCAATTTCAGAGTAAATATCGTTTAGGTATAGAATAAAAGTAGTGGACCAATAATTCTTCCTTGTGGAACTCCAATATTTATATCTTGCTCACCAGAGGTGGTGTTGTTAATTTTAACTTTTTGGTTCGGTTCAATTGCTATTAATCCATTTTAACACTATTATTTTAATTTTTCTTGTTTCGAATGGTCTTTGTAAACCAATAAAAACCGCAATAATATACTTTCCTTCAACAATTGAAATGCTCCAGTTTGTTAATATAAGTTGTAAGGCAGTCTCACATGAGTGCTCACTTCGAAAACCCGATAGATAACCTTTGAAAATATTATTATCCACATACTCTACAATTTGTTTATATACTGCATAGTCTAAAACTTTTTCAATAGTTGGAACTGTGTTTATTGGTCTAAAATCTGTATCTTGAATAGACTTTTTTATCTTTGGGATTGGTATTACAATTGTTGTTTTAAGTTTTTGAGGTAAAATACCTTTTTCATATTGACTACATTAAAATGAACCCACAAGTATCAAATACATTTTTAAGTATTTTAGTATTCATGAAATCATATATATGTCCATTGTTACTAAGATTTGAGACAATCTTTTTTAAATCTTTAATAGTTACTTCCTGAAAAGTACTAAGTTTTGAATGTATTTCTTATTCTATAGTAATAACATTGCTTTTATTAGTATTAAAAATATTGATGCATTCTTAAAAGTCCTATCTTAACTTCTATTTAAATTTTTCAGTGTTTTCCACATTAGTTTAGAATTATTCATGTGGGCATCAATCGCATTTGATTTTTAATTTTTAAAATACTTGTAACCTAATTCCGCTACAGTTTAAATTAATTCCACAGATTTTTTCATTAATATTATGACATAATTTAAATGCCTTATATGTATTATCATGTATCATGACCTAATCTTTTACTCATTTCATTATATTAATTTCATGAATTACTGCAAGATTTCATTAGGGTCAGTTAAATTAACCGGCCATTGATATTTAATTAATTTTAAGTTTATTTGATCAAAAATATATTCATTTAAAAGTCTATTATTAGAAGATCATGATCCTTGATTTTTGGAGTCTTGTGCACTCTGGCTACTATATTCGAGACATTCATTACCTAGAAGAAGACTATTAAAAACTCACAAAAGAGTAAGTGTCAAAAATGAAAAACAAAATGAAAAATTTAAAACTACTAAAAGATGGAATAAATACATGAAGCAAAGAATGGAAATTTCATAATTGACCATGATATAGTGATTAGATAACAAAAATTCACGAAATAAATCAAAAAATTCATAATCAATGTATAAAACAAAATAAAAAGAAAACTCAAAATATAACATAAGAGGCCTAATAAATAAATTTATTTTACCTGGAGTGGAAAATCCATATAATTTGTTGTTATTAGGAAATTCAGGACATTTATTCTCTACAAACCATCGACTATCTACGACTGCTTCGAAAGACACTGAACCTGAATTTTTGTATTTCTTATAGTCACTAATTGGTAATATGTTATTAATATCAGGAACACCTGCATTTCCCAATTCTTGAAAATAAGCTCCAGTTTCAGTTAACCTGAATTGATTAAATTTTCCAGCTGACGCAAGATTCCTATTGTTTTCATATTTTCTTAAAGTATAAATTAGAATAAATTATCTAGTTTTGATTTAGAGAAAAAAATATATACTTACAAAGGAAAATTGTGATATATTTTATACCGATATCCTACTTTCAAATGTAAAATTATTTCCGTATAAGTCGAACATAATGTCAAGAACGTTTTCTTCCCAGAATTACTTCCAACTTCTAAATACGTTTCTGTTTTATTACCAGCACTTAGACGTATCTGAAATATATATTTTAAATTAAATTAATAATATAGGGTGCGTAAAGAAAAAAGTACTTTTATAAGTTTACTTTACAAATATTCTCTATAATGGATCTATTACTGAACATCACATTAAACATGATAACCACAGTTAATCGAAAAGTAAACTTTTTTAACAATGTTTTATATAAAAAATAGTTTTATGTCTAACTTTGCTGTAAACTATCACAAAATGGCACCAGAGCTGGGCATAACACTGCACTAAAGTACTCATGTGTAGCTTTAAAAAGTACTCATAAGTATTTGAGTATGAGAAATTATATAAGTACTCAAATTTTAGAGAGGACTCGTGAAAAATGAGTAACGAATATGAGTATTTCAAATAATTCTTAGACTCCAGTTAGAGTAAGTCAGCAACTGAGTCTCACTTACTTTCTAATTTAATTTAAATTTATATTCTTCCAAGTAGACCTTAATTTAATTTTCATCCAGGTACTTGTATTTACAATATGTATCGTGAATAATAATAAATTTTCAAAATTCAATTAATGTACATGAATGGATTCGTATTTGTAATTATTAAATTTTTTTAAACAACATCATGACATTTTAAAAATATCAGACCTAAAAAGTACTACAGTACAAACTGTTTGACAAAATATAAAACGTAAAATGATAGTATGACACTACATACAGGACAAGCTAAGATTTGTTTAAGTGCGAGTCGGTACTTGTATACTCGTTATTCGTCAGCTGTAGAAATCAGAAGTAATGAGTACTCTAAAATGAAAATACTCGAAATTTTCTCGAGTTCTGAGTACTGTCAAAATATGAGTACTTTGAGTTCAGTTTTGAGTACAATTTACTTGAGTAGGTACTGCCTAGCTCTGAATGGCACACATGCACCTGACAGTATCTTACTTCAAATTTGAATTAAAAGGTTTTTAAAAATATATATATACTTACGGTACTTTTTTTATATAGTACAATTTCTTCAGTAAAATCAAAATTTTGTTCTGGCGGATTTTTACCAAATAAACATTTTTTCCTTTCCAAGGAATGTACAATAATAATATCCTTAATATCAACTAATAAATATTCAAAATTTGGTACGTCACTGCTACTATAAATCTCTGTAATAATTTTATAATCTTCAAATAACACATAACAACTTTCAGTAAAGTCAGCATTCGATTCTTTATTAGTAACAAAAACTTTCATTGTATGTAAATGATCATTAATCATTAATAAACCATATGTGACGTCTATATAAAGAAATCCAAATAAAATGGATGTCTTTTTTTGTTTTAGACGGATTCCAAAGAACCATTTTTGATATTCTTCAAATTTTTTTGTATGTGTCTCAATAGATTTATACTCATTTATTGTTTCAATATCTATATGGGATATAATACTGTTACATATTCCTCTTTGAGGTTTTTTTCCTTGTGTTTCAATCAATTTTTCAAAAAGAGATTTAGTAACCAATTCTTTTAATTCACTACTTTCAAATTTAAAATTTTTCTCCAACGTATTTAAAGTTTTATGAATGAATATCACATCAATAGGAGATAATTCGTTATTTTTTATTAATTCAGTTAAAAAGTTTGGAGTGTAATTTACATTAAAATCTCCTTTTAAAATGGTCTCTATACAAGCTACAAAAGTGTTTGAAGACCTATATAAATCTTTAACGTGGACTTTACATTGTAGTTGTGGTAAATTAGTTTTTTCTCTGAAAGCTTTAAGAAAACTCATATGAATAATAAATTTTTTATCAACTTCAAAATAACCATAATGTGGATCTACTTTAGTTACTAAGCCCTACAAATAAAAAAAAAACATAAAAAAAGAAATGAGAAAAAAAATGTACTTTACCTGACACTCCATATTACTAATAACGTTGTATTCAGACAACGCTAATAACTATAAAACTAACTAAAAGAAGACACAAAAAACTGAGTTTAAAAATATATCTTTAACCGAAAACGAACTTCAACTTATTTTTTATATATATTCTTCTTCTTCTTCCTTAATTTAATAGCCTAAACTGTCATGGGTATTTGGCCACTTGCAATTTATTTTTTGTAAAGGCCGAGACTATACAATACACACACGTTAACCTGCGGATAATTTCAGAAATTAACCACACGTTAAAACATTAAACTTGCTTATCTGATCTAAAAAAAATATTTATTTTATTAAAAGAAGAGTAAAGGAGCTATGAGAGTTCTATAATCAAAAGCCTCATTTTTATATGTAAATCTCCATAAGAAAATCTAAGGTCCGTTCTGGCAATTTTGGCTCAAAAAGTGGAGGGGGTAACGTGGAGTTGAATACATCACAGACGGCTACAAAGGTCTACAGACGTCTACAGAAGACGTACTTCAGACGCCTACAGAGATCTACAGATCACCACAGACGTCTACAGAAGACGTACTTCAGACGTCTGTAGACCTTTGATTTATTCAACTCCGTGTTACCCCCTCCACTTTTTGAGCCAAAATTGTCAGAACGGGCCTTAGATTTTCTTATTGAGATTTACATGTAAAAATGAGGGTTTTGATTGTAGAACTCTCATAGCTCCTTTACTAAGAAGTCTCTACTGTCTAAATCTAGCCTGTGTATTTAAAAAAAATATTAAAAGAAGTCTTGACTATCTAAATCTAGCCTCTGTTTAAAAAAAATTAAGGGCCATATGGGATTCGATCCCCGGGCCCACTGCACCATTAACGGGCACCATGTCACGCGGCTACCAAAGCTCATGTTTAAATATCTTCAAACTTATCATTTGTGTGGGTATTTTCTAAAATTATTCACAGCTTAACATGTGGCTAGTCACAGTGTTTTGTAAAACAGAAGGGAATATATTCCGGGGAGCATCTGGGCGTCTAGACTAATCCATATAGGACCATACAACAAAGGTCACTGCTGAACATGATGGCGGTGGTTTAAACTCTTCGACTTAACCTCACCACCCAAAATGGCCAAAAACCGCCTTCGAAATGGAATGAGGATACGCCATACCAATAAAACCTGCGTCACCCACAGTTTTGGAGAATTCTGAACACGATTGCGGTGGTTTAAACTTTTTGCGAGTTGACCACCTCCCCTAAATGATCACAAACAACCCCCTAAAGGTGTAAAGAGCGGATATGCCGTCTCATACCGACCAAACCTGCGTAGCCACCGTTTTCGAGGATGCTGATACTGGGTCTTCTCCCCGATACAAAATAACCTCTCAAACGTTCAAAAACATTTCTTTTTACATCCGGTTTTATGAAGTACATATGTTTACGCAGATCATTGAATAATTTATTTTAAAATCACGTTAAAGGAATTATTAAAAAGAACTATAATTTGTATAAAACAGCATTAGGTTAGGTTTATTTTTATTGAAAATATATATAGACGAACGAGCAAACACAAGTCTACATTTAAAATTTCTGTGAGTCACAGAGACAGTATTGCAGTTTTCAATAAATTGTATTTGCTAACATTTAGATCATAAACTACCAATATCTACTAAATTATAAACTGAATTCCACTAAAATCTATAGTTGAATATTACATCAAGAAACCTGTGTTACGTTTTTTTGTGCCACCCTGTATTTTCACTATTCCTCTACTCAAAATATTTTAATCTCATACTCGCTTGATATTCCCTTCTTATTTCTTCGCGTCATGTCCCTCTCTTCTCTTGGTATTCCTATAAAATATCTTTCCCATGCTAATAATATGTTCTCTTTGCCTACTCAGTCAAAATAACTGACTTTATATCGTTCGTGTCGCTTACTGAAGATTTCTTCTTTTTTTCTCCCCCTCATCTTATAGGGATTTTTTCCTGGGCTAAGAAGTTTTTCCTGGGAATTATTTTTTTTCCTCTGGACCTCGTTTTTCCTTTGGACCAAGTTTTTTTTTCTCTGGACTACAGTTTCTTCAATTTTTTCCTTTGGACCAAGTTTCTTGGACTAAACTTTCTTCAGTTTTTCCTTTGGAGCAAGTTTCTTGGACTACAGTTTCCTTTGGAGAAGGAAGACAAGAAAAAAAACCTCAAGAAAAGCCAAGTTTTTTTTAAAGAAAAAGTAAAAAAATCTCTGGAACCTCATTTTCTACGAAATAAACAAATATAACGTTTAATTTCCTTAACCCAAAAAAAAAGAAAGGGTGGATTTTGAAATATATCATAGTTTTTTTGTCAATTGTTTCTAATTACACAAAAAAATCAATTTGACTGGCGTCCAAAATTTTTTTTTATTTATTATATTCTACTTCTGATATATTTCAAATTCTATTCGTGGAACGAACCCATAATATAAAGATTTTAGCTTAATCACATTAATTATTTATTATGAACAAAATAAAGTATCGTTTCACCTGGAATCATCATCCGGTGTGTATTCAATGATCTGTGAACATATGATTCATTTTCTCTTATCCTGTGCACTTTATAGACTCATATCAAAATGGCCGTTTAAGAAGTAAGTTTGCTTTGAGGAGAAGATCCAGCACCACCATCATATGTTCAGCATCCTCGAAAACTGGGGGTGAAGCAGGTTATGTCGGTATGATAGCGAATCTGTTTTTCACCTCTTTCAGGGTTTTTTTTCTGGCCGTTTAGGGAGTGGTGTTAACTCGGGGAGCTTAAACCGCTGCCATCGTGTTCAGCATCCTTGAAAACTAGAGGGGACGCAGGTTTTGTCGGTTTGAGATGGTGTATCCGCATTAACCCCTGGCAATTTTAGCTCTTTTTAGGGGGTGCGGTTAACTCCGGAGGAGTTTAAACCGCCATCGTGTGCAGCATCCTAGAAAACTGTGGAGAGAATCAATCTCGTTAGGCTCTGATATATTTACTTTTCGAGGTTTTTTCCAACTCACAAAAATGGACAGAGAAGCTTTTTTGTGTGTAAGTTTGTGTAATTTAACAAAATTTACATTTATAATGGAAATTATAATTTATTTTACACAAATAGGTTTTAAAGCAATGGTAATATATTAACAGATAAGCCCAATCACCATAAAGCAATTGATCGTTATGAAATCACTTAAAAAAGGCAGCTAATTTTATTCTTTTTAATAAACCTGTGATAATTTTATTAATATTAATTATTATTTCTTTATTGAAATCTAGATCAATTAAAATGTCTTATTTAACGATTTTATTGAAAACTGGAGGGGACGCACGTTTTGTCGGTTTGAGACGGTGTATCCGCATTAACCCCTGGCAATTTAGCTCTTTGTAGGGGGTGCGGTTATTTTTATCTAATTTCTCATCAAAAAGGGTAGTTTACCTGTTGCGTAGCAATAAGTGTCAAACACACATACAGACACAGTTAAGGAAAGTTTAAATAGCAAATAAAATAAGTATCTACACTTTTGTCGCATTTTTTAAAATTATTTCTAGTCTTTTAGATATAGACCAAATATAGCAGTGCTAGCGTATTATTTACCTGTCTTCGACATTTCTGTGAAAGGATCTTGGCAATGTTATTGTCCAATATAAACTCCCATATATTAACAGTCTAAAAGTTTGCTAGTACTTTAACTGTTATTAGAATAGTATGAATTCAGAAAGCCCTATTAATGTAGGGGGAAATTGAACTACATATAATCTATTAGCGAGTCTGACCGACTCACTGTCTTTGGTTGAGGATTAAAATAGCTTGTAATATTTATCTTCCAGTATTTTTTAAGAATGTAGGTATCAATATCAATGTTATGTCTAAAATGACAAATTATCTGAATTTTGTCCTTTATATAATAATAAATAAAACTACATAGTTCTAATTAATATCTTTTCTTTATTTATAAATAAAATTTATTTAAAGTTATTATTTCCTAGCAATCATAATTAACAAAAAAAATTGTACAAAATTATAGCATATTTATAAGGCACACACTTACAATTATAAATGCACATCGTTATGTAATAACAGATTAAGAGACATTAGTTGAAAGTATAAGTAAATAAAGAAGGGGTAATCCTATCCAACACTTCTAGTAATTATTTAATCAATTATGTTTTTAATAAAAGAACTTTTTTAATTGAGAAGCAATTTTCGATTTTCTCAAAATCACTAAATAAATGAATATAGTTCGGTTAATCTATTGAAGATTTTCACTCCATTTTCAATTTTCTTGCTTAATTCGTTAATATATACCAACGTTCGCATATCCATTAATATAATTGTATTTACAGAAAAAGATTGTGCAATGAATGCAAACTAATCGGAAGTGGATAACTATAAGTCAGACACAGTGTACATCAGTCAAATTCGTTTATGACTGTTTAATTATAAAATTTCATAAAGTTGTGTTTTTTGGGCTTCACAGGAAGAGTATTATTATTATATTTTTATGACATCAAAAGTTTTTACTAAAAATGTTTAGTAAAATATTTAAAAAAATACTAGAATAGTGTATCATATCACATAATTTATAATGAGCAATAAAAGTATGAAACTTAAAGTTAACGGATATAATTGTATAACAATAACCGACAGTAAATAGAACGTTAATTAACGCTAAAGGTTCAGTATAGTGATCGGCCGATACGGATTTTTTTGCCGATACCGATATATTATTCGTATCGGCATCACAATTTTAAAAGATCTGTAACTAAGCAATATACGCTGATATAAGTAAAAAGTGAAAAACGGCAATACTTTGCCGTAACTTAAGAGTTTTCGAAAAATCAAAGGTAAGAAAATAAATTTTATATAGGTATTTACCTTATATACTACAGTGTATATTGTATAAGTAGCGGGAAAGTAAAAATAGGTCAAAGATTAATATCATTTTTGGGATTTTTAATGATGCTGAATCGAGTGCCGCTGTTCGTTTGTCTCTATCTCTCACCATTCTCGAGTTGAATCAGGCTAACAGACGGACGGACTGACAAAACCGTTTTATAAGAGTTTTTTTTTATTCGAAAACTTTAAAATTTTCAGTAGTGCCAAAGCTGTAAGCAAATACTGGCCTGGCATTGACGCGGACGTAATATAAACAAATTTCGGTAATTATCCGGCCGCCGGAGTTATTTCCCGTTTTACGAAAAGTGTACTGTAGTACTTATCGAATAGTGTAGAGTGTGCGGTATTTTCATTTTTCCGATTCATGTAAAAATATATAGGGGAAAATAGTGATAACTAATAAAATAGTTCATCTTCAATATGCCGACATATTGATAAATTTTGGCTATACAGATAATCGGCAAAATTTGCCGATATGCCGATATTTATATCTGTATCGGCCGATAACTAGTTTAGTAAGTAAAGGTGTTGGACATGTGGAATAAAACATATTGTCCATTTCTTAGCGTTAGTAACTATTCTATCTACTGGCTGTAGGACATATAAATTGGAAACCATGAAAAAAATTAATCAAAACCAATACTGTTAAAATAATAATTTAACTATGGGAATGGTAAAATTATGTAGAAAAAATATTCACCATAAATATATCGTTAATGGCTCATAAAAAAATAATATATTAATTAAAGACATGGATGTAAGAATCAGACGTTTATCGATATATTTTTTTTTTACATGAATAATAAAAAGTTAGGAAAAAAGTCTGAATCTTGGTCATATTATCAATTTTTTACACAATTTGTATTTCTTGGTACTAAAATACTTCAGTTTAGAGGAATAAAAGGCTACACCGATTAAATAGTCTTAGAAAAAATAAAATTACTAAAATAGAGTCGCATAAATTAGTTTAGCAACAAAATAGCAGTGTGAAAAAATATCTCGATACATTTCCATATAAAAGAACTCTGTCAAATTTATTAATAAATTTGGATGACGATAACTTTCCATATTTCGTAACAAGATTTTTTTGTGTTAACAATTCCTTCATTTGACAAAAACTTTAAACATTTATTTCAACAAATGCAAAGTTAAATATCATTCGTAAATATTAATTTGTGTGAACAAAAAATCAGTTTTTATCGACCTAACCAAAATCTCGATTATATTACCAGAATGTCCAAAAACTCAATTTTGTTACCAAAATATCGATATTTTTATGCTCAATAGCTAGTTTCTAGTTTTTTCAACTTTTGTACACTCATTTGTTTTTAGCCTAAATTTGCCACCTAGTGCACACTTGTTATTATGTTTACTTCAAAGGGGGGTTTTAGGCGGGGCCAATGGCTGGATTTAAATTAAATTCTTGTACAAATAAAATCACAAATCTTAAAAATCGTCTAAATTATCGTGCTATTTTGTATCTCAATTTTCATTAAAATAAACTAAAAAAATTAAACGAATAATAAAACTCAAAGTCATACCACATACATTGTTGGATTACAATTAGACAATTAGTTGCAAAAAGTGTGCTTACAGTCAGAACGAAGAAAATATTCATTATGATGGTATGAGAAATAACAAATCACATTATAACATTATAAAAAATCAAACAAATTAATTAAAAAAATTTAAATTGGTAGTTGAAAACTTTAACCATTAAAAACTCCAAACTACCAATTTAAATTTTTTTAACTAATTTGTTTGATTGTTTATAATGTTATAATGTGATTTGTTATTTCTCATACCGTCATAATGAATATTTTCTTCGTTCTGACTGTAAGTACACTTTTTGCAACTAATTGTCTAATTGTAATCCAACTTTTTTTATATTTGTATTGTAGGCCTGATGATAATTGACCACATTTGATCTATGGATAATCTTTTGTTTTTGTTAAAAAAAATTAAATTCAGGTAATGCCAAGGCATAGAATATCAATTTTCCTTTTGTTTGGCTTATGAATTATTTAAAATTTTGTGAAAAACAAGAAATTTTTGCATTAAAAGCAAATTATTGGAGAAAAATTAGTCCCAAATTTCAAAAAAACTCAAATTTACTTAATTCGTTTCTGGAAAAATGCATTTTTGCTTTTTTACAAAAATTTGTTCGAAATTGTCGAAAAAATAATTGAAATTTTATAGAAAACTAGATTAGAAATTCAGAATTGCAATACCAATTTACCACTAAAAATAGTTTCATATTTACTAACTTAAAACTACAAAAAAAACATTACAAAATCATCTTTCTAAACTATAAAAAATGTCTTTCTATATGGACAATAACCATAAATCTTGACTCTTTTTATACAAAAAAATATGTGAGCGGCGTACGCTGATAAGCAGGCAAATGAGACTTCTAAAAAATCATACAACTTATAATTCTCCAGTTTTGAAACCGGAAGTCGCAGATACTTGAAACAAGGTAAGCTGAGTCCATTACCGTTGTCAATTTGTCTCTATCTGTTGTGGTTCCTGAGTTATAGGGCGGACAGACAGACGGACAGAGCCGTATTTTAAGACTTTCTTAGAAGTCTAAAAGCTTAATAACAACCGAATTCGAATATTATTTATTAGTTGCTAGAATATTCATTAATGTTAAAGGTCCAGTAACTAAAGGTAGTTAGAATAAAACATATGTCCAAAAATTGTCACAGTCTAAACACCATTACCGTTAGTTAGCGTTAGTGACTGTATCGGCTGTAAATATTCATATTTTGCATGTATCAAAAAATTTATGATCACTTTGCAGTTCTAGACTATTTAGTAATTAAGTAATTTTATCTAAGGTTATTTAATTGGTTCACAATGTAAAAAATGGCCATTTTTTCCCGGGATGTAAATAATTATTTGTAAAACAGGTACTACGTAAATAAATTTGAACTATTGACAATAATTAAAAACAGGTACTTAGCTAATTAAATACTGGATGATATATATTTCATATATGTTTCGAATAGGGTATTTGACAGTATTAATAATACATTCTGAAATATTGTCAATATGATAGATTAGATTAGTTTCCTTTTGAATGAAATGGGTTAAAATTTAAATAAAAAATAATTAAAAAAAATTCAATTTTAAGCAGCTTGTCACGTGAATATGAATGCGGGACGTCACAATCAGTAAACTAATTTATTAAGTGAACAACATTTCTATTAAGAATAGAAGCTGATTTCATAAAAGTAGACAGTGAAAATTTGCCTAGAATGGTGGAAAGCTTCTTCACATTAAATTCTGAAAGTTTTAGATCCATTTTAATAGAAAAATATCGTCAATAATTAAAACACAAACGCATGAAAGATTATTCAAAACGATACTAAAATAGACGTTACATCTTTGTTTACTGAGTAGTGACGTACACGTGTTGTTAATGAGCGTTTTGAAAGCAAATTTTGAACTGTTAGAGCACGTTTCCCAATATTTGTTTAATATTTCGTCAAATACCTTATTGAAATTAAAATAAAAATTGTCTAAGAAACTTATAACAGTGAGGATCATAAGTGTTACACCCTTATCTAACTCGTTACTGGTCTCTTGTTAGGAAAATCGCCGAGACAAATCAACCTTTCATTTCTACAATATACATTTTCGTATGAATAATTTACTCCTAATTTTCTCCCTTACTGGAGGGGAGCAACACTTACGAAAAATTTAAAGGAGAGCAACTAAAATAACACTAACCTTATCTGTTATTACAATAAATGTTCAAAATGTTCCCTGTAGATCTCCTGGCAAAGTTTCTTGAGTAATTGTTGACATTGAGTTTCTTATATTTTCGATTTTAGGTAATCCCAGAGAAAAAAATCTAAAGGAGTTAGATCTAGTGTTCTAATTGATCTTCCCCAGCAGTTGATCGCCCAGAACGTTTTTTATTATGCACACTTCCGTTCTAATATTTTTTTTTCCACTAACTGTTTGAAATAATGTCTATCAATAGGGTGATCTGGCAAATAAGTATCACTTCACGTCTGAACCAAAACCTACATCATTATGGCCGAATTTTAATTCTAAGGATGAGTGCGCAGTTGAATATAGCATAAAACCCCCTTTCAAATGAGCTATCACTAACTACCCCCTGCTAATTCAATTTTTGGAAAGGGTTGCACTCCTTCCAGTAAGGGATGAAATTAGGGGTAAACGATTCATACAAAAATGTACATTGTATGATGCTCACTATATAATGGAGTTTGTAATTAGTACCTAAATATCATCTAGGTCGGAAACATTTAATAAATGATGAGAATAAAGAGAATTCCAGTCCCTTTCAAAAACTGCCTGCAATTGGCTGCGAATGGTTGTGTGAGTGACGTTTCTGTCGAGTAAAGGATCGTATAAAACAAATGCTACTCCCGCGGTATCGGTGAAATAATCGCCTGACCAATTCGACGTGCCTATATAAGCGGTATTGTCCGTCACCATGTACTTGTTGTGATTGACACGCGCGAAAGGAATTTTTGCTTGTTCTTTGTTGGCCGGTACGATAAAACGACGCTGAAAAAAAAAACAAAATCATTCCAATTCGAATTTTGAAATTGTTTAAGATTAAAATGTCGATTACTAATGGATTAAAATTAAAAAAAATTAAGGTTATTACTTCAAAGATTTAACATTCACTTTACTATCAATAAAAAAATTGGTTTTACATGAACTATGTAGTTTTGTACTAGAATACAAACACAAAGTAGAAAGACCGCATCTACAATCATAACGCAGACAATTTTTTCTGTGTTTAAAATATATCCTGTAAAATCACAGTCTAAACGTCATTATTATTACCTTTTTTTACTAATTTGTACTTATGAAATATTTTAATTTATAAAAATTTTTTATAATACATTTTGCAGATATTTCCAAATTTCGGAATTGTGCCAACAATAGTAAAAGTCTAAACTTATAAATTAGTCAGTCGTTTTCTTCCAACCGATGCCGATGGTTATAGTAATTATATTTGGTTTATCAATTAAATAATTCCAGGTTAATTTAAAAAATAAATTTCATGTTTTGTAATGCCTATTTATTAAATATGTAATTCTTTTAAAGTAAATTTCATGTATTGCACAAAAATTTAGTCTCAACCTTAACATATTTATTATCAACTTATTTTAATGTAACTAAAGGTTACTATAGTCAACATTTAAAAAGAAATATTGATTAAATTTTTTACCTGCAGAATATTAACCAGTCGTGTTATATTTAGGAAGATTATTTCCCGCCAAAATTAAATTAATTTGGATAAGTAAATTACAAAAAACTTTATTAACAGAACACAAATATTAAAGTGATTATATCACTCATACTGTCAGTAGATAGAACGTTCATTAACTTTAACGGTTCTGTAACTAACGACAATGACGTTTAGATTGTGATTGTACAAGAAATCAACTTGTAAAGTTTTATTCTAAACGTCGATGCCTTTACTTACTGAATCTTTAAAGTTAATGGACGTTCTATCTACTGACAGATAATGTAATAATGTCCTATACTGTTACTTGATTAATAATCGATAATCATTCACCATGTACTTGACTAATAACAGATAATCACACTTCGTACATTTAATGCTAAAAATCTAGTAGGTAAGCTGTCATCTTTGTCATTGCTTTTGTACTGTAAATTATTGAGTTGTCAAATTTTTAAAATGTCATTAATTATACAACTCTTGGACCTGCGGACTCGTGAAATTAATATTTGACAACACGTTACGTGAAATAACTTATGCGATTATCGATAGTCACGGTGCCACTCGTTGTATTATATATGACAATTTCTTTAGAGAAATAGTCGCTGATAATTGATTCCGATTGGTCTGAATTTTAAAAATTGTGACATTTCGTTGTTTAATTAATATAAAACAAGGGAAATAATCCTCATGGAAATATTCACCTAGAATAGTCACTGTACGTAGCTTCAGAGCAGTCTCTACTTTCAAAGAAATTAAACATCAAGTTTGACATATAAATTAAAAATAAATCGGTTCGGGAATATCTCATTAGATTCAATTGACGAAGGATAATGAAATAATCTTCCAAATACCACTCGAACTGAATAAATTAGCGGAATTCTGACAGATTATTAATTGCAAGTTTGGTCTCGTCAAATTGACAAACTGCACACTTGAAAAATAGCGTTAAATGTAATTGACGACGAGATAGTTAGGATAAAATAAAGATGGTTCATTAAATAATCTTACAAATACCACTCGACCTGAATAAATTAGCAGCAATTTATTCAGTTCTTACCTTTAAATATTACCTGAAGGTATAATTAATATGTTTAGAAATTTTGATCCAATTCTTAATAGATAAAACTTTCATGATGTAATTTTAAAATTTCCTAATTTTTGTTTCTTTTTAATTAGGATATTGTAAACAAAATTTCCGAACTTCATTTTCTAAAAATATGCTGTACAGATACGTCTAAACTTTTTTTATTTTCAATTTTTTTGTAAAAAAAAATAAATGTTATACAGTCACAATCTAAATGTCATTATTTTCGTTTCAAATTTTTTTCTGTAAAAAAAATAAATACATGTTATACAGTCACAGTCTAAAAGTCATTATTTTTTATTTTCAACTTTTTTCTGTCAAAATAAATAAATGTGATACCGTCACAGTCTAAAAGTCATTATTTTTTATTTTCAACTTTTTTCTGTCAAAATAAATAAATGTGATACCGTCACAGTCTAAACGTAATTATTTTTTTTATTTTCAATTTTTTTCTGTAAGATAGAAAAATGTAATACAGTCACAGTCTAAACCTCTGATTTTTTCGTTAAAAAATGATAAAATGACAGTTTAAGCATTATTATATGTATTGAACTTCAATAGAATTAATTTTTAGATTTTAACTACATATATGCTTTTATTGAATTTTAGTTATAAAATTTGTTAAATAATAATGAATACAAAATTATTTGTAGAGAAGAAAAAAATATAGATTTTTTACTTACCACTTCAATACTGACACCTCGATAAGCATTATTGATATTAGCCAACGAGCGTAAGAAATAATCTTCCGAAGGTCTGGAATTATTCCACCAACTAATCAATAATTTAACTTTGACCTTATTTTCTATTGCCGCGACTTTCAAAGCGTCATCGATAATTGGCCAGAATTTCACTTTTGGAGTATAGATCATTAAAGGAAAATAATCCATTACGGAGATGTAAATGAATCTTTCGGCATGTTGTATGACGGTTTTTATTGCATCGATATCGTTCGTTCGACCTGAAGGATTGAAAGGTAACGGCGAACTCTACACAAAATTTCTTATATGAATATTTCAATATTTTAGTTGATATGTATGTACTTACGGAAAAATATATCTGGAATGACTCGTTATGATAATCTAGTGTCATTGGATTTTGAGAATTGAATTGTGTTGACAAATTTGATGGCCACGATGGAGGTATTTTAGCTCCATCTACTCCCATAGCCCAATACACCTAAAATAAAAAAAATTATATATAATTTAATTTTGGCTTATAAATACTTTGTGTTGGTTATTGTATTATTTCAAAGTTCTTGTTTTGTATTATTATATAAAACTTTACATTATAAAACTATCTATTTCTTCATTCCTATTTATCTTAAACCTATCTTTGCACCTAAAACCATTTTTTTTATTCTTTGATCAAACACATATTTGTGTGAGTGGCTTTAATTTACCGCACAAAGATACGTAAAAGCAATTGACCTTCTAGCTTTTATTTTCTTTGATTCATTTTAAATACAATTATTAATTTAATCAGCATAAAAAATGTGAAACATTTTTTGTGAAGTCAGTGACCCGATCAATTGGAATTACTTTCAATATTTAATAAATATATAATTAAATGAGAGCTCTAGTTCAGCCCCTAAGATTGTTTTAAAAATTTATTAATTTAATTGTGTGACCAACCAACCCCTGGTATACCATTATTATTTTTTCAAGTAATTTTAGAGATATAACCAAAATGCATATTTAAAGTGTTTTGTTTCGTCTTACTTGTTGTTTTTCTTAAGGCACTTTGTTTATATTGTCAAAACTCATTATTTTTAAGTATATTTTATTTCGTCTTCATTTCCATTTTTCTCAAGATACTTTAGATGTCTGTGTTTATAGAAAAACAAATAGTAAATGGTCCCAACCAGCAGAAAAGACCAGTCAAAAATCAAATTTCAAACTAACAACACGTCACCGAAGATCCTGTATTCAGCGCAGAGACGACGACGTCGATAATTTCGACAGACAGTGTAGCGTCGTAACAATAACTTTGACAATTTGAAAGAACTTTTTATTACATATAAAATATATCGAAATTTAAACAAATATAAAGTAAACAAAAACTAGCGTCCATCCCGCTGACTGATGTGTTACCAGACCGTAAACTTTTTTCGTATCAGATCACGTACAATATAAGATTATAAAAAACGTGTAAAAGGAGGCAAAAACCGGACAAAGTGGAGAATCATTATTAATAACTATAAAGCTAAGAATTCAAATACTCAAAAAAAATTGAGATACAGTCACAGTCTAAACATCATTATTATTAATTTTTTTCTATACAATATTGTATTACAAACTTATTGATTTAATATATAATAAATAGGAATAAAAAAACTGAAGAAATATTAAGAACTATGAAGCCCAGTGAATTCAAATATTAAAAAAAATTATATTTAATTATTTAATATAATAATTTTTTACTTTGTAATAAACTTGAAACAATTAAATATCTATACTCATACTTACCTCAAATATTTTTTCAACATCATTAGCTAAACATGAACAATTTCGAATGACAATGCCCATTTCCTTCACCTACAATGAATAATGAATGAACATAAAATAATTATATATATTTATTGATCTAATGGGACTATTTACTCCAGACGCTTCTAGTAAATCGTCTATAATTATATTTATTGATTGTATATTCATACAAACAAAAAATTTAAAAAATCAGAGTAAAAAAATAATAATTAATTTACATTTATCGGGGTTTAAAACCTTAATTTTACCCTTGACCCATTTAAACTGATATCAATAATTTCCAGCAATTGGAAAATAAACGTGTATACGAAATGTTTACAGTAAAACTCTTATTTAATGAAAAATCAATTTTGATGAAAATCTACTGGAAATATAAACACGGAAATTTTTATAAATAATAAATTAGTAATTCGTCAATCCCAAATAACTTTTTCTTATTATAATTTAATTATATTTCGGTTATGTTTATTATTATCATTGTTTTATATTTTTCTCTTGAATAAAAATATATGTCAATAAATAACAGGAAAATTAAGATTTTTTTCATAGTATTTTCAAAAGAAATTGATTTATTCTTTATAATTTTATTTAAAAAAAAAATTCTAAAAATAAACTCGAAAATTAGCACAGAATAGGAGCAAAAATACAAAGATTAAAAAAGAAATGGTGGTAAACTGACTACAACATTTGATTACTAATAATAATCTATGAATATTACCATAAACCCGATAGAAAATATTTAGGATTTTGTGATATAATATTGTAGAATTATTGTAAATAATAATATAATACTTAATAGCTTGAATTAATAGCAAAAAGTGATAAAGCTATTACAAAATATTAATTATTACAAATATTTTATCCTATAAGTGATTTTTTACATTATGATTCATTTAATTAATTAAATTTCAGTGTTGTGAATAAAAACTTACTTGCGTTAAAGATCTCCAATCCATATTGGCGCTCCCTAAATATACATGTTTCCGATCAATTACCCATAATTTAGTATGCAATACCCCAGCACCTAAAATCTTGGCAAAATTGACACTTCTAACTTCTGCAGCTTTCCTTTTCACCAATAACTCTGTGTCGATATTTGGAAAATTTTGCGATGGTGC
Source organism: Neocrepidodera transversa (assembly GCA_963243735.1). Taxonomy (NCBI): domain Eukaryota; kingdom Metazoa; phylum Arthropoda; class Insecta; order Coleoptera; family Chrysomelidae; genus Neocrepidodera; species Neocrepidodera transversa. Next base: position 14,404,759 of record OY725348.1, read on the forward strand.
ATTTTGAGCTATTCTAATTCGTATTCCCCTATCTACACCTGCCCTCAAAATTGACTGGAATATTTTTTCTCCCTAAAGAGAAGCATTAATTACAAAAATTAGATTTGTCAAAAAAAAGGAGAAATTAAGTACCTGTTCTGAAGAGGGATCTGGATAGACTTCAGACTGTCTTAAAGTCCAATAAAGGGATGCAATATTTATCGACTCATTGGCTGTATTAATCAAATCCAACCAAGTATCAAAAGTGGAAGGATATATGATTGAATCATTAGAATATATTAAACCTTCTGGTATACTTTCAACCAAAGAGAACCTAAAACGATAAGTCAACTTTAAAATCTAGCGCCAATAATTGATTTAAAATATCCCTCTTAAAAATAAGAATTAGTAATAGTAATTACTGTACTTACCCACAACTATTATTGCAATTATCTACAAAAGATCCATTCAATTCATCTAAACTCCGTTCAGTAGCATGATCTAATAACGGTAATAATACTACTAGGAAGATCAAGATACAAATTATTGATATGGGAATACAGGATGGTCGACACCATTTATTTTTATTACCCCATCTAAATAAAAATGTGAACTATATAATATAAATTCTGTAGGAATAAAAATAATTGTTATTTATTACCTTTGTGGATTGTCATCAGTATTTGATGGTATCATAAAACCGTGGCTCCAAATATCGCTTTCCTCTTTATTTTGTACTGGAGGAGTTTCGAGTACTGTCTAGAATTTTTAACGAAAAATTTATCAAAAAAGACATCTCTATTTATTATAAAAAGGGAATAAAATAGGAATATTGTTTCATACATTTAATAATGACGAAACGTCTAAAAAGGACAAAAGGCGACATGTTTCAATCTACACGACCATCATCAGGCCTATAAAAATGACAATGTGAAGAGACATTAACAAAATTTAAATTATAGAAAAGTTAAAATATGTTAGGTATATTATTACTTACGCTTGTATTTATTTTATTATTGGGAAAAGCTAATATAATCTTCATTTTTATTACATTTAAAACCAGGTAACCTTCTTTCTTTCGAGCCCACTTACATATATGATTAATATTTTTTTTGTATTAAATATTCAAACCCTATCCCTATTGTTTATTTCGTTTCTTTGTTGTTGTCGTCACTGTTACATAACCTAAAAGTCTTAAGCCAGGTCCACATCTACGAATATTTGCGGTGAACGCGTTCGCCGAAAACATTTATTTATCACGCAAATATTTATTCACGAAAATTTTTACGTTTCCGCGCTCAAGCCATACGTGAAAACGCGTGGAGGTTACATAATTGTTTTCTGAGTTGTTTATTTTTGTCGACATTTTTATATTTTCCTGTTTAAAAATTTATTTTTTATATATTTATATAAAAAATAATGTATATAATATAATAAAGACATGAAACAACTCAAAAATTCAAAAGATAAACATAGAAATATAGCACAGTTGGAGTTCAGATAAATTAATTTTGAAATCCACACTAGAAACAGCATGCTAAGTAAATTTCTTTGATGTTCGTTGAAAAATCGACAAACTACGCACACGTCAACACTATCCATAATGGACCGTAAATATTTGCGGCGAACGAGTGTGTTCCCGGCTTTAAAATGAATGTGACTTAACAGAAGCACAGTATATATGCCATAAGAAGCTAAACCGACAGCGACATCCACCAATGAGAGGTAGATAGCCATGAGAATTCGGATTGCAGCAATAAAAAGTTGTAATTCGTTTTGCAACTAAAATTCATGAGTTAATTTCACATGCAACGCGATGCGATAAATTTATGGTAGCAATATTTTTATATCGCAATGACGTGCAATATGTTCTACGGAATCGTGCTATATCGTATTGTGTCAATATTATATAGAAAATCATGCCAGAAGAACAGGAGCTGTTTTCCTTGACATCAACAAAGCGTTTGACAAAACCTGGCATGAAGGACTAATATACAAAATTAGACAATGGGGGTACTCCAGCGTACTTACAAAGCTCCTGCACAGGCTATCTAAAAGGACAAACTTCAAAAATTAAAATCGGAGAGATCTTATCAAACCAAGGACAACAGGAAGCCGGAGTACCCCAAGGTGGCGTCTTTTCAGCGCAACTGTATAATATCTACTAACACCCTAAAAATAGATAATTATCGTGCTAGCGCTCTACGTAGATAACACGACAATATATAACTGCCAATAGCACACATCCAAGGATGATAAGTAGAAGACTATTAGAAGCCGCCTTAAACATCGAAGAATGGTGCGAAAGATGGAAAATTAAAATTAACACAAACAAAAGCCATTCAAAAAAGAAGATACCAACTGCAGAAATCCAAATAGGAGGAGACAGAGTCAGATGGACAAACAAAGCAAAGTATCTGGGTAGACATTCATGCAAAACAAACAAACAAACAAACAAAAACTGCAGTACCTCCAAAACAAACTGCTAAGAAATGCCATATAAGAGCTCCTTGGTATATCACAGACAACTATTTAGAGAGTTCGACAAAAACCGTTACTCGATACCATGAAAGAACGAGCTAGAAACCTGTAAGAACACATACGAATGCTCAGATACGTGACTATACAAGATTAGATTACAGGAGACATGCGAGACCAAGAAAACACTTTAAAATTAAGAGATAGATAATGGAAACAAAAGAATATGTAAAGGTGCGTTTCCACCAAAAAACAATTACAAGCAAACATTGTCAAATATTTGTGAACATTTGAAAACGTTTGGAAATGTTTATTCGGTTCTGTTTGTCTAGTTAAAAACAAAACAAGAATTCGCGAATAACAGTGGGTTTGCGAACACTTGTCAATGATCCATACTAATTGTACTGCTAAAAAGTAAATAAACTACTGAAAATACGTTTCCACTAAACGCGCACAAACAACAAATCTCTTTGATGTACCGACAGCGGCCGGAACGCCGCTGTTCGTTTGCAATTGTTCGCATATGTTTACAAACATTCTTAATTTCGTTTCCACCAGGCTTATATACATTTGTTTGCAAACATTGCTGATTATTCGCAAACATTTGCAAACATTTGCGCTTGGAGGAAATGCACCTTAAAATTGCAAGTCGTATGCACTTAAAAAAAAACCAAAACCCAAAAGCCGAATGGTCCCATAAAAAATAATTAACTATTCGTATGTTTCAGGTGCAAAAAAATGGAGGGAAAAAGAAAACAAATGGAAGTAAAAAGTAGACAGATAAAAAATGACAGAAATACAAACGATGACAACTATCAGAAATCACAAGACAATTATCATTACAAAGTGACCTACTGACGGATCTCTGCTTTCTGCATATTTTGGAATTGGCTCGAGTGCAAAGAGCCAATCCGAAGGACAAAGCACACACACGAGAATACACACAAATAGACGATAGGAGAGCAAGGTGATTAGCACAGCTCTGCCCTGTTAATTAAAAATTGCCTATCTACAATTTTAGCTTTTTCCACTTATTGGCATTATACTATAGAGTGCAACTAGATCTATTAATTTATTAACAGAAAAAGTCCCAACTACACATTATAGCTCTTACAAACGACAAAAATGGATGGGTCTATTTACATTATTTTCAGAAATATTAGTGTAAAGAGGCATATCTGTTATTTTTAGACAGAAAAGGCATATCTGCTTTATTTAATTACAGATAGGCCCTTCACCTCTAATAAATTAGCTGATCAGGTGATGTGTAACATAACCTAATAAATGGTAATATTCCCGCAAATTTTTAGTATTCAACGTTTTCTATTATACGTGTCAAGACGTGTTGATTGTGTTATGAAATCTTAACTGTTTAAGTGTAATAATAGCTTCAAGTTTTATGTGACGTCTCTCTTTTTTAATTATTGTTGATGGGGTAAGCTTACTATTTATAAATTTCTAATAAATATATATTATAAAATTTTGTTTACAGTGCTATTATTATAGCTTACAATGGCTGGTACTAGTAATAGCAGTAGAGGAAAAAAAGTTTTAACTCTAGCACTTAATCAACAATTGAATGAAAAACTAAAATGTATAAAACATAAATATTCGCAGAAAAGGCAGAAGGTACAATATGATGAGGAATATTTTCCAATACCAGAAGACGATTCTGTTGACGAACTCTTTACTACTGAGATATTTGATGAAAATGAATGTACAGCTATTATTAAACCTGACACTGGAAAAAGTTTACAAAATAATATTGTTGTTTTAAGTGATATAATAGTACGTCCTTCCACCTCGACATCAAAAGAAAATAATACATCTGAAGAAGACGTCGCTAGAAATAACATATTTTTAAATTCAACAACAGAAAATTTTGATATATCAGTTATCTCCTTTGTTAATGAATTGCTAGATGACCTTTTGGGCAATGTTTTAAAAGAATCTAATCGTTTGAATTTTACTAAAAAAGGTTCTATTCGAAAAAGGAAGAAGTACGTTTTAAACGTAAAAGAAAGGCACCAGCTTAATTTAGGTAAAACCAAACAAACACATGGACTGAAACAAATTTGTAAAACCAGTTGTTCTAGAAAATGCAGTCAAAATATAAATTACAGTACCCGACTGACAATTAATAAAGAATATTGGTCGCTGTCAAAAGCCGAACAGCGAAATTTTATATTAAATAGTACAACGACCAGCAGTACCGAAAGAAAAACAGTAGGAACGAATTCTAGAAGGAACCGAACGGTATCGTATGCATTTAAAGATGACAAAGGTTTGAAGCAGACAGTTTGTAAAACATTTTTCTAGGCAACTATAGGCTATTTGCCAAACAATGCTAAAGTTATAAGAAATGTTCTAGCGATGTTCTTGCAATGCTTCTATTAAGGCCAAAGTTGATGGTCGATCTTCAAATATTCGTAAGCCGATAGTAGATCGAGAAATAGTTAAGTCTCATATAGAGTCCTTTGGACCACAAGTTTCCCATTATCGAAGGGAACATGCTCCCCGACGAAGGTATTTGCCGAATGACGTTACGATCCAATGCATGTACGACGATTTTAAATTAAAATTTCCCAACATTGCATTTTCCTACTGTTTGTACAGGCAAATAGTTGCTGATCTGAACATTTCATTCACTAAATTAGGACATGAGGAATGTTGGTCCTGCGAACTACCGAGGAGTCAGTAAAGTACGTAAACACACGTTACTAACAAGATTATCTAGTATTATTCCCAAAAGCAGATTAATATTTTGGGAAAATCTACCAGAATCGTCAGGGGATAATGAACAACCGTTAGAAGATAACGAGTAGATTACTAAAATTTTATATTCAATATTAGATTATGAGAAATAAAGCCTCAGTTTAGAATATAATTTGTTTTTATTATTATTTACCATTTAAAATTGTTTAAAAATAAAATTTGGTCACATATAAATAATATATTTTGTTACACATAGGCCCTTTCCTCTTAAGTGTTTTCAAGCCAATATTAGTTTAAAAAGGCCTATCTATCAAAAATCATATTAGTTGATATCGAACCGTATTTACTATTATATATCAAAATAATACATTTGACCATATAAAATACTGTACTGCTCTGTCCAAAACCACAGACGGCATTATAAAATAACTTTAAACACGATTATCTCAGAAGTGGATTTCTGCAGATAGGCCCTATTCAATTAGCACGGCAGAGCTACTCTATACTAAAAACAGACCTGCTTGAACTATTCACCACCCAACGATTAGTAAAGCAAATCGGTGATCGATTACTGACGACCTATCGGACGAGATAGGTGGTAGGATGGCAGCTCTCTCAGGCTTTTATCTCTACAGCGGTAAAAGCTTGAAGGCACGGGGTCAGTACAAGGTGTGTGTATGTGGCTATTTACACGGTTTTCTTTGGTATCATATCGTCCAATACGAACGTTTACACCATTTTTCCGAGATTGTGCAATTCTCATTTCTATACTGAGTCGAATAGAAGTTATGTGATTTCGTCTAGAACTGTTAATTTTACTGGCTACCAATGGAGGTCTCGTTTCCACAATTTTTTAGTATTTATCCTTTTTTAACATACTAATAGTTCTTTTTATTAAGATTTATAGACGCCGTGATGCGCATTATATTTTATTTCATTATATTATAAGAGAATCCGGCTGCTGCCCTCTTATTGGTGGATGCCGCCTTCAACTTAGCTTTGTTTTATAGATAACACAGTATAGATATATCTATATGAAAATAGTGTATTTAACGAGCGGGAATGTAGGTCATAACTCATATAGAAGAAATTTGCAGCACTCGCCTGCTGCTTGTGCTGTAATTCATCCAAGTGAGTTATGACCATTACCGCAAGTTGAATACTATATACTTTATCTTTGACTATAATAATAAATACTAAGGCAAATAGAGAAATAATGAACTTTGTTCACAAAATATTAATTGACGTTAGAGAGCCACCTTGGTATTCGGTTTGTAAATAGTGTATAGTGAATTTCAAGAATCTGTTACGTATTGTAGACCGGTCAATTTAATAATTTTAAAATCTTTTAATTATACATTCCTTCCCAGTTTCTATAAAATCTTATAAAATCTTTTTCTACGCCAATGGAACGTATTTATCTGCTTTAAAATTTCCAAGAATGTATTTATTATTATATATTATATAAATTAAATCTGTTAACACTGCTTTTATGAGTCCTAATGTAAACATTTACGTTTACGATACAACTTCTCTCTCTGATGCTATATCTACTCTACCATATCTCTGCTTGTCTCTTTCTCATGACATTTTTCCTGGTACGGGGTATCCGGTGTGTGCGGGAAAGTGTTTACAAATATCAGTAGAAGTGGCGTACGCCCATGGAACTTACCACAAATTTCGTTTACAATTTAAACAATTTAATAAAATTTTAGAAAATAGCTTGGCCATTTATTAAAACACTCGAAGATACTGTTTTGTTTACAGTATTTGTATATAAACAAACATAGATATTGACTTCAAGACAAGGATGGAAGATTAATGTCTAATAGTAAATTGACCATAGGACAAATTACCGAGAAGGGTTTAGCAGGTATGCCCCTGACTCTGCTTGCAGAGTGATTAGGGGTGAGTCCTGCACTAACTTACCCGTAGAACATAGCGTGAGGTGTCTGTAAAAGATTCCCGCCTCCACAACTCAGGATAATAGTTGTACACAAAAAAAAATTTATGGCACAAATTCTAGAGCAGATATGTTAATATTTATCATGTGATTCGTGATTTTTTATTGATGAAACTTACTGATAATCGTTTTCCAAGCAGACCCGAGGGCCTCCTAAATTTGTGAATTCTTTCTGCAGCTGGTGGTATAAGAACCAAAAGTTGTTCTCTGTCTCCGTTTCGTCGTGCTTCCTCACTCGGTGTCCTGCTTCTGGATGGTCCCGAAGACAAAGTGTTGAGTTGAATATTCGAAGTGTTGTCGCCATAACTGATGTTGTTCGTGTTATTGACTTGTACAAGCAAACTACAAGTTTGTGATGCAATTTGAAATAACCCGTCTTGAAGATTTCTGTGTTTCGGCGGACTTTTCCCAAAATCCCAGAAGTGTGGCATTCTAGGGATTACTAGAATAAATAAAATTTGTATTGTTACTTTTACGTTAATTTATTTATATACAAGATGTTCTAAAATGTGGTGTAACAGATTTTAGCAAGGCAAAGAAAGATATATTCAGCTAATGAACGAATTGTATGTATCTATTATTTCTTCCGACCTGTATAATAATACTAAAAGTATATATGAAGGAATAATGTAAATGTTCCATAACCATTTAGATAACTTTTTATGAATTTGTCCATACTTAAAATATAATTGTACAAATTGTTTATTAAAAGTATATTGAAAACCTTTACGGCGACGATACAAATAAAATAATCTTTTTCTTTAGTGGTATCCTATTACTTATTTTAAATCGAACTTTTAAAAACGCGCATTTTAAAGTTACCATGACAACATCAACAAAACCGACATACTAGCCTGATTCAACTTGGGAACGGTGAGAGAGAGAGACAAACGGACAACGGCAATCGATTCAGCATCATTAAAAACCCCTAAAATGATATTAATATTTGACCTATTTTTACTTTCCCGCTACTTATACCATATATACTGTAGTATATAAGGTATATCCATATATAGAAATTTATTTTTGGAACTTTAAATTTTCGAAAACTCGAAATTACGGCAAATATATTGCCGTTTTTCACTTTTTATTATTCATCTGACAGGAGTACCTTGTAACGTCAAATAAAGTATTATACATTTTTTAAAGCTTTATTCAAATATTTAACAATCTTAATTTTTTAAATTAACGTGAAAAGTATAGTTAGTATTGTTTGAAATATTAAAACTTCGGTATTTTAAATCAAAGGAAATGCTATTCAAATTAATACCCATATCACTTACTGAATTCTTAGAATTCCCCAGATTATTTCGCTAGCAGTGGAAATCTTGGCAGATATTTTTTTCAACTTTAATATACGGGTTGTACACGTCCATGAATAAATACTACATGTCTTAAAAAATATAGTTAGTAGGAAGGAGCATTTTGCTTTTATTCGGTAGACGCGACGGTCTTTGATGTCCCTCTAGCGTTTAAATAATACCGGTTCTTTCTAAGTTCCTTATCTGTACGAATTTAATATAAAATATAAAATAAATACAATTAAAAGGTATAGAATTATTACATATAACGTGCGGCTATAATTATTTTGATTCAATGAATAATTGAATAATCGGCAATGGAATGAGCTACGAATTTGCGACGTCATTAAACTCCACAAGTTAGATACCTCATGTACAGGGACTGCAAATGTATAATACTAATTAGTAACCAACTGAATAAATACTATCTGAAATTTTTCAAAAAAAATTGTTTTGCTGAAAAAATCTTTTGGACCGAACCGAACTTGGCCGAAATATATTTTACAAAACCTGAACCGGATCGGAACGAAATTTTTCAAAATATGTAGAACCCAAACCTGACCGGAACCCTCTGCTTGATGGTAAATGCTCCTTCCCACTAACTATATATGATAAATATCTCGGTGCCAACGGCTTAAGGGACTAAAGTGTCACTTATAATCCTGAGAGTGAAGATTAAAACGCACTTTGGTCTTATGGTACATTCGCTATTTTTTGTACCTTGTATGCACTAAAATTCATATGATAATTATATGAAAAGAAACACTTAACATTGTTACTTAATCGTTATAAAAAGTTGCTAAAAAAATAATAAACCGACAAATGAGACTAATATATCTTCATTCTAACAACATTCCACAGAGGTCCAACCTTGGACCCTTACTATTTACCATATTCATCAATGACATTAGTGAAATAATTTATGTGAATTTTGCTGACGATCTAAACCTATTTTGTTGTGTTGAGAGTCTGATTGACTGTGAGCGACTTGAAGTAAATCTAGAACGTGTTCTGCAGTGGTATGATAATAACAATCTTCCTCTTAATCCATCAAAGTGCAGTGTAATGTCTTTTACTTTGAAATTACAACCTACCGTATATTCATATACAATAAACAATTGCATTCTTCAAAGACCGAATACTCTGACAGACCTTGGTGTAACATTTGATCCTACGTTATAGATACAATAATTGGAGCATCCTTTAAAGTGTATGGATTCATTATTCGCAGTACATCTGATTTTAATAAGAAAAGCACTTTAAAATTATTGTACTATACCTTTGTTAAACCTAAGCTTGAGTATGGGTCCATAGTGTGTGGGGTCCATTCTATCAAATACACATTAGTTGTATAGAAGTTCTTGAGTTTCAAGGAGGATGGCGTCTATCCACCTATAGGGACATCCCATCAGGATTTATTTAACAGGCATAAAATTTGGAGCCTTGAAGTAAGGCGGAAATGTTACTCAGTTGCTGTACAAAACTGTTAGTTATAAAATAGATTTTCAATTTTTGCTGCACTATCTAAATTTTAATTTACCTCGAACTGTCTCTAGAAATGGCCGTACATTTTATCTGGACACTCCCGAACACAAGGGGCCAGCTCGATTTGTTTAACCTTAAATAGTTTTTTTATGTTATATTTTGTTAATATTTTTTTTTCTTTTTGTTTTTTTTTGGAGTATATTTTGTTAAGGTCTGTCAGGTTATATTTTGTTACAGTTGCTTTTTTTATATAATTCCTGAACTCTGTAATGGGATTTTTAATCTGTAGAGTATAATAAGAAATAAATAATAATAAAAATAAGTAAATAAACATATATGTACTAAATGGTGCATATATAATAAATAGTTTTACCTACATTATTATTCTTTCTAATTTTTAAATGGCGAAATAATTAACTTATTTCGCTTTGTGTTGTGTAGAAACATAATTTCTAATTTTTCTGTTTAAACTAATAACTTCAACGACGCCATTTTTTGCTTATCAACGACGAATTAATATTTTGCATAAATAGTTATTATTAAAGTGCATTAAAGTATTTAATAATAAAGGCGCAAAAGTGCTGAGATGAAAAAAATGTGTGTCAATAAAACACGAAGTAGGTATATACCTGTATTTTTTTCACCCTGGATCGAACATTTGCGTGTTATTCAAACCGATATGACTTCGACCGCTAAACTGAGGCTAACGTAAAGGTAAACCCTTTTAGTAATATCCATTGATTGCCTCCCTGCGAAGGTTTTAGTGCGGGTAATTCTTTGACTTGCGCCACTCTATAAGACTAATTGATTGATTCTCATTTTGTTGACAATGACAATGTGTAGAGAGATACATAGATACATATGTACATTACTTATTTTTACTTCTCGCCCTTTAGATAATAGAGGTATGGAATGATGCTAAAAATTGGGTATATAGTGAGTTTTCAATGGATAAATACGTTTAAGGTTCCTAGAATACGATTTTGATATTTTCGCGATGTGTGTGGATGGATGGATGGATGGATGATGTTGTAGTAACGATAACTAAAAAATTACTAAATTAAAAAATTTGAAATTTGTATACAAAATATAATTACATTTTAGCTTCTCTGGTGATGGATATACACATTCGAAAGCTTGGAATAAACATTACTTAAAAGAGTACTCTTCTTCTTATTTATGCCGCAAACCCAAAGTTTTTCCTAACAAGCCAGCAAAGACTTACTTCTAATTTTTACAAATAAATTGATAAGGAATAAAATACTGAAATTTGAGTTGCCTGCTATGTTCCTCTTCTCATTTTTCTTATTTTACACATTCGTCTATGATAATTTTGAAATCTACTTTTTTTAAAAGCTTCTTAATTTTTTTCTATATTCTTACTTGATGCTGCTCTTCTTCATAACCATAATATCATTTAATATTCCATTTACATTTTCCTAATAACTATATTTCTTCTACCAATCTTGTTTTTTATAAATTGTATTTTTTTTATTTTAAATAAAAATTTTTTTGTTTTTTATAATTTATCATTTTTAGAGTTTTCGAGAACCCCAAAAATGATATTAATCTTTCACCTATTTTTACTTTCCCGCTACTTATACCATATATACTGTAGTATATAAGGTATATCCCTATATAGAAATTTATTTTCGTAACTTTAAATTTTCGAAAATTCGGCAAAAACATTATCGTTTTTCACTTGTTTAATAAATGGATATTTTATAATTCAGTTTTTTATCAAATATACAAATTTTAAAATCTCTGACAAATTGTATATAAAAATATGACTTTTCTTATCTCTCCCCGTATCGAATTAATTTCGACTTTCTTTTTTCTTTAAAAAAATCCAAAAAAATCATTACTTAATTCTTCAATCTTATCCAAAATCTTTTACTGAATGATTTTTAATTTTCATAGTTAAATTTTAAATTATTTTCCAAATATAATAAAAAAATTATATCTATTAAAATGTCATAAGACCTTCCTTAGATATCCAGAATTGTTGATTATAAGAAAATTTTTATTTATATATCCAATTACTTTAAATTGACTCATTGTATTCAACTATAATAATAAAATACATATGAAACCAATATAATACAAAAAAAAATTGTCAGAGAATTTTTGGTAAAATGTCAAATATATAAAAATGCCATTAAAAGAGGTTTTATAAAAGGCAATAATACAGGGTGAGTCATGAGGAACTGTACATACTCCTACCTCGTATTGAGGTCCCTATGGGGATTATCAAATGACTATTAAAAGGTGTCTGCTCCCATTGTTTAATAATATACAGGAGGAGTAATGCATTTTGACTGAATTTTTTTTACTCATAACTTTTGAATGGTAAGTTCGATTTGTCTCATATTTTAGTAAAACGTTATAAGTACTACTACCAGCTAATTAACTGATTTATTCAAGCTAGAAAAAAATCAGGTCCGGTCTTGAAAAATTAGTTCGTTATTTTCATATAAAAAAGTTCACCCTCTATATGGTTTTTGAAAACTGTAAAAGTATTTTACAAAGTACACAAATAGACAACAAAAATGGCGTATTTATTTTTCCCACACGATTACTCAATTTCTAATAAAAACATCAGATTTGACAATAAGTAAAAAGTTTAGGAAAATTAATCATCCATTTAAAAAATATAGCTGTTCTTGTACCAAAATTTAATTTTTAATTACTAGTACCACCACAACTCCTGCTATATTTTTAATAATACAACCGTTTTAATTAATTTCCAGAATCGGCTTTCAAAAGGCTGTTTTAAATAATACTAAAACATCGCCCTGAATAATTTTTCTTTGGTGATTTATCGGTATTGTCATATATTTTTTAGAAAAAAATTAAGAAGTTTATACATTATATTATTTAAAATAGAAGACGAAAATTTGCAAGAAGTAAGCGCAATTACATGGAAATATATTGTAGAAATCAGGTAGCAGAGGTCAAATAAATCAAGTTAGGAGAAGACGTGAAGAAGAAATAACAGATCGGGATAGAGAAGTAAAAGTTGTGCAAGAGATAGAAAAGGAAAATCGAAACACAGGACTATACAAAATTATTTTTTTATTAATTTTTAATTTTGGTTATTTTTTATAGAACCCTTTCCAAAATGAGATTTTGTTAATAGTAAACCATTACAATATACAGGGTGTTTCATAGGTAAACCGACATACGTTAACTGCAAAGAGAGGGCAATTCGGTGATTTTAAAAAACTAATATTTGATAGGTCTAAGCCGCCTCATAAGTGAGTTACAGGGTGTTTTGTCAAAATTGCTTTTTTCTTCTAACACTCGTTTCTTCGGAACCACCCTGTATATTTATTTCATATTTAGCAAGCTTATTTGAGTCTATTAGTACATTAAACTGGCATAGTAAACAAAATAAAAATCCAGGTCCGGCTTCAAGAAAAATTACCAAAATTATTTCCACGATGAACAACACCCTGTATATCAGAATTTTAAAAATTGGATAATATATTCGAAAAATTAAAGTAAAAAATTGTTGATTTTCGTCGAATTAACGCAACAAAAATCGATTGTAACAATAAGGTTTTAAGTACGATGCCAATCTGTCAATTTATTTTGTTCTACACATTTGTCCTTGTGATTTCCCGGTAAATTTACTGGGACTTTATAAACTAAAACATTTCCTATATTTCAACTAACTTCACAAACCAATATTAAAATGAGTGTGAGCATTATATTATTTTTCTTAATTAATTTATTGAAGAACATAATACTGTTACTTCAGCGATAAATATAATTAATTTTTTCGCATTGCAGTCATCTAATACTCAAGATCAAAAAAGAAAAAGTAAGAAAAAATGATCTGAATTAGAAAGAGAATTAATTTTAAATTACCTCAAAGATATCATAATAAATAAAAAAGAAATAAAGAAACGTACAGCCTCGTTATTCTACCAAAAAGTAATCAACGAACATCACAGGATATCCCCACGGTGGGAGTATGTTCTGAGCGAAAATGAAGAATTTGTAGACATCCCTGACAGTTGACATTTTTTTGCGATAATCGTAGTATATATTTTTTATTTTTAGAAAGACTGTTCCCAAGAACGAAAATTTTCTCCTATTTTTTCCAATTTTTCTATTTTCACATTTTTTTCTATTTTTTCCTATTTTTTGCTCATATTTGGTTTGAAGAAAAGCCATATGCAACTAGGCAAACTAATTTGCAGCTTAAATTGTCTACAAATATTTGTTGTTTTAAATAATCATTTCAATGGACCAAATATACATAAACGAGTGAAGGATAGTTAGAATTAAAAATTACCTGTATTGTTACAAAATGAGAATATTGGTGAAATGTATTTTCAAGATAACGACCCCATTTTAGAGATTTTCTGAATAATAATTTTCCTAACAATTGGACAGGCAGGGAAGGTCCAAAGAATGGCCTGCAAGATCGCCATACTTTAATCCGGTAGATTACCAGGAAAGAACTTTTATGACAGTATTCAAAATGACTATGTATTCAAGAAAATGATTCACATTTTCTTTATATATTTTAAAAAATAACTAATAAGTTATCTAACAATAAATTTTGTTAATTTACTTGACCCGATTCATTTTTTTGTATTTTCTTTATTGGTTCTCCATTTGAGTTAAAAATTAAGCTTAACTGTTTTCGTTTTTTGCAAAATTGAGATTTCACCACTTACTGTCTAAAAAAAGCTTCGCTTGAATTATAAATCAGTTTCAAAAGGACAGAATTTAGTCAGAAACTTGATTTTCATTGGTTTCTTTAAATTTTAATGCACTTTTGTTTTTTTTTTCTTGAATTTGTACTGTACTTATCATCAGAAAATAACGATTATTATGCACTTTTTTTTAATAAATATACAGTTATAATGATCTGATTTTTATCATTAGAAAATTTTGATACTTTATCTCAATTCTGGGGTGGTTTCTGATCTAAAAGAAAAAACTCATAAATTTTAACATTATAAATAATTAATGAATTTTGAGAACCCTATTAATTTCCTCTTAGATGCGGCTTATGAGCGCACTCGAACTGCAAAAATTTTAATCCCTAGAACTGCAAAAATGAATTTAAATACTGAATTAATCCAATACGCGAACTGCAAAAATATATTAGTAGGGTCAGGTAATCCCAGGCACGAACTGCAGCTACTCATTAATATTTCCGAGAAGTAAATAAATACACCAAAATGCTAGGTAAATATACGTATTCTAATTTCTAAGAAAAGAGTATATACGGAATCGGAGGCCCATAATTTTGGTCTAAAAAGCGAGTCATCTTCGATACAATTTTGTACCAAATAATCAGAAACTTTCCCTATTCCCATGGCCACAATATTTTATCTAAAATTTTAAAAAAATTCTTAAATATAGAATATTGCTTTCTAATTTATATCAACAGTCAGCACGTTTTAATAACGTCGACAGTTTGTTATAGGGGTTAAACGATGAAAACTGTAAATTTATAGACAAAAATGCCTTTTATATCCCATAACAAAAGTAAATAAATAATATATTAAAATAAAATTAATACCACTAAAAAGGGAATAAAAAATACTATAAATGGAAATTTTTTCAAAATTTTTCATCAAAAATTGTAACCTTGACAAAAGGGAGAAACCAAAAGAGGGAAAATTAAAAAATCGTTATAGTTGTGGTCTTTCCCTATTCTCACAACTACAATTTTTTATCTAAAATTTTTGAAAAATTCCTAAATATAGAATATGGTTTTCTCTTTCTATAAACAGTCGGTAAGTTTTAATAACGTTGATAGTTTTTATGTCACAGGGGTTAAACAATTTCAAAATTAAAAATTTAAAGAAAAAAATGCATTTCATATCTTATAATAAAAGTAATTAAATAATATATTAAAATGAAATTTATACCATTGAAAGGGGAATAAAAAATAATATAAATAAGAATTTTTTCAAAATTATTTAGCAAGAATTGTGACCTTGAGAAAAGGGAGATACTAAAGGAGGGAAAATTAAAAAATCCTTTCGATACCCGAAAATGTTTGGATGGTGGTGGTCTAGAGATGGGTTTGGGTGCGGGTGAATAGAAATAGAAATTCGAGATTATTATTTTATTGGTACCTAGGTAGTTTTAATCTATGCAGATTCAGGATTTTATTTACCCGCTGTAAAACAACGTTGAAATAATTTCTACTCTTGAAAAATAGTGTTTTTAGAAATGTTTCTCTTTCTCAAATAAAGGAAGAATGTTATTTTTTTAAAAATAAATAATTGACAAAATTTGTAACTTTTAGGTAATTTTAGTTTGATTATAATGAATTTAGACCTAGGAAGGATAAAAAAAATTCAAAAATAAAATAAAAATGTCATCTTAAAAAAAAAATCCGATAATTTCAAAAATTTATCGAAAGTTTCATAAATTTCAATTGTGTCAAAATATTCTTCAAAAATTTAAAAAAATTGAAATTATGCAATTTTTTCCGAAAATTTCAAAAATTTCATGTAGTAAAAATGCAAAAATTTCTAAAATATATCAAAAATTAAAATTATGTAATGTTTTTTCGAAAATTTCAAAAATTTCAAATAGTAAAAATGTCAAAATATTCTAAAATTTCTAAAATATATAAAAATTTAAAAAAAAATTGAAATTATGCAATTTTTTTTTTGAAAATTTCAAAAATTTCAAATAGTGAAAGTTTTAAAATATTCAAAAATTGCTAAAACATTTCAAAAACTTACATAAAGTTTGAAATTATGCATTTTATTATCGAAAATTTCAAAAATTTCAAATAGTAAAAATGTCAAAATATTCAAAAATTTTTAAAATATATCCAAATTTGAAACTGCAATTTTTTTCGAAAATTTCAAAAATTTCAATTAATAAAAATGTCAAAATATTCAACAATTTCTAAAATATATCGAAAATTTCAAAAAACAAAATTATTTGATTAATTACAAAAATTTCAAAAGTTTCAATTCAATTATTTAGAGATTTCAAAAATTTCGAAAATTGTAAAATTCGCAAAAATTTAAATTTGTGAAAAATTCATAAAAAATTTGTAAAAAATATAAAATTTTCAGGGAAATACCAAAATATACAAAATTGTTCTTTTGGGATGAGTTTTTACGAATCATTCATATACCCGTTTAAAAGTTATGGGGGTGGCCAATGACCCATTTACAAATAACAAAATAAAAATAATTAAAAAATATAACAATAATAATAATGAAATAATTTAATTGTATCAATAATAGTACAGTATACACCAAGGTAGAGAAGTAGTAAAAGAAGCAGTTTCTGAAAACAATTGAATGAGAATATTTAATAAATTAAGAAATTTAACTTCTCGACTCGAACACAGTATAAATAATGACATCTTCTAATACTGGTAGTGGAAAAAAATAATTTTTATTGTTGTTCATTCATATATTCGTCGTTAATTTATCTTGCCAAAAAATATCCCAAAACAGTTAATTGAAATGTATCCGTATACCAATGAGTTTGTATGGGATAAAGGAGGTCCCTCTGTTTATTTAATTTGTAAAATTTTATTTAAATCGCTTTATTCTTTTCTTTTTTACCTGCGCTGCCTAGCCATATAAGCTGGTAAGGTTATAGATTACAGAAAACTATGTTGCTCTGCCCTACGCTCTACGCTGCGTCTCAATTTGCGCACGGACACTCGGTAACACAAGTTATAGGTTTCACTGCTTCCACCTCTAATGAATGGAGCAACTGTTACGAAGGATATCTTATAACGCAATCCGTTTGGGGGCGCCATCAATCAGTTACAATATTTTTGAAAATTTTGGAAAATCATTAAAAATCAACGAGTAGCCACAGAGGATCAAAATTTTAGGACCATATTTAAAATTTTATCATCTAGTGACTCAAGGATGGGTTCTTAAAAATTTCAATATTTAGTGCCTCTTCATTTTCTTTCTCAGAAATTCCAAGATATTTTGTTCTGTTCTTTCCTTGATGCCCTAGATAATCTACTCTTATTTATTGTCCCAAAATTTTATTTATTTTTATTCAGTACTTTTTGAGATATTTTGGATAGAAAAATAGGACGGGTGCTGTAATCACCTTAATTACTTTTTGCAGTTCGAGTCCGGCATTAGACGGTGATCATTAAGCAATAGGATTAAAGTATTAGTATTTTTGCAATTCGTGTGCACCGCGGCATATTATTCTTTTTCTGGGTGCTTTTTATCTCTGCATGGCTATTTCAATGTTTCTTCGTAGTATCTCTTTATATTATCTTCTTTGGTGCGGTTCTCTGGTTTCTTGTGTCTTTTTAGTTATTATTCGTTTGTATCCTTTTCTATCATCTCCTAGTTAATTTCCACTTTCTTTTCTGTCTTCTTCGATGCTAATTGTTATTCTTCCTCTGGTTTCTTATATCTCTTTAATTATTATCTATTTTATTTTATTACTGCCTGGCAAAATTCATTTATATTTTATAGAATATTTTGGTGATAAAATTGTCATTGTCTGACTCTTTCGTATTTTTTTTTCTTAATATTTTCAAATCTAATTGTAACGTTTCTATTTTAAATCTCACAAATCTATATAAAAATTATCACTTCTTCTGATCTTTCGTCTCTAATTAATTTCAACCCTCTTTTTTTATTAAAAACAAAGAAATCTTTACTTTGATCCTTAAATCTTATCCAAAATCTTTAATACTGAATGTTTTTTTAATTTTCATAGTTACATTTTAAATTAAATATAAACAAATTTCCTTTATAATAAAATTTCATAAGACCTTTTTATGTATCCAGAATTGTTGATTATACAAAAAACCTTTGAAATATAATATTTAGAATACAATACTTAATCTAATAATAATAATAATAATAATAATAATAAATTAAATTCTATAAATCAAACTAAATGATTTCATTATAATATATTATCGCTCAACTTTTTTCGATTTTTTCAAATATGAAACCCAATTTTTAAAATTTTGATACACGCAGGGTGTTATTCTAGAGCAAAATTATTTCTATAATTTTTTTGAAGCCGAACCTGGAATTTAAATTTGGTCATGATATTCATTTTCCTAATAAGAATAGCCTTGCCAAATATGAGAAAAATATACGGGATGGTTCCAAATATACGGGGGTGTAAGAAATTACCAAAATTGACAAAACAACCTGTAACTTAGTATATGTTTTTTTTATCGATAGTTAGCGTATGTAACTTTACCTTTGAAACACCCTGTAAATGATCAAACCATTTTTGATTTATTTTCTATGTCTAATTCTTATTTACATTTCAAATTTTTTTCATATTAAACTACAGTTGTTCTAAATATTTTTTAATTTATTGGACAATTATTTAAATGTTCCTTTTTAATAATATCAGCCGCTTTTTCTCCCACCATTAAACATGGTATACTAGGATGTCCAGCAACAGGACTAGGAAAAATACTAGTATCTGCTATTCTTAATCCTTTTACATCAAAAACTTTTAAGTTGGAATCTACAACAGCCCCTTTTGAGGGATCTATACCCATCGGACAAGTACTTACAGGGTGATATCCAGTTAATGTCATCTGTCTTAAGAAGCAGTACCAATATTCTTTTGACTTAAATTTTAGCTCCTTACATGGTGGTAAAGGTTCACTTAAGTACTGTAAATTAAATTGTTTGTAAGGTTTAGTTTTTGCTAGTTTAAAAATGAACTTTATCCCTTGATACATCACATCAATATCTTCATTTTTACTATCAGATAATAATCTAGAATCTATTAACGGGTACTCATAAGGATTTTTAGATTTTAACCTGATCGTTCCAAAAGACTTAGGAGCTAAGTTTAAAATTAAAAATCCCATAGCATTTTTAGTTTGTTTCCAATAGGACTGGTATATTTCGTCTGTCCACCCTAAGAACTTTTTCTCAATAACCGAAGCTTCATATAAATCTGAAATAATTTCTAAATTAGGCACGTCTTTATTTTTGCTATTTATTTGATAGAATCCTAAAGCTTGTGCTATACTGGGTGCTGTTAAGGTTCCTTCACTTTTTAAGTAATCTTTAACTTGTTGTGACAAAGTTTGAATAGGTAAAGTAATATTAGAAGAGAAAATCAATGCTCTGCTGGCTGGGTGATCTTTAAGTCTACTTCCGACTTCCAGGTCTTTAATTAATGGTATTTCTAAGTCTTTTAAATGCGTTTTGGGTCCAATTCCAGATAGCATTAGTATTTGGGGAGTAGAAATAGCTCCTGCTGATAGTATGACTTCCTTTCTGGCTCTTACCCGGTATAGACTTCCCCCTTTTGCAAAAATGACATTTTCTGCAATGTTGGTCATTTTGTTAAATTCAATTTTTGTCACATAACTGTTTGTAGAAACGTTTAGATTAGGTCTTTTTAGAAAAGGGGTTATAAAAATAGAACCTAAGTCTTCTCTTGCGCCGTTTTTGGTATAAATTTGAATAATAGAAGTACCCAGTTGTTTGGGACTATTATAGTCTGTTAATGAAATTCCTAGTTCATCGTTTGATTTAATAAACACGTTATTAAGAAAAAAATCTGGTACTTTTTGTTGAACCTCTAATAACCCTGTAGTACCATGAGAATTTAAATCTGTAGGTGCATTTTTATTTGTCCAATGAAATTTTTCAGATTTCTTAAAATATTTTAAAATATTTTCGTAAGACCAAGTTGGATCTTTGGTAATTTTAGCCCATTCATTGTAGTTCTCTGGATGTCCTCGACTGTAAATGACTCCATTTATTAAACTCGTACCACCTACACCTTTTCCACGATGAATCATGCACACTTTATTAATAGTACCTGCAAAATTAAAACAAGTTAAAGGTTATTCATTACTGTGAGTAAAAAATATTACTACCTAAACAAGCCGTACTCTGAGGTACTGTTTTGTATCCCCAGTTGTATTCTGAAAAACTGTGAAGTGGATAGAATTTAGGAAACTGTAAAAAACCATTATCGGTAAAATTTCCAGCTTCTAGGACTAATACTGTCCAGTTTTTAATTTCTGAGAGCCTGTTTGCAATGACCGTACCACTGGTACCACCTCCGATAATAATAAAATCATAAGAAGCGCATTCTAAAAATAAAAAAATAGAATAATAAAATTAAATAATTGGATTGAACAAAAAAATGTTATTTTTTTCTGAATATTTAACATCAATGTAGACAATGGTTTTATAAAAACTATGTGTCTTATAAAATTAAGTAAATATTCTACTGTTTGTCCCCTTTATTCTGGGACACCCTACATAGGGGTGAGCCACAATAGCAAACGCTCCACTCACATTGAACCTACCTACCTACCTTGTTCCCTTTATTCTGGGACACCCTATATAATACAGTTATAATATAACAATATAATTAATATAATCTTAAAAATAAATCTATTATTTCATATCAGATTATATAAGAACTATGTACGAAAATATAGAAAATATAAAAAAATAAAATATTAGGCAATCAGAAGAATACAAATAAATTTAAAGGCGCAAAGACTAGAATTATCGATAAAGTATGGAAAGGTACATATGGACAAGATATTCTGAATTTTTTTCCAAAAAATGTAACATTTTTTTGCCAAAAAATAACCTTTCATTTTTCTTTTAACTATTTTGCTTCTATCACTCCATATATCTAATTTAGTATCAGGGGCGTAGATATGGGGGGGTTAATGGGGTAATTACCCCTTAGGATACAAAAAATAGCATGAAAAGAAGAAATAAATTATATGAAATGTAGAAACGGACAAATATATTTGTCTAAAAGTTTGATTACCCCTCCAGGAAAAAAGTACCCCCGGAAAAAAGTTATCTACGCCCTTGTTTAGTATTAATTAAATATTTTTTATTGATTTTATTACCTATATTTTACTTACCCTTAATGATATGTTGTTCCTTTGGTTCATACATTTTGGCATCACTCGGTAGGTTATACTCAATAGCATTTTGAATACCAATTTTGATGATGTTTTCCAAACGATCAACTTCTGATATTTGGCTCAAAGTAACATTTATCTCAATAAATAATAATAAAATAATTATTTTAATTGTAATCATCTTGAAAATAAAATTGATGAAATATATAAATTTATATAAATTTTACTCATGAATTAGTGTTAAGCGTGTTTAACTAAAAATATGGATTGTTAAACGTTTTCGTTCCATATATTGCAATCTTTATCAACATGAATAATTTTTTTCATTTTTTCTCACTTATTTTTATTTATGTATGCACTATGTAAATAGTTTAATTATATATGTCAGTTAACCTTGTGTTTATTTATTTGTTTGATAAGAATACAAAAAATGTATGAAGTTCATCGCTTTATGACTAGATGAGCCAATTGTTATGTACATACACCTAATTTTAAAGAATTAAAAATTTATTGTTTCAGAAAGTTCTACTTGCACCCTGTTAGACAAAACTGAATGGATTTAGACTGTTCTTGGTCCCCAACTCTAAATATAGGATTAGTTGCAATGCCGCCACCCGAGGTAGACGTAACCTCCTCAACCGTGCGGTAGCTCATTTTTCTTGCCACGTCGAGACAAGTAGACAAGTCAAAAGGGCTAGCACGTGTCTGGGGCGTTATGGGAGTAGGCTAGCCAGATCCCTTAAAGTGCTACAAAAGTGATACAAAAATGTCAACATTCTTACACGATCTAGAAAACTACGCGGTTTCTAAAACCGTGGTCATCATTGGATTGGTCCAAAACCTAGAAAAAAAAATGAAAATGTGGGGTCGAAATTTTGTAAAATCCCGAATTTTTCGAGCAAATCTACGCGGTCTCTCAAGCAGACAAAAATACCATCGGATTCTACAAAAATGCCCTCATTTGCAAAAATCGGTGGGTTCTATATGCCAAAAAAAATCCTGAATGTTCTACAACTTATAAAAAGATTGTATTCCGAACTACCGAACTACCCGAAAAGTAGGGTAAAATACGACTTCAAAATTAGGAACAATTTTGCAAAATCACGATTTCACGAAAATCTTTGTGGTCTCTCGACCAGAAGAACACACCATTCGATTCGCCTTGACGAGCAGAATAAGAATCCACTTTCACATAAAGAAATTGTGAGTTGTCGAAGGACTTACAAGCCAAAATTTGGTCAAAATCGAAGAAAATCCGAAATTTGGCTAGATTTTCACCTATTTCGTGGATTTTTCGAAAGTTTTTGAAGTCTCTTGAGCAGATGAACACACTATTTCATTCGACTATCGAGTAGAGTAAGAATCCGCCTTTAAATGAAAAAAACATTGGATTGTCAAAGGACTTAAGGGTAAAATCATGGTCAAAATCGAGGAAAATCCCAAATTGGGCTGCATTTTGACCTTTTTTGCGGATTTCTCGCAAATCTATGAGGTCTCTCGAGGAAATGAACACTTCATTTGATTCGGTTTGATAAGTAGAGTAAGAATCTGCCCTCAAATGAAAATAATAATAGGTTGTCAAATAACAGCCAAAATCGAGGAAACCCCCCCTCCCCGGCCGGGAAAAATCCGAGATCCGAGGACAAATTTTGAAATTATGTCAAAATGACCATATATTTTGGTCACCTATGATTTTTTAGCTTGGAATAAACGCAATCGATAACGCTTAATCCGATAAGCTAGTGCCCATAAATGCTAATGCCCATATCTTGGAATAGTACCACATCTCCTACGTTATTGTTTGCTTGGAGTAGACATAATCGATGATGGAAAATTCGATAAACAGTTGAAAAATATAGGCGACGTGAAGAAAATCCGAGTTTCTTGGAAAAAACCTGAACGCGAATTTCCATTCGAATATCCTTTTTTTCGAGATGCTTAGCAGCTCACACTTTTACCCATCATTAAAATTGAAGATTTCAAGAACTGAAGGGAAATTTACTACTACATGGGGCCATCAAGTTGAAGAATATATGATTTAGACTATTAAGGCCAAGGGCAGATTCTAGGAACCGAAAGACCAACCGAAGAAGTACCGGAAATCACTAAGAAGAACCGTACAAATGACTACTAAGAGCGAACGAAGAAAAGTCGAGAAATCACAGGGATCGACCGAAGAATAGTAATCACAGGGATCGACCGAAGAATAGTTCGAGATCTCGATTGTCGAGATATCGCTGGGTTGGAGCACCCGGCGAATTACCAAGGTACCAAGAGCATCTACTAGGATACAGAATCCAACGAGGTGACCCTCCAAAACAACGACGCTCGGCGTTAGCTTTAGTAGCATCGCCAAAGGATCCACAACGACGCCGAAACCGGAAATAGGACAAATGATGACATTTGATCATTTCCATGTAGTCAAAGGTATCAACGGTGCCATTTCCGATAAAAAGTAGGTTAATATTAAAAATACATTTCATATTTTCAAAAAAAGCCCCTATTTACTCTCAATTTAAATTTCAGATCCATGTTACGCTTTTTTTCTGTGGCACCCTGTATTTTTATTATTCCTCTCTACTAGGTATATTTTAATTTCAGACTCGCTTGATATCCCTTCTTAAGATATCCCTCCCTTCTAGGTATTACTATAAAATGTCTTTCCCATGTTAACAATTCTCTCTCTTTACCTCTTTAGTCAAATCAATTGACATCTATATCGTCTGTGTCGCAAATTGAAAATTTCCTTTCTTCCCCTCGTTTTATAGGGGTTTCTTTGGGACTACAAGTTTTTTTTTTTGAGCAAGTTTTGGATTGGACCAAACGTTTTTTTTCCGGGAACAAGTCCTTTTTGGTACAAGATTTTTTTTGGAACAACATTTTGACTGAACAAGTTTTTGGAACGAGCAAGTTTTTTTTCCAGTCTTTTTTGTGACCAACGTTTCTACTGCCGGATCCAAGAAACTTAAGAAGAAACTCGAAGACAAGCAAGAACTAAGTTAAGTTGTGTTTCCAAAAACAAAAAGAAAAGTCTTTGAAACTTTTTTCCCCTCGTATTAAATAAAACAAATATAACGTTTAATTAGAGTTTAATTTTGTTAAACCCACAAAAGGAAAGAAAGGACGGATTATGAAATATATCATAGTTTTTTTGTCAATTGTTTCTAAATACATCAAAAATCAATTACACTGGAGTCCAAAATTTTTTTTATTTAATATTTTATTTTTTGATATATTTCAAATTCTATTCGTGGAACGAATCCATAATAAAAAGAATTGGGCTTAAATCACATTTGTTACTAATTATCGACGAATTGAAATTAACGTTTCACATACAAAATTATTTTCTTTTGGGAAATTGGTAGAAGATAATAAATAAATTACGTATTAAATATTTGACTCAAATAGAACCGCTCTGTTAGCCAGAACCACAATATACAGTGGCCTGTTTCCACCCCCCGCCAGGTGGCGGCCGAAAGAGTTGGATTTTGGGGGGCAATTGTAATGTTAAAATTAAAAAAAAAATAGAAAACAAATAAAAGTATTTTATAATTATTTTTGATTATAAGGGTGTGGCTCGAAATTATATAGCTTCTATTTTATACATTTGAAATTATATCTTTTTGCGGTTTATTTATTATGCAACGATTATGTAATGATAGCAATTAATAGACGAGCATGTTTGTAGAATAAGATATAATGGAGTTATTATAAAATAATGAATGTACTAACCCACGTATGTGAAGAAATCGATCCATTTTAATATAAATTTTGAGAAAGTATTTTTTTTATTAATAAAAAAATTAGAAACATTATTTTGCTTAATAGTACATTCTTCAACAAGTGTAGAATGGTGGTTTTTATTCAAGTAGATGAAGTTTCCGACACGATTGGAAAAAGATATAAATTCATCTATGAAATCCATGAAAAATGTCATTCTGATTAGGACTGTTTAAAAGTCCAAAATGTCAACATGGCGTTATGCCCATAAATTTAGTGGTGCGTATAGTTCTTGTGTTTAATCTTAAAGTGAATTTCTCTGGCCAAAGTAGTAAAAATGTCAAGTGTAATATATTTTTAATATATAAAAAATTAATAAATATTTAAAATGTGGTAATATTCTCCATGTTGTGTTCTTAATTTCTAGAATTACTCAAACCAAGAACGATGTAGGAGTAAGCAGCTTGAAAAATCTAAAACAAAATAAAAGTAATAATAATAACCGGTAGATAATAATGACATTTATAATAAAACGTTATATACACTTCTATTTCTTTTAGTACTTGTCACCATCTAAATGTTATTGCCGATATTTTCTGAATTATTAGCCTTCAATATTCATTAAATAAAAATGCAAGATAAATCATCAAACCGCCTAATTGCAATATAGTGATTTGATTTTAAACAAAAAAAAGCCAGGGAAGCCAAAGGTTTGTGCGGGGAAGGGACGGCTATTATTGATGCCGCCATTTGGCCACAGATGTAGGAAACCCCGAAAAACCTCACCACCATCATCGGCACAGTGACACAGGGGGATTGAAAATCTAGGCTCGGCATTAAACATTAATTTAATTAATATTCAATGCGGTTTACCTATTCGAGTCAAGTATCTAACGATGAAATTTTTAAATTAAAATTTCACTGGAAGATACCAGACACGAACTCACGTTGGCGTAGCATCTAAACAGCCATAAATGAATATGACCAATAGCCGACGATCTGTGCTACCGAGACCTGTATATCTATATCTCTGTATCTTAGAGATACTTTTTAATTTTGGAGAAATGCGTTTGAAATTTCGGTATAGATAAAAGGCAGTTTGACGATTTTTCAAGAACCGTCAACATGTTTTCTATATATATACAAAATATGTCTTTTTAAACAAAACTCTATGATATTAAAGATACTAAGCTACTTTTCTATTTAAGTTTAAGAATCCTCTTTATGAAACAGAGATATGGGAATTTACATGTTAAAAACTGAATTCTCAATCTCAGTTTTCTTAGTCACCTTTTTACCAATTCATGCGATATATCATATACCAAAATCTAGACCAACGTTACTTAAGTTCATTTTGCTCCTTTAAAGGGTCCGGAAGTTGATTCAAAAAAAGAGTCTTCCGATGGTATTAGCGACCAATCAAATGGACGTTTGTCATCTTTGATTGTCTATTTTTTACAATTTTTGATTTTTTGAATCCACTGCCGGAAGGATCAATGTGAACTTAAGAGTAACATTAGCATACGCAGGAAAATCTGCTATATGATATGTCAAGAATCGGTACAAAGGTGACGAAGAAACCTAAGATCGAAAATTCAATTCTTAACATGTAAATTTCCGTATTTCTGTTTGCTAAAGATTGTTCTTAAGTGGTATTTATATTAAAATAATTACATTCATGATGTCAATCCATGGTTGTTCGTAATTTTTAAATCATGACCTAAATCGATAGATAATCATATCGGTAAATGACAGATAGATGGCAACTTAGCATTGCCATATATTTTCACGTTTAATATGGCAATTTTTAATATAAACACATTTAGTACTAATAACAGAGTAAATCTATAATAGTATGTTATTTACCGAGGGAGAAAATGGTAGTTTGCGTTCAGGAATCCTATTCTTGAAACCAAGAGAAAAGTTACTCCCAAAAGTAGCTCCCTACTTATTCTACTCCCAGCTTATTCTCTCGGTACAAAAATACCTTATTCTTGAAAAAAGGAGTGAATGAAAATACACATATAGTTGCGCCAAATGTTGAGATTCAATTTTATCCAATCGCAGAAGTTAAATTTCTGAGAGTCATGTGACATAAGATAAGACATAACTGTAATGTATTAGATATGGACCGGTGTCGTATTAAAAAAAAAACATAACAAAACACAAAAAGAACTTCTGGACGATTACATTTCGCAACGACCACAGATGTATTCGGGCAAATTTACCCTCACATTCAGCAGGGCTCAGTGCCAAGCCCTCTGGTCTCAGCGCCAAGCCCTCTGATCTCAGCTCCAAGCCCTCTGGTCTCAGCTGGCCACAATTTTAAATTGTATGCCTGAGAGAGACAATAAAACCTGGGAAGCTTGGACGAAAGTAAGTATTATGAACTCTTCCTATTTCAACCTCCTCCAGAGCATCCTCCATATCGTTATTCATGAGATTATTCCATATCACTAATTCATTAATATTGTCCACTATATTAGTAAACTTCGCAGTAAAACTCAAAAAAATAAAGACACGAAATACAAACAAAATAAATCGGACCGACAGATTAAATAGTTAGGTTAATGTTTCAAATAAATTTCTACTCCCTACAAATTTCACTCGCTAATGACCAATAGAAATTTTATACTCCCTGGGAGAATAAAAGCCCCACATATTTCCATCGAAATATTTCAAGAATATGGTTATTTTACATTTCAGGGAGCCACGCCTATTTCTATTTTAATTTCTACGCCGAGGTTCTCAGCTTTATACGAGGCACAAACGATCGTTTTCTCCGAGGAGGTGAACATACTATTTTCTTCAATAGCGGTGCGAAAGCGAGTTTCCAGTAGCAAGTGAGGATGCGAAGAAGTCGAATAGTCGATTCGCTGCAACCCTAAAGAGCTTACGATCTTGCATGAAAATACATTTTATGGTAACAATTCATTATTTTCCAATCAAGTGCACCGAGCCGACCATGAACCGAGAACTGACACTTACTAATCAAATAAATCCGACCGAATACTGAGTTGAATATATTCGGTACTCGGTACTCAGTCGAGTTATCAATTCTTAACAGTATTCGAGAACTGAGTTCTCAATTTTTTAAAGTATTCGATTCTTCCCATCACTAGTTTCCATCCACGTTTGCGGATGGAAATTGGAAACTGGTTGGTTTCGCTCCGCTGTTGCAGAAATATAATTTTATCACCTTCAATAGTAAAGTATTGTTCAGTATAACTATTCCAAAACTCTGCACCGTTAACGGTCTTTTTGTTCTCGTCATCATTATCAACAAAGACCTTGTTATTTTTGTAGGCTGTCCGACCCAATCACTTTTGTAAATCGATGTGCCAAGTTTTTCACTCTAAAGCAAATTATAATGTAATTAAAATTAAAATTTTTGTTTTATTTTAAATACATACTTCAAATGTAACTTGGTTGGCTTGAAAATATAAAAGAATAACTTGTGTAAAAATGTATGTGACTTGAAAACATTTCAGAACTAACCAATATATAGGAAGTAGAGCAGTGCTTTCCTAAAAAAAATTAAAGTAGAGCAGTGCTTTCCTAAAATAAATTAAATGTGATAGACATAAAAATATAAAGAAGATATGAAGTCGATTACACTAGAACTATCTAGGGATCAGTATCGTAATCTATCAGATTATACATTATTGTTATATATTTTAATTACAATTTATTTGGTCGGAAGAGTCCGCCCATTTTATACAAGCAGCTGTATTGGAATGCATAATAAATCGATAAAAATTTTTCTTAAAAATACATATTTTATTTTGTTTGTTTTCTTTAATGCATGTATAAATTAAATACTTACATCTAAAAATGCCACTAGGATTATGGATGTTTGATATGACTTAACAGTAAAATCATAAAGGAAAATCCACTTAAAATTTTCATTTATCTCATCTAAATATCTAAAACAAATATAACATATAAAATAAGTTCATGAAATGTTAAATTATGTAAATGACCATCTTCTAAAAAAAATGTCATCAGTTGAGTTAACAGATGAATGGAAAAATAACAATGACTATGACTGATCTAAAAGATGTCGTAAAAAAAGATAGAGAGGATATAAACATAAAATATTACAACAAATATCTGCAGATATAAAGAATATTAGAAGAGAGCAACGAATGTATGCAAAAGCAATTAAAAGAAATAAAGACAAAATAAAAAATTATAATTACCAAAAAAGAAAGCGAGCAAACAAAAAGAAAAGTACGTGAGTTAAAGATATGCAAAATGGTATGCAAAATGGAAAAACTCTGCCCCAGGTCTTGACCATATTAAACGACAGACCCTGAAAAACCTTCCTGCCACAATTCTCCCTATCCACACCATCCTTATGAACTCTTGCCTTCAGCGTTCATATTTTCCAATTTGCTGAAAAACCTCCCACACCATCCTGATGCACAAACCCCAGAAAGGTCTCACTTCCCCAGATTCCTACAAACCTATATCCTTGACGAAGCTTCTAGGTAAGCTCTTTGAGAACATATTCAAAGATCGTATCTGGAGCTTTCTAGATGAAAGAGGAACGATACCTCAATTCCAACATGGATTTAGGTTTGAACATTCCATCCAATATGCACTAGTGAGACTCCATACCCAAGATTACAAAGCCCTCAATCTTGGTCACTGTGCATCGGCCGTCCTATTTGATGTTTAAAAAGCGTTTGATCAAGTCTGGCAAGTACGGACTTCTTCGGAAGCTTTCAAACATCGAACTTCCTATCCCCCTCATTAAACTCATTCACTCCTATCTCACGAACAGAGCTATTCGTGTCAAAGTTCGAAACTCCATCGCTGATCCCTTCACTACACAAGATGGAATCCCACAAGGCTCAGTGTTAGCTAGACATGGGTAGCGCAACAAAAGTTTGTGTGTTGATACAATAACTCAAGCGCTTGCTAGTGTACCAACGCAATGAGTTACTGTACCAAATCTTTAAGTATAGCAGCATGGTTAACGTCGTTTGCATTATGAGTTTCAACAAATTAAATGTTACCGGCGAATGCCAATAATGCAATACGATGGAATTAATGGTTGTATTATTTCATAACAGTATAAATAATTATAAATCACTACACAGCTTATACAAAATGAAAAAATCTGATGTGGCCACCACATGACCTCTCGCCATGTTTGAATCAAAAATTTACACGGTGGCACAAAAAAGTATGAAAAAAATTTACTTTTTTGTAAATCTGGCAACAATGGCAAAAGTTTCTAAAATTTTAATGGGATGAAAATAAACTATAGGGTATACAAAATATATGTGTAAAACTTTATTGCCGTTTTGTATAATAATAGCGTCATCACCCATAGCAAGTGCCTCTTCCGGTTGTCCGATTGACACCAAAATCTAATCAGATCTAATCTAGGGTATAAGAATCGTGTATGCAAAATTTCATATTTTTTCATTCAGTAGTTTTTGAGTTATCGTTACTACAACATCCATCCAAACACACACACTAACACACACACACACACACACACACACACACACACACACACACACTAACACACACACACAGACATCATCGCGAAAATATTAAAATCATATTCTAGGGACCCTAAAACGTGTTTATCCATTGAAAACTCACTACCCAATTTTTAGCATGATTCCTATACCTCTCTTATCTGAAGGGCGAGAGGTAAAAACAAGAGTTGCATTTTTGTGTTAAGAATTGTATGTATATGTATATGTTTTTGTTTATAGTGAATTTATATTAAAGCAATTCAATATGCTATACGTTTCAGCGTAACTCTTAACACGGATACAGATACAGAACAAAAACTGTGATTGATATTCAGCTGTATGCTGATGATACACTCTGCAACATCCCTAGCCACTAGATCTCTAAACACCAAAACCAAATAACTTCTAAACCACTTCTCTCAGTGGTGTAGTAAATGGACGCTATAACTATAAATCCCTAAAAAACCAAACTCATCTTCAAACATCCTAACTACACCCTAAAAGCAAATCAATCTCCCAACGACATCAACCTGAGATTCTAGGGAGAGAAGCTCGTCCCCTTGGACGACGTTACCTATTTGGGAGTCTGCATTATGCCTACTCTAAACTGGTCGGCTGAAGTCTTGACAGAGTAAATTTGAAATGTGGGAGATGTAATTCCGAAATCCTACTACACACATACAAAACCTACATTCGTCCAATCATGGACTATAGAGCTCTAAACTTCTCCACCCTCCATCCTCATCTCTTGCACGCCGTCACGGCAACCGAGAGGAGAATCCTCAGGAAATACTCCTACTTCCCCTAGTGCTTCCCATTCAACGAAATCCACTAACACACTAATATGACACCAATTACTTTCAGATTAAAGGACCTACAAGGAAGATACGTCGGAAGAAGAATGGACATTTCCAACACAAACGCCCAGGAAACACTACGGACAAAATGGACAGAAGAGCACTACCAAGAAGACCACTAAAGATATTTACTCAACCGAATCTGAGGATTTTACATGAAGCAAAAGATCTTCCGGACGAGCTCCTAGATCTCAGAGGACGCACCCCTATACATCAGATGAACTTGTCCCCTACCGACCCCCATGGACTCCACTCTCTCAGAGCCTTCCCCCCCGGGAGCTCGTAAGTAACAAAAAACTACTCACATTAGTCAAGTACCTTAAGTTTTTCTAATAATTTTCAGTTTCATATCAACATCCACCCACTGTATCCGTGAGTAGGAGTAATTCTACTTCTATAGCAGGGTACAACGAACAAATACAATACCAGGATAAATTACCGAGTAGGGTTTAGTAGAGTGCACTACCTTACAGTTAGAACCTAGATATGAGGTGTTTATAAAAGATTCCCGCCTCCACAACTCAGGACTAAATAAATTACCTTATTATCACTTTATGCTTTAAAATTAGACTTCTCAGTAATTCTTCCATCTTTGCAATGTTTCTTTGTTTATTAGAAAATACTTTCTCCAGTTCAAATCCCAATATTTTCAATCTAAGGTTGGTAAAATTGATCAACGATATTGTTAATACATCTGGAACGCATACATATATTGTTCCAATGAATGCACCAAAATACTAAAAATAATAATTTAATACTAGTAAAAGGAATAATCTCTGCGTGATTTTTCAAGACTACGGCTCTTTTTTTAAAAAGGATTTTTATAGGTTGAATCTAATTCCTTACTACCACACTTGCAGAATGAGCAACAGGACACTACACTTTTTCTACAAACACATTTCAAACAGTTACATGTCCCAACAAAATCAGTCGGATATTTCTGCAAGTTCTTGTTTGGCACTAATTCATTGTCTATCATGGCAAAACCAAATTAACATGAGTCTAAGGCAACAAACACATCATCATTAAAATGTGTTGCTGAAAATATGTATAAAAATCTGATGTGGCCAGCACATGACCTCTCGCCATTTTTGAATCAAAAATTTACAGGTTGACACAAAAAAGTATGAAAAAAAATTATTTTTTTGTAAATCTGACAACAATGGCAAAAGTTTCGAAAATTTTAATGAGATGAAAATAAACTATAGGGCATACAAAATATATGTGTAAAAATTTATTGCCGTTTTGTATAATAATGGCGTCATCACCCATAGCAACTGCCACTTCCTGTTGTGCGATTGACACCAAAATATAATCAGATCTAAGTTAGGGTATCAAAATCCTGTATGCAAAATTTCAATTTTTTTTATTCATGATTCCTATACCTCTCTTATCTGAAGGGCGAGAGGTAAAAAAGGATCTTAATAAATGATCCTTGACACTTCTGAATGTAAGCGGCAAATCTTCATTGTCTATATTCTTTGCATAATGATACATCCACAATCTAAACTCATCTAAAGATTTTCAAGATGACCCTTTTCGTAATAACTGCACCAAATATGTTTCTGCAGGTACAAAGCTTTGTTCTATGTCTGCCCAATCAGATGGTACGCCAAAGTATTCCAGATATGCCGTGTATGCACTATGAAGGGTTGCTTTTTTGGTGCCAAACTTACTTGTGTAATCTGACCCAGATAGTGCGTGGGCATAAGTCCTGGCAGATAAAAGTCGCGTGGAATCACCAGCTCCAGTGCGCACCTAAAGTTCTTGAACACTATGTTGGTGAAGAGTAGCCCAGTGAAACAAAGCTAACACCATTATGTCAGTGTCAGCACTAACGAGAACGATTTAATAATAGACGGTTTTAGAACCTCATCGACTAACGCTAAAGTTAACACTAAATTTGGTTAGCTTATAGAATAACGGAATGTAAAAAATAGAGTTTAAGTAAAGCAATTGCGTTTTTCTGCATTTAGGTTACATCTTAGTATTTGAGTAAAGGGGACTCGTAAAACATCCCGCTATTTCAGAAAATTTACCGTATTACGCAATTTTTTTACGTGAACATGCGCAGTTTGCTCCAAATGAAGGTTAGCGGTAGCGTTAACGTTAGCGGGTGAGGTGCTAAAACTCTTTAATAATACCTATCTTACGTAATATTTTCAATATTTCTCCTGGTTTTTGTTAAAAGGGGGAGAGGGGAGAGGATTAATTACCCCTCCCCCGTAGTACCGTTGACGATAAAATGTGAAAAATTTATAGAAATCGATATAAGCACGGCAGCAATCTTTGATGGAAAATGTACAGGGTGGTGGATGTTCACCCAAGTTCAAAATACTTACTAACACACCTACTAAACATTCCCGAAAAAAATTCTCCCTACGCAAATTTCCTACAGGCCTGCAGTCCGGTCTAGGATTACAATAGCCTTGTTTGAACAATATCCATTAAATTTTATACAAGAAAATTAAGTGGTTTAGTAAGCAGAAGTTTCGAGTATCGTTTTCCTCAACTGATAATTTTATATAGATTGGAGGACATTTAGAAATAATTAATAATACTAATCTATTATACCTTTTGGCATTGTTTTTAAGTTTCGAAATATATGGTATAGTTTTCTTTTTTTATATATTTTACATAACTATTTTTAGATTTGCCGTTTTGTTTATATTTACTGTAGTTGAAAATATTAAATACTTTATAAAAAATCTCTTACCTGAAGAAAATAATAAACTTCATAATATTTTTCCATTTGTGGTACCAACTGAGGAAAAAGTAACATCTTGGGCATATCTTCGCCCTGCGCTCTTAATTTGCCTACCTTAATAAAGTCAATTGTTCCACTGACCGAATGTAATAACCAACATAGAATTATTATAACCGGTAAGGAACAGGCTATTTTAATATTAGCTGTTGTCTGTTTTTTATAGATCTCCCTCAAGTTAGAATGATAACCTTTAAATAAAAAAAAAATAGTACAAGAAAAACTAATTAATTTGATAACTATTTATGTAACAAAGTTGTAACTATACCAAGGATATTAGGGCTTCATAAATAAATAATAGGAATAAAAAATTCAAAGTATGAAACAATTACAATAATTACTAAGATATATTCTACAGAATGTTAAAAACAACAGGAACTCTATGATATACATTTTTTCATTACACAATAAGTTTGATTTCAATGCGATTTTTTTAAGGATACATTACACGCAAAGTAGGAAATCCTGTAAGCCCCTTCAAGAGCGGTGCGTGAACGAAAATGGCGATTCACGTTATATTTGAATTGCTAGATGGTATTCCCATGACCGTTGTAGTTAGAGCACAGTCTTTGTTCCTCCCCCAATTTCGATGAAATAAATCGCAAGTTGATAGTGAGATCTGTTCTAAAATAGAATGGTAGGAAATATAGTAAGCTACTTCCAATGATTTTAGTGAAGAGGTCAAAGAAATATGTCCCATATTTAGATAGTCTTTTACAAAAGCGGAATATGCTACGAACAATGAAGAGTTTTTCTGCAAACGACCTTCCAATGATGCCAAACGTCTTAGAGTCTACAAATAGGGGCATACCTTGCTTAAAGGATAGACAAACTATATATTTTTTGAAATATCTATTGTAAAAGGTTTCAATAAAATGTTTTTCATATTGGACATCTTCAGGGAACAAAACTATAGAAGAAGAAATTTCCCCAAGTTTATAAAATCTATTGATGGATGAATCAATTTAATTTATACAAATGAAAATTCTAATAACTACAGGAAAAAACTTAATTTTTCCCGCCAAAATATACCGAAATATGATGTTTAGCAAGTCGAGTATTTACCTATATTACCACGCAAAATGCCATCAGGATAAGACAAGGCAATATCAGAAATATTTTTGTACTAGATCTTAAGAATAAGGAAAATATCTCAGGATAAAACTGACGAATATTTGTCTCGTGGTTTAAGCGTACCATAAGTGGTCTACTAGTTTAAAGTTTAACTGTTTCATGTCCTTTTGTCAAAATATGAAACAAAACAAAACTCAATTGGAAAGTTAAAATTTTACATTCTAAAAGTTTTCTTAAATTTTGAGAACAATCACTTTGTGCTTTAGGAAAATCAACAATCTCCTGCCACTAAGTAGACGTTAATGACACTAATACATGATAAGAAATTTTATATCTTCAGTGATTTGTGCAAACCTTATAGTCGCCAGTACACTGCCACTCAAATTTGATTGGAAATATTTTTCAGTCTGACCATTGAGAATTAGTTGTATATAAATAAAATTTAATCAAATTAATTTTGGTAAGTTTTATACTAGGAAGTTTCACACCAAAAACCGAGTGTGTTGACCTATCCGTCCGACTATCAAATATTGGTGCATTTTTACCACGAGGCAAAGCCTAAAGGGGTTATAATCTTGGTACACAAAGAGGGTAAGTGGTCTGATTTTAAAAATTCTAACGGGAATCGATAAAACATATTATGACCAGCTTTGGACTCGATGTGGTCAGCTAATACTCTCTTGGATTTCTATTAGCAAATGTTCTTCATTTAACTCAGCTACTTGGGGAGCACACCAACTGACGACAAGATTACTGTGGCCGCCAGCTGTTCTTAACAAGTTCTTAATCTCCGAGGTCCAGTAAAATTATAAATTTTATTCCACGTTACCTTCCATTTACTCAAATTTCCATACACTTCATCCGTTTTCGGATACCATGTCCGATTTCAATTTTTAATTTTTAATTTTACTACCCCTTTTCCTGTACCACATTCTTCCCCTATTTATTTTTCCCTATGTTCCCCCTTGCGCGCACACTAACAGCAACTACATCTATGGGACATTACTGGTCACCAACTTCTAAAATCAAATTTAGTATCATTGAATAATTAACATCAGTCTTTTTAACAATTTTCTGGTAAGTGTTAATTTTAATAAAGTTTTCCTATTGTAAGATTCGATGTATTCTAGGCTTGATGATGGCTTGTCACCGAAACTAGTCGCCAACATTTTTTTGTAATAAAATATATTGTGGTACTCGACTTAGAGTTTCATTACTTACTTCAATATATTATAATTTATGAATCTAGTGGAATCTGCAAAAAAAGTCAACTTATTTGCGTATCCGCAACAAAATTGGAGGAAATGAATTCGAAATCAACCAATAGAAAATCCGTCTACAGATTTTCCGCCTCGTGGGAATCCGGCTTAAAGATCCATAATTTACCTGCCATGATTAATACTTAATAAAAAAACCGTAAATTTAACATTGCATGTAATGTAATATTTTTCCATATAATTTAAATGAACTGACAAATTGACTCATGATATAATAACTTGTTAGAAAAAAATTCTAGTATGTATAATAATTTTTCAAATCGAAATCTCAAGCTGGCGATAGATACATTTGAATAAAGGACAAATTTAGCAAAAAATTTAAAACAAAAAAAATTGATCAGGTGGTTTTAGGTAAATTAACTTTTAATATAAAGGATTATTAGTACTTTTACAACAAAAATATATTTTTTTAATTAGTCGCTAAAACAAAAGATAAATCACTTGTAATTATTAATTTGCCAAGGTTTCAATAGAATGCAATATATATGGAACTATAATTTACTAAAACTAGATAAATTTAAAATAGTTAAAAAAATGGTTTTAAGTTAAATAAACTAAAAATAAGCGAATGGTTTTAAACAATTAAAATAAAATGTCAAAAATATTAAACGAAGTATAATTAAATTGTTTGAAATACAAAGAAATATATAAAAATTGCTTACCATCAAGTGATTTTTCAAAAATAATCACATCGTTTATCAATTTTCTCACAGACTTTTTTTTTAATAACCATATCTTCCAGGTAGATGTAATATAAATCAGTATAATTGTGAAACAATCTGCGATTTGAAATCGTGTCATGAGTTGTAGAGTAAAAATAAATCCTAATATAACGGTGAAAAAAAAAGCGAGAAAATAAAATTGGATAAAAGTGCTATAAATAAAGTAGAGGATTTTAAAGGAGTTCACATTCGGCCATAAACCTGCAAGTATTAACAAGTATCTCAATATTAATGAGGAATAGGAATCGTAGTTCATCTTGACCAGTAGAAGAATAAAATTTTCTACGAAGCATTAATACTTTTATAGGTCAAAAATAAGTGATGTTTAAATTACCTACTGCATATTTTATAGAAACTATTATCGTGTATTGAAATGCTATTAACAGCAACACATGTCGCTAATCTCCATACGTCGAAAGCTCACGGATATTGGAGTAAAATTCAGGTCCTGATAGGACACTAACTTATAAAAGTTACTTCCGTTGACAATAATGAAGAAAATATTTTTATAATGTCGGTAAAGAGACAAACTTACTATAATCTATTCAAAACAACCCCCAATTAGTGACGTTTGTACATGAAAGGTATTTTTCCGTGCTCTATTTATTATTTCGTCTACGATGACGTGCAACGGTTTTTGTTTTGAATACACTGTACAGTGAAATTATTGTTAATACTAGAGTCTACGATATTACTGTAGCATCGCGTACACTTTTTTGGAAAATTACTTATAATTTAATTATATTAGTTCAAATCAAAAAAAAAATATTTAACCCTAGAGAACATGTTTCAGATTAATATATTTTTATAGAAATGATGCTTTATATAGGTCTAATTGGGATATGTAATTTTTTTAATTTTTTTTGGGGATACGGACTTTAAAATCCCGTCAGGACTAAATAGTCATAAGCCTTATACTCTGAATCCCCACCAGGACTAAGCTTGTAATTTTAACGTCTCTTTTCTGCTACTAAGGCTAATCTGGACGGGACCTACAGCTTATCGTGGACTCCGAACCACGGTCCTCAATCACTCTAAACCCAGGACTATGCCTTTGTCATTCAGGTGATCTACCAACTAGCAAGTGTGTAATTGTGCCACCAACCCCTATCAGTTCCACGAGATATCCGATCTCATCCGGCCTGGTTACCGGCGTGAATGAAGCTGCGCATGACACAACTACCTTTTTGCACTTGCCCAAAGTCTTATCTGACTTTAATTCCACTTGAGATTCATGGGGCTCGAACCCACGACCCGAACAATGACCAAGTATAAAGGCCAGTGCCCTAACCAACCTGGCCACCGTGTCCGGTCACCAGGACTAAGTGATATTAAACATATTTACATCATAATATTTAGCAAAATAGTTTTTTCTCATTAATGCACAAATATACTTGACATCCAGAATATTTGGAGTGTGATCTAGAACAATCCTCATGGACGAAGACTGATTGCATCACAGAGGGGGAGGGGGTGTGATGTGGTTTACACCTCGACCGTTTTTCAGTAAATTTTGGCCAATGGTTATTACTAGTTTCCAATCGGACATCATTGCTGAACATAATGATGACGAATCGATAAATGTTTGGAAAAATTTATCACGGCAGTCGACGTGTTAATATCGAACCAAGTAACGAAGGACCAATCGTACAAAATGGATTTCTTATTTTTTTTATGAACTTGCCTGTCACGCCACCATTAACATAAACAAAAACACATGTATTAATATAAAATGTAAGGGATATTTTCTCACCCATTTATTTATACTAAAAAGAAATTATAAAATGTACATTATTTTGTACCACACTGTAAAAACACTATAAAAACACTTATTGTCACTCATTTTCACTGTATCAAATTATTACATATGAAGCTGTGAAATCTCAGAATATTAATATTTAATTTATATGAGCAAAGAAATGTTTGCTGTAGTAAATGGTAAAAAAAGCAGTCTTAGCTGGCTAATGAACATTGCTACTGCTCTATTCAAGAGTTGATGAAACAGTGCCAGAGGTTGGCGCGGTCGTCGCTTATCCAAACATAACAATAAGTATTCTGACGAGATAGCATATTTCTGATTGGCTAAAGATATGTGGAATAATTTCTCCCAAGTATATAGTTGAAAATCAATCGGCTTTTTATTGTGTGAATTGAGAAATAATATGTTTCGTCTCCTATGAGAGCGACAGAAAGGGAAGAGGTAGAATGAAGATTATCACTAACGAATGTTGGATATTTCTAGGAATTGGGGTGACATATCTATGCAAGCTGTGACTTGAAAATAAATATTGGCCGGTTATAAAAACATACTTGCAAAATTACGATATTTTATACGATTTTAAATATTTATAGAGTAGTAAATTCTAGATAATTTTCAGTGAAATTTATTCAATTGCAAAAACAGCGGCATTCAGCGAGTACCGAACGAGTGCTCGCCGAATGGCAAGTAGTATAGACGGGTTCATTCGTGCGGTTACTTTCCTATGACCAATTTTAAGGCGGCGCCAGACATGCGACATTCGGCGAGTACCGAGCGACTGCTCGCCGAGTGGCAAGTATGTGAGTTACTCGACAAGTGTGTGCGGAATAATCACCAAATGGCAAGCACCTAAATCAGATATTCGCAGTTCGTCACATAACGAAGTCTCTATGGGAATAACGAATATTCAGTATTGATATAGGTGCATTTACGGCTTGCAATGGATAATGATGCAGAGTTGGTTGTTAGTTTGGCTTCTTTTATAGTAATGTCTTGTGGTAGTCTTTATACAGTGCTAGCGTAGTTCCCGTTATTTGTCGGTCTTTTAATCAACATCAAAGGAGACGAGTATTCGCCGTATTAAGCTCTGAATCTGCATCGTCCTTTTGCAAGCAAAAGTATATGGCTGGGGGCTATCAGACTGTGAGAGATCTCACGGCCGTTCCACTGGACCGATTTTCTTCAAACTTGGTAGGTATGTAGACTTTGGGTCATACTTCAGTTTAAATTTAAGCCCTGTTAATCAAAATGGATTGGGTTACTCTGAAGTTTTCCTTCAGAGATTTACACTTCTCTAGTTATTTACTGTCAGAACATTCCAGGAAGTCCTCATATATCAGTGATGTCCCCGGATCATCCCTAGAATGTCCCTTTGATGTATTTTGTTTTAACTTGGTACATCCCTAGGACGTACCAGAAAGACATCCTATATGTGTCATTTTTGTTGGAAAGTAGATGTCCCTTGGGACGTCCCTAGTCCTGTCCCAATGAAGAATATCCCAGGCACATCACTGGAATTTACAGGGGATATACTTGTGTTGATAGGGATGTATTGATTCAGAGATAAATTCTGAGCAGCTAAACTGTTTCCTCGAACCGTCTTTCTGAAGGCGCTGTATTTAGCGATATTACTACCATCTGTCGGGGAAAGAACAGCTCTTTCTCCAAATCCGAAAGATTTATATTTTTCTTCACAAATTTTGTCTTCTCCTTGGTATACAGAAATAGTTATTTGTTTAACTAGGCAGAGAAATAACAGATTTACTGCCGCGTCTAGCATTTCATTTGCCGAGGCAAAGCCGAGGCAATGAATCTAGCCAACAACTCACAATTTTTGATATTTTTTCTAATCGTATATATGTAATAATTAAATCGTATTTTCTAATTATTGTTGTCGATTAGACCTTAAATTGTATACATAATAATATCTACCGAAAAAAATAAGGCGCCACTATTACATTCAATTTTCTTTATCAATTGATTGTCCATGAGATAGAGAGGTTAGTGGATTCCATGTGCCTGCTTAAATCACATTACCATTGCCGTTGAAAGTCTGGGTTGGTTGTTATGTACCTTTTCTGAATTGTTTAGTTGAAAATCACCATTTTTTATCCGTTCATCTTAAGATTAAGTTATTTGTAGAAGAGATTAATCTGTGTTTAGAGAAATAAAATTATTTTTTTAATGCCTTGTTCTGACTGATGAGGTTAACTGAATTGTTAACATGGAAAAGACATTTTATAGTCAGTATCAAAAAGAGAGGGGACACGACGCGAGGAAATTAAGAAGGGATATCAAGCGAGTCTGAAATTAAAATATACTGAGCAGAGGAATAATAAAAATACA
This sequence comes from Neocrepidodera transversa, assembly GCA_963243735.1. NCBI lineage: Eukaryota > Metazoa > Arthropoda > Insecta > Coleoptera > Chrysomelidae > Neocrepidodera > Neocrepidodera transversa. The sequence goes on from OY725348.1 coordinate 14,446,566, forward strand.
GGGTGGCACAGGAACAAATAACGTAACAGTAGTAAACAATCACGAATTGTTTGTATCTTTCTAAATATTTTGAAATCATCTGAGAATAGGAGACACTCTGAATAAGAAATATAATCGAGGAGATCATTGATGAATAAAATAAAGAGTAAGGGAGCTAAATTTGAACCTTGCGAAACACCTGAATTCGCGTGAAATTTACCCGAAGTGTTTCCATTATGCTTCACGACAAAAAGTCTATTTTCCAGATAACTTTTAAGTAGATTTAATAAATTGATTGAGAATCCAAATTCAAAAACGTCCCTTACTGATTCCGCGGATAATAATAAATTAGTATTTACCCAAACAGCACAAATACCACCCACGGACATCCTCGGGTCGTCCGTTTTCGGATATTCGTACGTACCGGGTACGTCCAATTCAGGACTATGGACGTTCGATATTGGACCCAAGTTAGAACAAAATCTCCTTCCTAGGACCGATATAGGACGTTTCTAGAACCGATTTAGGATCCTTTTCGGACCAATATAAGGTTAGGTTCCTTTTAATTATTAATGATGAAAAATATAAAAATTCAAAATCGCTGGATTGTTAAATCGGACGTCCTCGATAAGTCCAAAATCCACTGTCCCGAGGACGTCATAAAAATGGCCTGGGACCTTCAGACCTGAATCCGAGGTTCTCGGGACGACTTGTGCTGTTTGGGTATTGACCGACGTGACATAAACCCGTGTTGTTGATATACTACATTTGGGATAGAGGCTCCGGTGGTCCCGTAAAAACTAAATGAAGATCAGCCAGGAATCCGCCAATGACCATTGGGGAGGAATACATCCATACCATATCAAAGCGACTATCGTGAGGCCCAGGGGACTTCGGTCAGAAAACCAAAACCTCGACATGTCCACAGTGGTGGGAATTTCGGGGGTAAACCCTGGGGGAGGTGGCAGGGGACTTGAGGATCAAGTGCTGATTAGGTACAATATCCCCTTGGCTCGGGCCCACGAAATGGATAGATGGATCTACTACATTATTTTTACATGATTAAAAATATAGGAGTACATATACTCGGCTCAAAAAGTTTTGATATGATTGCCAAACCTCTATAATTTTCGATATCACTTTTATTACCAGATTTATGGGTTGGAGTGTAAGTTGCAAGTTCCATTTTTTGGAAATGATGAACTTTTTAGAATCATATTAAAAATATGTAGTAAAAGGCAATTTCAATCAATATTTATAACCCTTCAAAGGTCGGTCACGATTTCGGCGCCAAATTACCTGTGTCTTTAATTCCTAGCTCGATTTCGGCTACACGCTACGGATTAGGACTGACGACTTCTTTTTGATGCTATTATCATTGGAAATTACAGTAGAAGAAAAAACGAAAATTTTTATTAGCGGAAACAATCATAGTTATCGACTACGGTTCGAATTTTAAAAATCTATTTTCACTTTTTATTTTATTAATTATTTTATTTCATGTTGTAACTAAAAGAATTAAAAATCAATTTTCGTTTGTTTTTTTATCGATTTATTTCAATTCTTTCGAATTTATTCATTTTTTTTATATCCACAGTTGTTTCCGGTTTTTTGCGATTTTTTTACGATTTCCTTGCAATTTGAATCAGATATTTTGTAATTATTGGCACTGGCAATTTTTTTTTCTTTTTAAATAATTTTGATTCGATTTTTTTGTTTTTTTTGCGATTTATTTCAATTTATTCGAAATTTTTCATGTTTTAAAAATTCAATTAGGTACATTTTTCCCGGTTTTCTGGATGTTCTTTTTTTTGTTGTATTGTTTTAGTTTTGTGCGATTGTTTTTGCTTTTTTAGCGTTTTTTCGTTAATTTTCAATTTTATTGATTTCCTCCTTTTCCCGTATTTTAGAATTTTATTTTTCATTCTTTTTCCAATATTTTCTGATTTTTAAATTCGTAACTAAAAGTGTTAAATAAATGTCTATTTTGGTGCTTTTTTTTAAATTAATTTCTTAAACCTACTTTCGCGATTTGTTATTAATTACTTTATTTTATTTTCTAAGTAAAAATATTAAAAATCTATTTTTGTGTTTTTTTTTATTAAATATTATATTTTATTTTGCAACTAAAATAATTAAAGATGCATGCAAAATGGTCTAGAATCACATTCTCCCAGTGCGAACCTTGTACGCCCTTGTATATATTTGTGAAAATCAATAAACGTTGTTTAATTTACAAAAATAATTTATTTCTGTATTTTTATATAAATAAATAAGGTTTTTTTAAAAAATAAAATTTTGAAACTAACTCGCGTTTTCCTGAAGTTTCGTTATAAATATTGTTTGCAGCATTATTTCATTTGAAATAAAATCAAATTTACAAATTTAAAGAGATTCGTTTATGCCCCGCGCCAATCGGTTTAGTATCGGAGCCGAATTCATGTTCTCGGAGCCGAAATCGTGTGCGCCCCTTCAGAAAGTAAGGGGACTTCAACTCCACAGGGTTTTAATTGACTTCAATTTTCGGATTGCTATTTCATAATCGCTTTCAGTTATTTTGAGAATATTTAAAATATTGGCATTGGCATCATTAATATTTATTAATATCATCAAGTAAGTTTAAGTTATAATTAGATTTCTCAGACGAGTGCCTGATGCAAAATATTCAGCAAATGTATTAACGATTTCACCCTTGGCTACTTTCCACTCCTTTCCATTTAAATTTATCAATTCTAATATCATTGGTACTATTTTTATTGACATATGTCCAAAACTTATTTATATTTGATGAAAAAAAAAACTATAAGTAATTTTAATCTGAACTGTGACAACCGCATCTCATTATCTAGAACCTTTTGGAAGATATAAGCTTTTAAAAAACAGTCAGAATATAATAAGACATACAGTATATTTTTGATTTTTACCTCTCGCCCTTCAGATAAGAGAGGTATAGGAATCATGCTAAAAATTGGGTAGTGAGTTTTCAATGGATAAACACGTTTTGGGGTCCCTAGAATACGATTTTGATATTTTCCCGATGATGTCTGTGTGTGTGTGTGTGTGTGTGTGTGTGTGTGTGTGTGTGTGTGTGTGTGTGTGTGTGTGTGTTAGTGTGTGTGTGTGTGTGTGTTAGTATGTGTGTGTGTTAGTGTGTGTGTGTGTGTGTGTGTGTGTGTGTGTGTGTGTGTGTGTGTGTGTGTGTGTGTGTGTGTGTGTGTGTGTGTGTGTGTGTGTGTGTGTGTGTGTGTGTGTGTGTGTGTGTGTGTGTGTGTGTGTGTGTGTGTGTGTGTGTGTGTGTGTGTGTGTGTGTGTGTGTGTGTGTGTGTGTGTGTGTGTGTGTGTGTGTGTGTGTGTGTGTGTGTGTGTGTGTGTGTGTGTGTGTGTGTGTGTGTGTGTGTGTGTGTGTGTGTGTGTGTGTGTGTGTGTGTGTGTGTTTGGATGGATGTTGTAGTAACGATAACTCAAAAACTACTGAATAAAAAAATTTGAAATTTTGCATACAGGATTCTGATACCCTAGATTAGATCTGATTAGATTTTGGTGCCAATCGCACAACCGGAAGTGGCAGTTGCTATGGGTGATGACGCCATTATTATACAATACGGCAATAAAGTTTTACACATATATTTTGTATACTCTATAGTTTATTTTCATCTCATTAAAATTTTCGAAATTTTTGCCATTGTTGCCAGATTTACAAAAAAATAATTTTTTTTCGTACTTTTTTGTGTCAATCTGTAAATTTTTGATTCAAAAATGGCGAGAGGTCATGTGCTGGCCACATCAGATTTTTTAATATTATTTTTTTCTCAAGAAAATAAGATTTTACCACTATTAGTTCTACTTGTAAAAACATTTTTGAATAAGATATAAATACGTCTCTGCATGGTAGTGGTCGTGATTTCCGTGGGAATATGTAGAATTAAAATAAATATATGATAAGCATCATTTAAAAAACTTTCGTAAAATGATCTTTTTTCAATCTTCCTTTGTTTTACATGCATTTGCCTATAAAAGATCAAGTAAATTATTTATTTTTATTAATATTTAAACGGCAGATAAGACAAACGTATCAAGAAAATTTAGAAAATTGCGCTTTCGAAAATTTAACACAGAAAGAAATAAAATATTTAGGAAACCATTTAAAAATGAAACCTACAATAAGATATAATTTCTGAAGAATGCCGTACTTGGGTTATAAAGAACGGGGTAAGACTACATTAATAAATGACAGAATGTAAGTTCGTTGCAAATTTTTAAACAAAAATTTGTCTAAATATAAACAAATGACTAAACCAAAATATGAATCCTTTTTAAAACAGCACGCTACTGATTCACTGGCACAATTTGGTGCGTCTCACATCACCTTGCCTTCCCTGCAAGAATCAAACAAAATGTACGGAATACTACGTCTAGCGAAGCTTTAATGGTCCAATGTCTAGCCTTTAGACCATTTATTATTAGAAATGCCCAATAGTAACTAGTCCAAGGTCTAGCCCACTAACGGGATAAGTTTGTTTTGTATGTTTGTAACAATGCAAGTTTTAGACAAATATTCCGTATTACGCTCATGCGTCGTTTATGTCAGATTAGGTTTTTTCTGATTATTTAAAATAAAAATAAAAAAAACTGCTATTCGAATCAAACCGGGCTAATTTTTAATAAAAAATTGCATTTATTTCATAAAACAAATTATTTTTATGGAATATTTGTCTCCCGATATAGAATATTTGTCTCTCAATAGATATGTGGTAGAGTAGATGCATATACCATCAGCGTTGTCTCAGACAACGACATCAGTAAAAGATGAAGTTGTATCCAACATAAATCCTAAATATTTACATTAGGACTCATAAAGAACCTCTGAAAGCGGTGTTGACAAATTTAATTTATATAATATATTCACATTTTATCATTTTTTAAGTACATACTACATATCAACGATTTGTTATAAAAACTCATTGTCACTGAAAGTTAGATAATAAAGTGAAAAAAATAATAAACAAAAATTAAAATATCTTTTTTATATTTCAATTTCGAAATATTACGACGGCCTTAATTGGACCACAAAACAATGTTATTTTGTTTTGTGCCTGAACCAACGACGCTACTGCAGTTTTATGAATCCGAATAAAAACAAAAGGTGCTTTTCGATTCGAGATATTGTGAACATCGGCCTTACATTAACTACCCATAACCGTTGTCTGAATAAAACGCCATAACCGTTGTCATTCAGACAACGCCATAACTCTGTCTCTTTCATGCTCTCTCTAACCTTATCCTATCTCTATGGCGGACGATAATACTAGAGGCCGTATCGCTTCTCACGATTCGCCTACATTCAAAAAATTATCAAAAAATGTTTTCAGGATTTAACGTTTTATTTTTAATAATATACCAATAATAAATATATAAATATATTATTGGCAACACCGCAATGTTCAATAGATTTGTTCTGATTATAGAATAGTGGATGTTCTACAGCCTCTAGCGATAAAAGTAGAATTTGACCACATTTTTAACACGTTGTATATACTCTACATACCTCTACCATACCCAACTATCCAGATAGGATAAAAAAAGATGGCAATAATTATAAAATTTAGCATGATGTCAAACGAACGAGGATTACGATCACTTCTAATATGTTGTCCTTGTCACTCATGAATATTTTTCATTGCGACTAATAAGGATAAGAGATCGGTTAAAGTCCGCTATGGCTGCCAACATAATTTGTTAGAATCCCTCTCTTTTTGTCTATCAGGTATTTCCGGAACGTTGCTTGTTGTCGTCATGCCTTGTTTTCGTACTTCGTGGAAAGTTGGGCAGGTTTGGTCGAGTTGTTGAAGTAATTTTTTGTGGCGTAAGAGCACATATATATTAATTTTTACTACAAAATTGAAAAAATGTCTGCAACTACAGTAGAAAGAACTAATCGTAAGTATTTTATAAATATATTATTTTCAATGAAGTGTAATGGCTTAGTTTGGGTTGGCCTTCAATATATTAAAATAAGTAGTACAGAATTAAATGCCTTATGGAAATACCAAATTCTACTAATAACAGCTGCTAGATGATTCTTATGAAAAGAAATAGAAAAATGCCTAGTTAAGTTTTATCGTTGAATACAAACAACCTACTTGTTTACTATTTCATAATCAAATTAAATGAAGAAAATTATCTTTTCGTTTTTAGACAGTATTATTTATTTTTAATTATAATTATTATCTTTGCTTTTTTTAATATTCACAAGTTTTTATTTTTTGTATTGCTTTGTAAAAAAGACTAGAAGATTTTTTTTTGAAACGTGGGTACAAACTACAACTCGTTAAATTTAATAGTTTTCTCTTTATTTTTAATACTATTTGTTTGCAATGATTCCTGGAAACACGGGCATTACATTTTGGCGCTTTTTCTACAGTATTAATTATTTTATAAATATGCAATTTAACCACCAATCTAGCTTTTGGCTAAACTATTAGTCTTTTATAATAATTATTTTTTAATATATTTTTTAACAATTAATATTACATACAGATTATATCAATCAGTTGGTCCCCCACATTTTGATTTTACCCATTCATCTTAGACCTTATATAGATATTAGTTTGGTATTTACTTTAAAATAAAAATTTTCCTGGTATCAAAACAAATCATGCACAATTCATATTTTATTGAAGTGTACATTTTTTTGTATTCATTTTATTGATCAACTCACAAACATTTTTTTTAATCCTCAATAAAATAGACAAAAAAATTTTACAAATACAAATTTCATTTTGTGAATTATAAATAAACTAGATATTACTTGAGAAAAAATTTTGACACTTAAAATACCCTTTGACCTTTATGTAGAAGAAGGGGAAGCCATCCCCTTCCTAAATTAAGCCAAATCCAAATTATATATTTATTTATATCTATTTATAATTTTTAGTCTCATGGAGAAAACGTGGACGACAGGAGGAAGCCACAGATTTACAAATTGAAATGAAGAGGCCCAGATATTACTATAGACTGGAAAGTGAAAGCTCCAGGAATTCTGAGGAGGATACTGAAAGTATCTACAGTCTTCAGGATCATGAAACTGGTAGGCTCCGACAACTTATGGGATAAATGGCAGCTTCTTATTAAATTCTTTTTAGACGTAGTTAGGGATACCAGTGACACTGATTCAAAATCTGAAAGTGATGCTGGTGAATATGAATACGAGATTGAATATGAAGTTGCAAGTTTATCTGAAAGTGATCATGCAATTTTTGGAAATTCTACAAGTGATTCAGATGTGAGTATTATAAGTTTAATTTTTACTCTAATGTTTTAGAATGTATTTTTTTTTAGATCGATTTTATTATATTTTTTTACTTTACAGTTACATTTCTATTATAAATTCATTTCTTAAATTGGCCTGCGTTAAAAAAAATCAATTGCTAATTTGGAAAAAATAATATTAGAATTCATTACTTCAATTCATCTAGAGAGCCTCATTGAAAAATAGATATTTAATGGACATTTTTTAACTGTTTGTGTTTTTTATTAGCCTCAAGACCCATTTATATTTTTCCTTTTAAATTTTGTAATTATTTTCTTTTGACTTAAATTCTTTTTAGGATTGAGGGACTGTATATATTTAATTTTCCGATTAAATTGTATAATATAAATATGGTGTCATTTTATGTCATCATATATGTGTTTTTATTTTTATAATTTTAATACTCTGAATATTTAATAAGATGTATTAAACCTATCTTTAATATGCAAGTTGTTGTGGGAAAGAAATATTTTGGTGCTTGCTTTTTTATATATGTATAATAATAATCTTTTCTCCTTTCAAGCCTGTCTTATTATGGTTTTCTTTGCTATTATTTCTGTTACTAGGGTACCATTGTTTTATAACTAATGTGCTAACATCACATTTTGTAAATATTATTTATTATATCCATTATTAAATAGTAGTATTGAATATATAATAACCTTGCAAAATTAAAAAACGTTAGTAATAACATCTTCACATACTTTTTAAGCTGCTGAGACACATTTATTGCAATTCATCAAACTTTCATAATTTAAAATAGGTTTAAAATAATCACATCCCTCTTATTTTTCTGCAAGATTCCTGGTCAACAATATTAAAAATATCTATAGTTGAATGATTGTAATGTTTGCTTATGTTCTATATTGGCATTATGATGAATGTTAACGTAACATAATATCGTGGGATAAGAACCAGAGGGTTCCAAGTGCCAAATCTAAAATTGTTCAGAAAATCGATATTAATGTTTGACATTATTAAAAGTAGTGACAAGTTCCGTAAAATCTAGACGTTTTGTGTGAACGTGGCACCGTCGCAAGTACCGACTTTACCCCAAGCTGGGGGATGTGTATGTAGTGATCTTTTTATTTTTAATTTTAAGTTGGTTATCACATTGTTTAGTATATTGTTTATAGTGAATAAAGAAATTGTTTTAAATGACTCAACTCTATAACAGTCAAAGATTGAATAAATAGTTATCTGATTTTTAAAATTTTAAGTCATTCATTTATTTCTCAAGTAACTTGTGCGTATGTTATTTCATATAGATTATTAACCGCTTAACGTGCTAGCCCGAGATAACTCGGTTTTGCGCGTCTTTTCTATTTCCGCTAACCCGTAATAACTCAGTCCGATGCGTATTTTGTCCATTGTTTTTCAAAAATTCAAAGTGACTTTTTTACATGTGCAACACATTTCTTGCAATATCCTTATGTTTCTTATCTTGGCAAGGTTCTATCTGCCAGAAATCAACTGGTTAACTTCAAGATTTTGGAAAATAGGTTGTTAACCTCTTGCATGCGAAATCTATTTTTGTACATAAAAATTATGGCAGTAGAAAAAATATTGTATGCAACCAGTGTGTAAAGTGCCTTTTTTCACTCGTGTGATTGTCGCACGAGCCAAAAAATTATATATTTTTTTATGATTTATTTGACAGGGTATTGATAAAACATAAAGTTCAACGTAACTGATTCATAAAATAAATGGTGTTTTTTTGACCGATTTTTCATAAATAACTAACACGTTAAGCGGTTAACATGAGTAAAACAAATTAAACTTTTGGCTGTGCTTAGAACCTTATGACAACCTAATCGTAGAAAACCAGACGGTTACAAGCGACAGTTTAAATAGGTATTTAATTTTTTATTAACAAAAATTTGTGAAATTAAATACATTTTATTTAAAAAAAAAACAACCTTTACTTAAAGATGTATCTACAATTCCAACAGATTTTATTTAAATGTCAACAACAAAACTTATATTTAGAAGCAAATTCTATTGATTCGGTCTTTTTGTTTGTAAAACTCTTTTCTAGGCTCAATACTAAATAATGCATCCATCCCATTTAGTTCTTGAGATGTAATTTTTTTTGCAACCTTTTCTAGTAGTTTTTACTACTTTCTTTAGTTTAAGATAATTGAAAAAAATGTTTGAGCTTCATGTCCATAACGCAGAGAGGATTTTTTCCATCAGTCTTTAGGAAACGATTTACAAATGCAAGTGGGGACCATATATCTTCTTTATATGGGAATGAATATTGTCGACAACCTGTATACATGACTGCCCAGATAAGAAATATTTCTTGTAGTTACTGGCCTATTGGTTTTAGAACCAGAGCCAATAAATAAAACACACACATTTCTTGTAGTTTGTTTGATATCTGTGTAAAAAATTGGCTACGCTGATGAGATAAAACTCTTCCTATTTTAGGAACACAGCTGTCGCTCCAAGATATTATTTCTGTTATGTTGGATTTGTTTAATACAATTTTTTTAAGAATTTGCATTAATGTGCTTGCCAGATCTACGCATGTACATACACATAAACAATCACTTGGAACATTGTGATTTTTAAAAATGACGTTCATTGTCGCTTAAAACTATTTTACAAATAAGGTAATGACGCTATCTTTGGGAATAGTCTTAAAGTTTGTACATCAAACGATGCAGAATTCTATGGACCTGAATTTCTTGCAATAAAACTTGTTTTGAAATAAATGTCGCTTGGAACTCTTATATTCTCAGTCCACGATATGTTAAAAATGTGAAGTCACATTGTTTGATTGTTTAAACAGTCATAGATAAAACGTCGTATTTGACCTGTACTGAATGGCTACTCTTCATTTTTAATATAGATAACTAGTGGCCTATTACCAAGGTGTAAATTTTTTCATTATTTCAGCAGCTAATAGTCAGATTCTCAAATTTTGCCCAACATTAGCTTTAATGGTATGAATGCAACAGTAACACTTATTTACAAATTTTTAGTGTTCATCAGTCTAAAAATCTAATTATTAAAAATAAATGTACATATCATGGCAAGGAAAAGTTTTAATTACTTTCTGGTTATAAAAATAAATTGTTATCACTTATGTATGTTCAATGAGATAATTTTTATTTTTTAGATTTAGTTCTGAATCTATTAGTTGATATTTTTTCAAAAAATAATTATATCCAGAAACTACTAACAAAACAACACATCAAATTTTACAGTTTATTTTGAATAAATCACTTTATTCAAAAAAATTTCATAAGGGAGCATATTTAAAGATGGCGCCTCTACATCGTATTTATTTGAATATTTTCAACTTTTGTTATTTAAAAATATTAAATTTGGCAAATGAATTAGCATATAAATATTAACCAAATTCGTTACTATAAATATGATTTTTCTGTTCATATCATAAGAGATTTTTGACCTTTTTTTATTTTTTGACTTTGGCATTTTAGATTTCTTCTATCATTGAGGTGCTCTTGTTTGTTGTTGCTGTGAGGAAAATTGATTGAAACTTTTCCTTGCCTAAGTTTCCTATTAATAAATGTGTGACTCACAACTAATTCGATACACAACAATTTATGTTTAATTTGGTTGACATTTATACAGGTCTTATTTTAATGATTTTTCAAACCAACCTTCATTATCAGTAATGACAACAATTGGGAGCACATTAATGTTAGAAAAACTCTACAAAAGTTAAATTTTTCATCTAATAAAATCAAGTTAAAAAAAAATATTAAAAAATTCATTGCTTTCCCAAAATGAGATGCTTATGACATCTCCTTTAGGAAGAATTTTTGGATGAGATTATAAATTGCTGTTTTCATTTGTCCCTAGAATCTGGTATATATTTAAAATTTTACTATTTTGAAGATTAAAATTGGGAATGTGCATGTTGAGCAAAAGGGCCAAAAAAAATTTATACATTTTTATTTACTTTAAGATTATAAAATCAAAATTATGAAATTCTTATTTTTTTTAATATAAAAATTTTTATAGCCATTTTAAAATTATTGGCAATGAAATTTCTGTAATTTTTAAAATTATTGAAAGTTGAAATTTTTGAAAAGGCCTATTTATCTTTATGCCTGCTTATGTAGTTTGTCCTTTTACCCTTTATGTAAATATATTTGGCCCCTTTATACCTTAAGTGTACCCATGTAAAAATATGTAGTCCCTTTACCCCTTGCTCCTGCCCATCTAAAAATATTTGGTTCTTTTACCACTAACATCTGATGACAATTTAAAAATATTTGGCCCCTAGTCTGTTTTTTTTTGTTTAATATATGGGAGCTTTGCCACTGGAGCCTGCCCAAAAACAAAATATTTGGACCCATAATTGTTTTATTTCTGATCCGCTTTATAATCTAAATAAATCTTATTTCAATAACCTAACAAAAATGGGTAGTCAATTTGTAAAAAGCTGCAGACAGGCAGATTTGGTGAATTCATATGATGAACTTTTGTTTATTCTAAATACACAAACTAACGAAAATTTTATACATTATTTTGGTAGAATTAGTAAAATACGTCAAAAACAATTCTTGAATGTGTTAAATTAAGGTATTCATTTTTTAAAAATTAATTTATATTTTTTGCACAAAATACTTTGTTTTAAATATTGAAACAAACTAAATAGCTTCTTTTTATCAAATTACATATTTTATTTTTCTCTTTCTTTGCCAGTTAATACAAGTTCCGCCACATCATATGAATAATTATTTTTAGTATGTTAAACATTAAGGGTCGTTTGCACCAACGATTCTTAAAATGTGATCTTATCTAAGTTGATCTTAGAGGTAAGACGCTCTTAAAATTTAAGTTGTTTGCACCAAACAATATGACTTTTTATTTGTTGGTACCTTCAAAGCGCCATAGCTAACACATAATTATTTTTGAAAATAAACCACATAGATATATAATAATTATAATAAAATATTTTATTCAAGCTAACAGATTTGTTATAATTAAAATTACAAACAATGTACCTAACTAAATATAATGTATACAATAAGAATTCAAAGTGTAGGTAATAAATTTAACATTGATTTTGAAATTTTTACTATTGATAACTCAATCTTTACATTCTATTTGAAATAAAACAGAGAAACTGAAGGAAACCGTAAGGTTGTGGAAGGGTTGTACGCATATGTTTTTTTACAAAAAATGTAATAAGCTCTAGCTCTTCTATCAAATGCTGGATTCGCAGATTTATACGTCATGGTACTCCGATGTTTCAATTATTTCTAGATCATTCTCTAGAACATCATTTTGATAAATATCCAACATATCCATTTCACACTGATTTTATCTTATGTACTGTGTGCAGTATATGTTTCTTTATCTGACAGAGAGTTTTGGTTAAAATGGGTTAAAAATGCATTATTTAATATTTAAGCTTGCATAAGTGGCAGCTTAAGATTTAGGGGAATACTTAGTGCTTTAAGAAAGGCTTAAATGTTTGGTGCAACAGATTTATAAAAACTTAAGAATATAAGTATGGTTGGTGCAAACGGCCCTTAATCACTTACTTGTATGTACATGTAGCATCACTGAAAAAAGAAGACATTAATTAAGGAAATAAAACAGGTGGTTTTTAACATTATATTATGTTTTTTTTTATTAATATGCTGTCAAAACTTATATTTTGTTGTTAAATATTTCAGGACCATGTGATTTTTGCTGCAGCCATTGGGGCAATGTGTGATTCTTCTTTAGAAACATGGATAACGGATTGTGAGGAGTCTGACAACAGTTCTTTAGATGATTCAGTAGTTACCAGGTTGGGCTTTTCAACTTGTGTACAGTGCAAGTCTCAAAATGACAATCCTCTCTACAGATATTGTGAAAAATGTTTTCAGGTATATTTTATTTGTTTAATGATTACCTTTAGATTCGCATGATAACGACAAGCTGGCGGGTTTTTTAATTGGTTCTATTTGGCAGTAAATTTGAATCTACTAAGGATTTGTTTCCAATTTAAATTAATCTAGTTGTGTTTTTTATTTTTATTGTATACATATTTTGTATCGGGCTGTTCAATTCTATAAAAAAATAAGAAAATTCTAAATGGTGGTTACAAATTATCTATAATCATAAAAACTTTATTAATTTCTAGAAACATATTTGTTTGTTAAAAGTTGTACTTTTTATAAAACTTAATTCATTTTCTAAAACATAAAATGCAATAACCATTTTAATTTTACCTGTTACATAAAGGATTTTATTTACCTCATTAGCCATCGACAATATCAAAAATCATTCATAAAAGAATGAATTTAAGTTATTTTAAAATCACAAGAGCTCTACATTGATTTATTTATATATTTTTACAATATATGATGAACACAAGTCATTGCAATTTATTTCTTTCTAAGTAAAATATTCATGCATCTTGAGGCTTTTATATGACTATTAAACCTGTCTTAAATTGATTAAAATATATGGAATAAGTGATTTTTTCATATCCTACAAAGGAGGAAATTTAAAACATTGTTTAAATGTCAAACTTTGTAGATTCGTAAAATAATCAAAACAATTAATTAGCTTATATTAAATTAATAGTATCAATTATAGTGAACATTCGGTAGTTTATTGACACAAATTTATAATCTGTTCAGTTATTTCTAAAGTACATTTTTTGAATCTTCTATTAATACAGTTTTGTTCGTTTGTTTTTGTTTGTCCACGCGACCTCAAAATCTAACCAAGGGATTTTCTTGAAATTTGGCCCATAGACTCCCCTTAGGTACCGGAGAAAAATGATCTATCACACATGTCTGAAAATTCTGTACCCTGAGATATGAGGTGGGGGCGTAATAGTAAATATAGTAATAAACAATAAGTACTAAGAATCTTATTATTTCTTCAAAACATGAAAATCTGGAAATATCTCGTAAATTTTAACAAACAAATTAGTCACATTTTGGAAAAAAAGAATGTGAAAAATTTTTTTTTCATTTTTGAACTCAAAACCAGTTTTTTAATGTTTTTTTAGAGCATGCAAAAAATGTTTACTCAAATTTCCTTGAAATTGTTTTATTTTTATCCATACAGTGAACATTTTAGAACTATATAAAAAGTTAAAACTAAAAATAATAAAACAAGACTACCATCAATCACATGTTAATATCAAAGTTTAAAACTCATAATGTTGAAAATATCAGGTTCGTCTACCAGATATTTGTTTATAAAAAATTTAAGTGTTGATTTATTCTATATAATTATGGTGGATTCTCTAATAACTTTTTTAAATTAGCTTACACTTTCATGTTATAATCGTCAATGTGGTGTACAAAAATGCTATAAAAACTTATTTAGAAACTTTTTGCGTTTCTCAAATTAACTTTTAAATTATGGCAAAGATACATATTTGTCTACTGTCAAATTTCAATTGTAAATCCCCATACTTACTGAATGATTTAATTTGTTTTATTAAATTTTGAAGAAAAAAAACAGTTATTAACCGCTCCTTTGACAGTCATAAATTTGATAAAGATATATAAACAAAACGTTTTATAAAAAAATCCACCTTAATTTTCGATACACTTACATTTTTTGCAAATTATTTTCAAGCATCCTGTATATTTAATGCATTTTTCCAATGAGAACCTTTTCAGTAAATAGTTTATACAATTTCTTAGAATTATCTAAATTCTGATTTCCCCTTGTGGTGCAATAACTTGTTTTGACCCTCTTCTATGATTCACCCCAACTATAAAACTCAATTGGTTGATAATTATTCAAGTAGGTGCCATTGTTAGTGGATCACCAGAAATTTTTAATCCTCTGCAAGTCTGAACAAGTCTGTACATGCTTGGATGACTTTATTTCAATTGTTTATAAATTGTTTTGCTTATCATTGATGTAATTAAATAATCTATGCTAATTGAAAACAGGGAGGTACTTTTTAAACTTAGCGATGTTCGGGATACAATATTAAAAAATATATTGGTGCTGATTTTTCGTTCTTTTTATAAAAATTTAAAAAAAAATGGGTAATGGCCAACATAAAACTTTTCCACTATTTATATGAATTATTTTCTTGTCTTTTAATGTAATTAATTTTTAACTTTCTATGTAAAATAAGTATGTGATGCTGGTATATTACCAATACGACTTTGTCTTTCACTGGGTATTTTCCAATACTCATGTTATCATTCTAAGTTTTAAATCATGATCTTATGTTAACGTAATTTTAAATTATTGTGAAGAAGTGAACGTGCTAGCCCGAGATAACTCGCCTTTGGCTCCTGCGACAACATTCACATTCGTGAAAAAAGTATCACTTTACACACTTGTTGCATAAATAACCATTGTAGGAGTGTAAAAATTATATATTTTTTATGATTTATTGACCGATTTTTCATAAATAACTAACACGTTAGGCGGTTAGCAAAAACTTATGGCGAAGTTAGACGACAAAATAAAACCGACTTGACGGCATTCATCTGACAGATTTAAAATAAAATGCAAAATTTTAAAAAGGTGCGAAAGTGTTTCTAATATTTCGAACTCTGTTCCAAATTTATCAGAATTGAATTCAAGAGCACATTCATTGTAGAGTGGAGAAAAAAGAGACATTTCACGTGATAATTGCTAAAAAAAAATAATCGTTGAAAAAATTACATGCCAACTATTAAAAAGGTTTGTTCTGGTTTTGACAAATATTGGTACAAGTAAGGTACATGTGCGGTAAGTCATGTACATGTGCAGTAGACAAATCTGATATGAATCTTGCACATGCGCTTGGCTTTCTGAGACAGATATTTTTCGAAGCCAGAGCAGACCTAAAGGTAAAAGTTTTCCACCGTGGTAGTACATCGCCAAAAAAATGGTTGAGTAATCAAAAAATCAAAGGCCTTTAATTAAACGGACGAGCTTACAACTTCAAAAATAAAAAACATGAGTATTGGAAAATATCCGCTGAAAGAGAGACGTGTAGGTAATATACCAGCGCAATCTACATATTCTCTGACCAACCAACAAGAAACCCAATTTTAGGTGTACTATTTGTACATGGAATATAACTGAATATACTGTAAAAAAGTTGAATTCACATTCATTTACATACAGAAGGCTATGAAAAAATATTAATAATATCAATGCAGATCAGATAAATAAATGTTCCTACGCATAATTTGTTTTACATTCATTCATCTTGAATCTGTCCCAATATTTCCCTTAATCCTAACCTGAACAACCAGGTATATCATTGTTCCAAAGTTAAGCCACGAATAATTTAAATCTATAAATTAAGCTGTTTATTTAAGAACTCATTGAAGTAATTTTATAACTAGAAACTAGTAAAAGGAATAATGTCTGCGCGATTTTTCAAGACTACGGCCCGTTTCTATCAGCGGAAGAAAGTCCGATTCAAAAAAATCGGAATTTTTCCAATAATTTTTTTTTTCAATTTTTTTTCAACGAGCCGATTGCGATATTGATATCAATCAACGCGTCTTGACTTACACAACACCTTAATAGAAATCAGTATCGACAAATTTGCTTTCCTTATCGAGATATCTCGAATAGAAGTTTCACTTAGTAGGCGGGACCGGGATCCTCGGACCCGAAATTGCTCATCTTCTGATAGAGCCTTTCTTTTTTGAATAAAAACCGATAGCCGAAAGAATTTTCCGGATCGGCCATACCGTTCTCGAGTTATCGTGCGCACAGACATCCACACAGGCAGACTTTTTTCTTTTTTTTCGCGGGAAATCAATTTTTTCCACGTTTCATGACATTTCTAAGTAATTTGGAGCAAAAAAAATTTTTGAGATTTTTGCGCGATTTCAATACTACGGTCTGCCATACTTCACCAAAGGTAAAGTATTGGCGGGCCGTAGTAAATAGTTAATTGATCTGGCAAGTGTCTGACAATTAACAAAATTCAATTCCTTGCACATAATAAGTTTCTAATAATTTCTGAAATTCTATATATATAATAAAACGAAAAATTTTGATTGATGAAATTGACAGTAAAATGAATAGATAAAATATTGCAAAAGTGCTCAAATTAATTCTTAAAATGGCTAACTATTCATAACAAGAATTGGTTAATTTGGTGTATGCAATCTGAGAATGTTTTGGAAATTGCTTTCAAGCCGCACAACAATATCCGCTATCGAAGTTAACCGTCTACATTTTAACAGTTTAATCAGGACATATTCTGAAATTACATTAATGAGTTCTTAAATAGACAGTTTTATTTGTTCGTAAATAGACAGTTTTATTTCCAGATTTAAATTATTCGTAGTTTAACTTTCAAAGAACGATTTACCTGTTTGTTCAGGTTAGGATTAAGGGAAATACCGTGTCCCAGAAATTTCTGACCCATTTTAACTGCAAATATCTCGGAACTCAGAAACGATTGAGAGGTGTGGTTTTCGTTGAACAATTTCTTTGTCTATAAAGTTTTTTTGAGTATAAATGTTTATTTAGTAAAATCTTAGATAGGGCGATTTAAAAAAGTGGCGTTTTTTAAATGCAAAATATCGTCGTTTTTTTAACGACACACCCCATATATTTTTATTCCGCCTCAAAGCTCAACTCCCCTTTCGGAAAACGTATAAATTGTTTAAGTTTAGATGAAAAATGCGTGTCACGTTAAAAAAACGACGATATGTGCATTTAATAAACATATTTTTAAAACACCCTATACAAATAAAATTTTAATAAATAAACATTTATACTGAAAAAAACTATATAAAAAGAAATTGTTGGGGACAGAAACTTCAGATTCAAGGTGAATGAACGTAAAACAAACTATGGGCAGAAACATTTATTTATTTATCTCATCTGCATTAATGTTATTAAAATTTGTTCATAGCCTTCTGTATGTGAATTCGACTTTTTAGACTTCTAAACCCCAAAGTGTAGAGAAGTCTTATAATACGGCTCTGCCTATCTGTCCGTCTGTCTGTCCGCATTTATAACTCAAAAACGAGAAGAGATAGACAAACGGTCAGTGGTAGTAAACTCAGCATGCCTTGAATAGCTCTCAAATAGATTTTTATGATTATGGACCTGACAGAAGTGACATCAAAACATTGCCAACCTCTTATTGGTACCAACTGTGTAACATTAGAAAATTTGACAAATTTTGTAATAACTTGGCAACGGTGTATAGGATATTAAAACAAAATTAACTAACAATATAGACCTAAGCGATGATTCAAAAATTGTAAAAATATCCCCACCATTCCATTTAAAAAAAAAATGTTTTTTTGTGCCACCTTTTCTTGGAATATCCTGTAAAAGCCAATATAATATTAAAATGTAGCTTAATTGGTACTATATTTATTTCCGAAGTAATTTTTGTATCCATATTTCAATTTTAAACAACGCTGTAAGAGATGAATGCCGCAATAAATGAACACACTGTATAAAAATTCGTACATTCACAAAATATGTTGACACAGTCTCGTCTAATGACATTCATACATAAATTTTAACCATAAAGCCACTCCTAGTGCTTACTATATATACAGGGTGTCCCAAAAAAAGTTCATTAATATTGTTATTGAGTACCAAAAAATTATGCATACTCAATCCTTCCCTGATAAAAGTTACAAAATATTTCAATAAATACATCAACAATTGTTAGATTATTTATTAAATAAAGGAATAAAAACATTAATATAAATATTAGACAAATAAATCTAGAGTGTATATTTGCAATAATTAGAAATTCCAGTAAAATTGAGTATTGAATATATCTAGCTTTTGAATCTTAACATCAATATTATCTTTAATATTCCTATTTACATCTAAGTTGTTACATTTGACAATATTTTAATAGCCACTAAAAATGGAAGGTTGAAGGCTTAATATAAATCCAGATGGAATTAATTCTGAAATGAACAATTTCGTTCCATTTATCAATTATACTTTTGTTATTCAATTATTGAATTGAATTAATTCTGAAATGAACAATTTCGTTCCATTTATCATTTATACTGCTGTTATTGTTATTCAATTATTGAATTTTTTGATGAATCAACTATTTGATTAAAATCTGAATAATCTTCACAATTAAGATATTTATAAAATAAGTAAAATGCCTTGTCCTTCCATCTAGGGCATCGGAGATTTGTCCGGCTTGTCCTCACAAGATGTTGGTTTTTTGCCTGTCGTCTTTTATTAGCACACAAAATAAATAAAATAAATAATAAAATAGATGGGTTAAGATCGTATTTTAGAAGAAATTGAACAGAAAACATTTTATCAATGTAATAGTTATCATTCTACTATCCACCTTTATTAAATTTTAGATTATATTAATAATGATTGATATTAGTAATAATTCATTTTTAAAATTTTCCAAATAGATAGAACGTTCTTTAACGTTAACGGTTTAGATTGTGACAATTGTACAAGAAATCATCTTGTAAAGTTTTATTCTAAACGTCATTGCCTTTACTTAATGAGTCTTTAAAGTTAAAGGACGTTCTATCTACTGACAGTACGTACTGTTAAAATATTTGGACTTAAGTCAGCTCATGTAATAATAATAATTGGTCTCTTTATCCCTTAGACCTCCATGTAAATTTATTTAGTCTTTTTACCACTTAATCTGCACATCTAAAAATATTTGGATACTTTACTCCTTAGGCCTGTCCAAGTAAAAATACGTAGTCCCTTTTCCCCTTTAAGTTTGCTTTATATTTAACCTACTATTTGGACCCTCTATCATTTTGCTTGGGTTCCCCTACACCTTATTTTTGACTCCGAATTAAAAATCAAAGACGCATGGACACACATATCAAATTCAGATACATTCTGGAGTTTGTGAGAATATAATTAAAACAAAAAATACATCTAGAATTTTAATTTATATTTTTAAAAACAGCTTTAAACTGCCTTAACGGATTTTTGTATTATCTTAAATTAGTTCACTGTATTTTGTGTTACATGCGAATCTACTAGTCACTAGAAACTAATTTTAATATAAAGTATTTGTTAAAATCTGATAGCTCACTTTATATATTTTTGGGAAAGTACATACTGACACGTTTGGAAAAATCAGGTAACTTATGACATTTTAAATGCAGTGTCCAATACACAGATAAACTGTTTTCATATTAATTTTTCATACTCTAAATATAGAAATGTATATATTATACTTTTTTTTCACTATGTCTCTTATTTAATCATACAAGAATTGTTATGTAAGTGTCAAAATATGTTCTGTCAAGTGTAAATTAATAAATGAACAAAATGTCACTAAAGAAAATCATGGAGAGTAATGTAAAGGGACAATAAAAAAAAATAACTGAAAATTTCACTATTTTTCGTTCATAATGAGATCATACTGAAACGCAAATAATCAAAATCATTATGGCCTTCATAATGATAAGCAAATTTTTATTTTTTCAAGTTGGAAAAACTAGATTTTAACGTCAAATCCAAAAGCATTGAATATGAAATATAAAATTGTCTGAAGTGACAACAAATTTAAACAACCTCAATGCTACCAACAATCATAAACCTACTTCAAATGTTTCCAGGTTTACATTTTATATAGTTTTTAATTTTAAGCACAAAATAAATTCCAAATAGAAAAAATAATATATTACACTCGTTTTATAAGACTTATTGTCTACTCGTTCGCCTTTTGTCCTTTAAAACAACTCGACGACAATAGAACGTCTTTTAAAACATAATAATACGATGTTATTTCATAACATGTAGATTTAAAATAATTGCAAAAACGGACATATACGTACCCTTATGTTTGACTTGCACCATTTGTTCAAATTAAAGTATTTCTCAAGCAAAGAAATTTAAATGCATTTTGTGTGTAATCTCTATATATGGAAGTATTTCCAATTCAGAACACTTTTTGCACTTTTGAGTTTAGATTCTAAAGACGTTTTGAAATTAAAATTTATATGTTTATTATTAAATGTTAAAACAAATTGGGACATTGTGGATAAAAACGTTCTATTTACATATATATTGCAAACATTGGGACTAAATACTTTAATTATAGCTAATTGCTAGTAGAATAATTTCTTAATTAATTTTTTTTTAATATAGCAGACGTGTAAACAATGCAAGAAGCACAAGACTTACAAATGTTTCCAGTTGTGTGTTAATTGTCACAAGGTGTGTTTTTATTTTGGGTAATTAAGTAACTAACCAAATAAAATCAAATTCCTATTTTATTTATTCATTTCATTGCTTAAGGTAAAATTGGGTGCTTCATTTTGTGCTTATCTGTCTAAAAGTTTAATTGTCAGTACATAGAACGTTCGTTAACTTTAACGGTTCCGTAACTAATGATAATGACGTTTAGATTGTGACAATTATACAAGAAATCAACTTGTAAAGTTTTATTCTAAACGTCATCGTCTTTACTTACTGAATCTTTAAAGTTAATGGACGTTCTATCTACTGACAGTAAATATAGTTGATTTTGTAATAACTTGTATTGTTTAAAAAGTTTGTATGAAAAAATAATCGACAAGATTATAATTTTAAATTTTGCATAAGGAAAAGAGTAAATGTCTTCTCATTTATTTTTTGAATCCTGGCTAATGTATTTAATTAATTAAATGAAATAAAATTCAACGTAATGTACCACATAAATTTAATTAAACAATTTTAGGAAATAGCAAATAGTTTCTTGTCGTTTAAATCTAATGCATCCTTTTTTGAATCATTTTGGCTGTTATGTAATATTTGTTCTAAACTTATTATTTTATTACTTAGGTTATCGCTATTTTGACGAAAATCTATAATTTCGTCTTTTAGATCATCTTGCGAATTTTGTAGATTGGATAATTCATTTTTTAGCTCTTCACTGTCTTATTAAATTCATAGTATCATCATTATTCTTTACTATGTTTATTTTTAATTCTAATATCTTATTTTCCACACTCCATAATTTGTTTTCCATGGTTTCTATTTCATTTTCTATGTTGTTTAATTTATCATTTAAATCTGATGCATCAATTTTTGATCCTTTTTGGCTGTGATTTAAAATTTGTTCTAAACTGACACTTTATTATTTGTAACTTCTTCTTTTAGTTTCACTTTCGTGTTTTGTAGATTGGATAATTCGTTTATTAGATCTTTACTTCCTTTTTTAAATTTGTAGTATATTCTGTTAAATCGTCAGTTTTGTTCCTATACTAGTTTTCAATTCTAATATGTCGTTTTCCATAGAACCTAATTTATTTTAAATAATGTTGTCGTTTAAATCTGATTCATAATTTTTTAATCCATTTTGTTTGTTACTCAAAATTTGTAATAAACTGAAAACTTTATTATTCAAGTCATCGAAATTTTGTCGTAAATCTGTATCTTCTGTTAGTTTATCCTCCAAATTTTGTAGAATGGATAATTCATTTCTTATATCTTCACTATCTTTCTTCAAATTTGCAGTATCTTCTGTTAAATCATCATTATTCATTACTATCTTTATTTTTAAATCCAATATCTCTTTTTCCATAGAACCTAATTTGTTTTCCATAGTGTTTAACTTGAGAAGTTATTTTTGTGCTTTTCGCACTTATCTTACTTTAATTTTTTGTGTTTTGGCACATGGTTGCCCTTCTCTTATTAGTCCCAGGGAGAACTATTAACAATTTACAGCAGTCTTGACTGCTTGAAGAACTGGAAATTTACTGAACCCAGAGACCATGTGCCTTTCCTGTTAAGAGGATCCTTTTATTTCTATTTCCTCTTAATTACCTCGCGGAATTATCAATCCCTTCTGTGTGGGGGCTTTTTGGAGAGTTCAATTTTGTTCCCTCTGAGAGTTGTTAAAAATTCTATATAAAATTTATTTTAGTCTTTAATTTTTATGTTCCACAAACACTCCCCTTTTTATTTCCCATATGTTACTCCTCCCCTAGTACAAAAAACCCCCCTTAGCATTACACCACCCCTTCGATCGATAGTGTATAATTGTTAATGTCAAAATAAGTGTTTGAATTTATTGTAAACCCTTCCCCTTATATCGAATTATATAACTTTTAGGCCTGAAGATGGCTTGTAAGCCGAAACTAGTTGCCATTTCCTAAAATTGGTTAATTATATTTATGTGGTACATTACTTCGAGTTTTATTTCATTTATTGAACACATTTGAGATATGGATAACCTGGATTTATTTAATTAATTGTTACTTAATTTACAATTGATTGTAATTTAAAATATTAAATTAAACTTAATATTTCTTAACTGTTACATACACTCAGCATCACCGTCCCATTGATTGCAAGTTTTTATAATTAAAAATGACATTTGCAACTTGATATTATCAAGGACTAACGAACTAACAAACTAATTATGTTTTACTGAATCAAAAATCAAAATGTATAATTTCCAGAAATATGTACAAAATCATTGCTTATTTCATTTTAACTCCTTTTCAATATTTTGGTCTAGTTTGGGACTAAGAGTTATTATTAATATTTTAAATAATAATTAACGTTTGAAGTATATAGTTGTTTTTTTACATATATTATTCTTTGAATATGTACTATTTAAAAAAGTTATTAACACATCGCGGTTTTTTGCATTAGTCGTCTTAATGATGTAAGCCTTATTTTATCAACAATATGAAAAAATCGGTAGACCGTTTTGTAGGAAAATGAATTGTTTTTTTTTAATATAATGAAGTAGTGAGCCAAAATTAGTATATTGTATAACAAGCGCGAAATGATATGCATGTCCCACGAGTAAAGTATTATGAGTTTGTAGCATGAGCGTATTTCACGCGAGTTATACACTATACTTTTTCTACGATTATGTATTTCTTATTTGCAAAATGAAAACATACAAACAGTTTATATTTTTATCTGACAACTTGAAATAATTGCTCATTTTAGAAATTCAGTTGCTATCAGTAAAGTTTTATGAATGGCTGTCTAGTTCTCTTACTAGTGGGAAATGAATCATTTCCCACGGGTTTAGCGTGTTCGCTTAAAATGTGATTGTTATAGGGGATTTCTCCTTGTCGACTGCTGCAAAAGCAAGCCCTGTTGTCATATTGCTTACTCGAGCAATTCCTATGTAAAGTACAAGTTTTTTTAGATTAATGATTGACTATAAAACTTGTACATATTTTGGTGCAATCGTATGCGAAGTGAGTATAGACACAGTAATAATTTTTAAATTAACAAATACGTACTTATATCATTCAGGATAAATGATAACATTATTTGTACATTTTATATTATTACTTATATTTACCCCCAGAAATTCAAGCAACGAGATACTGAAATATCAGTAATATTTTGGTTTTGTCAAGAACTGTCAAAATATTTTTTAGCTGTGATTTTGTTAATAAAATTGAACTTCTGTTGATTTTAAAGCAATAATATATTACTTGCATTAGTCTTGCATAACCAACTAAAAAACAGTCAGCTGTGATATTATAATAATAATTTCTGTTTCGATCGGTCATATTGACTTTAAATATTATATATTATACGACAAGTGCATACAACAACGGACGGCAGACGATTAAAAGCTTGCATTAAGGACCGTTTTTCATCAAAAGCTAACGAAATTCGGTTTGCGTCGTGTTGTTTTTACCGAGCTACCTGAGTGCTACCTTAACTGCGTTTTTGAAACCAGAGAAAAACGACAGTATTGACAGTCGATATTCATAAACCGATGTAACCTTAAACTGCTGTAGATGTACTGCAACCCACAAAATCCCCAGCAGTAATTTGCATACATCCTGTTGCATAAAAACGCAAGGCACAAAGAAGTTGGTTTATTGGAGATACGCAATTATATTTATATTATAAATTTTTACTTATCGTCTGGGAATTCCAATTGTCCTTCTATTAGTTCTAAAAGTAATAAAGTAGTGGCTTTGAAAGGCGAAACCGCATTTGAAAATCCTTATCATCCAGGTTGTAAAAGTGATCTTGTACCTCCTTTATCCACTAGGATACAAACAAAATCGTCATCTTCGAAAATTAAATTATACTCTCTTCAACGTGCCATTCTTTAAGGTAAGTACTCTTTGAATTGACTTTCCAAATTAAATTACGTTAAAAATACGATACGATCACAAGAACGGCAACAAAGTTTTTGAGAATCTAATAAGATTGAGGTTATGTAAATCTTTAACTGCATTTGACACTTTTAACTCCGGTTAACTCGGAAACCAGTTATTTCGTTTTGGTGAAATCCGTTTCGCTCTTTAACTGAGATTAAGATGGTTAACTACGTTTTAAATCGTTGGTGAAAACGGACCTAAGTAACGTAGGCCACTGATAAGACGCCAATTTCGCGGACTGTGTGGTGAACGCGAAATACTCACTTCGCGTACGATTGCACGAAAAATATTTAATTTTTTACTAACTATGAATTTATGTACAAGATGCCTTTATCTATAGATGGAAATAACAGATCTTAGTATCCTAATCTTGTTAATCTGAAAAATTTTAAATGGTTCTTAAAATAATTTTGCGTACATTATAAACGGTAAAACTGATATACATCAATAAAGAAATAACTATAAACTTCATACAGTCAATTAAATAAATAATAGTTGTAACATTTATTAATAACAATAAAATATTTTTAGGATCGGAAAAAGTTGTACCCACCCCGTCCTAGAGGAAACAAGAAGCCAAAGAAAAAGTCTAACGATCCGCCTGTAAAATTAGATACTTTACGTTCTTGCCTTAGTGGATTGTCGTCACAGGATTCTGGATTGGGATCCAGCCAAGAATGTCCACCGTTGGATTTAGATCAGATCGTCGTTCCAGATCAACATTTTAAACCAGGTTAGTTACCTCATTTATGTTTAATACCAGCACTACATTTTCATCAATTGTTAATAAGGAACTAATGTTTTTTTCCTCTAAAACAAAAATAAACTATTTTATTTCATACTGTGTCGCATTTACTTATTTACCAAAGTGAAATGAGTCTGGTAAATGGAGTTACTCTTATATTTAGTAGATTGAAACAATTTTTATATTTAATAAAATGTCTATATTTCCCTGTATAAATAATATCATATTAAACCTATTTTTTTTGCTCTTGTCGCATCTAAACAAAAATAATTATCTCCACCTTGTATATTGTTTAAAAATGTGACACAATATTAAATAAAACCTTGTCTCCTTCATCACCCCACCCAGAAATGGCTTACTCCTGTTGAAAAATTACCTTAAATGTAAACAACTATAATAATGGTGAAATCAAAAAATTCCTTTATTTTTTTTATACATAATGAGCTTTAAAAGATCACTAGATATAGAAAGTATTGGTAAGTGGGTGATTCTTCAGTATTTGTTTTTTTTTTTAATTGAATTTTTGGATTGGCTAATGATTTTTATTTAGTGGAATTATTACCAAAATGCAAGTAGACCTGTCACTATAACATTTTCTGTAAATTATGAATCTCAGAAGAAAAAGTTAATTGGATTAGTGACACTAAAGATATAATCTTGACTAGAGGAGTGACATGAATGAAAACAGACGTTAAGGTTTTTGAATTTTTGGTGTTTAATGTTTTAGATAATTTTTAAAGGAGATCTGTAAATATACATGAAATATCTGATATTTTTGCAATCCATACAAAATTCAAATACTGAAAAATCAGCCCACATGGGACACATAAAAATATCCATTGGTCTTATAAAGATGTTCATAATGATTATTATACCATATATAACAAAATCACTGCTGTATCACACAATTATTGTGTTTGAATCACAATATTCAATCGCACCACCGCTGCACATAGTTTGATTAATAAGGGTATCTAGATGTATGATCACATCATTTTACCTTTTCTTTCCACCAACAGGTACATCTGACATTTCAACTGATATCTTACATAAGGAGAACGCGTCAAAGGATACCGAGCGGGAGTTAAAACGGAAACGTCAAGCTTCTGAAAGCAGCCTTTCGGATTACGATATTAAAAAACCTAAATTTACTCAAAATTCCGTTTCTGCAAAAAATGCTGGTTTTCAGCGTAACACTCGTCCAACGAGTCGAATTTCTGAAGAAAATCACGCAACGGTAACTCGGACTCTGTCTAATGATTCTTCTCGAAACTCAAAAAATAGAACTTCAAACTATGATAAATCGTTAAGTCAAATTTCAACCGAAACTACGAGTCAAACGTCAGAAGCATCGTTATCTTTAAGTCAAAAGTCAACAGAAACTTCGTTATCTCTGAGTGAACCTTTAAGTCAAACTTCAGAAAAATCTGTATCGTTAAAATCTACTAATACTAAACTTCGGCCAATGAGTCAGGCTTCTGACGGTGGTGTAGAGGTTAGTACAAGTACGAGTAAAAACAGTACTTCAGAAACAACAGAACTTTGTATTATGTGTAACAGTGCGCCGAAAGATAGCATCTTCTTGCATACGAATATTGGCCATCAGTGTTGTTGTTACAGATGTGCTAAACGGACTCTTCACACCATCAAAAGGTGTCCCATCTGTAATCGGCCAGTTAATAAAGTAATTAGGATATTCCAAGCTTAGCGTCAAGTAAATTTATTAATCTATTATTTTTCCACAAATCAAATGTTTATAATAGGTGTACAGTTCAAATTTTTTCTTAATTTATTTGATTGTAGTATAGTTTTGCTTATATTGCAACAGACTTTTCATTTTGTTGTTTTCGTACTTGGGGTTTTTATGGTTTTAAACGAAGTCTGGAGACGTCGTCGATGTATTTATTGGCTAAGAAGTATCTAGATGTCATGTTTAAAATTTAATAGAGCCATATTATGTTTTTGGCTTAAGTGAGCTACTGGTTATTATAAGCAATTTTCAAGTATCAACTGTTTTAAGTAATTACCCAAATCAAATTTATCTTTCAAATTTTATTAAATAGTCATAACCTCAACAATGAAACGAAAAGTTTTACCATTGTTCAGAAAAAATATATAACTTTAATGTGAATGAGACAATTATAAGTTGATAAGATCACATTAGCATCTTTCTAAAATCTTACAATGTAACAAAAAAGCATAAAGTGGTTCTACTGAAACACAGATCTCTTTAAAAGATATTTTGTTCATAAATGAATTTAGAAAATATATGACATTTAGAAACTTTATTTCAGAAATTTAAGAGTGACAAGACTGAACCAAAGAAAAATAAAATTGTACAAGATGTTTTATCATAAAGGTTGCGCTTAGTTTAAACAATTTGTACGATGTAATGTTAATTTGTTTTATAGGAAATTGGTTAAAAATGATTTTATTAGTTTAAAAGTGGAGCCTCTTAAATTTTTGAAAAGCTTATTTTTTAATGCATACTGAGGGGCTTTATTAATTAACTTTTAAAATTATCACTTTTGTTCAAAGCGCACTTTCAATTTTATAAATAATTGTTCTAAGTAGTTTGGATCTGTTCTAAGAATATTAGAATTTAGATCCATTTTTTCTTTTTTCCACTAGAATTTTTTCTTATGTTAAATGTCATAAAAAAATTATCCTGGTGTATTTTCATATCCATAATTTGTAAGTTTCAAATATTTTATTTGAAAAAGAATTAAAGATTCCTTATTTAATGTGCAATCAAAAAGTGTTATTTACCCAATAAATAATGTATGTACTAAGTACAATTTTTTTTTCTTTTCTGCCACAATAGTTTTATATGATGCTTTAAATTCACGGTTACAGTTTTTAATTTATATTTGGATTGAGTTATTTTTATCCATTTCTCTTTAATCAAAACATCAAGGAAAATTATAATGTACAATAGAAATTAAATATGATTTAATACATGTATTCATACAATATCTGCACACACGTAAGTAATAAAAGAACAATGTATATTTTTTTAAATGTCATTGAACTAACTGATAACTCCTGTTGGATATGAAAATGAAAATATATTTATTTTGCCTTTGGCAAATTTATTTAAAAAAGTGATAACAATATAAACACTGTCTTAATTATTGTTAACATTATTTATGAAGAATAAATAATATTTAGCATCTAGAAATATTTGTATTTGTATGAAGGCATATTGATGTATTTTTAGCATACCATAAAAGCAACGAACAATTGAAACTTGAATTATTTTATTTATTAACATAGACTACCCTTAAAGTAACACTAATTTTAGCGAACCTTAAAACACGTTTATCTAGTCAACACGTTATAAAGTTTTGTAAACGGGTAAATCTCTGGAAGGACCCTGCATATGGTTTTTATTTTACCAAGTTTATTCTTTTTATAGCAATCTGTCTAAATTGATAACAAGTTTTATTATTTATATTACGAGTGAAAAGAGTTAAGGTCTATGTTATATTACAAGGATGCGCATATAATGTGTTCATATGTGTCCAACAGTTCAAAACTTTTGGAAACGTGCGATATTTTTATTTAACAATAAAAGACATAGCAACCAAGGTTTTATTCATATACTAGCTCGAATGGCGGCCCGATGAGCCTAACGATAACAAAAAACTTCATTGTAACAACATAAAAAAATCAAAATTTTATTCCTGCACATCTAGACACCACAACGAACAAACTGTTCATTACAGCAAATTTTTTCAAGAACAATACAAATCGCTACAACCGCAACAAACAAAAAAGCAGACTCAACAAAAATATATAAAAGGACACATAACTAACATAACCGTTTTCAGTTATAGGCTGGGATTTTTGGGGCCCTTAAGCGATTATTGCAAAATGTTAAACCAAAAGTTCCTTATTTGTTCTACACCCAAAAACGGCTCTAGATTTTTATTTTCCAGTCATATTCGACATACAAATAAAAAAAATCGGATGGTTAAGGTATTATTAAGTCTATTCTACTCTAAAACAATACAAAAGTTGGAAATAATAATTCTCTTAGAAGTATGGAGCAACATATTAGCTTATAAACACTTACAATGGACGTAGCAACACATCTTTTAAAATCCTTATATGATTTTCTTAACAAAATAAGAAATAAATGTGATGAATACGGATCTGTAACTAAATTAAAATTTCCAGAAGTGATTATAAAGATAAAGGGCAAAGAAAATTTTAAAGTAGAAGTGCTTATTACAATAAAGACCAGGTTTGGTTTTTTAACATTTTTGAAAAAGTTGCACATCAGTTGCACAAAATTGCTTAATAGTATTAAGTTGATATAAATGAGGAAGAACTAGAAATATAATGTATTTATTTAGCACAATATTTAAAAATTAACAAAGCAAAAAGGGGAAAGATATTCTGCCCTGTTAGTCTATCTACAGTTTTTGCTTTTTCCACTTATTGACATACTATTGAGTACAACTAGATTTTTTATTTTATTAACAACCGAGTGCGCCGACTCGTTTAATACAGGATTTAGTAATACAAGATTATATTTTAATCCTGGATTATAATTATAACTTGTGCTCCGTCGATGTACCCTGATCAGATTAGTTAATCCACAAATGTAAGTGGCAACATTGCAAATCCTAGTAAATTTTGTGTTTAAATGTTGGTTTTCTTCGATTTCTTTTTCCTGTACGATTAGGATAACCGCCAAACTTCAAATCTTATAAATTTAAATTGATGCTGTTGTGTAATCATGGAAAATAATGAGAAAAACTGTTACTGATTAACATAATTAGTAATTACAAACAAATAATAGAAAATAAATGCACAAATCTGGTGACAACAAAAGAAAAAAACAAAGCATGGCAAACTATTTGTGATACTTTTAATGCTGCTTCAGGCAGAGAAAGAAGTGTACTATCTTTACAAATTTTCTACAAAAAACAAAAAAAAAGATGTACGACAGAAAGTGGCAGACGAAAAATGTAGCACAAAAAAACAGGTGGAGAACCACTAAAAGTTTTTCAGAGGGACCAAACGGAAGAATTGGTGCATTCTTTAATGAACGTAGTAGCATATTCTACAAAGTACATGTAATGCTGTTTGTTTGTAGAGCCTGAAATGTCGAAAAAAAGTAAATTCATCATAGGTTTCTCCTATAGGAAAACCGAAGTCAATGATTTCCAGTAATTCCAAATCATCTTCGAATATATCCTCATCTTCAAGATCTAACATATTTAAATCCATTTTATAATCTATTTTTCACGAACAACACTTTGCACACCTTGCCAAGAACAATGAATTATATAGAAATAAAGGTTAGAATTGTAGTGATAAATCACATATAAATATAAGATTTAACGTAATTCATACTTTAATCCCTCAATTTTGAAGGATTGTTTTAATCCCGTATTAAGGTTACTTAATGTTAGATTAAAATACGGTGCAACCCAACTTAACATTTTAATTCTTGATTAAAATATAATCCCGGGTTAAAACTTCGGTGCACTCGGCAGTAACAGCGAAAGTCCTAACTACACATTTAAGCTCTTACAAACGACAAAAATGAATGGACTGTACATTATTTTCAGAAATATTGTAACTGATATTTTTAGACGAAAAAGCTTTATCTTGTTACAGATACTCCGTTCGGATCTAAGAAATTAACTGATCAGGTTATATGTAATATAAACTAATAAAGAGAAACATCAACGAATTCTTTGAGTCTTTTTTATCAATAAGTGATTTCGAGCAGGCTAATCTTTGGATGGATAATTATTCTGCACAAAATAAGACTTGGGCACTGAGTTCATTTTTTATTTATTTAATAAATCCATACGAAATATCTTTAAAAGTTTTAGATGTGAAATACTTTCAGTGGACACACATTCATGTCCGCAGACTCATGCCATCATCAAGTGGAAGTATCACTCAAAATAAAGGGAAAAGTATATGATTTTGCAGGTTTTAAAGATGCTGTACAAATCCCAATAGATCAGTTACTATCATAAAAATAACATAACAAAATATGTTTAAATGGAAAGATTGTACATCTCAGTACAAATTGAACAAAATTTCGCCCAGGCCCTACTTAAGCGATATGGCGCAGGTGACATTTAAAAGAGATCGGAATACTTGACAGAGTTTAGTCACATATTAATAATATATTGTAATGATATTTACAACTTATCTCAGATTTTTGGTTGGGTTCTAGTCAAAAAAAAAATAAACATTACAAAAATTACAATAAAATATATAAATTTTGTTTATCCCGTTATTTGCTGCTTGTTTCCTTTTCTTTGCTTCTCAACCTTGCTTATTTATCTTGCTATTTGCCTTTTGTTCCCGTTTCTTTTCTCTTTAACCCAGATCTAAATTTCTCAAATATTCTCATATAACCAATTTCTTCCAATAACCATCTTAATCAAAATTTCTTTTCACCAGTATCTTCAATTTTCTAATTTTTATTGAAAAGAAATGAAATCCATTTAATTATTCACTTATTTTATAATATCCCTTTTACATCTTTTCACAACTTTCAATAAAACCTTTCCATACTATCTTACATTTTTCAAATTAAAAATTATCAAAAATTGACAAATCTTTTTTTTTTAAAAATTAATCAAAAATTGACTTGTTTATTATCTTTTTTTTATCAAATTTTTTTTTACCACTAGATTTTTTTTAATATCGCAAACTTAAGTTTTTTATTAACCCTTTATTACCTGTTTACTAACTTTGACTTAAATTTCATTTATGACAATTCCAAAATTTCAATTTTATCTTTCATTATTTTAATAAATTTTAAGATTCTTTCACTTTTGTTAAATTTATTGCCAATTTATCTATAATACCTTCGTTTCCTATTCTTTACTTGCATATCAACTCTCCTATCTTATTTAATAAACATAACATTTAACTTTTAATAATCTTTTAATAAATTAAATTTCAACTCAAAAAATTTTTTATAATTTATAAAATTCCCTGTACAGGGCGAACATTTTTATAACAATATTTTGTTATACATAGGCCCTTTCCTGTTAAATATTTTCTTGTCGATATTAGTTTAAAAAGGCCTCTATCTATCAAAAATCATATTAGTTGATATCAGACCGTATTTACTAATCTATATACAAATAATACAGTTGGCCATATTAAGGTTCACAAAATACTATTCTGCTCTGTCCGAAACCACAGATGGCACTAGAAAATAAGTTTAAACAGGATTATCTGAGAAGTGGATATCTGCAGATAGGCCCTATTCAAGAAGCACGGCAGTATTGATTCGTTAAAATTGTACAATATTTTAAGAACATTAATATTTCAGTATCCCTTAAATTATTTTTTCTGTGATGATCACAACATTATTGACCATTTAGAACGATATACTATTGAGTTTAGATTTCGAAGATATTACTGAAATCCAGAAAAAACCTTTATTCAAGTAAAAGTGGGAAATAAAATAATATAATACCGTCTTGACATATATTGTAATGCATTTATATCTCAATTTGGGGTGAGTTCTATAAAAAATAATAATGAACTAGACAATAATATACATTGCGATGATTAAGTGTTACCTCCACTTAACTAAGTAGTAAAAAAGAAAAACGTTGTGGGTAGGTTATTATCTGGAAAAAGTATTTTATTAAATTGCAAATGTCAAAATTGATAACACACGCATACTCCATCTTTCTAAGAAGATTTAAAGCATGCAGGTAAGGATAAATACAGAAAAAGTAATGTTGCCGATCAGAAAATTATATAAAGAAAACTAAAGCTAAGGTAGGTATTATATATATTTTTTACTATAGGTAATTGTAATCGGACTAGCACACTTCCGTTACTATTACAATAAAAAAATAGATGATATGGGACACAA
Source organism: Neocrepidodera transversa (assembly GCA_963243735.1). Classification (NCBI taxonomy): domain Eukaryota; kingdom Metazoa; phylum Arthropoda; class Insecta; order Coleoptera; family Chrysomelidae; genus Neocrepidodera; species Neocrepidodera transversa. The sequence continues at coordinate 14,480,501 of OY725348.1, forward strand.
TATAAAGTAATCTATGAATTTAATAGGACATTGAACTTGTCTTATTATAAGGAATTAATAACAAATTATACGTGATGATCCATTAGAACACACCTTTCAGTATTGGACTTAAGTGAATAATCCTGGACTTAAGTGAATTATCCTGTATTACACTTAATACGTAACATTGACTTCGCTCCACAGTGTGCCGAAGACCCCAGAAAGTGGCCAAAAATACATGTTTCTAAACTTTATAATATTGTATGAAAATTCGGTAGGTAGTCAAAGGGATTGTCAGTGCATCTTTTTCTAGAATTCGAAAGGCCTTGAAAGAAATTTCCACTTGCTAAAGCAGTGCAAACATCACCCTTTATGACTCGCCAATTCACATAACTCATCTTATTTTGACTGCTACTTATTAAGAGTGATTGTACGTGTTCCTGTCAGATGTTTAAAGTGAAATTAATAGTGAAGCATTCTTAAAGTATATGTATTACCAAATTAATCACATGGTGTGAAAATTAAATAAATTGCTTCATTTGTGGAGCTGATCAGCAAATAAATTAGTGCGCTTATCAGACTTCCTGTGGATATACAAAAAATTCAACACGACTCAGCATGGTATATATATTTAATGTTTATTAATTTTCACTTCCAAGATTTGTCCACAAGACTGAAGTTTATATAAAGGATTTAAAAATAGTTTTATTTTAAAGTTTTAAACTCATGCTTACTGCTAAATTGTCCAAAACAATTTTTTAATCAATAATATAATAACGATAAATGTGACTGTCAAGCAAGAAATTGCCATCTAGGCTTTTTTTCGTTTAATTCCAAAATATGAAATTTTAAATTATCTCTTATTAAATCACTTATTATATATACACTGCGCTGTAAGTATCCTGTAATAACTAAAATTATTGTTTTCAATAAAAATAGACAGTACTTCATTAATTTGTAAATTATCAGAACAAAATTAATGATGCAAGGTTATTTAACACATTTCGAATTACAGCTAAGAATACTGAAACTGAAATTTAAAAAAATTGAAAGTACGAGTGTCACCTGAAGGGGAATTACGCAAGGGTCGAGACTTTTATGCAACAACACTGTGATGGTTTTAAAAATCGACCTGTTCGAACGTTTGGTTCAATTTTCTAAAATAGACTAGTTATATTATGTGGGGGGGGGGGGGGTAACACTTATTCCAGCATACGGTATACATTATATATACATCGTGTCTATAGTGTCAAGAATATGACAATTTTATTAATACGAGGTGTGGAAAATAAAAAACGAGACTAATGATAATGCCTTGGATCATATACGCTACGCTAGATACGCCATCCTGTAGTATTTGTGTGGTATTAGAAAGGTACTAATGAGATGTGGTGAAGAGGACAATAGCCTATGATACAGTGGCGTATAATTTGAGATATTTTGCTAGAGTTTAATTAAATTTTATGCAAGTAATTTATCTAAATAGTACTTGGGATGCAAAGATTGTCGAAGATAAACAATTTAAATTAAAGTATTGTAGTTCTTACTATATACATATATTTGACTTTTGTCATTGGTCGAAATATAAAAACGATGAATCACAGATCACAGGCTTCGACTTTCCCGGACCTACCAGGCCGTATATAATCTTAAGAGCGTTTTCACATTATCCTATCCGATATCGGTATCGGACACCGATGCGATATCGGGGCAAGTAAAATGTATAGAATAGGTAGCCTTTCATATTGTCCGATCCGATATCGGATCCGACATCGATATATTGGCGGCACCATCGGACGATAATGTTCGTATGTGTTTTATACGTATATCTACATTGTCTCAGTGAGTCATTTTGAGCTTTTTTTGCGTCTCAAATATTATTAGATACAGCAAATAAAGTTTTCTATTATAGTCTGGAATAACAACCTGCCCGCACAATGCTCGAGAAAATGGCCGATTTTATCGGAAATGTGTGAAGATACCACATAATATCGGATATCGACTATCGGCGTTTGATACCGATAGCGAATCGGTTAATGTGAAAACGTTCTAAGGATACTGCCGAAGAACTGAATTTGACAGATCGACTGTCATCATAGTTTATTGACAACTATTGCATATTATATCCATTATACTACATTTACAATGAAACCAGAAGATGTAAAATCTGATAGAAAACTTTCGATAGCAGAAGTTGAAGTAGTGTACGTGAGAATATAGTTGAGGGTGACCCACAGATATAAAGTAGATTGCTAAAGGTGTATTATAACAAATGAGATGCGCAGAAATGTGACAACTATGACAGAGAGGGTTTTCGAGACTGCGTATTAAAGGTTTGGGCTTGTCAAATGTAAAAAAGTTTGTGTATTTAATGCCAACAAAATAATATTTTATCTTTGTTTGCCGTTCGCCTTATTGTTTCTTGTACATGCTTTAGTTGTGAGTGTATTTGTTAAAAAAAATGTATTCGCCTTTTGGACATTTATAGTAGTTATCTAGTGAATAGTTTTTATGTACAATATCTGTTAATACGGGGAAAATTGCATGGTTTCTTTTTGTATCAATAAAGGAAATTTACAGGGTGTGCATTATTTTAGGAAAGTTTTAAAATTGTTTATGAAATTCCCTATTCCTAAAGAATTATATTTGACGCACTTTATAGAATAACGAAATATCGACAAGCTACGTGTCTAGCTGCATTAACAAGAGAAAAAGAAAATGTCTTAAGCTACAATTATGTGTGTTCTAATCATTTTTCTCCTGAACCTTTCGTTCTGGCTGGATCATAAAATTGTTGTTGAAAGGCGCAGTACCTACTTTGAACATTAAAAATTTAACCGAGTTGAAACACACATTTAATGTATTATGTGTGAAATAAAATAAATATATTTATGTATTTTTACCATACTTTCTCACCAAGTTTCGATTACTTATTTAATTTCATTTTGCCTCATTATTCGAAAATTCAAAATTGCGCGCTTTTTATAAAAAGTTCATACTGCGGAGGCTCACCAACCCCCTACGCGATATTCAATTTGGCACACTGTGTTTTATTTCTTTAACAATCTCCTTTATATCTATGGGGTGACCCTTCAATAAAAAAACTTATTTAAGTTTTTTCAATCTTTAAAAATTAAAGGTCAAATTAAATGAACCGAAACGAAAATCGTTAAGTTCCCAAATATCTCGAAAACCGGTTATGATATTTTAATTATGAAAGATTATTCAATTCGTCTTAACAATACGTATATTTTTCCTATTTAAGGTTTAACTTGACCACCGGAAAAATTAAATACAAATTCAAAAATAACAAAAAAAATTGATATATGACATCTAGACTGGTATTTTCTTAAATTTTCAGCAAAATCGGCAATGTGGTTTTCGAAAAAAAATCAAGAAAAACACTTTCCCCAAGTATAAAGCTAAAGAAGTATCGTCTTGATATCTACTATTTTTTATGAAATAATTTATCTTGCAGAAATAAACATCCACAGATTTTTGAAAAATTTTGAATTTACGGCTTTGGTCCAAAAGAAAAAGATATTTTAAATCATTTAATTCTCTATATTTATATAAATCTTGTTGAAATCAATTTTAAAAAATCAATAAAATTAATAAAAATAATAAATAATACAATAAAAAAAATATACGGCTCAGTTAAGTTTGTTTCAAAACAAATCGAATAAAACAGTAATATTATTTCAAGTTTCAGAGCTCGATTTATTTGTGTGCTGTGTGCCTTCTAGCTGAGGCACAGGAACTTTTTAAAACACTTAAACACAGATGTCACTAATGTTCGACTTTGCCGGTTCGATGTTATTACTTTATTACTTGGAAGTCCAATGAAAGTTCATGAAACATTTTAACCTCCACCTAGAAAACGTAAAAATTATACAAAATTTTTAAGTCGAAATTTTGGACGATAAGACTATTTGCACGAGTTATAATTTGAGGAGAGTAAACATATTTAAAAACTATTTTGTCTGTCAGTGAGATAATATTGTGAATGGATAAAGTATATATTATAGGACTCATCAATATATGCTTATTATATATTATATCGTTTAAAAGATTTTTCAATATTTTTAACTTTGGCAGCCATTTTATTTGTAACTTTTCGTTTAACATCAAAAGTGACAACACTTTCTTGAAATAATTTTTCGTCCTAAACAGTCAGATTTGAAATATCTTGATGTTACTCTTCGCACATAAAAAAAAAACTAATAAAATAAACATAATAACCTACAAAACCCCTTTATACCTCTAAAGATCGTGGCAGCTCTCCGATTTTTTACTAAAAACTAAAAACTTTTAATTTATACTTTTTAAATAGTTACTTAGTTTTTAAGGTGTAAACAACACTATAGGCAGTAACGGGGACATAAAAACAATTTCTAATCATATGAAATTTAAACGTGGCAAAGTCGCATAGAGAGAATTTTTTAAACACCATCTAGTGAGCATTAGCGACAGATTTTCGGATGTAGAAGTTATGTCAATAATATTCTGTATAACTAAAAGTTAACGACACGTCTCGTAGAGCCCTCTTGTGTACAAAAATCGTAATAAATTTTGGTCAACTTAAACGATAACCAAATTTGTATCTGTTTAACGGTTTATCAAATATGAAGTCAATCCGATGTCTAGAACGGAAGATATAGTGTTGATAGACACACACACACAGGTAGACGGGAATACGATATTAACTTTTTGCTTCCTTATCGAAGGGGTAAATCAAGTTTTTGTGAAAATGGGTTTATGTCAGTGACATAATTCCTCATTATATAACTTTGTATGAAGAAAAATAAACCATCCACGCATTTGTGACCGCCAAATAAGGTAATAAACTGGACGCAACAAGACATGTTTAAATCAAAAGTAATACTGCTTGCCTACGTTGTAGGAATTAATCTATTTTGCAAAATAAACACACGCTGTCTAATATATCATGTGTCAAGTAGGTAAGTATGATACGTTTTAATAAATTAATAAACTTCAATAGTTATTTACGTGTCAAGCTCAGAAAGTGGTATTTTACAGGGCGAGCATGCAGTTTACAGGACGGAGCCCTGAAGGCATGCGAGTCCGTCATCAGTACAGTCGCAGTAGATTTGTAACAGACAAAAAATCTCATATTTTTTAATTGCGTACTGATAAGGAAATTACTAATATCTTGAAACGAGCCTTTACCTACCGCATCGAGCAATAAAATTACATTGGCAACTGTCAGTCAGTCACTTTTGGTAGTCATTTCTCGGGTGACAAGTTAGGTTTATTGGTTATTCCAAAATTATCAGTTTTGATTTTGTCTTATCGGTTTTCACATGCTTATTTTTTAAATGTCTATTTAAATATTTTAAAGAATACAGTTTTTAATCTCCAATATAAGTTTAATAAATTACTCGTATGGAAAATTTGTACATATGAATGAGCAAACTAAATATTTTTAAAAAGCGAGTGACAAATTCAGTTTGATATAAGTTTTTTAAAATTATTTTGAAATATTGTAATAACAATATAACAGACAAAGATAAATAACTAAATAATAGAAGGCATAAAAATAGTGACTGGTTTATTTATATTGAGGCCAGCTAACCAGATGTCGAATGATGACGTCAAAAATACGTCATATTGGTCGTTTGTCAAAATATGACGTTGAAAAGCCGTCATTTTGTGATATTTCCACGACGTCATATTTCTATGCCCGATTAAATTCTTTTGTCGGTCATTTCATGACCAACGTTTCTGTGCATGTTAGGATAAGTAGGTATATGTAAGAATACAAGATTGTATTTGGAATCTAACTGCATTGAGTTTGGCCAATGGAAATCATTGTAGAGGTCAAACAACCGTTTATGTGCCAATGGCCGATTTGTGGTGCTTGTGACGTTTGTCATTTGTGTACAGTGTGTGTTGTGTCCATTTTGTGCTGGGGCGTGGATTGTGGATGCAAAAATTAAAATGCCTTTTTATGTTGTTGAATTCGCGGAATGGGGACTGGCTGTTGTTCCTTCATTTTGGTTGGCCTCTAAGAAGAAGGAAGTCTTTTTCCCCCCGGTTCAAGACAGCAATTTATTTAAAAAACTCGTTAGACGACAAGGGCTGTGGATGAAAGCACATGGAAATTGTATTGCCTCCAAACGAAACTAAAACGTTTTTTTTCAGTAACGCGTTACTATTATAATATCGTTGCTTTTTAAGTAGTTGAAAAGTAACGGTATTTACGTTACTTTGTAAAAAAGTAACGTGTTGCCTCTTAGTAACGCGTTATTAAGGTTTTTCTTTTTTTGTAGCTGCTGTTTATATTTTTATTATTTTTTTGCTCCCAGTCGATTTCGCGAGCCACTGTGGATAGAGTTTTAAAAAAATAATCTCAACCATACAACTTTTATTTAAAAAAAAAAGTTGTATATGCAATAATAACGGTGATAAATGGTGAGATGGATAATAAAAGAATGAGAAGACATGGAACAAGAAGAAGATATATATAGCAAAGTAACGGTAAAGTGATGCGTTACTTCTTTTTAGTAACGCATCCTCTGCATTCCAAAAAGTTTTTTGTGAAACTGGTAAGAATACTAAAACAAAATAAATGTATATATGTAGTTATAGTACATGTAATTGTTCTTAACATTCTCGGCAATAAATATTGATATCATGCATTTTATTTCTATTTTTGATACAGAGAGTTGATCCACCAAAATCTTAAATGGTTGTCTTCATTTTATTAAATATGCTCTTGCCAATAAAATTTCACTATTTATTCTAGGGTAAGTAGGCAAGAACCTAATTTTAAATGGAAATTCCTAATTTTGATCTGAACTGGGAAAGTGTTTAGTCAGAAACAATAAGTGAGATTGGCAAATTTGTTCATTTCTGTGTAACTATTTGTATATGGTACTTGATAAGCCTTGAAGTGACATTTTACATTTTCTATAAATTTTTCAATTCTCTATTGTTTTTAGCTGAACAAAAATCCATTTAATATATTGAAACATAAAACAACGTTTTATGATTTTCACATGATTATTATTTTAGACTAGTGTAGTTTCATTATACAATAACATCATCAGACCGACATTATTTACATATCATAACATAAGACTAATATTAATGCAAATGATATTAGTCTGGTGATGTTATTCTATATCGAAACTAGTCACCGGTCAAAAATAATAATCATGCGAAAAGCATACTGAAAATTAATTGAAATTTGGAAACAGGAGACAAATATATGACGTGAAATATACGTCAGTGTGACGTTACCACGAAGAGGTAATGGGTGACATATAATAAACGTCAGCTGGCGACGTCGCTGGGCTGTGACTTTTTTACGCGATTGAGACGTTATGAATACGTCAGTTGCTGTCGACGTCAGCCTGGGAATTTGATATCGTATAAACGACGTATTCGTGACGTCATCTGGTTATAGTTTATGTGACAATGTATGATAGCACAGTTTTTATGGCAAAGGTCTATATTCAGGATTGTTCAAAGTAGAAAAAAGCCTCGAATACAAAACATTATAAAATGTAAATGAGCGAACCCTAAGGGATTAACCAATAAATCTATACCTCAGTGACGGGAAAATCGAAATTACTTTAATATAAAAAATAGTAAATTGTAAATATTAAGTACCCACGTTTATTTTTATAAAAATAGTTTATTAGATATTAGGTAAGGACATTTCCTTAAAATTTAATAATAAATATACACATATCCAAATTTATATGGAATCACCACGTATTACTAAAAAAAAATCTTTTCCCATAAAACGCTCATATTTCGTTTTTAGAAATACAGGGTGATTCCATATTGTGTTTGTTTGTATTTCGGATAGCGTCTTATAAACTTATTATAATTAATATAAATATAGAGTTACATATCTAAATATATAAGTCGTTTTCTCCCGATAAGGAGTCATTATCAGTTTCCTCACTTCCCACAGAAATAATTGGTTCTTTTGTTTCTTCTATTAACATATATATCAAGTTTCCAGAATTTCTCTTCCTCTGCTATGACATGTCTTATATAGCGTTTTGCCAATTGCCCGGCGAAATCTTTAATATGGAGTCACATAATAGTTGACGAGCATCTTGAAGTTTAAATTTTGTATTGTTTCTCACGACATATCCCTTCATTTAAGCCCAGATTAGTTCAATGTGATAAGGTGGTAACAACACTTTAACTCCATGTTCTTTTGCCATTTCATCTATACTATACTTCATAAATTTTGGTGAATGTTGTTTACATAACTGCAATAGCTCTTTTTTGAGTAATCCCTCTTCTGTCTCTATTTCTTTGGTTATTAGCCAATTGGAGAGTTCTTGCTTTTCCATTTAGTGTTAGGTAACGCTTTCTTTAATCTTGAATGGTAACTGGCATTGTCTATAACTATTACAGAATTGGTCGGTAATAAAGCATCTGACTGAAATATTCATCAAAAACATCAGCAGCCATTTCTTCATGGTAGTCTTTCGTAGCATTTGAAAAACAATTCCAAAATGAGTGATAATTAAACCTTTACCATTTGGAAATTTTAAGCCAAAAGACAAACCTTCTATAAATGCCTGACAAGCATTTGTAACCAGTTTATCTTGCCAAACTTTTTTTACAAAATGTCCTTCATTTGTTTCGTCCAAATAAAAAACATACCGGACCGAAATAATTTTTACAGAACCTGAACCGGACCGGAACTGAAATTTTTCAAATTATGTTGAGCGCAGATTTTCTACCGTTCTCCCAAACCAGGGTCCCGGACCGGACCCTTTAGCACCGAAAACCAGACCGGAACCTACATTTTTTTCTGGACCCGAACTGTAATCGAAACCATATTTTCGTCCAAAATTATTTTAGGTACCGAACCCGAACCTTTTAAAAAATACCGATTCTTTCCAAGTTCCTTGTATCAACGAATTTAATTTATAGAATAAATAAAATTAAAAATTATTGAATTACTATCTATATTAAGGTTATTTTTAACATATGTCTCGCAGGAACGGATCCAGGAGCTTGAATTGTTTGTGGGGGGGGGGGGGGCGATTTTGGGTCAGTTTTAATGAAATAATAGGATACTCCACCAGGGAAATTGTAATGTACATGCGTAACAGCTGTTAGTGTTGACAATAAAAAGTGCTATATAGTTGTAAAAAGGGCTAGTCCTCAATATTTAGGCAGTTTAATGATATTACTTGAAGTTTTTTAAAAATTTGTTATCTATTTGGGGAAGCCATCGCCCCCACCGAACCCTCTTAAATTCTTGCTTGTGGCTAATCATTTTGATTTAATGAATAATTGAATAATCTGCAATGGAATGAGCTATAAATTGACGACGTCATTAAACTCCACAAGGATACCTTTCATGTACTTGGGACTGCATATAAAAAAAATTGGTTGTCGAAAAATCCTTTGGGTCGGAAAATCCTTTGGGTCGAAAAAAGTGGACCGAACCGAAACGGACGGAAATAATTTTTACAGAACCTGAACCGGACCGGAACAGAAATTTTTCAAATCATGTTGAACCCGAACCGGACCGGAACATTTATTTCATTTGGATCCGGGTCCCTGTCCCAAACGAAGTCTAATTCATGTAAAGTTTTCCACAATTTGTCTCCTTTAATGTTTGGCAAAGTTTCGTCTATTTGAATGGGTTTTCTCCCATTTAACGTTTTAAGTGCTACTGTAATACTTCCATCCTTTCGTTGCTTCAAAAGTCTATAAATAGTTGCTTCTCCAACTCCGGTCATATTTGAACATTTTGAAAAAATACTTCGAACAGTACTATTGAAATCTTCATGTACAAGAGCGTCATGTAAATTTAACACTAAAATTATCATATCCACTGTTAAATTGCACTTTAATTTCACAGGAGTATAATTAAACAGTTGTATCATTTTTATTACAAACTCACTTGATTTATATCGCTTTTTATCGCCTATTATTGTTACAATCACAGGACTATACAAACAGAAATGTAAATCTTAACTAAAATAATTTACTATCTGCATAACACTTCCTGCCGATTATAAATTTTAATCCTTTCTAAGGAAGTTGAGAGCTACTTAAATTGATCTTGAATTGTAAATATTTTCTACCTGTAGAGATTAGTCTTACCTTATTTTTGTTGATTAAAATGACTATAAAATTTAAGACAAGAATTGCAAATTGGTAGTTTTAATAATTTTAGGAAGAAAACCAAAGATTTTATTTTGGAACAATTTATTTTATAAATTATCAGTGACTGATGTATGATGTTTACCTAATGGATAATAAAAATTGTGCTATCATTCATTTTCAAATAAACTATAGCTGGCAATTATGATAATTATGTTACTATGTGCCGAAATGTGAATTTGAAACAGCCCCCCAAGGATTTCACCTTTATACCTGAAATTTGTGTACCTAAATGGACTACACCCATTTTTGTTCCAATATTATTAATAATTTTCTTATCAGCAGGTAATTAACAAAATATGAGATTTTTGTCTGCTAGAAATCTGGAGCGACTATACTGTCTGATCCCAAATACGATACGGTTTCCTATTCCTATGTAAACACTTCAATAAAAGCCACGGTTTACACAGAATCTAAGGGGTGAGGTCAGGCGCATTTTTGTCTTGATTGCTTATTTACAAATATCGTTTCAAGAATGAGTCAGACCAGACCAGACCCCGATCCAAAATTCCCCACTACAATCGTCTCATTCTAGTCTGTGTCACAAACGATTGGTCTTAATAAGCGAATATCGTCTTTATGTTACACGTAGAAGGAATAACATTTTGCCTAAATAGGGGACTTGTATAGGCGTTACTGGTAGAACAGCGTTGCCGGATTTTTGATAAATTATTCCTGAATTTATACTGAATTAATTAAATTATTTTTTTTCAACAAATATAGTTTGTCTAAAAATATAAAGGCTATCGATTTCTAATTAGTATAATTTCGTCATAGATGCCAAATTTTAAATATAAAACAATTCTTGACGTAATAACCTCATCAACAAAATTTATCTGTTTAATCTCAAAATATTTAAAAAAAGATATATATTTAAATATTTATGATTTGTCATAATCTACAAATATAAACAATTTTCTTAGTATAAAGCAAATAGAGACCATCTAAATAAATATTGATTAGTCACTAAAATGGCCACAAAATAGATAAGGAAAACTTTATACATTGTGTCCCAAAAAGTTTTAACCAAATGGAGATAAAAATCTTCATAAAAAGCTCTGCATGACTTGTAACAAATTGATAATCAAGTAATCAAAACATTGGCTGGAAATAAAAAATGATTATTTGGAGTGAAGTCGAGTTTGTAATGGAGAGCAAAATGTTTATTGAAATTGTTATTAAATACCAAAAAATAATGCCCCCTTTTAGATTCGTGACTTTCTAAGATAAAAATTACAAAATATTTCAATAAATAGGTACGTCATCAGCCATTTATTGAATAAAGAAATAACAACATTAATACAAATGAACCGCTACATAAGAAACCACGAAAACTGATGCAAGGGACATTTTAACACTTCCAGTAGGAGCATCTCGCTTTTGTTCTGTAGACGTGATGGTCTTTGATGCCCCTGTAGCGTAGCACGCATAACACAAATGTAAACAAACCGTTAGATATATTTAACGTTGTAACTATGAGTCATACGTGGTTCTTGGTAATGGCCGAATGATCGCACATCACTCACGTATATTTGATGGTAAATGCTCCTTCCTATAGATCGTCCAAAAACTAAACAGACACATTCAGTGTCCCCACTTCTCTAGTTATCCCTTTGTTCTTTCGTTCCCCACTTCTCTAATTTTTAATGTAGCGGTCGGATTAGTTGTTATACAAAGTTTACTATAACTATATATTCTAAGGGTACAGCGCTTTGGCTATGCGGAGACGTGATGTCACCACAATCCGCGCTAAAAAGCAACAACATCAATATTATATTTCTCCGTTATTTATTGACGGCTTATTTTAGTTAAATGTAAAAACATATATTCAGTAATAATATCGCAGCTCGAGTGGTGTTTTAAAAAAATACACCAAGTGAGAAGGACAGTATAAATATTATTTTCGTATGCTCGCGTGGTATTCGGTACGAATTATATTGTTGACGTTTGTTTATTATAAACATTAAACATTATTTTAGTCAAATTTGTTAAAATGGAAGGATGCGAATCACCATAACGATTATACCACGTCGTCAAGGGTACATTCACTTATCAATACAAGGTAACTATAAGTAGAAATTGCAACTGCTATTGGTTAAATTTATGAGTTATATAATCACTACCATGAAACTTTTCCATTGTCTGGAAGGTGACACTACCTGGACGTAGCAATATTTATCAATTTGAAAGACCCAAGTTTAATTTGTTCTTAAATAATACACATATATAAAGAAATGTTAAGAGCTGTCCAATGCCCTTTTATTGAGGATTAGAACGAATTTGAACACTTTTTTTATATTGGGGCTTATAAATGAACGATTTTCAATCCTATTTCGCGCTTGTTCTCTGACCAAAATCACTTAAACATTATTACAACTTGTGTCATTTAAGTTGCTTATGGATTGACTTTTATTAACTTTATTAGTTATATTGAAAAATGCCTGTTAATTAGTTCTGTGACTGCCCATCCCCTGGCCTGTTTATCTCATGAAGGCGAATACAAAGTAACAAACCGTTGGCCATTTCGGTAAGAAACTGCCGTACTCAAATTTATCACAAAATATACCTCATTGTCTAGTATTGTAAGTTAGGACCCACGTTATGTTTAATAATCGTAGTAATAATAATGGCATTATTATTAATAATTGTAATAACCTCAGAAATTCTTTTAAAGTTTGATGACAAGTGAACATAAATCAATACACAAAAATCTTAAGAAAATTTACTGAAGAATGATGGCGCCAGTTGGCATAAAAGGTATAGGGAAAACCGGAAAACCTAACCACCATCGTAATGAATGTATTAATTATAAATTAACCAATTGTGTTGACAATACATATAGTGTAAATAGCCTTTTTGGAGGTTATACAAACTGCATCCAACGAATACCCATCCCCGGGACATTTACCAACGAATATGTACAAAAAGTTCTTAATTTAAATACCGGAAGTGTCATCAGATGTGCTCTTTTAATGGATATCTGAGATATAATCTTTTATTATTATTATTTGGATATCAGTGATATCATCTTTTGTATGGACAACCCTACTAGATTACGACCAGATCAGTACCAGCGATGCAACCCTTATGTTCAGACTCAATACTCGTTGGACCATAATTTAGAAAAAGATAATGCGATTGACACAGTACGCCTCTACATAACACTGATAAAAATATATGTTGTTATTTAGGATGGTACAACTAACTGATAAATGACACCCTCCCCCGCGAACGCTCGAAAGATGAAAATCTTATGAGCTGTATTCAACTTTTGGCTCAGGGACTATAAGAAGTTGGCGAATTGGAATATGAAAATACTTATTCTGATTTATTTTTACGAAGACAAAATAAATCTAAACGAAGTGAAAAAATTGTCGTTTACAATGAGAGATGTAAAAATGGGTAGACGCCAAAATATTTAGCGTCGGGACGGATTGCGTGGCAACGCTGAATGGACGTCGAATATTGTAATTTCTGCTAATGGCGTTCGTAGTTAAATTTGTGAGAATGGACCAAGTTTTGAAGAAGTAAAACCCAACTGTTTGTCGAAATTATAGGCGTCGACGTCTCGACCCTGGTTGGATACAGGATCTTCGGTGACATGTTGGTAGTTTTAAATTTGATTTTAACTTTTTACGTCATAATCTTGTGTGGTCCATATCTTCTTTTCGTTCTCATGCACGTTATCTAGCCCTCAATAGTTAGGTGTGAAGAGAATTATTTTCTAATATTTCAACATTCTAACTTTTGTAATTTAAATTGGAACATTAATGGTTTTTCAACTGGTTCAAGTGTGTCTTATCGGTTGTAGAAACATGTACCGACATTGGAAAAACAACTTGACTTAGATAATTAGATAAACAGAACACATTAAACATAATGTGTTTTGGTTATCTCTCTAAAATTCCTTGAAACAAAACTTAATAAAACCAAACAAAATACCATTAAAAATAATACTAATATACCCGGGGTTGGTTCGTCACAGTTTAAGAGTTAAGAACGAATTAAATCAGGTCATCTCATTGATATGATAGTTTTTGTATTGAGGAGAGAAGGTGAGTAATGCTTAATCTTCATTCGCTAATATAAGTCTGGCGATTTTTAGAAGTTATTTGGAGGTCAAGAAGTGGTGTTAGGAAATTATTAAATAACGAATTTATTTTTCGCCTTGTAAGATAAAGTGACTGTGATGATTGTTTTCGATAAAAGCTTCTAATTGTACAGTTTGGGAATAAAACTTTTCTAAACGTGTCAGGACGCGTAAATTACAGAATGTTTTGATTTACTTTTGGAGATTATAGGATTAATATGTTTTTGAATATTAAATGAGTAAACTTGTTATTTCTGGTTGAATTTGCATGACGTTTATCCACTCCCTATTCCTTAAGGAAATAATTTTTTAACTTCAAAAACACAAATTTAAATAAATATGTAATTTATGATATTGAAAAAAATCGTGGGTTGACAGCAGTAAGATTAGCACTATATCGTTGCAAACTAAAACCTATAGTGTGGGCACATTTTAAGGAAGGAATTTTAAGAAAAAATACCTCTTTTAAACTGACTGAAAACTGGAAAAAAGTTGTAAATCATAGTATTAATATTAAAGAATAAGATAATATGTGACAGTTGGACAATATTACTGATGAAATAATCGAGCCACTAATTGTTAATATTTGTTGCAAACATTTTTTTTCTTCTTTTGAATTGGATTTGTAAGAAGTAGTTACTTATAGGTACTATAAGTACTTATGTAAACAGTTTTAATTAAATTTTTATTAATGTAATATATGTTAAGATTACATTCAATACAAACCGTATAGCTTACTTACATAAAATATTTAAATCATAAGATTCAAAATATTATTTCAGAAAATCTATAAATGATATTGGTAATCTTGAATATAACGAATTTTCTAGTATAATAAAAGTCATTGATCTTTGTTTATATACACTATGTTTACTTAAGTTGGAATCAAATGGAAATTTTTTTATTATTAATTTTAGGGAAAAAGTTTTGCATGGTTTAAAACCTAAATTTTTTTCAGTCCTTAAAAGAGGTTTGTCAAACAACGTAATTTATGAATGTAAAATGGCTTTTGACGATATCGAAAAAAGTTATAAAGAAAAATTCGTCACAATTAAAAACGTTCAGATATGCAATCATATCAATTAGCATTAAAAAATTAGTTTTTTTATTTTTTTCTACAATAACATAATTATACATTTTAGTTTTATTTTAGAGCGAGATTTAATAAAAGAAAAACGTAAGTAAGATGGATATAAACTATATGTTTAAATCCAGTTTTTCATTCTAAACAACGTTTTTTATAATATTTTTCATATTGTCAAAAATAAAGGCATATTTACTCTTGCACAAATCCATTTTTTCGCATTGTATATTACTAAATATGATGATATCTAATAGTTACATTTTAAGTTACAGACCATGCACATTCTTCAAAAATTATTTTTTTCTATATGATTCCAACTAAATTAGACATACTGTATATTAAGTACCATGTTTTTTAGTACACCTTATTATAAATATTTCTATTTCTTATGGAAATACTACAAAAATATTTTAATTTTTTACTAAGTACTAAAATCATAAACTTTCCATTAAAAAGCATTAATTGGGAAATAAATCACTGTCTTGAAACAAAACGTTTCGGTGTCTAACCATACAACGTTTTAAATTAAAACAACTACAGACGTCATGAACTTATTTTTAAAGGTGAAGAACGTTCGCCGAAGTAACACCATAATCTACTTCAATTAATCGACGAACTAAACGACCTGGATTGACGTCTGGTGCAAAGAGGATTCAAACAGGACGATCTGCAAAAGATGAGAATCGAATTCGAAAACAAAAAGGTGTTAGATGGTTAAAAAATTAACAATTATTTCATAGTTTTAATTTAAGGCACGGATCGTATACTGGTCTGTAGACTATACTTACACAGCACATGACTTTAAGGCCGCGATTTTAAATAGTACTAGTCTAGTAGTACTACAAAAGTCTTTTTCGACGTAAATTTTATACTCGAAATACGTAAAATAAAAGTATTTCAACAGGGAGATTTCACGAGTTCACAGACTCAATGACGCCAGAACTAAATCGTGTTCCCAAAAATAAAAACCATATTATTGAATTCAATTTTATCTGCTCTTTTCAAATATGGATACGAATTTTAAAACCCAGATATACAGGATGAAAAAATGTGACAGTTTTTTGCCAAGACTGACATGGGTTTTGTTACATTTTAAAACATTCGTTCACTTAAGATATGTATGGAGGTCACATGTGCCAAACGTCAAAAAAATATACAGGGTTAGGTTATAGGTTTTCAAGTTATAAATAAGGAAATAAATGGGCAAAATGGATAATGAGCGCAATTCTCATAATATAGTGGTTTTTTAGAATCAACTCGGTGCTCCCTGTCCACAGTTGACGTATGTCCGTTTCTTAATGAATCACCCTGTATAAATATTCTTGCATCTTGATTTAACAATAATATATATTTATGCCTATTCTTATAACTGTACTAGAGTACAGATCTCTGACGATTTGTATCATGGTACAGATAGGACAAGAACATAATGGTGAAATTTTCTTGGGATAAGAAAAATTACATTTTATAAATATGTATAAAACAAGTCAGACCTGACGACTTCTAAACACGCATTATTTCGTAAACCATAAAAGATATCTTAAATCTGTTTTCAAATATCGATTCAGCGTTAAATTTCACGTCGGAATGCTATGTTTGAAACCGGTAGTATCACTTCCGGTTCTGGTTTGAAAAAGCAGTTTTGAAACCGGAAGTCATAAAAATCTGAAAATCTATTTGGGAGCTATTAAAGGTATACTGAGTTTATTACCATTGACCTTTTGCCTCTATCTCTTTTCGTTTTTGAGTTATAAATGCGGACGGACGAACAGAGCCGTGTTATTAGACTCTCTCTAACTTTAGGATTTAGAAGTCTAAAATTATCATTATTAGGACCATTTGCGTAGATTTTTTTGTTAAATTATTTAAAAATGACCTAGCGAATATGAAATTTTGAACCCACAAATCCCCCAAAATATTTTTCCGGTTGCGACTGTGAGAATGGGTTGTAATTAGGGTACCGGGACAGATCGGGAACGGCGCTAAAATTCAAGATATAGAAAAACGGGGTCGTGCGAGATGCGGTCAGTGCGAGATGCGAACAGTGCGAGATGCGGTCAGTGAGAGGCAATTAACAGCAGGCAAAAATATCAGATTAAATCAATGTTCTTATGAAGATTTATTTAGAAAATTATCAATATAGGTACATAATAATATCCAATCATTAAATTCATACATATTATGAGAAATTATTTCCAACAATATTTCCTACAATAAAAATAATAATAAAAAAATTGTACCCTGGTATTCTCCCGAAAAAAATAAAAAGGCGTATACCTAAAATTATTAAATTTTAAAGATGAAAAGTTTCCTTAAACAATTTAGGGTAAGATCATTTTTTACGGGTTGATTGTTTATACAATTTTACACAAAATATCAAGAATTGGGTAGCAATTTTTTCTTATTTGCTTTTAAAAAGTACACGGTAGTAGCGCATTTTAAACAGACCCCAAATTCGAATCTCATTTTTTATTTTCAAATTCATATTTTGATTGTTTATATGTTATACAGAATATCAAAAATTTGGGTGACAGGATGACATAATCGACAAAAATACTATCAGGTATGAGCAAAATTTCTAATAATGTTAATTTAGAATAAAATAAAAAATTTCAAAAAAAATCAAAACAAAAAAATTCTTATACGAGTCTATAGTATTTTGTTATAAGGCAGTCATACCTTTGCAATAAATGCAGAGTGGAAAATTTTAAAATAATACATAAAAATAATGACTGCGTTGCATTGGCTGAGTTAACGGATTAAAAAAAATAGTGACTGTCTACCAAGTTTGGTAATAAAATATATACTAATTTCCAAGTTATAAGAAACAATCATTTTTAAATCAGTTAGGAGGAATATGGTAAGATCCATACAATTTTTCGTTGACCGCATCTCGCACTACCCCTACTCATACAGTAAAGACACCTGCCCCTTTCCTAATAGCACAAAGTACTCCTATATCCATTGGACATCATGGACGTCCTTTTTTGATACCATGGACGTCCGAGGGACTCACTAATGTCACAACTTTGAACTGAATTCGAACATCCAACTAGATATCACGATGTCCTATGGACTCACTAATGTCACAACTTTTTACTGAATTCGACCGTCCACCGTGGACATCCACTGGATATCCCTTTGGGACCGTAATTAGATATCACTATATGGACATTAACACATATCGTTCTGTTTTGGTACATTTTTTATTTCAATACTCGCTCGCTGCACTCTCTCGTATCGGCAAAACTTCATCTTTGTGAATAATTGCCACCGTTCACGCTCGTTGAAAAATGTACTATTGTAGATCTCACCGGTTCTAATTATCCGGACGCCTCTGCAGTCCACATTGAGCGAGCTCGAAGCAGACTCAATAGGATATTTTAAATCGAGATATACACTATTCGTTTCGTCTAAGAAGCACCAGCGCAAGTGTCCCCATCTTTCAGACGAAGTTTTACTTTTGGTATCGCGTTTGACCCTATATTCGAAGGAAGGTCACGGTGTTTATTATATTTTATGTATTCACGGTGCATTTTGATTTTAACTATTTACGGTCCATTGCCGGTTGCGATATTTTTAATAACAAGTATTTTAAGGACGAATTTTTAGGGGAAGACTGATTATAATAATACTTTTTAAAATGTTAGAACGAAATTTCTATGAATGAAGTTATTATTATTAAGTAAGTAATAAGAACGGAGATTGAGGAATTATAAATATAGGTAAATTAGTAACTTCTTTACAAACTCACATGAAAATCAAACCATGAACAAACAGTCAACAGTCCGATGGCGAATGGCAGTAAAATACACCAAATAAGCGCTCCATGATTGGTTACTATAATGGCGAGAAGTTTAAATCATTAAATGACAAAATAGCTGCATGCACACCAAGTTGAAAATCGTAAATTATAATTCAACCAACATCCTCAGAAGACCATTCATAATAATTAGTGTAATTCTCTTATGTTGTTCATATCATGTCCTAGAGCAGGAACACCTGTGGTCCATTATGGACCATATGTTCAATAACGTTTATACAAGGCATGTATAGGGTTTTGCGTCGGTTTTGAGGACTCTTTTTGACATTGCCTGTGTTAAGTCGGTCAGGAACTATTTTAAGACTATATGATATGGACATATGTTATATAGTTCGTATTATACCTTTCATATGGTATCCGGTATGGAAAATTTACATAAATTGGACAAACAATGGATATATATCGTGGAAGTCTTAATACTGTCCAAGAACAAACATCCAAAGGACATACATAACAAGTCCAAGGACGTTTCGACGGTAATTGGAGATAAATTGCACGTCCCAAGGACGTTGTGTGATATTACGGTTTGACCGCAAGTCCCACTATTTTCAGCTTTGACCGCATATCCCACAACCGCAACTCCCACAGCTTCACAACAACATGAAGACTACAGAAAAATTACCACCCTTTTTTGCCGTTTTAATAAAATAACAAATTGAGTTAAATGAACCACACTAAACAGAAGGAAACAATTAAACAATGCACCTTAATTTTAGTCCTCAAAATTTCTTTTAAATTTCAGTAGAACATAAGGCGACACGTTGTCTGCAGTCCAACCCTGGGCTCAAAGGCTAATTTTGCTATACTGAAAATGTATTGGCAGATTCGGCTTTTCCTCTACATATTCATTTACCTTGTATAGTTAGTTCAAAAAATTTTTTCTTTACAGGTAAAAGTGTGATGTGATCTAGCGAATAAAAAGAACGTTTGGCAACGGCGCTTACCATTTCCTGAAATCGAACGATCCTCTTTGTTGAGTTGTTTTTCTATTCAATTAACCATTTCTGCTAGCAGCAACCGTAGAGTTCGAGTTAACTGAGAATCAGCTGTGATAAACCGGTCTATTTGATTCTTTGTACAGTTATTTTTTATATACCTACAGTTTTTTTTGAAAACCTATTTACCATATCTAAGGTAAGAATTTTAATATATATTGATTTTTTTATTCATTTTTACAAGGATTAGTTTGATTAAGAATATTATTATTGATAATACGTCCTTTGGGTGGGGTTAGATAAGTTTTATGAATGAAAGTTTTTTTTATTAAATTTAGTTAAATTTAAATATGTATTTGTGAGATATCGGTTTAGGCATTTATATTTATTATTTTATTAACTATAAGTAGTAATTTTTTTTGTACACGTTGCAAGTTTTTTATTGGTATTTTAGGTATGTAGGTACCTACAACTACATTATTTTTAGAACGAACTTTTTATGTTAATACTTATTGAGAATAATAAGTTGTTTAATCTTATCACTAGTTAATTCCCATTGTAATTTAACACATTAAAAAATAATTATACTTGATGATTCAGAGTTCAAAAATGTAGGAAATAATGAATAATTTTAACCGGAAGAATTATATCTTTCTAAATCAAATTTTAGATTATAAATTGATTTGTGATAGAATTTTCGGACCCAAAAATAAGTATATCGTTTAATTTTTATCAAATATGGACCAAAATATAAAACTTCTTGGGTATTTTTTAATGTGCTTATTTGCTGCCCGATAACACTGGGAGAATTAAAGACCAAATATCCAAAATGGTTTAAAACTATAACTAGATAAAATGGTTACTAGTTTTTCTTTTGGAAAGAAGTAAAACTTACTGCAATTTTTTTTTATCAAATAAGTCCTACCAATAGGTATAGGCAGTGTTGTTAAGTATTTAAATACATTTATACAAAATTATATTTTAAATACTTTCAATATATTTAAATACGTATTTACTGCGTATTTAAAATATATTTTTATCTAAAATTTTAAATACTGTACTGTACATTATTTTTTGAAAAGATCCTTCAGTTGGTTTTCTCTTTTACCTAGAAAAAAATTCCTCTTAACTTCATGCAGATATGAAAATAAATTACAAATTGAAATAATATCTAAACACACAAAGAAATATTTGTATGTATACATTTTTAAAAGTATTTTTAACAACACTGGAATTACGCATATAAAATTGTTAACGTATACCTTATTTTATTTTTACTACTTTAATCGATTATTTTAGATATTTCCGACCTGTATTTTAATGACATTCATTAAGATACAGATTTTTTTCATTAAGATTCAATTATTAGAAACAATATTCGGGTAATATTAAATATTGTCTGACAGATCTAAAATGCATCAATAACAGAAAAAAACGTAGTACTTGTTCAAAGTGGATCTAAGTACAAGTACCAGTACCAATAATATATAAGTACTTAAGTATTTCGTTTAAGTATTACTTGATAACAGTAAATTTAAAGTATTAAGTAACCCATTTATGTTTACTCGTGCCGCACGGTTCAGGAATTCAGGAACAAATCAAGAAAATACTTGTCGAAACATGATTTCCACAACAAATCGAACACATTGAAGAATATTTTTGCAGTAATCCGTAATATTTAAGTACTTTTTAAAGGTTTTAAGTACTTTTGGAGTATTTAAGTATTTTTCATTTTTGACATTGCAAGTAAAAATATGCTTAAAACAAATTTCATTACTAAATACAAGTATCAGGCTGAATACTTAAAAGTTTATGAACCAATACACGGATTTTCTGAAATACTTAGAGTAAAGTACTTAAGTACATTTTTTAAATACTGTCTGTAATCAGTACCTCAACTCTGTGTTCAATCCCTGAGAGGCAATAATTTCCTCGATTTCAAAACGAAATACATTCTACTAATGACAATTCCGTATGAGTCAGTCATCATTTTCATCAATACAATCCCATGAGTACATAAATATAGATCATGATATTAATGTTTTCTATACATCGACCAATAAGTTGCAGTAGCATTACATAGATGAATCCAGGTCATTGATTCAATTTGGAAATTGATTCAATCACCTGGACATCATCTTTTATCCATGGCCATAATGACTTTCTTAACATCGTTCAATCAACCCCCTGCATTCGTTACATCAATATAACAACAAACATCAATCTAAAAGCATGCTATACAGGGTGTGCACCTCTTAAAATTGAACCACCTCTTAACTTTTTTGGTTTTTAAAACATGAAAAAATATTAAATGAAAATTTGTTAATTCCTGGAACCAATTTTATCAAATATCCAATATTAAAAACAAAATATTATCCATACTCAAATGTAGCATAATATTCAATGATGAATAATAAAAATGAAAGTCACAGTATATACAAAAATTTAATATAAAGACATATAGTCAAGGCGGCAACATGTTTCGGTCTACAAGGCCATCATCAGGCCTATAAGCAAAACGAAGTAAGGTTTAGGGTATGAATTGTCATTCTTGATTATCTTAGGTTTGGCCATTAGCTGATGGTACGATACACAAATTGGTTCTGTATTTAAGACCACACCACGTGACTTTTGTGTTTGCCGGTTAGAGAATTACCCATGGAAAATGTGCTTGTATTCTAATAAATTAGATGTAAAAATTTTTTTTTAGTATTTTCCGGTTTATGTTAAATAATGCTACCCCTAGTCCAATTTTTTCTGCGCAGAATAGGGTAGAGCGCCATAAAACATAATTATTCGTATTTGGACGAGAACTCGCCTAATATAGCAACTAAAAATATGCGGTTTTTTTCATGATATTTAAAATATTTTAGAGAAGAGCGCGTCTCTGCTACATTTTTCAAATTTTTCTAGAGAAAAAAGTTGATAGTCGTATCACTTTTACTAAAATTATTTTAAAAAAAGTGACACAGACGCGCTCTAAATAATTAACTACAGAATTGATTGGTGAAAACCGCAGCTTCATATCTTTAATATTAACGGAGCGCTCGTCCAAAAACGATTTCAGGCAAGATAACATATGGTAGTGCCTCTTAAAAACCTCTTTCTCTAACTTAACAGTGCATATTTATGTACTTTGGTGTTATTCATATAATCTTTAAATAACTTAAATGCAGTTATTTCATTATATTTAAAAATTTTTCGTTTTTTAAAAAATTTTTTGATTTTTAAAGTTTACCTTTTTCATAAGTAAATCTTATTAATTTACTCTTTGGATCCAATTTTATTTTGTAAGTAATTCTGTAAACTTTTTTCATTAGTATGATGTTTCTTAACAACTTCGTTTTGCTTATAGGCCTGTTGATGGTCTTGTAAACCGAAACATGTTGCCGCCTTGACTATGAGTTTTATTATTCATCATATTTCAAATATTTCTAATGTCCTAATTTACCCGACTCTTAGTGACATTGTGCATTACCGAAACGAGTAGTTGTACCAAAAATATCTAGAAACAGAAATGAAAGATCCATTGACTTGATCTGAACAAGTTTATTATTGATTTTTCAAATATTTACATAAAATATGAGCAGTTGTCACAATATTTTCCCTTGGTAAAGGGTCGGGAAAGTAAAATAAGTATATAAAGAGCGTTATCCACAATTAAAGTACCATCTACTTGATTCATATAAAATTTAAATCTATTCGAGTCCATTTAATTAAGAGTAAAAATTCAGGCTATTTTTAAGGAAAATGGTTTTAATTTAATTTTTTACATTATATTAACAGACACTTATAAGAAGTTTATTAATTATGCCATCACCTGTTTCCGGTACGGCTACCACATAATACGTCATCTTTTCGGATAATAAGTTCCTTAATTGATAATAAATGAGTCTTTTTAAAAAATACTAGAAGTCGAACTATTTGCTTGGCGAAGTATACATTAATATTTCTATGATACTGTTTTTAAATTTTCAAAATTAAAATCGCAAATAGTGATTCAAAACTGGTGGTATCACACTGACTATGGTGATTAAGTGTACCTTCACCTACAGCCAAATGGCGCCAATAATCATCAGTAAGTCCTCCTGAGCGCTCTGACCAGTATTAATAATGATTAAGTCGTCCTTTCCTCGCATAACTGAAGTGTAAAATGTAACTTTAAATTATGATGCTTTCCAACTACATCCATTTTAGATCTTATAACCCATTTGATATTTATAAATATTGATTAAAATTACAGACCTAAAATTTAATTTTTATTTTCGGTCCTTGACAAAATGTAGTAGATGGAAAATTGGGAATATTTAGCTGATCGCCAGTTTGTTAATGACCAAAATTAAAATAGCGGAAATGTGCCAAAAGTGGCATTTTACACACGAGTTAACTTTCGCACAAGTGATGTTCACAATTTTTCCTATGACCACGCGATAATTTTACCAAATAATGCACATTTTGAGGTTTTTTGGCAGGTTCTATGTTTGTTTTTAGTTTACATTAAACAATTACTTTCGTATTAAAATAAATATAAATATTGATAATTAACTTGTTTTTAAAAAATTAACAACTAGGAACTCAAATTGAGAAAAAAATTAAATTATTTTCAATCGCTATAAAAA
This sequence comes from Neocrepidodera transversa, assembly GCA_963243735.1. Taxonomy (NCBI): domain Eukaryota; kingdom Metazoa; phylum Arthropoda; class Insecta; order Coleoptera; family Chrysomelidae; genus Neocrepidodera; species Neocrepidodera transversa. The sequence goes on from OY725348.1 coordinate 14,505,204, forward strand.
CTAAATGTAAACTCAATCTTTCATCTAAATTCAACATTTTTCATGGGATTTTTGTTTTACAACGGGACAAAGTTACAAAATTGTATAAAATATATGTTAGTATAAAAATAACACAAATTGCTTAAAAATAATATAAAATATTGACATTAAATATTCACAGTATATAAGTTATATTTTCATTTTTCTTACGTTAAGATGAATTTATATAGACCAAATTTAACCAAAACTAACACATTACAGTATAACAATATTTATTTCAACTACAATGTTCAAAATTGCACAGAAATAAAAATAACACGAATAAAAAACTACCAATGCAATCTGACAATTCTGATTCTGATCCTCCTCTAGGCCTATAATTCGTAATTTACTTGATGTTGGGGTTTTTTCTCCTTGTTCTGGATTACTCTTCGGAGTCTCTTCAGTTATTTTGTCGGGCTTACGCTTAGATGTTCCATGTATCAACTTCCAATTGTATTCTAGATAAGTTAAATTAGCTGCCCTTTCAGATCTAAGCCTGTTTCTTTTCTTGCGATGTATCCAGCCAAAAGTGCTAAAGGTCCGCTCAGTGGCAGCAGATGTAACAATAATTTTTATTAAAACTTCACAAGTTCCTCTCAATCCTCACCACCACAATAAAGAAATTACAATATAAACATTATTTTCTAACACCCACTCATTCCCACATACATTGCCTGGATCAAATTCCTTGTTTGTACCTGGCATCTATTAAGTTCTCTCGAACTTGAGTAGCATTTAATCCTGTGTCTTTGATTAATGATTTTTATGACGTTTTAAAAACTTTAGTAACAATTACAAACAATAAAAGTTAAAACAATACTTTTTTTTGAACTGGAAACAAGTTTTCATATGCAAAACACCTAATTTGTATAGCGAGTATCGAAAGGGCCGGTCCGATCCTGCTGAAATTCAATAGGATTCTTCCCTGGAGAAAAATCATTAGTAAAGTGAAAACAGGAATTTTTGGATATTTCTTTTAATAAAAATTCTATGTGTAAAAAACCAAAAATAGCCTTTTTAGTTCTCCATGTAGAATTCAAAAAGGCCGTGAGTCCCTGTAGATTTTTTTTGACCAATGTAATGTTCTCCAAAATATGATAAAAGAAACGGCCTGTATATATGAATTATATTTAATTAGGTACCAGTATTTTTTTGTTTTTTTTTATAACTTGGTTATAAATAGATACTAAGATATAACAAACACAACAAATAATATCTGAAGTATATTGCGTTAGGTTAGTTATATTTAAATTAAACCAATGTTTTTGAACATTGCCCTTGACAATTAGACGGTATTTACATTTATTATGAACGATAAATGTTTGTTTTTTAAAATAAATAATTCCCTAATTCAAAATTTGTTTGATATTGAGGAGGTATTGGGTTTATTTGTTTAACTTATCTTCATGTGCAAAGTGATCAATTTGAGGTGTTTTTTTTTAAAGATATTGCAAAATATTTACTGCACGTGGAATAAAGTACAAAATAAATTTTTGATCAAACAATAATAACATAGATTTAAATCCAACTGAACTTTTCAACTGTATTTATAGGGAATACAAAATATCTTATTATTTTAGAATTTGTGTTACATTTTCTTTAGAAGTTTTGATTTGTTGCTATCAAATAAATATACTTTTCAGTTTTATCTATAACCTACTTTTTAGGCTCGATTCACACTGTGATGCCGTTCACGGTTCAGTCTCGGTCCGATCAAATATTCTTAGACAAGAAAGAATCAAGAGAATTCTCACTATCGTATCTAGTTGCAATCCGATATCGCGCCACTATCGCGATTTTGTATCTGTAACCTGTCGAAATCCATGGAGTGATGTAGAAAATATTTTGTGCACTCTTTTCTATACGACTTTTTCAACGTTCACCTGTTGATTACGGCGACACGTGAAGAGGTGTCGATTAGAAAGAGAGCGCATATTTTTAAATGTACGGGAAAAGGATAAGGGGTAGGAAAATTTATGGTTGATTCCTATCCTAAAATATCGTAGTTTTGTTTCTGATGTTTTTTGTGTATTGGCATTTTCCATTTTTCTTTTAATAACGAGAGTCACCATTATTTATTGGCAGGTATTTTTAGAAATAGCTGAACAATTTCTTTTCAGCTGCTACTATGTTTAAAAGATTTATTGGCAACATTTTAAATTATTAAACATTAACTAAACGCACAACACACAATCCAACCAAAACAAAGAAAGCATTGTAGGTGGGTTAGAAAGTGATTATTATTAAATATAAAGACAAAAATCCCAATGTTTTTTAGAATGGAGCAAAATATTACGAAAATAAGCGAAGTCGTTTACAGAATCCGGTTACAGTACCGGTTCGATGAAAAGAATATTTGACTCAAGCGCGATCGGACCTGTCATGACTTGTACCGACAGTGATAATTGTGAATACGTTTTTATTTCAAGTCAGTCTTTCATCGGTCGTGCCTTAAAAAAACTAACCTTTTTTCTCGTTTAGAATTCGCCTCATGAAAATAGGTGGTTTTTTTTTAAATTTTGCACTCATTTTTTTTTAAATCATTTCAAAAGTCCATTCGACTGTATAAAAATTTTTCTTCTTCGTCTATCAAATACAGATATAAAGTGTGATATTCGCCTTCTTCTTTTCTCGTTAATAAACTGGGATGTATCCCCATTCTTCTTCTTCTTTTCATTTTACGTTGTATTTTTTAAGTGAAAAGTTAAATGCCATTTTTTGGTAAATCAAATTTATCTGATTATTTTAAAAAACGTCCCATGTCGACCATGTAGTGTAGATACAGTGAGATTTGGTCGGACCCAGATTGAATCGTGAACAGCATCACAGTGTGAATCGAGCCTTAGGAGAGAATCTTTATCGGTTAAAATTTTAAATATACATTATTTTTCTGTAACAATCACAAGAAAGGAAGTCGTGAGATAAAAAAATCGATTTTCTTATCACACTTATCATAACGTGAAACATAAGTTTTTGATATGAATCAATTTTTTACTTGTAACTGCAAACAAATGACTCTGTTTTATCAAGGACAGATATGGTTTATTAAATGATTTATATTGAATGTCTCATTTAAAACCAAACCGTAATTTCTGTTTAAGGTACGTTTTTTAACATTCAAACGAATGCTGTCATTGTATATACAATGCCAATAGTAATCAACATGTTTTCTAAATGTAGTTCACATTATAATTAGATTAAGTAATTTGGTTTAATGTTACTAATTTTTTAGCCTCATCGTATTTTTAATTTTATCTCTATTAAATGTATTGAAAAACTAATTAGTCATTGAATTTTTTTAATCGTGCAAGCAGTCAAAACATTGCTAAAACATTCGTTATCGAATAATTCGAGTACTAATCGACAAACAAAACACTGCCATTGTAAGGATTAAACCACAGTTCATGTTATATTATTTAGTTTTATTAGAGGCCTTATTCTCTTACGACAGAACTGTTATTTTTTTCTAGGTCCGAAAATGTTTAACTCTATCCTGAAATTTTTAAAAATAACTTAAGTTTAAAGCTGCTTAAGAAGAAAATAACAGAAAATATTATGACAAATTCGCGACTATATCCACTCGTTAATAGATTAAACTAAACTATGTACGAATTAAATTAAATGAAACTAAACTAATTAAAAAAAAACACTGCTATCTGACTGCTAATATTCTGCTGAAAACTACATATCATTGCATAAAAAAAAGTATAGATTTAGAATTGATCTTTTATATTAAGTATATTAACACCTCATCTACTTTGTTCCATTCCAAATGAACGAGTCTTAATATATTATTTTTTTAGACTTCTTAAAGTTTAGAGAGAAGTCGGCTCTGTCTATCCGTCCGTCTGTCCGCATTTATAACTTAAAAACGAAAAGAGATAGAAACAGAAGTCGAATAAAAAAATTTGAGAATGTCACTATAAGATATATCAAAGAAAGACTTTTGAATGTTGTAAAAAGAAAATTGAAATTATACACCAATTGTATTAGAAATTAATTTTATTTCTTAAATAAAAAATTGAAAAAAAAAAAAATCACTAAAGAAGAAAATTAAACTAAAAGGGTTATCACTGGGAGAAATTAGAACATATAAGAAAAGAAGTAAATAGAAGAAAATAAGAATTGGTTATTGTACCTGTTGTTTATTAACGATCGCTATTGTGGCCTGATGATGGCGGAAGTCGAAACTAGTTGCCAATTTCACATTGAAACTAATTCAACAAATATATTTCTGTGCTACTGGACTGTGTGTGTTTCATTGCTTACTAATTGGTTATTTGGTTAATTGAAAATAAAGAAAATTAGAAGTTTTGGAAGATTTCTATCTAGGTGTAAAAGCAAAAGCAAAAAGAAGTGGATAAACAGGATAATAGGATAAATATAAATAAAATTATATTTTTTATGACAAATTTTTTGTAAGTTTATTATTTTTATTTCATAGAAACTTTGAGATTTTTGGTAATATAATATCATTACAATATTTAATACAATATGAGGTGATTTTTGTAAACGTCTTTTTTCTCAAGAAAAGTTGGACGGGACAATTTTTCATCTAGAAAGTTAGATGCGCCTAAAAAGGATATAATTAAGTAAATTTTATGAAATGTACGAAGAACAAAAATGGTGTATTGCTAAAAAAAAACTTGTTCAAGATGGGGCAAATAAATTAATAAAAAACGTCTTTATGGAAAAAAATTACAATTTAAAAAATGATACAATATGTTTTTATACATATTTATTTTTATTAAAAATAATTGTTGTTTATCGTTTAAGATTAATAGATAATAAAAATGAAATAAAAATTGAAAAATTTAAACAGTTTTGACTTAATATTACTTATTAAAAAATTTTCAACTGATGTTTGTTCAAATTTTTTACTCATTAATTTGCACATAATCTTAATGACTAATAAAAAATGATTTAAACAATAATATGACTTCAAACCATTCACAGCAAAAATATATTTTTAATAACGAATGTACTGTTAGAATAGAAATAAAAGTATTGAGAATCCCAAAAATTTAAAAACATGAAAACATAATTTTTGGAAATCCTAAGTATCCAATAAGATGCCGAAACGTCAAAAATAAAATTCAAATTATAGCAAAATAGTGTTTTAATTCGTATTAATTGAAAAAGTTCATTTCGTTTGACCGCAAGGAAACATTCCCTTTTGGTGGCCATTAAAAATAAAATTAAAATATAAACTCGAATAACTGACCAATTCAAGATATCTGCAAAATAATTTGACAATTTGCATTTCGTATTTACCAAATTCCTGAAATGAATTTATGAAACTAAGTAACTGAAAAATTGAATTGGCAAAACTTTACTTTGGGTTTTTCAGTTGATTCAGTTAATTTGTATGTTATATTTTTCATACGTTTCCAAGAAAATTAATATGGATATACTGGAGCATTTTATTTTTTATCACTATAAAGAATTTTTTTTTTAAATTTTCCATAGTGGCTATTTTGGAAAATTGTTGATTCCTTTGTGCTTTGAACTCACACTTGCTTTATGAACTTTGAGAACGTTGGAGAAGTTACAGTTTTAAAGGCAGCGCATATAAATGGGAATAACTTAAAATTACCCTCAGCCACTACACAAAAATGATGAAAAAAGTGTTTAGAATAACTCCATGACAATCTTGCAAAAGACTGAGTGGTGGATCCTGATTACACAGAACTAAAGTAGCATGTAAAAGTAGCATGTAATAGAAAGAAAGGTAGACAATAATAATAAGTTGGAAAATAGAAACAGTTTTTGATCATTGTGATGACTAAACAAATCTATTTCAAAGAATTTGTACTAATAGCAAATATCAAGCAGTGATATTATAATAAAAAGAAAATATGCAGATACACACAAGATTAGTCTGATATTGATCTAAATAAAAATGATATATACCCTGAAAAAAAAGGATCTCAAACTTTTCATATACAGTGTGATTCATTGGGAAATGGACATATATTAACTGTGAGTGGGGGGAACAAGGTGATTCTAAAAAACTTCCATATAACAGGTATACAGGGTGGTCCGGATTTAATTTGCGTATACAGATATCTCGGAAACCGCAAGAGATGCAATATCAGTTAAATGGGGAAAAAGATGTGTATTTTCTGGACTTATTGATTTATTTTTTAAAAATTAAAATATCAGGTCCGGTTTCCGGGATATTTGGGAAAACCCGTTTTATTTAACACCTTAATTTTTAAAGATAAAAACTTTTGTATTGGTGACCTAATATAGCTTAACATAGCGTAAACAATTTTTTAAAACAAGGTATTTTTTATTTTATCTTTGAAATCCCCATTTTTTTCTCTATCCAACAATGTAGAATAATTAATGTTTTTATTAGGTTTCGACAATGAACTGAAGGAATGAATTTTTTTAAGTACGGTGCTGTTCGTTTTTACCCTGAAGATATGAGTGCAGTATTTATAAAATATCTCGAACAAGGGGGAGTACAATTTGAGCAATTCTTACAGAAATAAAATAATTCAAAATGACTATTTAGTTAAATACATTGTAAATTCTAGTTCTGTTTTCATTCAATAATTGTAGTTTAAATAAATTTTATTTATTTTCTGATTGTAGTTCAAATTCAGATATTGAATTGAAATTAAGTATACTTAGGGCGTTAAGCTCAAAGTATACTCAATTTTTTATTAATATTATTCAAAAAGTTTTATAAATATTTACAGTGAAAAAGGAACAGGACTGTACTTAAAAAAATCCTAAACTATAGTTCATTGTTAAAACTAAGCGTTCTACATGATTGGATAGGAAAAAAAATAGGATTTCAAACATTAAATAAAAGGAACAGGTCCGTATTTAATCCTTCAAACACGAAACGTTGTTTTAAAAAATTGGATACACCATGTATTTGACCTCCAATAAAAAAACCTTATAAATTTTTTCTAACTTTAAAAGTTAACGTGCTAATAAAATAAAACGAAAATCGTCGATTTCGGTTTTTCCCAAATATCTCGAAACCTGATATTTTATGAAAAATACAATCAATTTGTCTTAAAAATACACATCTTTTTCCCCATTTAACCGATATTGTAGATATCTGTATACGCAAATTAAATACGACTCTATATGACCGAGATACAGGGTGTTTTATTAATTTTGCCTATTTTTTTAACGTTTGGCACATGTGACCTCCATACGATGTTAAATATACGATTGTATTAAAATGTAACGAAATCCAGGCCAGACTTGGCAAAAATACTCATATTTTTCCACCCTGAAACAACACCTGGTATATCAAAGTTTAAAAATTCGTTGTTATATTTAAAAATAACTCAAAAAACTAAATCCAATTATGTATGGTATTGACTTTTGGTCAGACGATTTTGCTATTCAAATATTAATTTCAAATTCTTTTGTTTGAGCATTTTCGGAGTACAAAATCGAATAGGACGGGTTATTATCATTTTTTATGTTATCAAGCTTGCCTATTGTAACGAGGTGAATTTTTAGTCTACTTATTATAAGTTCACGCTATGTAATTTCAGGACCGTATTTAGGATTCAATACCACATTATGTTGTCTTTTGAATGTCCTGTATAATTTATATTGGGAATTTGGAACCTTTGGTTTTAACAGTGCTAAAGAATATCGTCACCACTAACCAAAACTACACTTTTCTACCATTCTACGTACGTTTCGCTAACTTTGTTAACGTCATCAGGAGTTGATGATAAACTGGTGTAGACGAGTGTAGCAGAAGTACACTGAAGATATTATTTTTATATAAAATTTATATAAATTCTATATAATCAAGAATGAAAATCACCATATACTTGAAGATTTATATTTCAATATATATCTCTTGTTCAGGCATGGATCTATTGATATCTTTATCCTTCCTAAAATATGTGCATCTGAGTTTTTTTCTTCTGATAGAAGGATGAGGAACATCATCATTGTTGTTTTGATTAGTCAACATTTTTTGATCAAAAATGTCTTTTGGGTTATGCAGATATTGTGTAAAACACAACATGCTACAATATATTTAAAACTTGTAATCAATACTCGTTTAGAGAATTTAACTTTCTTGTGGTAAGTAAACCAAAACATATTTCAATGTAACTAGTACGAGTTAATAAGAGTTTTTAGAGTTTCCGCCCGTCCGTCTGTTAGCCTGATTCAACTCGAGAACGGAGATGGAGAAAAACGGACAACGGCAATCGATTCAGCATCGTTAAAAACCCCTAAAATGATATTAATCATTGACCTATTTTTACTTTCCCGCTACTTATACCATATATAAGGTATATACCTATATAGAAGTTTATTTTCGTAACTTTAAATTTTCGAAAACTCGAAATTACGGCAAATATATTACCGGTTTTCACTTTTTATTCATCGGTTAAAAAAATGTTGTCTTTATACATAGTCATTAGTTGTGGTAGACACGGGTTTGCTTTATCTACTATTAAAAGATCATTATTTGAAAAGTTTCCTGAATTTGTTATAAAAGCTCAATTTCACTTATTTTAAGTACTCTGGCATCGTGGTTTGAACCAACTTCTTAAGTAAACCAATGACTAAATATTAAATTTAGATCACAGAAACCCTATGCATAATTTAATAATAATAATAATAATTTATTATCAAATATACATAAATATGAGACCAGGAAATTCTTTCCTTTTAAAATAAAATGCACCGCAATATTTTAATTTTAATACTTTGACTAACATGCCAGCTATTCAAATAATAGAATTTTCTTTGATTGTTCGGCAATTTTAAGATTTTAAAAATACCGCCAAAAAATCAAACAGTTACATAGGTTATTTGCCCGAAGAATCATTTGGCAAACAGTCATTGACCTCTACAACGAATTTAACATCGGTTCGTTAGTTTCATTATTTATTCATTATTCGTTCCTGAACCATGCAGTTTGAAACAAATCTTCAATTAATATAAAAACGTGTGTTGGAAAAGATGAAATATGCTATTTATTTTTTTTATTAATATAAAGAAAACAATGGGCTAATATAGTTTTCTATAGGGCGATGTAGAAAAAAGTATCGTAAATAATTGTTAACTTGATAAACGAGATACGTATATAGTATTGATGAAAAAAGTTAAACTCAATTTTTTTCTAGTTCCTTCCGATCTACAGAGTAATTGGGTTTCTTCATATTTTATTAAATATCTTCCCGCTATAGAAATATGGACTTTAAAATATCTGAATAAGAAACACGTCAGTCACTCATAGTAATTGCATACCTATTCTTTTACTAAATTAAAATATTCGAAGGGGTTAGGGATACGTATTATTCTTCATTTAATTTGGAACAAAAGGGTGAATGTTAATTCGTTCCGTTTTTATGTTTTTTTTTTTATGAATTTTCACACGAAAGCAATATTTTTTACTAAATAAGTAACCACAAGTAAATTATTCCTCTAATTTATAAATAATCTTAACACCTAATGTGATCTTTGGTTAAATTCATTTGTGGCTGCCTAGGATGGTATACTAGCGTGGTTTCGAGCCAATTAAAAATTATAATAAATAAACTAGTAAAAGGAATAATCTCTGCGCGAGTTTTCAAGACTACGGCCCGATTCGAAAAAATTGGAATTTTTACAATAATTTTTTTTTTCAACTTTTTTTTCAACGAGCCGGATGCGATATGGGTATCAATCGAGGCGTCTTGACTTATACAACACCTTAAAAGAAATCAGTATCGACAAATTTGCTTTCCTTATCGACATATCTCGAATAGAAGTTTCACTTAGTAGGCGGGACCGGGATCCTCGGACCCGAAATTGCTCATCTTCTGATAGAGCCTTTCTTTTTTGAATAAAAACCGATAGCGGAAAGAGTTTTCCGGATCGGCCGTACCGTTCTCGAGTTATCGTGCGCGCAGACAGACTTTTTTTCGCCGAAAATCAATTTTTTCCACGTTTCATGACATTTTAAGTCATTTGGAGCAAAAACATTTTTTAAGATTTTTGAACGATTTCAATACTACGGTTTGTCACCAAAGGTGAAGTATGGGCGGGCCGTAGCAATACATTATAATAATAATATATTCCTTCCCCTCACAAGCTTTTGCTTCTAGGGTTCAATCTTAAGGGGTGAATATATGGAACAGTAAATTCAAAAATAGAAGAAAGAACCAACAAAATATAAAATCTATATTAGAATTAAGAAACGTTGATACTAAAGTTAAAAATGTTTTTTTTTGTTCAACTGTCAAAAAAGATATTTACCCTTTGCAAAGGATACGTAAAACAGGTTATTTTCTAACCATAAAAAATCTTTCTTTTACGCTTTATAAAATAGTTGTTTATTCAACAAGAGGTGTAAAGTACTTTTCCTACGACCACATATGAAAATGATAATTTGCACACTCAAGAAAGTAACTTGTATCACACGTGTATTGAAAATTAACAAAACACACATGTAAAAAAATATCAAGTAAAAATTTTGAACATACTTGATTTACTTTTCAGCGCATGTCTGACATACTTTTCAGTACATGTGTAATATTGTTTAATTGACTTTATTACATAACTCGTTGGAATATATCACTTTCCAAACTTGTTATGTAATAAACTATTTTTCACGAATGACTGGGAAAAGGCACTTTTCACGCTAGTTGCATACAATATTTTTTTTACTATCAATAAATATCAAAGTATTAAAATATGAACAATGCACTTTATACACTAGTTAGTAAAGTACTTATCTTTGAAATAACAAGATGCTAATTGGTAATTAATATTACATTCTTATATTAAGAAATTAAACTATAACTTGAAGCTATATTTGACTCCTGAAATTCAATATAGCGATCAAAACTTGAAAAAGAATTAAACTGATGGTTTCTAATTATTATACCGGTTGTGTCACTTAATTTTTCCACATTGTGAGGACTTGTATCTTCCGAACCAATTAAGTTATTTCGAAGCGGTTTTCACTAAAGTCTTAAAGGGACATAATTTTATTAGGCTATACCGAAAATTAACTTGTAACTTCCGCTAAGAAAAAACCAAATCGGCGCCATTTCAAAATTAATTTTCTATAAATGGAACAACCTGTATATTAGTACATTTTTGAAAAATCTCATTGCTAATCTACATATTGGTGCGCTCAGTTTCAAAATCTTTTCGAAAATGGCTACGAAATTAAATTGGAACAAAAAGAAATGATTACATAGGTAAATTTGGTCGAATTGCAATCAATTATTTTTCTAAATATACTAAGAACAATAATTTTTTATTTTTTTAACTTTATTAGTTTCAAATTATAAAAGAACAATATCAAATAATGAAAATTAGAATAAAAAAATTCAATTAAAATCTTGTCTATGTACACATTCATTAAAACTGACCAATAAATGTTTTATTAACAATTGATAATTTAATAAAATTACTAATTGACAATTGTAAAACATAAACTATTAATAGCCTATTAAATAATTATAATAAATTTCAGTTAAGAATAAAATTTGCAAGCAGTTTTTTGATCTAATTTCGTAGTCATTTTCGAAAAGATATTGGAAGTAACCACACCGTAATGTAGATAGAGGATGGGATTATTAATATACAGTTTGTCCCATTTAAAGAAAATTAGATTATAACTTGAAATGGCGATATTTTTATTTTTTCTAACCGGAAGTTACAATTTGATTTCCGGCATATAGCCTAATAAAACTTATGACCCTTTAGTCTTTAGTGAAAACTACATAATGATATCTTAAATGGTTCGGAAGATACGAGTGCTAAAAAAATATAGTATTATTATGTAAAAATGTTACAATTATACAGTGAGGACCAAAAGTACGTCGCTCCCCCTTAACTTCGTTATTTTACATATTACAAAAAAATGTTAAATACAAAAGTTGTACGGTTTCATTCGATCTCCGTAATGGCTTGAATTTTATTTATACACGGTGTTTCAAAATAGCTCAGTGACTTACCAGTTTATTTTTTAAATGGGATCCTGTATATCATTGCATTTTTGGATTTGAAGTAAATGGCATTGATAAATGGATGAAATTTGTACAGAATGTCATAAAAAGGAAAATAAAAGTTGTATTTTACCTTCCATTCACCACATTATTATTACCTCAAATTCAGATTCAAGCTCTGAAAATTCAGATAATGAATCTTTAACTTTATATTAAATTATCATAGCAGGGAACAAACTGCTGTTTTTTTTTGGCATTACTAATAAAAAAATATCCGTGTAGGTATATGAAAAATTAAATTTATTTTGTTAATAAATTATATCACGCCGCCCATGCTTTACAAATATATTAATTTTTATGCCGTTCCAACTCACTTCGTATAGACTATAAGAAATTTAATGCAAATCGGTTGTACGAAAGTATTCAATATTCCGGCCTCAATTTTTGGCATTTGAGTCGAGCAAAAAGAAGCCTCGCTCGCTACGCTTCAATTAGACTCGACGAACGGCACTTTATTTGTTTCTTGTTTCTATTTGCAAAAAAATGTTTTTTGGTATGAGGCGACACGACCCGTATTTGAAAATTACTTTTAATACTTTGGATTGATTTTATCTAACTTTAAATTTAGTTTATTTAAAAAAATTAGTATACAAAATAGTATGATACTTTGGACAATATTTAATTTAAATTAAACCCAACCATCTTCCCAATATTAACCTTTATAAACACATTTTTAATTTAAATTTCAATTAATTTACTCGTGATTGTTTAACATGTGTTAGGAAATTTGACTATAGTTTACATATTATGTCATTTTCCGCATAAATTCTAGGCTTAATTCGCGTAATTAATTAAAGCACTTTTTTTAAATAAAACATTACGTTAAAAAACGCAGTTATTAACTTTACAGTGTTTAATTTCTCCGCCTATGTATATTGCTCTCAGGAGAACGAGGTTAATCAAGGTAAAAAAAATGGTTAAAGTAGGTCGTTCCTCCGGCAAAGCCATATGTAGTTTTATTGAATCAAGAACGCACATAACAAACAAGTTACAAGTGGAGCCACTACTTAGTGCATGAAGTAATTTCTTCAGAAATTCCAAATGACAGATGGCGCTTTCTTTAACATTGTTAAAGAGTTGTAACTTAACTGTTCTTGTAAAGAAGTTGTAAATGTATACATAGTTCATGAATAATTCTATATCGGTGCAAAAAATCAAAAATTTGATTTTGTAGAAACTATTTTTATACGATTATATCATTTTCAAAGTATATTAAATGAACTGTTAAATAAGTTTAAATACCGTACATATAATTCATATTTTTTCTGCTTTTCGGGAGATTTTGTTAGTTACTGAAATTGGATATCATTCATTAGTACTTATACATTGATAACTTGTAACATAATGTACAATTTTTTGATTTTTTTTTAAATTGATATTAGAATATAAAAGGTCTAAATGTACTGTTTATACCACTTTGTTATTTTTTTAAGACAACAGTTAAAGCTAAAAACATCCTCTTATTTAAATTAAGCGGGCTTGATGACGTCATACTAGAAGATTTGCCTACGTTATATACTCTGAGTTTCTACTCAATCACTCGTTGAAATCATTCAATGTGTCATTGATAATCGAATTTTTAAATGATGAATAAGTTTGCAATAATTATTAATTATACCTAATAAAGTTTAGAAACCAGAAAATTGATAATAGTTTAAAAGTCCGAAATCAGAGATGGAGCGATATTCATCTGAAAAAAATGTGAAATCATGACAGATACGGCTATTCTATTTGATTTAAATCGATTTTTCTAGTAACCGAAATGTCATACGTACCAACATAAGTTAAATCAACGAATAAACTCCCTACATCAGTAAATACGTCACATATTTTAAAAAATCATCATTTTTAAAAAAAGGAAGTTATTTGGGGTGGATTTTGTTTTGTAACCGAATCGATATGATTAAGATTAAGTGTCGGTATATTAAAAATCCCAAAAATCTTATTTACTAAAATCGTCCATTACAAATGTCAGTTTGAGAGTTTAAATAATCCAACCGCGATGCGGCAGTTACTTTGAAGTACAAATTTTATTTGATACAATTATTTTTTGAATATATTTGTTTCTTGTATTTAGTGATAAATCTTCTAATCGACTCGTTTTTGAGTAATTTCAAATTAGAATTTTCTCGTAAAAAGTGACATTTTTCATTTTCCATCCTGGAGAATTCTTTATCAATTGGGCTGGGTTCAGGCTTAAAAAAAATGCAATAATAAAAAAAATAACACAATTAATAATTTATTTTTTATTTTCTTTCTTCTCTTGATCTCTTTTTTGTTTATCTCCGTATCTAACTTCTGCTCTCTATCTCGCCTTCCTGTTTACTTTTCTTTTAAAATATTCATTCTGCTGTATCTACTTGTAGTCCTAAACTTATCTCCTCTTCTTATGATTAAATGTTGTAAATGAAATACTAGTGCTTGCTTCTTTTTTGTAAATTATTTTATTCCGTTTCTTGATCAACCAATTACATACTCGTCATCACAAAAGTTTTGTTTTATTTTTGTTTCGGTGAATCAATCATAAACAAAAAACAAAATATCAAATTCTTAATTTTAGCAAGATGAAAATGTGCATAAAATATTGACTGTGGATCAGTTTTACCCCAAAAATCTTCATTATCAACGAATGTTTGATCAATTACGGCCCCTTCTCTGCTTTTTCTAAATCCTGTTTGTTTCTGCCTTTTTTTATTTTTGAGGTTTGAGGTCAGTGACGGTTTAAGTATTGCGTAATTACCCCACCCCCTAAGACTTTTTCATTACCTTTGATGTTGATTGTTTTGTATTTATGGAATAAAAAAAATATTTAATTTTTTTCATTGTTTACCCCCTAAGACAGTCAACTGGGAACGCCCCTGTTTAAGGTTTTAGTAAAATACACGTGAATCTGGCTTATCCAACATTTGTGTTAGGAACTGTAGATCTTTGTGAATTTAACAAAAAATGAACTTAAACCATTATTCCCTTGTAGTCTTCATATGTCATGTATAAAAATACTGGACTCATCATAAAAATAAGCATATCCTGCCCTGCAGCAGAGCTGGGAGTAACGAAACTAAAACGTTACTTCTCACTAACGCGTTACTATTAATAAATGTAACGCGTTACTAATAATTTCGTTACTTTTTAAAGTGAGCGAAAAGTAACGGCAATAGGATTGATTACCTTGTAAAAGTAAAGCGAAATCGTTACTTCGTTACAGTAACGCGTTACTGGAAAACTAAGATGTTTAGTGCTGTTTCATAATTTTAATCTGTATGTTTCTTATGTTTATTGGAGTTCGGTAGGTTATATAGATAATTAACGTTATTTATCATTAATGTTGCATTTTTAGGTAAATATTGTTACCGTTTGTTAATAGTAATATGTCTAATAATTCTTAATTTATAATTCTGTACTTATATTTTTATCGTGCATATAAAGGTGCGTTTCCACCAAAAAACAATTACAAGCAAACATTGGCAAATATTTGTGAACGTTTGAAAACGTTTGGAAATGTTTATTCGGTTCTGTTTGTCTAGTTAAAAACAAAACAAGAATTCGCGAATAACAGTTTGTTTGCAAACACTTGTCAATGATCCATTCTCATTGTACTGCTAAAAAGTAAATAAGCTACTGAAAATACGTTTCCACCGTTGTCTGAATAAAGAATAGTCATGTAACCTTATGGACTAAAAATTTAACACTTTTTTGTAGTGTTGGACCAAACGTATAGATGGCAAATACAAGTTTTGGACCAAACGTTCAGATGGCGCTGCCCGCTGGTGTTTTTGATGAAATTTAAGAAGAAAACTGTTTTCGCTCAAATTTAAAAAAAGAAAACTGTTTTCAAGACAATTTTTAGCATTGGGTTGGTTGGCTGGCTGTTTTCTGATGACTAACAAGGTTGCCAAAATATAAAAAAATTCCCATTTTATATGGATTATCTGTGAAATTGGGCAATTTTTTACAAAGGAGAAGACGTTAAATAAATGAGACTTTGTAGGTAATATATATGAGAAATTTTCATTTTACATTTGCATCTATTCAGGATCTAATAAAATGAAATTTAAAACTGTTTTGTGATGATTTTAAAGATTTTGTTAAAAAAACATTGAATTTGACAAATGAGAGTTGACAACCTTGCTATCTGGTTTTTGTTTTTAAAAGATCTATTTTTAGAATAAATAAATAAACAAAAAACTTGGTATCTACAGATTTTGTAAACAAACATGATTTTTAGTTTTTTAGAGTCTACATGTTTATTTTAGATCATTTAATAAATTATCGGCCTCAATTTACTGAAATTATATTCACCCAAACAAACAAAATGTGGTAGGTAGGTAATTTCGAGGGTAATTTTTAAACAAAATTTGGAAAAAAAAATCCTTGAAGTACTGTTACGCCGCCTATTGAAAATCGAAATAATCGGAAAATTTCTGGTAGGTTTTCCCGGGTTGTTTTCCCGAAAATGTCATCATTTAAAAAAATCGATATCTCTAAAAGATATTCAAAAAATAAAAATACGTAAATGTAGGACTGAAATGGCTCAACAAGTATTATTTGAAGTATTTTTCCGAAATTTGTTGAGAAAGTTGAAAAAAAAAATGAAATAAAAAAAAAGAAATTTTTCGAAATTGAATTCCGAAAATCTCGAAAACGACGGGAATACCGAAAAATGTCAGGAGTACTTTTTTGCTGTACTTGAAAAAATCCTATTTAATGAAAAAAATTATGAAAAATAGGGAAAAAAATATTGGAAAATAGGAAAAAAAAGAATAATAAAAAAATGGAGAAAAAATAAAAAATTGTTAAAAAAATATGAAAAAATAAGGAAAAAAATTATGAAAAATAGAAAAAAATATTCGAAAATAGGAAAAAAATATTGGAAAATGGGGAAAAAAATTATGAAAAATAGTCAAAACAATAATGAAAAATAGGTAAAAAAATAGGGAAACAAATACTGAAAAATATGGAAAAAAATAATGAAAAATGGTAAAAAAAAAATAATGAAAAAATTGGAAAAAAAAACAATAAAAAAAATATTGGAAAATAGGAAAAAAAGATACTGAAAAATAGGGAAACAAATAATAAATAAATGCGGGGGAAAATAGGGAAACAAATAATGTAAAATAGGGAAATAAATAATGTAAAATAGAGAAATAAATAATGGGAAAGAGGAAAAAAAAAACATTGGAAAAAAGGAAATAAAAATTCAAAATAGGAAAAGGAATAATGAAAAATAGAGAATAAAATAATGAAAAATAGTGAAAAAAATAATGAAAAAATAGAGAAAAAATAATGAAGAATAGGAAAAAATGAAAATTAGGGAAAAAATATTGGAAAATAGGGAAAAAATTATAAAAATAGGGAAAAAAATATTGGAAAATATTGAAAAAAATAATCAAAAATAGGGAAACAAATAATAAAAAATAGGGAAAAAAAATATTGGAAAATAGGGAAACAAATAATAAAATATAGGGGAAAAAAATATTGGAAAATAGGAAAAAAATATTGGAAAATTGGGAAAAAAATAATCAAAAATAGGGAAACAAATAATGAAAAATGGGGAAAAAAAATTTTGGAAAATAGGAAAAAAATATTGGAAAATAGGGAAAAATATATTGGAAAATAGGAAAAAATAAGGGAAAATTGGGAAAAAAATATTGGAAAATGGGAAAAAAATTATAAAAATAGGGAAAAGGATAATAAAAAATAGGAAAAAAAAAATATAGGAAAATAATAATGAAAAAATAGGGAAACAAATAATGAAAAATACGGAATTAAACAATGAAAAGAAATTCTTGAACAATTTTTTTCAATTTCTTGATAAAAAGAAAACAAGATTTTTAAATAGTTTCGATATTTCTTATGTGAATGGATATCAGAAATATCAGGGACATGAAAGGGACAACCTATGGATATACCAGATGGGTCATCCACTGGATGTCCCAATCATGTGTCCTTGTACCGCGGTACATAAAAAGGACATACCTCTAGGATATCCCTGTGTTTTTAGGGAACCTATATGTAGCTTTCTAGCGTAGCGTATACGATCTAAAGCGCATTATCTCAGGAACCATGAATATATCTCAAATGTGTTTTCAAATATCGATTCACGTCTGAATGATATTTTTGAAACCGATAGTATCACTTCCGGTTCTGGTTTGTAAAACCTTGAGCAGTTTTGAAACCGGAAGTCATAAAAATCTGAAAATCTATTAGGGAGCTATTCAAGGTGCTGATTTTATTGTCTTGACCGTTTGTCTTTTTCTCTTTTCGGTTTTGAGTTATAAACGCGGACAGACAGACCAGACAGAGCCGTATTATAAGGCTTCTCTCTATAAACTTTAGGGTTTAGGAAGTCTAAAATTTACCACCACCAATAAAGCGTTTTGTGTTATTTTGCAAACTGTATATTTTAAAAATATTTTAAGAATTGAAAAATTATTCGCAAAGTTTATATTTAATTATAAACTTATTTTTGGAAGAATAATATCTGAAGCGCATTCAGTTCACTAGATTTTTTTGTTATTTCGTTTTTGTGTACATATTCAATTCCAACTATATACAGATTTTTTCCTCTTGCAAAAAAAATTAAGTTTAAAAAGTGAAAGTTTTTTCAAACAATGTTCTAACATCAAAAATACCTCAACCATTGTATATAGACTTCTTTATACAATGCCTCTACCAATACACCTTTTCAGAGTAAGACATCTTGCGGTATTTTTTTGTTTTACGAATTACTTGCTAGAGAGCCATCTAGTGTTTACTAGAAAGAAAAAATAATCTACCTGAGAAGTTGCAAATATTTCCGCCATAAATCTGGTGTGTCGCCACGTACCGATATATATCCGTCTCATCTTTTATTTCTCTGTTTTACTCATGAGGTTGAGTGACTATTCTTTATTCAGACAACGGTTTCCACTAAACGCGCACAAACAACAAATCTCTTTGAGGTACCGACAGCAGCCGGAACGCTGCTGTTCGTTTGCAACTGCTCGCACATGTTTACAAACATTCTTAATTTCGTCTCCACCGAACCTATAAATTGGTTTGCAAACGTTGCTGATTATTCGCAAACATTTGCAAACGTTTTGCGCGCTTGGTGGAAATGCACCTTAAGATATAGGCTACAACACTTACAAGAAAAATCTACGTTTTACTGTATTTTAATTGTTGTTTTGTTAAGTAAAAAGTCTTACGAATTTTGAAATGTGGAAATATAGTTAAATAAAGTACGAATTAGAAATAACAATCTAACCCTTATTTTTTCTTGCTTATTCTATTAAATCTAAAGGAGTTAAAAAGTACAGAATTTTTTTAGTAACACGTTACTTTTTTACTAACGCGTTACTTTTGGAAACGAATAAATCGTTACTTTTTAAAGAAGTAACGGTAACGTTTATCAAACGCGTTACTTTTCAGCAAAAGTAACGGTAAACTAACGCGTTACTTCTTTTTTCAGTAACATCCCAGCTCTGCCCTGCAGTAAGTTCATTTTTTATTTTCAGTTTAATTTTGAATATATACTCTTAATTTTGTACTAGCCAATTTAAAAATAAATCTATTTTAGAAGGTTACTATCGTTTTTTATGATTGTTGTTCAATATTTGATCGAATACAGTAGCGGTACAATAATAATAAAAAATGGGAAGGAAGAGGTCGTATCTTTAAATAACGTTTATATTGGTATCTATTATTTAAGACAATCTTTTTTGTAATTTCGTTAGCATTTCAAACATTTTAAAAATGTAATGTGATAATTGAACATATTAAAAAAAACAAGTGGAAAACGAAACCGTTTATAAGAATGCAAAATGACGCATATTTAATTAACATTCCGAAAGTGTAATGTTTACCAGACGACGGCAGTGTAGCATGCCATCCACGATCACATTTCCTTTGGAACTTATTCTCGATTTTATATCAAATTAACGTTGGCATTAAAAACTGCCTGGCGCTCTCGAGTGAAGGCAATGGCGCACTTTTTAAAATTCGATATCAACATTTAAAAACAAAACCTAGAAGAAGATTTGGAGAAAAATGATTCTTAATTTATCAAATTTTATTAAATCGAATGGCCTGTACAAGGAAGGGTCAAGAGTTAAGACCTCATTTACAACCTTTTTTTTTTCGTTTTTTTTGAACTTATAACATACTAAAAAACAGATCTAACAAGTGCGGTAATTGTAACCGAATGCAATAATTTGGTTCAAGAGTTCAGTTTTTTTGGATACCGTAAACGCACAGTAGGAAACCGGTTAAGCCGCTCCAAGAGCGGTGGGTGCACGTAAATGGCGATTCATGTTAGATTTGAATCGCCAAGATTATACTCCCTGGGAAAATAAGTTATTAAATGGGCTAATACAGGGAGTAGAAAGTTGGAATGCGTATGGGTACCATCTCCACTGGTATTTCTTGCACGCACGACTGCGAGATCATCCACTTTTCTTCGAGGTTCCAAACTTTCAAGATTCCTAGTCAGTTCTGGGTCTCCAATAAGACCAGTTGCTCTCTTCTGGATAGAATCAAGCAACCGCAAGGTGTGCTTGGGAGCAGAGCTCCAGATGTGGCGGAAGAATTCCAGTGATTATCCAATTTCACTCTTGTAAAAGTAAAGCTTCAGTATAAATTTCGTGTTGGCGAAAAAAATTTCTTACCCCCACTTTTAATTACTTTTCTCTAAAAATTCAAAAAAAAATTCTTTCCGGTCATCTGTCAGTTTGTCTGAATGTAAACTCTATTACTCTCTAATCAAATCGAGTTCCATTTTTCACTTTACTAGTTAGTTTTCTCCAGGGAAACCCCTTATTGAGTTTGTGCAGGATCGGGCGGCCAGCCTTTCCGGTGCCCGCTACGCAAAATAGATATTTTGCACAAAAAACTTTTTTCCTATAAAAATTTTCAGAACTTTGGCCAGGATCGCACTATCCATTCCGGTACCCGAAGGGGCGTTTAGGAGTCCCTAGAATTTTTATTTTAGGCCTTTAATAAAAAGTTTGTTTATAAGAATCTAATTTAAAATGGTTCCAAATTATATGATATTGATTATGTGTTTATGTTTCATATTTAAAGTTTATTTGTAGTCATTATTTTAAGCAGTTTAAATATTTATTAGTCAGTAAACAATATTTGATGTAACGAATAACATTTTGTTTATTCCAAATAAGAAGTTTAGTACGAGTAAATACAAAAATATCTTTATTTAAGATAATAAATATAAATTATTTACTAGACAATAAACAATGTTTTTGATATCTGATAAAAAGTAAAATATTACTTATAAATTAATTTTGGTTTTAATTAATAAAATTCGATTAAAATAGGAAGATACATTTTAATTTAATTTAAGTATTAGTAAATAAAATTAGCCGAAATAAAAAATAAGGCATCCATTCTTTAAATTAATTAAAATGAAAAATTTTAGTAAACATTAGGCAAGAATTAATCAGTCTGATGAAACGAATAATTGTTTTTTATATGATGTATGTATGTTGTTATGAGGGGTAATTTCACCTCTCTTCTATCTGATATGCTCCTTGGTATTGTGCCCTTAGGTTTTGCAAAGCAGTGCATTCAGAGAGTATGTGGATTGAGTTTCAACCTCAAAGTCACAAAATATGCTTCTTCTTCTCTCAGCCTGCAATGTCCTGTTAGGACTCCTATTAATATGCGAAGCTTGTTTTTACTCAAGTTGATACATTATTTGGACCTCTTCTGGTTAAAGTTTCCCAGAAGGACTTTCGCTTGTCTCATTTCCTTTTAGATTATTCCAGTGGTTGGATCTTTTTATTTCCACTTCTCTTTTTAATTCTTCCAGTATCATGCTGTTACTGATCCCAAAAAAGGGTTCAGACCCAAGAAAAGGTGTCCTCGTCCCATTCACTTTTTCTAGTCTTTCTACCGAGTTTTGAGCTGAATTCGTTCACAAAGTTATACTTTTTTGGTATTTCGTCCTGAGGCATGTCCCAGATGTGTCCGTCTCCAATATGGAAATTAGGTTTACTTCTGGTGATTCCCTCTCGGATCATCCTGCATGTTGTCCTTTTTTCTACATTCTCCACTTGTGTGTGCAGAGGTGTGAGGTTTAGGATTACCTTTATTGCAGCCGTTGGACACGTTCTCATTGCTCCTGTTATGCATATGCATGCTAACCTCTGGGCTTTTGAGAGGTTGCTTCTCAAGATTGCAAGGTTAGTTCTTCTACTCCAAGCAACAGCTCCGTAAGTTATGATTGGCCTCACAATAGCTGTGTACATCCACTGCAGGATTTTTGGGTTATATCTCCAGTTTTTCCCCCGAAAAGTTTCTGCATACCATTAAGGCTTTCGTAGCCTTAGTCGTTACTTCTATTTCGTGCTTATTCCAGAGCAGTTTATTGTCTAGGGCGAGTCCCAGGTATTTCGCTTCTGGTTTCCTTTCAATAACGTGCCCACCTAATTTTTGATGGTTTCTTTCGTGAAGGCTACAAGAGTATTGTTGGTGTGGTTGATGTTTATTCCCATCGTTTGGCACCATTCTTTCATAAGAGCTTAAGTCTCCTTTGAATTATGTCGCAAAGAGTGTTTGCAAACTTGCCTCTTTCCATTATATAATCAGCATATACCTTGGTCAGTCAAAATGTGGAGGAGTTTGTCTGCTATTAGGCTCCACATAAGCAGTAATTGTATAAATCTGGTTCAGAGGGTTTCAACTGTGAACTTCAATGAAACCATGCAGATTGTTAAATGATATGAAATATGGACTGTAATTTTTAGGTTATGAAAATGACTCACGAAATCAGAGGTTAAACTTATATTAATAAAGAAAATAACGTGGTGCAATGCCTGAACTGGCTGGGGGCACTTTGACTCTATATAAAGTTAAATGAGAAAAATGCGAATCGAAGATTGCACAACAAACATATAATTCTAACAGCGCACGGCGTGCTTTCGCCTTGAGTTTCTGATCTCGTCTCTCTTGTCGCGGGGCGAGGGTAGTTCGGTTTCCTGCTAACCGTGATGACGTAGTACACATGAGCGCGCGGATTAACTTTTTTATGTCTGTTTGTAAATTAAATTTACGTTTAATTACCATAAGACTAAACATGGCCCCCAGCGTTGAAAAACATTTCAACAGTAGATAAATTAAAACTAAATACATGGGCACATGGCCTACAAGTAACATAGATTAACCTTAAACTTAACTAATACATGGGCTCAAAGCCAACGAAACATAAAGAAAACTTAACTAAATACATGGGCTCAAAGCCAACGAAACATAAAGGGAACTAAACTAACACTCCCGAACCCTTAACTTGCCTCAGCGAGCGGTAATGGACACACTTTGACGACCGCACGTTTGATTACTCCATTAGATGTTTTAATTGACACTACGCGCACTACCATATCGGAACCTGGATGTAAAGTTACTATTCGTCCCAGTTTCCACCTATATGGCGGAAGATTGTCCTCGCGAATAAGTACCAGTGATCCAACTTGAATTTGACACTTATTGGTTTTCCATTTGGTCCGTTGTTGTAGTTGGCTAATATATTCCTTTGACCAACGGGACCAAAATGATTGTTTCAGTCTTTCTAATTGTTCCAGATTCGACAATCGATTCACCGGCATCGTCATTACGTCCGGAAACGGAATAGTTTGAAGTGAACGACCGATTAAAAAATGTGCAGGCGTTAATACCTCTAAATCGTTAGGGTCAGTAGACAAGGGTGTTAGGGGCCTAGAATTTAGAATGCTTTCAATCTGAGTTATCACGGTATAAAAGCCTTCAAAGGTTAATAAAGTATTGGAGAGAACCCGTTTAATATGGTGTTTAGCAGATTTAATGCCAGCTTCCCATAGCCCTCCTTGATGCGGAGAATAAGCTGGTATAAAGTGCCATTGAATATTAAATGTTGTGTCAATCTTATCTGACAAAGAGGATTCGCTAGACTTTAAAAATGTACTCAATTCCTTTAGCTGATTATTAGCCCCGACAAAATTGCTGCCGTTGTCACTGTACACGTGCGCTGGTTTACCGCGTCGTGCAATAAAACGTTGAAATGTCTCCAAAAATGCTGGTGTGCTTAACTCACTGACGAGTTCTAAATGAATAGATTTAGTGGCTAAACATACAAACAAGCATAGGTAGCATTTTTGGACCTTACAACCGCGGCCCTTTCGATCCTTTATGGAAAAGGGACCGGCATAGTCTATTCCGGTATCTGCAAAGGGTAATCTAGGATTAACCCGTTGCTCAGGTAGATTTCCCATTATTGGTAATAAAGCCTTGGGCTTAAAACGAAAACATGTTACACATTCTCTAATAATGCGTTTTGCTAAATTTTTGCCTGAAATAGGCCAACAAAATTCTCTGACATGAGCTAACAATTGGTTTGGACCACAATGCAAGAGCTGAAGATGTTCATGTTTCAAAATAAGCTTAGTTAATATATGATCGGATGAAAGAACTACTGGATGCCTTTTATTAAATGAGTAAGAAGAATGTTTTAATCTCCCACCAACTCTTATTATTCCATTTTCCAAAAATGGGGTTAAGGATAAAAGTCTACTTTTATTACTTACAACTCCTGATTTTGTAAGCTCGCACATATCTAAAGGAAATGATTCATGTTGCGAAAGTTTTACTAAGACGTTTAGTGAATCTCTTAACTCGACGATAGTCAAGAATCCACTTTTTGGTGATTTGGAATTTCTTAGATTATTTATAAATCTTAAGGAATACGCCATAACTCTTTTGAGACGATTTAGTGATGAGAATCTTTCAAATGGAAACCATTTACTTGAATTAACTTGAACAAACGTTTTACTCTGGTTTCTCAATTCTGGAAGTTCTTCGTGCAAAATGGGTTTTGATAATGAAATGTCATGAGGCCACTCATTTTGGGAGTTTCTTAACCACGTAGGACCAGAAAACCACGTGGTAAAATGTATAAAAACTATGGGCGACATGCCACGAGATAAGGAATCGGCTGGATTCAATTCGGTTGGGACATATCGCCACGATTGAATGTTGGTAGTATTTTGAATTTCTGTTACTCGATTACCAACAAATGATTGCAGCAAGTGAGGGGATGTTCGAATCCATGATAATACAACGGTAGAATCACTCCATAAAAAATACCTTTTAATTTTAAGGGATATTGAATTATTGACCTTTTCGAAGAGTTTCGCCAGAAGAACTGCGGCACACAACTCCAAACGTGGTATGCTGATTGACTTCAGCGGAGCAACTCGACTCTTTGAAGTAATTAAATTAAGGTGAACATGATGATTAAAATCAATAACACGAACATAAATGCAGGCACCGTAGGCCTTTTCGGATGCGTCTGAAAAGCCATGAATTTCAATGCTTTGAGCATTCTGAGCAGAAACACATCGGGGAATTTTTAATGTATTAATGGTTGAAAGTTGCGTTCTAAAACTTAACCATTTTTGAGCTATACTATCTGGTACTTCGTGATCCCAGGATAGTTTTAGCAACCAAAGTGATTGTAATGTGAGCTTGGGGACAATAATAATTGGACCTAAGAGTCCTAAAGGATCGAATATTTTTGCTATTTCAGATAGAATTAAACGTTTAGTAATTTTCTGACTAATAGGGGAGAGATCAATGTAAAAAGAAAAACAGTCTGCCGAAGGAGACCAAATTAACCCCAAGGTTTTTCCGTTTTCTGAAGTTGAAAAATAAAATGTATCTGTAGAAGAGTTAGATATCTTAATGCCATCGAGGACATCCTTGCTATTAGATTTCCATTTACGAAGCTCGAAGTTTGCTGAACTTAGAATTTCAGAAATTTGATTGCAAATGTCAATAGTACTACTAATAGAATTTCCTCCAGATAAAACATCGTCTATATAGAAATCTCGACTAATAACCTCTGAAGCTTGAGGAAACGAGAATTTGGTTTCAATTGCTAATTGCTTAATGCAACGTGTTGCTAAGAAAGGAGCACTTGATGTGCCATAGGTAACTGTGTTGAGAGAAAATGTTTGAAGTTCATTGTCTGGACTTTCTCTCCAAAGAATTAATTGCAATGGTTTAAACTCATCCTTAACTAGAATTTGCCTGTACATTTTACAAATGTCAGCGGTGAAGGCGTATAAATGCTGCCTGAACCTTAATAGTATTGAAAAAAGATCTTCTTGAACCACAGGACCAACCATTTGCAGGTTATTGTAGGAATATCCAGAAGTTGATATTGCACTACTATTAAAGACAACACGTAGTTTAGTTGTATCGTGATCTTCACGTAAAACACCATGATGGGGAGAGAAATATGTGATTTGACTTTCTGATTGATGAAATGACGACATATGGTTAAGATCTATGTATTCTTTCATGAAATCGACATACATCTTTTTTAATGTTGGGTTTAAGAGGAGTTTTCTTTCTAAAGAAAAGAATTGCTTTCTAGCCAATTCCTTGGAATCACCAAGTTGATTTATTGACTCTTTCAATGGAACTGATACAATGAACCTACCTTCTTGATTACGACTGAAAGTATCACCGAAATGCTTTTCTGCTAACATTTCTTCATTTGAAAAAGACGTATTATGAGAAACTTCTTCAATTTCCCAAAATTTAACTAGTTGATCTTGAACACTTGAAGTTTTAACAAAATGACACGATGTGACCTTGGATCTGATTGGACCGATAGGACCTGAAATGATCCATCCAAGCCTAGTATTTTGTAAAATAGGCATGTTTTTGCCTATTGAAATCATCTCATTGTGCATAAGACTCCAAAATGTGTCTGCACCAATTAAAAGATCTACTCTACAAGGTTTGTAGAACTCTGGATCTGCAAGCTGTACCCTTTCAGGTACTTGAATGGACTTTGGATTGAGGAATGAAATTGGAAGAATATCAGTAATTTCTGGAATTACTAAACAATGGAGAAATGTGTTGAAATCTGCATTAAGAGATGAAATGTTCACGTCACATGATGTTTTTAAAGATGATTCGCAATTGCCAATACCCTTTACTGATAATTCAATTCGATTTTGTGGAATGCCTAGTTTGTCAATGAAATTTTGTGAAACGAAATTGGACATAGACCCATTATCTAACAAAGCTCTGCAAACATGTTTATTACCTTGTGCATCAGAAATTTTAACTAAAGCAGTGGCGAGTAAGACTTGGCTTTTGACTGCGTAATTGCAAAATGTTGTTAAAGCTTTCGTATCTATAGAACTGATTGGCTCTGAACTTGAGCCCAAAGAAGAAATGCTAGGAGCACTAATAACTGAACTGTCATTTGCGTGCAAAAGAGAATTATGTTTTTCATGACAATGTCTGCAGTTACCATATTTGCAAACATCCACAGAATGATTGTGTTGTAGACAATTAAAGCATAGGTTTAAGTCTATCACCTTTTGTTTCCTTTGAGGTACCGTTAAAGACAGAAATTTAGGACATTTGTAAATATTGTGATGATTTTGACAATAATAGCATGCAAATTTACTTTTTTGTATTTCATTTACAACACCTGAAAATCGCTTTTGACCTTGCCCCGGAGCATGACGATATGGAATTTGACTATTCTGTAAACTTGGTTTTGCTTTTTGTAAATATTTTTCAAGAAAATCTGCACGATTTGATAGGAAGTTTGAAAACTGCTCTAATGTTGCAAGATCGTCATCAGAGTCCGCCATTTCCCATTCACGAAGCGTCTCTGAATCTAGTTTGCATGTAACATGATAAATAATCAATGGATCCCATGAATTTGTATTCACTCCACTATTTTTAAGACAATTTAAATTTTCGGACAAAGTATCCACAACGTACCTAAGCGCCTTTGGAGAATTGGGCTTTATTTCGTGAATATTTAACAGTGATTTTATGTATTTATAAACCAATAATTTTTTGTTATCAAAACGATTGCACAAGATATCCCACGCTATTTGATAGTTTTGTTCTGACGTATCCAGTGACTTTATACACTGAGCAGCCGAACCTTCTAAATATGTTCGTAAATAATAGAATTTTTCAACCGCTGAAATGGAATTATTGTGGTGAATAAGAGAAACAAATAAATCTTTAAATTCTAACCAACGCTCGTGTACACCTGAAAACTTTGGCAATTGTATTCGAGGAAGGCTAACACCATGTGAATGACTTGGTACTATTTGAGCACCATTATATAAAGTTTGATCTGTTCGAGAAACATTTATAGAAGCTTCTGCTTGTTTAAACGCAATAAAATGTTTTGCCTCAGAAACAATAGAATAATACTGATTTTCAAAGGTAACTGAATCACTTGAATCATAGTTTGTTGAATCTAAATGAAATAATTCAAGATCTAACGCAAGATATTCTTGTAATAAATTAGATTCTATAGTACCTACACGCATTTCCAGTTCCAATACGTTGGAAATATCAATATCACTAGTTTTAACATTATTGAAAAATGTTGTAAAACGTATTAAATTTAATTTGAGACCTGCTTTTTTACGAATTAAACTAGAAATTTCTTCTTCAATCATTTTTTGTTTTTCTGCCATTTTTCCTTGGCACTAATGTGTAAATTAAATTAAATAATTTTTTCAAGTCTCTAAATGTGTATCAATATACAAAAGAAAATGCACAATAACCTGTATTTGTTAATAAAATAATAAGTTTAATTGCGAAATGTAATGAAATGATTAAATAAATTCGATTAAAATTATCTGAAAGAAAACATTCTATTCCAGACCCAATGACAGACCTGGATCACCTAAAAAGAGCCTGCACTAGCTCTAACCGCTGAAAACGGCGTCCACTCACGTACTGCACTCTGTAAATGTTATAAAAAGTACCTTGAATACGCTAAAGCTGGATTCTCCCTCGACGAATGCTCCTACCGCCACGTAACTTCGCTGAACTGCGTGTCGTGACAAGCAAGCTGATACTTCTATTTTACCTGTTACTTTGGCTGAAGACTTCTCTTGTGATTAATACCTTCTTGAACTGGTATATTAATCCTGTTTTTTCCATGCACAATGTTTTAAAGATAATGAAAAATGTTATTATAGGTCACTTGGTTAAATTTGTCTTGAACTAGACTGAAATCCGTATCGTAGGACCAAAAAATGTATAAATCTGGTTCAGAGGGTTTCAACTGTGAACTTCAATGAAACCATGCAGATTGTTAAATGATATGAAATATGGACTGTAATTTTTAGGTTATGAAAATGACTCACGAAATCAGAGGTTAAACTTATATTAATAAAGAAAATAACGTGGTGCAATGCCTGAACTGGCTGGGGGCACTTTGACTCTATATAAAGTTAAATGAGAAAAATGCGAATCGAAGATTGCACAACAAACATATAATTCTAACAGCGCACGGCGTGCTTTCGCCTTGAGTTTCTGATCTCGTCTCTCTTGTCGCGGGGCGAGGGTAGTTCGGTTTCCTGCTAACCGTGATGACGTAGTACACATGAGCGCGCGGATTAACTTTTTTATGTCTGTTTGTAAATTAAATTTACGTTTAATTACCATAAGACTAAACAGTAATGCCGCACTCCCCCTTGTGGACATCCTTTTTACATGATTTATAAACACATATGTTCGTTTTGTTGTGCTTTGGAATATTTGGGGATGTTATCCAGATACAATATACGTGTATAATATGAACTTAAATATTAACGAAACGTTACGGTGAATCTGGTGGTTTGAATTTTTTCAATTTAAATGTTTGATCACTATCAAATAAATTCACTTGGGTGGATGTCTAATATATTCAAGTACTATTTGTTCACTATATTTACTATTTTTTCCTTAAC
Source organism: Neocrepidodera transversa (assembly GCA_963243735.1). NCBI lineage: Eukaryota > Metazoa > Arthropoda > Insecta > Coleoptera > Chrysomelidae > Neocrepidodera > Neocrepidodera transversa. Next base: position 14,534,986 of record OY725348.1, read on the forward strand.
CGTTTTCACTTTGAGATCACTTTAGGGTATGAACCACTGGGTGTGTCGTAACACTTTTGACTAACATCTTTGGTGTGAATTAGCGGCAGGACCTCATAATTGAAATGTTTCTTATACCTATTTGGATTCATTAATTTTAATTATATTTTTTCAGTGTAAGTTCTGTTCAACAATTTGTTGCCAATTAATGGAAAATTAGTCATGTTAAATATTTTAAATTGATATTTGTGTTAAATTGTTTATATGCCCGATCCAAGAAAGCATCGATCAGCATTTCATAATAATAAGACTGGATTATGATAAAATAATATATTACTTTACAACTAATTAGCCACAAATTAAAGCTTTAATGTTTTTCTGTTGTTTGAATAAAATTTTAGTTTAAAGAAATGGCCATTTGGAAGTTACCTTATTAATTTAATTTGTAATATTAAAAAAAAATAGTTCTACAGTTTCTCATAAATTAAGTGTAATTTAGTCATGCAAAAAGGTTTGATCTATGTGTAGATCACATTATAAAGGAAATCATTAATTTGATTTATTATTGACTTAAGTAATATTTAATAAATTTGTTTAGGATAAATAATATTATTCATACATTTTATAGCAACTTCTCTCCAAAATTTTACGACAAATGTGACGAGGAATTTGTATCGCATTATCATCCACTACATTTACAATGTCTACAGCATCTACATCTTCAATTTCAAACATGTTGATATAAAAAAAACGGTAAAAATGTAGCTGTGATTATTTATAGACACGAATTTTATATGAAAGATGACACACAAACGTCAAATTTTCGTCTTAAGTCGAAAAAATCGGTGACTGGAATTTAAAGTCGGCGTTAAGCCATTTTCGACTTAAAATACAGTGGTGCAACATTATTTTATTCTAATATCGACTTAAGTTCAATATTGATATTAAGTTTCACTGGAGAAACCGGACATTAATAATTTTTTTTTGTTCCACGCAAGTGGCTTTGCTAACTTCTGAGACGTACTACAGCTCTGCTAAAAAACAAAGCTGCGATCATCAAAATCACGTTGTGACCCCTCAAATGAAGATTGTAATTTGCTCCCGCGATTAATGAATTTTTAAATTAAAGTGTTTGTATAGTTGGGTGAAAGAATTATATTTTAAATAAAATAACTCTCTTTTTATGTTTGTTAAAGTTTAAGCGTGTTAAAAATTACTTAATGTTCAATGACATACGTTTTTTATTTGATGATTTTTTTTCATATAAAATAGCCAATTAGTAGCGATTGATAACAAAGGATTTTTTCATATCAAAGTTTTCATTTTAAAGTTTTTGTAACTATAAACAAAAACGAAAAACAATGCCGTTATCCATATCCAGACCATTAAATCTATTTATATACATGATTGAAAGTGTAAATATGGAATGTGCATAATCTAAAGGCATTCATCATATTCATTATTAGTCCAAACAAATTATTCATCAGCTAATAAATGAGCGAAAATCATTTTACAAAGGACTAAAAATTAAAACAACAATATCGTGAAACTTTAGGAATAAATGTTTATAAATAATCATTTATCCGGAAATATAACATAAGTAGAAATTATTTACTTAAGTGCTATAAAAATAAAAAAAAATCACAATTTAACCAATTAATTGCAATAGAACTTTAATTGACCGAAAAGGGTCCGGGAAAATTTTTGTCGTCAAAATCGGTAGCTACATTTTAGACAGTAAATAAATATACGCAAACAACCAACTCACATTACGAACATATATATTATTACACATATGGAATGTTTATTTGAACTATTTTTTAATACTTATAGTTATGTTGCAATTTGTACAATTATTAAACACAGACTGAATTGATTTCAGAAAAAATAGTATATGTACCTCGATTTAAAAATAGTATTATTACAACATAACTTTCTAATATACACTAGATAACATTTATTTATATTGACTACCCCAACCCTCAAAATAATATTAAGCACTAAATGATATCCCTTATAAGTCATTAAAACCGGTGGTCGAATTGTTCTCCATCCATAATAATCAAATTTTGCTATAATATGATTAAAATGGTTTCGTGGTCGAATTGTAAATAGTATATTGTTTAACAAGTGTTGAAAATAGCACTTTTCACACGCATGTGAAGGTTTGTGGCACGAGCCTTAAAGGCGAGTGCCACAAGTCACAAAGTGTGAAAAGTGCTTTTTCACACGAGTTACACACTATACTTTTCCTACGGCTGCCACTTTATTTTCTAAATTTTGCAATACATTTGAATTAATTTTAATGAGAAATGAGAACTGTCAGTAGTGACAGTGTCCGCATGCTAGATTTCATCTCAATTCATTGATATATGTTATGTTATTATAGTAGTTGTATTGTCATTTTACTTTGCACACGGCGTGCGTAAACGTTTACACACGCTGTTTGAAATTGACGTTTTTCGAGGCCAGTTGACAGTGCGTTTTTGTGTATTTTCTAAGCAGCCGTAGGAAAACTCCTTTTGGCCACCTATTTCCCACTTTTTTCATTTAAATTTGATATGATGTTATACATTTTGTCCTTGTTAAAATCAAGGACATAAGTAGGGAATTTATGACACAACAGGATTTTATGTAATTTTGATAAGTAGGGTACCTATAGGTGTTGTAATGGAGGATATCTTTGATGTGGGATAACCAGGTGAATCTTAGGGAATATATCTTTTTGACGTAAGTTGCTTATATTGCTGTTGCCTTTATAACAAATTTATTTTAGATTCACTGGTGGTTCGATGGCTTCCAGCTCCATGATATTCGCTGGTGTAGATTTAAAGTACCCTAGACATATTCTGAGACACTTATTTTTTGGATTTCTAGTTTCTTTAAGTGCCTTTCGGTTTCTAATCCAAATAATTGACTACCTAAGTCCATTATTGTTATCATCATTGTTCTATAGAATAATAACGCAGTATTGGGATCTGCCCCCACATTGTTTTACAGAATGCTCTTAGAATATTTATTGTTTTTTTAATGACTTCATGACTACAGTCTATCCAAAGTAATTTATATCTCGTTTATTATCAATTATTGGAATAAGGTAAGTTGAACTGAATCGTAATATTATCACTCTTACTATGTATACAAATTTATTAAGGTATATTAATTTTTACACCAACACATTAACGAAATTCGTTTTCGATTGAATTTACTACTGTTAATAAAAATATAAATTATTACATTCTATTACATGATACAAGACATACCTAATTCAGATTTTTTAATTTTATTGCACAAACGGTCACAGTTAATAGATATAAAAAACCTTAATATATGAACAGTTTTTTGTGCATAACTTTAAACGTTTTGACTTTGACTGTACTATTAATTTCTATTTTTTTTTAATTTCGTTCACCTGCCAAATATGGCTACTCGAATGCGTGCTATTTAACCGTTCTCGGGGTCAGTCGATGTGATTGTGTCGAAACAAACATATACGGAGTAATGAGAATGATTCACATCCTAGAAAGTACCAGATAGACAACTTCTTCTAACACACAGTACACAATTGGTCTTATTAATAAGATGATTTGAAGTAATAGGAAAACAAATGAATAAACAACTATAGATAAGTGAATAATAGCTATGTTATGTTATTATTTGTCTAACGATATTATCCACGAACAAAAATTGTGAATTTAATACGACAAAACAATAAAATTATAACACCTTGTATTAATATTTATATTCATAGTGTTTGAACAATTATTAAAATGAAAAAATGAGCATTGGAAATTGTCTTTACAAATGTTCTAAACATTTAACTTTGGTCTGGCAAAAATAGTTGCAAGTTGATATCGTAGTCAGAACATTGAATAATCGATTGTGTGCCTTTTTTGTGATATATGCGAGTACCTCTGAAAATGCTGTTTTTCTACTTCGGTTGTTCCCAATTCGGCCGTTTAAAACTGAAGAGATGAAATTTTCTACGTACTGTTTGCAGCATTATTTTATTTTAAACTAGCTTTTGCCCGCGACTCTGTCCGCGTTGATGTCGGAATGGCTATCTTAATTTGTAACCAAGAGGCCAAGCACCAATTTCCATGAATTACCGTGGCCAAAAATTTTCAGGATTAGCATCGTGATGGCAAATTTTTTTTATCCCTACCATCACTTTTCTCAACGTTTCCAGAGTCCGAATGCAAAAAAACCAGTCCCGAGGTTTGGATGTCTGTCTGTCTGGATGTAAACAGTATAATTCTCAAACGAAAGATCCGTTCGAGTTCCGGTTTCCAACTTAGTTTTCTCCAGGGAAGACCCCTATTGAGTTTAAGCAGGATCGGGCCGGCCCTTTTGGTACCCGCTATACAAACTATATCGTTTTGCATTCCAGTACCCAACCTCACAAATATCCAATTACAAACAAAGAATAAATGAGTGGAATTCGACGCATATCTTTATTATATGAATTTTTGTTCAGTTTGCTTTTTTGTTTGTTTGTTTGTTTATTTGTTTGTTAAGGTTGTAGCGATTTGTATTGTTGAAAAAAATTGGTAAGAAAAGTTTATTCGTTATGGTGTCTAGATGTGCAAGAAACCAATTTTTTTTTGTTGCAATTTGAAAGTGTATTCATAAAAGGTTAGAATAGACAGATGATAAGATTCCTTCTGAAGACAACATGGAATGGTAGTTTAAAAGCAGGGCTAGCAACATTAAAAACCTCTACTTGGTCTAACATAAACAGTTTTCGATCGATGGCCGAAGTCCCGTATCGGTGCACCACTGTTTGAACGTCCCCACCTTTAATCATTACGAAATTCATATATAAATTTCAATCAACTATTTTACATCCTGTCCAAATTTATTAATTAATTGATATAGTAAGAATGTTAACTTTTTATTATTAAAAATGATTTTGGGTTTTAATAATTTAATTTGCCTATTTAACTTGATTGACTATTTTTTTCTGTTTTTACCATTTTTATTTTTTATGTTCCATTTCTTTCTTTCTCCAGTCTTCTATACATTCCATTCTCCACTGATGTTTCAGTTGTCTTATTCTGTTTTTCCTGTTAAAATACTTATTAAAAAAAATAGATGTCATTCCTGATATTTCAATCCACAAAAATAATCAGTTAATTATTTATATTCGTCAAAAGTTAAATTCGTTAAATCGTACTGTGGCCTTTTCCCCAATAGCTGTGATGGTTATTTTTATGTAGTTGTGTTTAATAACGGCAGTAATAATAATTATTAACTGTAATAAACTCTTTTTAAAGTTTGGTGACAACTGAACAAATCAAACCACAAAAATATCGAGACAAAATTTATTCATTACAAAAATTACTGTTGCGCTTCGGGGCGACTTACTGATGAATAATGGCGCCATTTGACATAAAAGGTATAGGGAACACCGGAAAATCTAAATTATAATTTCACTCGTCCTGCGGACTCGTGAAATTAATGTATGACAACACGTTTCGTGAAATAACTTATGGGATTATCGATAGTCAAGATGCCACTCGTTGTATTATATATGATAATAAATAAATTAGATATAAGTTATAAATAACATGTTTTAGCTTATAAAAGTTCCATCTAACGAATACCTACTAATGGGCCGTTTACCAAAAATTATGTACAAAAAATTGAGAACAATTTTATATACTCTAAATAAATGTTATCAGACCTGTACTGTCTATCTCTGCTTTATTTTGCTCTTTTGTAGGTATCAGCAATATTATTGTGTGCTTTTGTATGAACAACCCTACTGCCAGATCAGTACCAGCGAATTAACCCTTATATTTCGGATCAGTACTCGATGATCCATGATTTTAGAAATATATAATGCGATTGACACAGTACGCCCCTGCGTAACATTGATAATATATTTTAGAAAAATATACGATAAAAATTGTTATGCAGGGTGGAACAACACGACAGATGGAAATTCTATAAGCTGTTTTAGTCGATACATATTTAACACCTGGCTCACAGACTATAAGTAGTTGGCAAATTAAAATGTGAAAATAATTAAATAAATCTTGTACGTCGCGACGAAGGCGTCGCGACGTCGAATGTTGCAACTTCTGCTAATTATGTTGGTAGTTTAATTTGTGAAGGTCGACTGGATTTTAAAGAAGTAAACAGATCTATCTGTCGAAATTATGGACGTCGGCGTCTCGACGCTGAATACTGACGGTATTGGTAATTTAAAAATGGAAATTCTAGTGGTCTTTTCTGGAGCTTTAAACTTAAACCATCTTTTTATACCGAGTAATATATGTTTTTCATCGTAATTATTTAGAGCCATAAATTTTTTATGAGCGCAATTAATTATTTTCAATATTTCGACATTCTATATTTTGCAATTTAAATGGGGACATTAATGATCTTCAAGTGGTTCATTTTCAGTATATTTTCGTATAAATACAGACAGATGAAGTGTTTGAGAAAATGAAATTGGGCTAAGACGAAACACAATATAATTAAATATAATGCGATTTTACGATCTCTATAAAATTACAGGAAAAATTAGTAAAATGATATAACAGCTGTTGGTTGATCACACATCAGATTTTTAAAACATATTTTCTTCGAAGGTAAAAATACACAGTACATTTAGATCTCTAAAAAATAGTATGTAGTAATGGGGACTGCCGACAGAAGTGAAAACTTAAAACCTTGAAAGAACAGTATTTTCTTTTAATCACTAAATTAATTAAAATTATCTATGGGCACTAGAGCAACCATTGCTTACATTTGTATATGGTTTATTTATTAGCCATATCGATAGGCTGCGCAAGCCCAGTACAAAATATAAATTAATAATTAATATTTATTTATCCTACATAGTACTTTTTTCACATAAATTTCAATGAACTTAATTTCTATGTTGTCCATTTAAGTTTATTTGTATAGATATACGCTGCAAAAATGATGCACAACACATCACCCTTATAGCTACGTTTGAAGGTTTCATCTTCACCGCTGCCTGGTTTATGACGTCATAAAATAGCAGATTCCATGTGGTGTAATTTTCCACTGATATGGCTCTACTATATTTTTCTTTTTTAATCTTTCTATATTGTAGTTGTCTTTTGGACAAAAAAATTGATCTTCTATATCACTTCTATCTGACCAATTAAACTATGTTTAAAGCTCGTTAAAATTTCTTTCAAGATTCTAATGACACCTTGAACTAAATTTAAATGATGATGGTTTAAAATTGGTCCTATTACCACTGGTAATATCTTGAAGAATGCAGAATACCAGTTTTAGATTCTATATTCTGTTAATTAACAGACTCTTCTTGTTATCTCATTCTTTTTAGAGATGGTGAAAATAATAATCAAGACAAATTTTCCTTTTAATAAAAAAACTGACCTGAATAGAAGGCTCGGAAGCTTTCATCTGATATTCCTCGTTTTCGGAACTACGTCGCTTGTTTGGCCATTTCATTTAGTTTTTTTTAGTTAGTTTAATGCTCATGGGCATAAAAATAAATATTTGAGAACATACAAATTAATTTTATCAACAGTAGTGAAGTAGTGACGTGCATTTTTAGTTATAGACTCACTTCAATTGCGCTTAATTTAAAACATTTCTGTGATTTTCTGAAGAATGAATTCATTTCTGGTCATTTTTGGACCAAAAACTATTGGGAGGCCTACCAACAGATATATTATTAACGGACGATTCTAGAGAACTGGTCACCATTATAACTCGTATACTCGTTTGCCATATGGAATAACTAGTGCACCATCCATTTTTCAAAATATAGTTGTTCCCAGTATTGCGTGTTTCCTTGATGATATTTTAGTAACCGGTAGGAATAATATGGAGCACCTAGATCGGTTACAAAAAGTTTTTATGCGTTTGCAAGAATGTTGACTTTTAATAATTCTGTCAAATATTTAGACCACGTTATTGATAAAATCGGATTACGTTAAGTTTATTAAAAATGCTTCAAGAAAAATTGAGACCACTTTATAATTTATTAAAAAAGGATTCCGGTTGGTAATAGACCAAACAGTGCGCAAAAAATTTTGAGCAAGCAAAAATTATGTTAGTTTCTCCCCCAGTTTTAGCACATTTTAACCCAGGAACAAAAATTAAACTAACAGTAGACGCGTCTCAATTTTCTATCGGGGCTACAATTTCACATGTATCTGATGATGAATCTGAGAAACCAATCTCTTTTGCATCACGATTATTAAATTCCAGCGAAATAAAATATTCACAAATCGAGAAATAGGCTTTGGGGATAATTTTTGGCGTTAAAAACAAATACAAACAAATAACAAACTCATTGCAGGCGAAAAATGTCATAGAACGAAATAGTGCCAGTTTTTGTCTGTTTTTCAATAGTGGGTGCTTTAGTGCCACTCCAGAGCTGAAAGTGTCACTTTTGGCAGAATTGTGTTACATTTGACAACACTAACAGCCAGTCGGTGACGCGAATTCACAAGATTTTTCCATCCAAAAAGCGTATAACGCGCACATCATACAGCGCAGGGTATATACAATGTGTTGGTTACGTGTACACAGGCCATAATGCTTTTAACATTACGCGCCTTAATGAAGAAGTTTTTTCACTTCAATAATAATATCCCATCCCATTAAATATAAACAGTGTTAATTATGTTTTCTTATAATGTTATGAATTCTTCCTTACATTTTCTGAAAGATACTATAATTTGTCTATGATTCGAATTTTAATTTTCTTCTATTATACCTTATTGTGTTTCTTCTTAGCGAATCCGTCTGCTGTTTGTCTATTGGATCACCCCGTAATCATACGTTTTTTACCTCTCGCCCTTCAGATAAGAGAGGTATAGGAATCATGCTAAAAATTGGGTAGTGAGTTTTCAATGGATAAACACGTTTTAGGGTCCCTAGAATACGATTTTAATATTTTCGCGATGATGTCTGTGTGTGTGTTAGTGTGTGTGTGTGTGTGTTAGTGTGTGTGTGTGTGTACGTTTTTACATATTTGTGGATACTTGTGCGTGTACTGTTAGTATATGTGGCATACGTCGCTATTGTGGTATACATGCACGCGTACTCCACAATTTTTTAACAACATATTTGAACTCCTCGACCCCAAATTAGTCAAATCGTGTTGATTCTGAATTTTTTGTGTAAAAGTTGCCACAAGTTTATATTTTGAAAGGAATCACGCATTCCTATAATTGTGGATTCATAACTGTGTCTAGGTCGGAGCGCCCTCTACATTTCTATACACAGTAATATTAGTGGTAGTTTCAATTCGTTTTTTTTCGGGTGCCGAATGCTTCCGATATAGAATATCATGAAATATGTTCTTTATATTATTTAGTTTCCCAGTTAAACGAAATTGACTATTTGTTGGTGGTTTTTGTGTATACTGGGTGATTCTTTTAGAGGGCTAATTAGAGGTTTCTGGAGAAGTAAGCGAAATTCTAATCTGAAAATTTGGGATATGAGGTTTTCGGGGATGTCCAATCGATCTAAAATATTTAGAGCAACCAGCTACTTCCGGTTATACCGGAAGTGAACATCAAATTTGTTATTTTAAATGGAACACCCTATATTTTCTTACATTTTTAGATTTGTCCTGTGAAGCTGATTTCAAAAACCTCTTATACTTAAAATATAAACTTATTAGTTTTGAAGTTATAGACAATTGAAAATCGCATTTTTCCAACTTTAACTGATTGCTATGGCCAAACGACATAAAATCGGATAAAACGGCTAACATGTCCCTGTCTCAACTATTTGAGTTCTACTTGGTGACATAGGAAGAAAGCGTATACAGGGTGATCAAAATTTGTGTACTTTTGATCACCCTGTATACATTATGTTCTTATTCCATAAAAATTGTAATTGTTATTAACAAAAAACGAAAAAAAGCCATTTTAGTTTTTCATGATAACATAAAAACTGTACAAGATAGCGGGAATTGCAAAAAAGATCCTTAAAGACGAGGAAATTTACAAAAAAAACTTTGATTCCCGAATCTCTAGCTTTAATATTTATAAAAATAGGGTTTCGCGCGACCTTTTCGGGATGACTACGCCGCCTCTATAATGACTACCGCATCTAAAATATTTTTTTTAAAGCACTAAATATTGATTTAAAAATTTAAAAAAATTATGGTGTCATTTCAACACTTGAAGAAAGAAATAATTTTTAAATGCATTTTTCAAAAAGCTAGTCTATTGTTAATTAACTATTTTTTTTATACCTCCGCCCTCTTTGAAAGCTCGATAATTTTTTTAATAAACACCCTAAAAATGTTTCGTCTCTTGGAGTATTCTCTATGAGTGTACTCAATACGATGACGCTATAAAATTATTTAAAATTGGTTTATATTGTTTATCACGAGTTTTCTATGTTAACAAAAAATTGAAAATCGTATAATTGTTGTTAAAAATTTTTTTCTCATATACTATGGTATAGCTGTTTTTATATTTGAAATAAGGATTAAATTATTGTGGCTAAGATTTTTTAACGCTATTTGTTTATAAATTGATTATAAATTATTTATAAACAAATAGTTTAATTTAATATTTTTGAAATTTTTTTGTCATTCTATTGTTTGGGGCCTATGATTAAAAAAAAATTCTTAAAAAAATTATCATATTGTATATAATCGTTTTTTTTATATTTGCATTATTTAAATAATTAGTTAAGAAATAATTTTGTCTTTAAAAATCATTATTAATGGCTCATAATACTATTAAATAGTTATTTTCGTGCAACCGTACGCGAAGTGAGTACTTCGCGTTCTCCACAGCGGCCGCGAAATTCGATTTCGCAGCCGTTGCCCATGGTGACGGCCGAAAAAGCCATGGTCACTTTCAAATTTCACATTTCTGCAAAACGAAACTAACAATGTTATTATTTTTAATTAAATACAGTATTAATTTTTAAATTAACAAATACAGACTTATATTATTCAAGATAAATTATTAATTGAAATTGTACAGTTTGTATTATTACTTGTATTTACTCTAGAAGTTGAAGAAACAAGATACTGAAATATCACTATCAATGTCAGACATACTTGCGTTTTGTCAAGAACTGTCAAAATATTTTGTATATTCAAACACTGTCATTTCCATAGCAGCTGTGATTTTGTTAATGAAATTGAACTGCTGTTGATTTTAAAGCAATAATATATTGATTGGGAATGATCTAATTTCAAAATTTTAACGATTGCACGAAAAATAGTGTGTATACCACGGCCGCGAAATTTTTTGGCGACCTCAAGATTATCTTACCTCGGCCGCAAGCGGCCTCGGCGATAATCTTTCTTTTGGTCCGCCAAAAAGGTATTTCGCGGCCTAGGCTTACAAATAACTATTGTAAGCGGCCTTAAAATTGTACAATTAAAGTTAATATTTATCTTGAATAATATAAGTATGTATTTGTTAATTTAAAAATTAATACTGAGTTTAATAAAAAATAATAACATTGTTAGTTTCGTACTGTAGAAATGTGAAATTTGAAAGTGACCTTTGATTTTTCGGTCGTTATCATGGACAACGGCCGCGAGATTGAATTTCGCGGCCGCTGTGGAGAACGCGAAGTACTGACTTCGCGTACGATTGCACGAAAAAAATAATTTTTTTTCATCAATAATTTCATTGTTTATTTAGTTAACAATTTGTTATAAACAATGTTTGACTGTAACAATATTTTTTTCTAATACTACTAAAAACTACAAAAACAACGATATGCAACAATTTTTTTTGTATTTTTTTGAAAATCTAATATAAAATACAGAAAATTTTTATTCTCAACTTTGTTGCATATTGATGTTTTTGTATTTTTTAGTAGTATTAGAAAAAATTATTGTTTATAACAAATTGTGAACTAAATAAACAATGAAATTATTAATGTAAAAATTTTTTTTTGATTGTATTATGAGCTACCAATAATGATTTTTAAAGACAGAATTATTTCTTAACTAATTATTTAAATAATGCAAATATGAAAAAACAATAAAAATTTTTAAGAAAAAAAATTATTTTTTAAATCATCCTTGACCATAAATAATAGAATGGTAAATATTTTTTTTCAAAAATATTAAAGTCAACTATTTGTTTATAAACAATTTATAAATACCAAAGTATATGAGAAAAAAACTTTACGATTTTTCATTTTTTGTTAACTTAGAAAACTTGTTATAAACAATACAAACACATTTTAAATAATTTTATAACGTCTTATTGAGTACACTCGTAGAAAATACTCGGAGGCGAAAAATTTTTTTGGGTGATTATTTAAACAATTATCCAGCTTTCAATGAAGAAAATAGTTAATTAAATTGTGAAAAATGCATTTAAATTTTTTTTCCAACGGGTATTTGTTTCTTCAAGTGTTGAAATGACACCATAATTTTTAAAAAATTATTTTAGATGTGGTAATCACTACAGAGGCGGCATACTCATCCCGAAACGGTTGCGCAGAACCCCATTTTCAGCCACAATTTAAAGTTATGTTACGTTTTTCTGTGCCACCCTGTATTTTCATTATTCTTCTATTCAATAGATTATAGTTTCATACTCGCTTGATATCCCCTTCTTATTTTCTCGCCTCATGTCCCTCTCTTCTCTTGGTATTCCTATAAAATGTCTTTCCCATGCTAATAATGTTCTTCTCATTGCCTCGTCAGTCAAAATAACTGACTTTAGATCGTTCGTGTCGCTTACTGAAGATTTCTTCTTTTTTATCCCCCTCATCTTATAGGAGTTTTTACTCTGGAGTTTTTTTTTCCTGGGCCAAGAAGTTTCTTCCTGGGCCAAGAAGTTTTTCCTGTAAAATAAGTTTTTATCTCTGAACTACAGCTTCTTCAGTTTCTCCTTTGGATTAAATCTTGGACCATAGTTTCCTTTGGAGAAGGAAGATAAAAACGCAAGACAAACTAAGTTTTTTTTAGAAAAGAAAAAAAATCTCTGGAACTCTATTTTATGAAATAAACAAATATAAAGTTTAATTTGATTTTAATTTCCTTAACCCAAATAAAGAAAGGACGGATATTCCAATATATCGTAGTTTTTTTGTCCAAATTTTTTTTTTATTTAAGATTCTACTTCTGATATATTTCAAATTCTGTTCGTGGAACGAACCCATAATATAAAGATTTGAGCTTAGTCACATTAATTATTTATTATCAACAAATTAAAGTATCGTTTCAGTTATAAATATTAGAGCTAGAGATTCGGGAGTCAGAAGTTTTTTTTTGGAAAGTTAAGGACATTTTTTGCAATTCCCGCTATCTTGTATAGTTTTTAAGTTATCATCAAAAAAAAAATGGCTTTTTTTTCGTTTTTTGTTAATAAAAATTGCAATTTTTATTTGAAGGAAAAAAATCGACATGACATATTTCTCAGAATTGTTGCAATCCGCGTCGACTGAGCCATCGCTCATATTTTTCCTACCCTTCTAACTCTTTTTCACAGAAAACTCACTTCTCGACTAGACTAAATCCGAGTGCTTAATAGTGTATATGATGTGAAAACAGTTTGATTAAAACGTTTAGGTAGGAAGCCTCTCGCAAAGTTACAAGAGAAAATGTAAATTGTTCAACAGCAAAATATTCAAAAAGTACTGAAGTTTTGTTTAACGTTTCTTTCGTGGCACAATAATGAAATCACATATTTGTGACATACGTAATACACATTCCTTGATTTAGTACATTTGTGGTAACACAAATACACATTCTCAAATCTGCATAATTGTGGAACATGTTACCACAATTGAAATATGTCAATATCTTTTTTTTGACGGAGTGTATAGATATTTTAATTATATTCGTAAGTTACCTTTACGAAAGTCATCCATTTTTAACCAAAAAAAGCGTTGACACCACAAATGTGTTTACTGCACGCTAGTCACTAATATGGGAAAACGTGTAAGTGTGTGTTAGTGTGTGTGTGTGTGTGTGTGTGTGTGTGTGTTAGTGTGTGTGTTTGGATGGATGTTGTAGTAACGATAACTCAAAAACTACTGAATAAAAAAATTTGAAATTTTGCATACAGGATTCTGATACCCTAGATTAGATCTGATTAGATTTTGGTGATAATCGCACAACCGGAAGTGGCAGTTGCTATGGGTGATGACGCCATTATTATACAAAACGGCAATTAAGTTTTACACATATATTTTGTATACCCTATAGTTTATTTTCATCTCATTAAAATTTTCGAAACCTTTGCCATTGTTGCCAGATTTACAAAAAAATAATTTTTTTTCATACTTTTTTGTGTCAACCTGTAAATTTTTGATTCAAAAATGGCGAGAGGTCATGTGCTGGCCACATCAGATTTTTTCATATAGATTTAGGAATTATATCGCGTTCACCAAAAACATTGACGAAATTGTATATATTATACGAAGTAAATGGGATGTTGAATAATTGGAAAAATTTTACTTGTAAATATATAGACTTACTTACCAGTTTTTAAGAAAAATTTAATATGTACATGAATCATTTTCATATATTTTTACGGGTATGGGATAACGTAACTCATATTTAAGTATTTCTAAACAATTAATGCATTAACTATGAATTTGTTACTAATTACTTTAATGGAAGAAGTTGATCATTATTACCTATCTAATAGAATTTATAATTATAAAAAAAGAGATTGTGGGACATATGGTCAACATTCAAAACAAGAGTCACGTCTGCTTTTTGTTTTTTGGAGGTGATTGACCATAGACGGTGTCTGTGGTTTTGTCTGGGTATCCACAGTTTTATAATTGTTTAACATTCTTATTGTTTTAATATATATTTTTGTGGTAGAATTAAATCAATATTGATACAACTTTTTAGAATGTAATTGTTAAAAGTAAATTGCTTAATCATATTATACGATAATATTTTTAAATACTTATTCTATTATGAATATTTATTAAATGTGTTAAAACATATTTTCAGTGATTAGATTATAATATATTTGATCTTTTTTCTTTCTGACTGGTTTTTGTACGCTCATGTTTTTATGCTGCTTATTTTTCATCTTGTTTCGCACAACTTATCCATAAATGGAGACTAAATTGTAAATACATGGCACCAGAAAGAGTATGAATAACTTTCTGATTTCATACAGAACGTCAATTTGTATTGTGCAAGTTATCTAAACGAATGGGTTGGGTATTTTTCAAGACGAACCTTATATATAGTGCGATTTTTCAAACATTTTTGGAATTCGAAATTCGTAGAGTATTTTTGATTTTGAATGTAATTTTCATTGCATTTAATGAATACCGATTTTTTATTAGTTATTAGTCAAAAAATAACGTGATCTGCTCACATAGTAAAACTAAAATAATTCTCTTTCTGCCTAATATATTCTGAACATTGGAAATTTTAGTTAATGTTAATTTTCTAGTAAGTTAAAATTATTCGTGAATTAATATGATTTAAAATTTGAGATAAGAATATATTCAAATAATTTTGAAATAAATTGATATTTTTGTAAGAGCCAAACATTATATTTTAGAAATCCCTTCAGCACAGACAACAAATTGCAATTTTTGAGATTAGTCATGGAACTAATAGATTATCCATGGGAATACGAGTTTCATATAAAAACTAATAATTTTCATAAAAATGGTAGAGCCCAACTGAATAGATACAATTTCAAATTGGTATATCAGTTATAATTAAGTTTTTGTTTTCTAAGCATATCGAGAATAATTCGTGCATATGTTTGCATTTATCTTTATATTTTTTATAGTTTATTGTAATATAGTCCTAAAAAACAAGACAAAGCAATAGGTACTGTCCTCGTTGTAGATTTCTAATTTTTAGAAATTATAATAATATGAAGGTCGCTTAACTATTTTTTTTCTCTCGTAGATATCAACTTAAAATTTATAAGCGAAGAATTTTTAAACATCTGTCGAAGTTCATTGGTATTTTTTTCGGCTTTTCTTTAAACGTATCAAATTAATTAAAATAAATAGTCCTTGAGCCATTCTGTATAAATTTCATAGCTATAAAAGTTTTTTTAATTAGGATTTACATGAGTAAATAACGTTGTTAAATTGTATTTAACAAATTAAGCTAATACAGTTTTTTGTTAGTCTTTACTTTTACGCTCTACCAATCACCCATTTCTTTTAATTGGGAGGTATATGGTTTTTTACATAAACTTTTTTATAGAAAAATATAATCATTTTTTTATAAATTAAAATTTATTTATCCACTGCAGGTCATTCACTCAAGAATACATTCCGTTTTTTATCATGTCTTAAAATTGCTATATTTTAAACCATAAGAGATATGAAGACGATTAAATGGGCAAAAAGTTAACTATTTTGGGGAACATTATATTATATTCGAATAAAATATACAGGAAAACTAAGAATGCTGTTTTTGGTTTTTTTAATCACAGAATTTTTATTTAAAAAAATATAAAAAAATGGAAACGGAAAGTCTTTGTTTATATATAAAGTATAAATGAGTATTATGTTTATGTGGGTACTGAAGGCGAAGTTATTCAGTATTGCTATTAACCATCAGTATTTTGATGTTACATATTATAGTATATTACTTATTATTATCTAATTTAATTGTTAAAAATTGATAAATATCACAATTTGTAAAAAATATTTTTATTATAAAAGGTGAAATAATAAATATTTAATTTAAATATATTTTTAAAATAATCTTTAATATAAGACAGTCGTTAAAATAGAGCAATATGACAAAATCTGATCTCTCGCATTTTTAAATTAAAAATTGGCACTTTAACAAAACAAATACAAAAGTTAAAGAAAATTTGATGCTTTACAACTTTGCACAAGAAAATTTTGCACTAAAAAGCATTGCTTGTCCTCAAAATCCAGAAAAACTAGAGAAAACCTACATGCACATTTTTTACGCGCCCTCTAGTGGCGCAACTATTGGGAATTATGGAAAAAGTTTGAAACAAAAGTTATAGGGAATTTTGTGCTCTGAAACTTTGTACTACAACATTTTGCACTAAAGTGTATTGTTTGTCCTTAAAATTTAAAAAAAGTAAAAAATTCTTACATGTGTATTTAATCAATGTCTGTCTTGAGGACCTTTTACTGTAGCAATTTAAACCAAAAACTAATGGTCGCAGTCGAGGCACACATCCACCATTCATACCAAATTTCAGCTTGATTGGTCAAAGGGTTCGGCAGTTATCGTGGTGGAAGATTACACACAGACAGATCATGCGCTGGAAATGGTTTCAATCTTCTTGGGGGACCTCAAAATGGATATTTCCATCGACATCTAGATTTTTTTTTTGCTCGTTCACCTTACTTTCCCTTTGATGGGTCCGGGAAA
Organism: Neocrepidodera transversa; assembly: GCA_963243735.1. Lineage (NCBI taxonomy): Eukaryota > Metazoa > Arthropoda > Insecta > Coleoptera > Chrysomelidae > Neocrepidodera > Neocrepidodera transversa. Next base: position 14,552,279 of record OY725348.1, read on the forward strand.
GTAATATGAAAAAACCGTATTTCTGAGTGATCATGGTGTGGAAATTTCACAATGCGAGATGAATTCTATCAGCAGTACGACGCTGAGATGTTGTAAAACGGCAATTCAATTCAATAGGGTATTACGCCCTTTTTTGAAAAGTGCCTTAAATGAATTATAAAATGATAATGAACCACTATAATTTTTATAAAAAAAAATTGAAACCGAATAGTACTATAAAAACGACGAATTTATCATTTTTACCATTCTTTCATTAGAATATAATTAATCCCTTGGTAATGTTAATTTCTTCATTATAATGAAGTGAAAGACATTTTTGATCAACAGTTCGGGTGCACCGATTGTATCTACCTAAATTTTAAGTTACGGTGAAACAGTTTCAAATATTGTTAGAATGATGTCTGTATCTGTGTGTGTGATAACGATCTAATACTGAAATTATATTAACATATTTACAGTTGTAAGGAGACTAGATACAATTTTCACAAAAATTGTGTTTATTATTATATTTATTTAATATTTTCAATTTTTTTTACAACTGTGTGCTAAATCGTTTTTTAAATAATCAATTGTCTTGGAAAAATCTGATATACAACAATCATTTTCTAGATTTTTTTTTAGCATGTGTGAGTTCTCTTGTTTTTTCTCCACTGTTAGTATTTATTATTTTGATCAGTTTGCCTTGATCTCTCATATTTTGCATTGAAATTTACAATGTTTTATCCTCGGGATGTTTGTGCTTCTTGGTGGAATATTTCTGTTTTCGCTTCTTATTTCTTTTACGCTTTCTATATATTTTCTGGATTGTTTTTTACAACGGCAACCTATTTTTTTTAAGTTTCCATAAATTACTTCAGCTCATTTCAGGATAATCCATATCGTCTCGAGCCGAGGCTAGATCTTGATTGTTGGAAATTTTTTTCTAAACAAGAAAACATCACTATCCGTCGAAGTAATGTCTTTAATAATTATGTGTAATTTCTTTAATAATTATGTAAATAGTCCATTTTTTAACTGCTTTTAAAGTCTATTCCACAGTATTTGGTTCTATTTCTACCTAGTATCAGTAAAGAGTATAAAATACCCACAATTTGTGTCTGTAACCTGAAAATAGTGGGCAGGTATGTATTTAGTTTTTATCTTTGATTATTAGGTAGGTAGATTTCAGATGACCATTTCATCTTTGATCCGCAATTTATGGGTCGTTAAAAACATACTTATAACCAAAAACAGGAGTACGGATCTGTTATTGGGTATTTTATAATAAGGAATTTACAACCCATTTAGGTAAGTATAGAAAGTCAAACGAAACATTGTGGAATAGACTTTACTAAATTGTTATCCAAATGCACAACTTGAGCCTCTCTGTAGGAAATTAATAAACATAATAGCATTTTCTGTGAAAGGTAAAATACCTAATCGGATTACGGTTAAAAATCCTTTGAGTTATAATATAATAAAACAATGTCTGCAAAACTCCATTTTGCAATTATTATTCAATCTATAATCTTCAAACCTCTTCATATGGTTTTGGACCGAAACTTTTATTAGCTTAGATAAATTAAAAGAATTTTAAGAAATATTCAGATGTAATAAATTTTGAAAAAGACCGTTATTACTAAACTATAATAAAATAAATTTTGGACCTTCAACGCCTGTTTTATATTATATTATGTTCAGATTAAAGACAAAAATAATGATACCTTTGCAAACACAAAATTAATAAAAAATCATTTAAGTGTTAAGTGTTTTTTTAAATATATGCTTAATAATAGAATAAGTTATACCTTGTTAATTCTTTATATGCATATCAAATATTTAATGATAGGAAATAATGATGTAATTTTTTTATTTCTCTATATATTTTTAATTTTATAGTCAATTGTACGTCACACTTCAATAATCTAGAGGGATTTTATTTTCAAATTCCATAATTGCACATAATTTGAAAGCAATAATTCCATGACTCAGAATAGGTACAATAACTGTCTCAATTTTAAATTGCCTTTAAATGACAAAAATAAGCCCTTAATGCACCCTTTTCCAGGTATACGGAATACAAAGATCGGTTGGTTCCCCAGTTCAGTTATGAATTACACTTTGTCCTAGTAAATGGTGTGTATCTGTATTATAGATTGTGATTATTTTAAAATTTTAAGGTAAATTTTGAACAATTTTTGTGTTAAATGTTCTCCAATTTATTTATAGCGAATAAAAAAGATTATTTAGCATATAGTTTAGTAGTATTAAATCACAAAATAGGAAAGATTGATGATTTTATTTTAAATAAATACAGGACGTTGTTTTGCCAACAAATTAAGTTGAAATTACAAATTATTTAAATATTTTTTATTTTCATATTCTTGCTTTTGATATAGACCCATGAAGTATAAATAAAGCAGAAGTTGATGAAATAATATTTTACAATAGTAGGTGCCTTATAAACAAGTTGACAAAATTTTAGAATGAAATGCAAAGAGTCGAGCTTGTATAATTTTCGAGATTTATTTGTAAGCACAAAAAATCACGCACAACCTGATGACGTTGATTGCCCGTGTGTGTGAAGTTAGCCCCCCATTTTTTGAATTTTAATATTTTGAAAGTTGTTTGTACCAAATTGTTCCAGAAAAGTATTCCTTGAACTTAAATACAAAGGCTGGAAAACTCAAAAAACCATTTTTTGAGCTAGCCCATTATTTTTATTTCGATTTTTTTCTATTGCTCCAGATTGTTCTAGTTGGTCTTCGCATTGATCCAAATTTTCATGTCCAAAAAAAATTATTTCACTCTCAAAATCCATTAAAACCATTTATAGCTAGCCACCCTTGTTTTCGAATTTTTTTTATTGTACTAGATTGTTGTAGTTGTTTTTAGCATTGTTCAAAATTTTCATGTCTTAAAAAAATTATTTCAAGCCCAAAATCAATTAAAACCCTTTTGAGCTAGCCCCCCCCCCATTATTTTTTTTCGAATTTTTTTTGTTGTACCATATTGTTCTAGATGGTCTTTGCATTATTCCAAATTGTTCTAGTTGTTCCTAAAGAACATTTTTAAGACATGAGAATTTGGAACAATGCTAAGAACAACTAGAACAATGGTACAGCAAAAACAAATCAAAAAAAAATAAAGGGGGCTAGCTCTAAGCGGTTTTAATTGATTTTGGCCTTGAAATATTTTTTTAAGACAAAATTTAAGACAAAAAAAATTGGAACAATGTTAAGAACAACTATAACAATTTCGAATAAAAAATAATGGGGGGCTGGCTATAAATGGTTTTAATTGATTTTGAGCATGAAAAAAAAATCGAAATAAAAATAATGGTGGGCTAGCTCTAAAAATGGTTTTTTTAGTTTTTTGGCATTTGTATTTAAGTTTGGAATAATTTTCTGGAACAATTTGGTACAAACCTAGAACAATTTGGAACAACTTTCAAAATATGAACATTCGAAAAATGGGGGCTAACTTCACACGCACACTGATTGTCCAGACTTTTGACTGGCTAGTTTTGTGATGGTGTTCAGTTCGGTGAAAGACATTGTTTCCGTGGCCTACATATAACCAATATTATATATTAGCTATACTAAAAAATCTGATGTGGCCAGCACATGACCCCTCGCCATTTTTGATTCAATAATTTACAGGTTGACACAAAAAAATATAAAAAAAAATTATTTTTTTTGTAAATCTGGCAACAATGGCAAAAGTTTCGAAAATTTTAATGAGATGAAAATAAACTATAGGGTATACGAAATATATGTGTAAAACTTTATTGCCGTTTTGTATAATAATGGCATCATCACCCATGGCAACTGCCACTTCCGGTTGTGCGATTGGCACCAAAATCTAATCAGATCTAATCTAGGGTATCAGAATCCTGTATGCAAAATTTCAAATTTTTTTATTCAGTAGTTTTTGAGTTATCGTTACTACAACATCCATCCAAACACACACACACTAACACACACACACACACACACACACACACACACACACACACACACACACAGACATCATCGCGAAAATATTAAAATCGTATTCTAGGGACCCCAAAACGTATTTATCCATTGAAAACTCACTACCCAATTTTTAGCATGATTCCTATACCTCTCTTATCTGAAGGGCGAGAGGTAAAAAGTTGAAAAAAAAAGAATTTTGTTTTTTGTTATAAATATAAAATAGTTATATTTTTTATTTTATTTTTTTCAGATGTCTTGCACTGTACCAACCGCCCCAGCGCCCCCATCCCTTAAAGACCTTCCAAAAGTAGCTGGTGACCTCAAAAGCGAATTGGAACATTTCAAAGCTAGCAATTTGAAGAATGCAGACACACAAGAAAAAGTCATCCTGCCTTCCGCCGAGGGTGAGTCTATTTTTGATTGAATTATTCACTGACGAGTCCACATCTCGCGTGTTCCGCTTATACACACGTGACAAATGCCGTTAAAATAAAATCAAATAATCTGCAGAAATATCTAAGAATAGTTGGTATGACTGAGGAGACGAAATTCTTAAATGTTGTTTGCTTGTATTAAGTCTGTCTGTGAAAATTAAACAATACATCCAAGAATCGAGAGTGATTTTCAAAACTGGTGAAAATTAAATAAATGTCGGATTTTTTTAATTAGTTTATAATCACACAAGATGTCAAAATATCAAGTTTCAATAATATTTGGCCCACCAATATTTCAAGATTCTCTTTTTTCGGTATTCATTTTAATTCAGTATCCAATACAGGGTGAAATCCATTTCGGCACATCGGTCAGTTATACCCGAATTTAATCCTTTGGCGCTTCTAAACGTGTAGCCTTTCTTGTCATGAAAGATGTATTAAGGTCTCCAGGATAATGAAATAGGAATATTTAGTAATGAGGAGTCTAATAAGCCAGGCTAAAAATCTCTCGGTTACTTATCCAGAATTTACAATTCTATCTGTATGTGTTCTTAAAATCACATTTAATGACAAATATGTATTCAAGTCTCAGCTTGCATAACTACGTCACTCCAATTCCTAGAAATATCCAACATTTTTTAGTGATGCTCTATCTTCATTTAGTACTATTTGTCGATCTCATGCAAGAAGAAATATATTATCTTAAAAATATATTCTATTTTAGTAAAGGAGTCAAGTAGACACAAAATCGCACCACTAAATTTGAACCAATGAGATTCGTTCAAATTCTCACCAAGCTCTACGTCAGTCTAGAATTCATGCCTTGGGTAATTAAAATAACCCAGAAACCAGAGTTGACGTTTCCGGCCATTTTACCAGAAATTCGGGTATTTTGAGCAGTGTACCAGGAAAAATAGTCAAACGGATGAATCCGGGTATTTTGACCTTTAGGCTTCTTTGGAATTCAGTGCGCCATCTCTGTCTAGAAATGAAATTTTCAAAGTTGTCGATGCGTTTTTGATTGGACTGCTTGAACTGCAGTTCCATAAAGTAATAATAAAACAGTGTTGCCAGATAATAATTTCATAAGTATAAAACAGTGTTGCCAACTGTGTTTGTCCTTCAATAATATGTCGTTAACACGTCGGCTGCCGTAGTAAATTTTTCCAAACATTTATAGATTTTTCATCATATTTGTTTACAAACAAACAAAAAACGAACAAAACTATATTAATAGGATGATTCATGTTTTTGAATTAGAGTTTTGTACTCGAACGGGGTTTTATTTTGTTTAAAAAATAAATTTTGTCTGTTTATTTTTGTTTATATGTAAACCATTTTTTAATTGGCAACGAGTATAACAAAGATTTTTTTACTTTATTACAGTTTGTATAGCACTCTATATTATTATAATATTAACAATGCTGACAATTAAAACATTCCGTGGGTTAATGGAATTTTCTACTGAAATATAACACCTACTCGATTAAAATATGTCACACCTGCACTTTTTTACCTTGTAATTGATTAAATATTTTTAGTAATATATTTCACATAATTATTTTAAGAGTATCATCACATTACATTATTGATTTCATTTTATTAAATGTAAATATTTATATTTTTTAAAACTATATTCAATCAAATAGGTAAATTTTCAGTAAGAAAAATATCGATTTAAAGCTTTTGATGAAAATTTGTGCTTTAAGAGAAATTAAAATTACTTTTTATATAGTTTATAGCCTACTAATCCCCTACCTGAATTGCACTAAAATATTTCTGGTTAAATATATTGTATTTAATCCCTGACTGGAATTGCACTACTTCCATATTTTTAATTGTTGGGGAATTTTAAACAATTAAAGAGATAAGCTCAACCATCCTTTTGCTTAATCCAATCTGCTTGTATATACATATATAAAAGTGAATTCTGTAAATTTAAACCAAAAAAGGAGCTGTCAGAAAAGAAGTCTTGTAGAAGCAAAAATTTATTGAAAATAAAATAGAGGACTATAGGTTGGGTAGAATAAGGAGAAAAATGTTTTTTAAGTGTATATCACATAAATTTAATGAATGAATTAAGTAATGGTATTTATTTTTTGATGTTACTAAATATCTAGCTTAAATAAAATATTTTTATTTAGATAATAAAATTCCATAATTTGGAAGAATATAAACTTATGCAGTTCAGGTGAGGGATTAAGTGCCGAGAATCGAAAGTCGTGCAATTCGGGTAAGGGATTATAGATACCTGTGAAATAAAACATCAACCCGGGTGCGATACTAAAAAGATTCGTGCAGGACATACTCGAATTTGGCAATGTCTACCTGTGCTTTAATCACTTTAAATTTATCAATTTGATTTTGTTTAAAATGAAAAAATGCTGCAAACAATATTTACCAAACTTCAGAAAAACAGTAGTTAGTTTTAAATTATTATTAAAAAATCACTTATTTATGCATACGATAATACAGAAATATATTATTTTATTAAATACGTTTATTGTTTTTCACAAAAATATAAAAATTATTATTCATCAGACAGGACAAGTTATTGTATAAAGAAACATGTCTCAAAATGGATTTTCATCAAGTAAAACTCCACACAGTTAAATACAAAAAACTAACCTAAATTATCAAACTTGTCGAATTACAATAAAATTTTAATATGCCTATATAGATAGAACACAAATATGTACAACAGACTAAAACTACTTTAATACCATTTTTTTGACATGTTTTATGTATTAAAAAAAATCTGAATTTAATTCTTACACTAAATTATTTACTATATTTACACTAGACAAAAAAAATAAATTCTGAATATCATTCTTACATTACTAAATTATATTTATACTAGACAAAAACCTACTACATGTTTAAATACTTTCTATTTTATAAACAAAGCACTATATGCATATTTAAATATTTACAATTTTGTCAATATTTTGTATATTTATTTCCTGTATTATAAAATTAGGGGTTTTCCTTCTTATCTAATTTGCAACTGATAATAACAAGAAGATGTCATTAGTCTTAATCCGTAGCGTTCAGCCGAAATCGAGCAAGGGGTTAAAGGCGCAGGTAGTTTCCCGCCGAAATCGAGACCTACCTAGACCAATGATATGAAAAGGGATTTCGGGGTTCATCATTGCCTGGAAAATCGAGAAAAGTAAAATTTTTCTAAATATCATCAAAAGCCATTGAATTGTTTTACACAATCTGAAAAATGAATTAAATTGAATTTATTTCATTATAATTTCTCATTTTATATTAATTAATTAGTAAATAATTATTTTTTAATGTCTAACAATAAATAAAATATTTATACCTTCTTACTCGAAACACTTTACCTACCATGAGCCCTATTTTCACATACAATCACACTTGTTTTGTATACGAAACCGGTGAACATACTTTGCCCGACAAAAAGCACGAGTATATTGTAGCTCATTTTATCGGTAAAATAATTGTCAAATATAAGTAATAAATGCAAGATTAAGCTTTATTATTACTTGCAATAAAATTGTGTACTTGGTGTGAAATGCCCATATTCCCGTAGAATAAAAATATTTAATCCATTAAAGGGAGGGTTAATCTCAAAAACTTAAATAAGGAAGTTATTTTAGGTTAAATTTTTACCCGACCAAGTGAGGGTACCACCCGAATTGCATCCCCCCGCTAAAAAAGGTATTACTAAAACTATTTCAGGTAAACTCCGTAGCAACGTTGCCACATTGGGCTAAAATTCTTAGACTATTTAAGAACTTTATGGTATATCTTACCCTAGCACAATGAATTACAAAATTTCTGAATGTTCTGCCCAAACATGTGGTGGAAACGTTGAGTTATCATCTATATAATTTTCGATAAGGTAGTCGTACAATTGAGTTATCTTACCGTTTTCTGGCTGAATCTCAGCCAAGCTAAAAACATTCTCCAACATCTTTAGGGTCAGGGAATGATAGACCAAACGTGTACGTAAAAAATTTCGAAATTTCGTTACATTGATCTGAATTATTTTGATGTTTCTAAACCAGGATTGTCCCAAATGAATGGACTCCGCACTTCTTAAATGTATATCCGGACCCGGTCAGAATGAACGAAATTTTGGTATTTTGTATATCCTGAGATGGTGAATAAAAGACCTAAATAAGGCCAATTTTGACCTCTTCAAGTTTAAAGGATATTGCAATATTTTTGTATTCGGGTTCGGTGAACTTAAACACTCAGTATAACAATATTAATTTATCTTAGCGCGCGAACGTCTTGAATTGCGATTGTCCGTCTCTTCCACTTCCAAGTATACATACTTCTTACGGCCGATCGCGAGACATCGCGTTATTTCTAGATGAATGACGTCACGATTTCCCGAATATTCTCTGTATCTTTAGTGCGCGGTGTTTCCACAGGGCCGGTCTCGTTACAATATTATCACACATAGAAAGAGGATATAAAACAACAAGTAAATAAAGTGGTTACATGAAATATTGACTGAGAAGAACCTGGATTTCTTATAATCAGGATCAATTATCGATTATGAAGTATCAATTGTGGATAGAGCTTTTGTGGATAATATTAACGAAAATTATGCACAACAATAACGAACTAATATCTGGTTACTACTGTACCTGTAAATCAGATGTTAAAACCATAGGATGTTGTGCTCACGTAGAAATTGTATTAGGGTGTCTTGGTTATGCTAGGCACCAAAAAAGAATTAAATATCCGAGTCGAGTGATGTTAAACTACATTCTAGTCGCAGATCAAAGAAATAAGATGGCCAAGATCTAATTATTGATGTACGAGACCAATGAACTATATTATTATCCCCACCAAAACTGCCACCATGTTAAAATCCATTGTGCCTAGGACTTGGTTGGTATGTTGGTTCCAAAACTAGTACTGAATAGATGCCACATATTATTTATAAAACAAAAATCATTTTCTAGTATATCCAGATTTCATTTACTTTTAGTTTTTTATTTAAATATTTTTAAACTTATTGTTGTGTTAAGTCAATTATATTTAGTAATAAAAATGTTAAACGACTTTGAAATTACAGACTGTTAACGTTATGATATTTCTAATTTTGATTTGGTCCTGGATTACATTACATAAAGTAAACCTAAAGATACATGAAAAATAAGTATGAAAAAATATTTGGTTTGTCATTTATTTTTGTACCAAATCAAAAATATATTAAAAATGCGTATCATCTTATTTAGAACTTTTGTTATTAAAATATTTCATGTAACCAGTTTATTTACTTGTTGTTTTATCTTCCTTTTTTATGTGTAACAATATCCTTTATACTTTAAGTAGTCAAAATTGACCTTATTTATGTTTTTCGATAGTTTTGCTCAAAAGAACACAATCTCAAGATACCAAAATTTTGCACTTAAAAAGTCGTGCCCTTTACAGCCACGGTTAGATAAAGGAAAAGTTTCTGAAATAGCTTTGTGAATTGCAATTTCAAAATCTATAGTTATTGTTTTAGGGGTTTTACATGTTTCTTTTTAATACTGGAAAACAAGACAATGGTAATTCTGCAACGATTTCGTTAAATATTAACGGACGTAAAAAAAATAACGTACGTTAATATGTGAAAGTTCTTCCATAGTGTTTTGACTAACATTTTAACGTACGTTGTCAATACTAGTTCAAATATTCTGTTATTTCGTATTGTGTAACATTTTATCATGTTAAAAAAATATCAGAAAAATTTCGTTAAACTAATAATTTTAAGCGTACAAGTACCCTCTAAAAATTAATATTAATCCAATTTCTTTTCAATGTGATAAAAATCTTGAATTGTAGAAACTTGAGGGATAGAAGTAATCACATTGAATTTCCACATGTTTTATTTTTCAAATTGCTTGACAAACTAACGTGTCAATACTTAATTGATTATTTGAATCCACATTTCAACCAAGTTATAAGAATTTCAGATATAAGAATATTAACAGTGCTAAACTGTTTTGGTCAAGTAATTTACCAAACAGGGATTGGACATGGATATTGCTTTGCTCTAAGCCAGCCATAGGTAGATGTATAAATGAAGTATATGTACAATAATAAATGAACATCTGGCAAATCAATGGGTTAAATTTCCATTGGTACGGGCGGAAAAACGTGCTGTAATACAAGTATTAAAGAATTGTTTGTTAATTTTGCCAATTTCTTATTTTTGAATATCTCTTGGGGCCACTTCGACCCCAACATTATTCGATTACCTTCCAAATTCCTTATAAGTTGTTCTTTTTGTCTTTTGATCATACAAGCACCACGTATTTTTTTTTAAATTTTCCATTTTACGGTATCTTTGCCTTTTTACTTATTAAGAATTAAAAAAAAACAATCAAATATCCTTTTATAATACCAAATGTATAATCATAACCCTATTTAATGTTCTGCTTAAAAAAATCAATTTGAGCTACTTTTTAACACCTCCACTAAAATGACGAATTTTAACGGTGCGTTAATATATAAAAATACGGAATTGCTACTTAGGTTATAATGAGAAAATTTAACGTACTTTAATATTTTAACGTAATATTTACAGAATTGCCACTAATATAAGGAAAGTTTGTTAGGAAGTAAACTAGTGGGATATAGTTATTATTTCTTAAACAATTGAAGAAAATATTTTGGACAATACTGAAACGTACCATCTTGGTATAAATTTGAACAAACAAGATGACAAGAAATTACTGTTAGATTGACTGGAAAATATAATGATATCGTTTTTCAATAAGTACTTTTCATTTTTATTTGTGACGATGGGGACAGCATCAATTAAATTATGAAATTCTGTGATATTTTTTGGAACCTGTATTAAACCATTAGACAATCTTGCACTATGAATGTGATAGCGCTGTCGGTTATTATCACAAACTATATTAGTTTTGTTGCTAAAATTAAATTGATCAATGTGATATAATTCGGATGGTCGTAGGATGCAACTCGGATGGTAAAAAATCTACTTGCTTCACCCGGGATGCAATTCGGACGCTTTGGTTATTTATACTGTATTAATTTTCGAGTTGTTGAGTAAATGCGCTACAAAAACCCAATAATCCACTTTCGGAACTTTTACAATTGCTTATATTGCTTGTTTTGTCCTCAATGCAGATGTAGCGCAGGAGCGCTCTCACAATGCCCTTATGGATGGGGTGGAAAACTTTCAAACCTCCACACTTAAACGAACCGACACCAAAGAGAAGATAGTGTTACCTAATGCACAAGGTAATTTGGTAAACAGGTATTATAAGAGGAAAAAAATAAAACCAGCTTTGCACTGACAAAAACTAAAAGGCTTCTAATCTCTAACGCTGAGATTTTTGTTACTAGAAATTTAACTTAAGATTATTAGAAAATCGTGAGGGATAAGGCGACATTATATGGCTTAATACTCATTTTGTGAACTGAAAAAATTAGCATTATAAATCGAACAATAGGTAAAATGGAATTGTATTAATCCAAATTTAAATATATACTCTGAAATATAATAGATTATAAATATTCTTGAATGAATATATGTAATCTTAATTAAGTATATATATTACAGTGTATCTATACTTAACCACAGGGAAAACCTTTTGGTTGTTAATTTTAAGGTAAAAACTTATTCTTTATAAAATGTAATACATGATTTAAAACCTAAAATAAAACCATCGGATATCAATTTTTTAGTCATATACAAAAAATGTGATTTGTGAATGTGAAATATACAATATTTTTGATTTTTTTGTCGAAAATTTTCTCTACAATAATATAATTTTATTTTAATTTAATAAACCCAATCTAGAAAATAAGTGTAACTAATAAAACACGTTTAGTACTATTATACAGGATGTCTCATATGGAAAAAACAGATTATTTTGAGCTTTAACTATCGATATAAATACATACACCAACCCGTATAGTTAAAAAAATAATTATATTTTGTTAATTTTTAAAACCCTATAATGAAATATACAAGGGCCCACCACATACGCGTCGCGTTGGTTTTATATGGAAAACGGTAAAAATGGTTACTGCAGGTACATACAGAGTGTATATGAGTACAATTTCAAATTATTTTGATTTATACAGTGTACCTCAATAAAAATACCTGTTGTATTTTTTAAATGGAACGCCCTGAATTTTATACATTTTTAGGTTCGTCCTGAGAAGCTGATTTCATAAACCTATTACACCAATAATGTAAACAAAATAGTTTTGAAATTATAGACAATTGAAAATCGCATTTTCCAACTTTAAGCGGTAAGGCTCCGGCCAAACGACATAAAATCGAATAATACGGCTTAAAAGTCCCTATCTTAACTTTTTAATTTCTACTTGGTGGCATAGGAACAAAATGTATACAGGGTGATCAGAGTTTGCGTACTTTTGATAACGTTATATACATTTTTCTGCAGTGTTGTCCGATTATATGTCGTTTGGCCGGAGCAAGTTGAAAAAATGAGATTTTCAATTGTTTCAAAACTTTACTGTAACAGGTTTTTGAAATCAGCTTCTCAGGACAAGGGTGTAGATATGGGAGATAAAGGGGATAATTACCCCTCTCCCAGGATGACAAAAAAATAGCATGGAAAGAAGAAATAAAATATGAAATGTAGAAAATGATGCAATAGAAAATATAAGTAACAAGCAGCGAAGCGCCACACCGTGGCGTTTACGTAGATTCAAGTTTCTGAACCGAAAGTGACATTGCACCGGATGTATGTCATCAAGCGATTATATTTTTAATAAGATTTCTAAAAATATAACTTTTTGCTGTAGAACATGACCCCTGAAGGCCAAAGGTCGAATTTTTTCCATTGTAGAGGTTTAAGACTAAACTGAATCTAATGCCGTTATCAGCTTAGCTCTAGCTCTTACCATTTGTCCGCTGAAGCTCGCTACACCCCAACAGATGGACGGACAAAGCCAGAATATAAGACTTCGACGTTGGTTTAGAAGTCTAATACTAAAAATCATCATCAGACATGAATGGGAATAGAGTATTACTAGTATATACTAGCGTTAAAGTTTGTTTTGGCTAGAACCCTTTTTTGTATTTTGTTGTATATTATTAGATTAGTATTTATGATATTTAAATTAGAACAAACATACAATCATATTTGTCTAAAAGTTTGTTTGCCCCCCCTTCCTCCCGAGGAAAAAAATTATATACGCCTTTGTCTCAGAAAAAACATAAAATTGAAAAAATACATAGTGTTCCATTTAAAATAATATAACTGTGGTGCAGATTTTGTATTGATGCATCCTGTATAAATCAAAATAATTTTAAATTGTACTCATATGTTCCTGCAGTAAACTTTTTTATCCAATCTGGCCTACCCTGTATATTTCATTACAGGGTTTTACTTAAATAAAGATTTTTTAATATTTTTTTAACCGTTAGGGTTAGGGTATTTATATCGATATTTGAAGCTCAAAAGTAATCTGTTCTTTCCATATAAATGATTATATTGTATACAGTGTGTCCACTTAAGTTAGCAGCATATGAGAAACTTTGTTATTATTAATTTAACGAAGAAAAGTTATTCTTCATAAAAAGTCTAAAACTGAAAATACAACCATCAAATAATAAATTTTTTGAGCTGTATACGAGGTGCGTCAAAAAATATAAATTTTGCTCAAAGTAAAGTACGCTAAAATATAGAAAAATGTAAATTGGAAAACTTGTTTAGGAACAATATTTACTTCCAAATCTAAAATCACGCCTCTTATCTCAAAACAATATTTTTTCTAATTTTTTGTCTTGTAGCAAAGTGAGAAGAACTGATACATATAAAAGTAGTTTCCACAAATTATTTTAAACCTATTTATTGGTTTTTACTTAAAATAATAGAATAACCCTAGTTTAATATGCCATATTATAGAGTTAAATACTAATTTTGTATAAAGAAAACATGTAGTTGTGTATCTTTTTAAAGTATATGTAAAAAGGAGCATATTAAAATAGATTAAATTTAATATTTTTACTAAAAACCAATGAATAGGCTTAAAATAATTTGTGCCTTAGTTCACTTCCTACTTTACTACAAGAAAAAAAATACAAGAAATATTGTTTTGAGGTAGGAGGCATTTTTCTATATTTTTTAAAATTGAGCAAAATTTATATTTTTTGACGCACCTCGTATACGGCTCAAAAATGTATTCTCCGATTTTTAGACCTTGTAGAACTTTTTATAAAGAATAACTTTTTTCGTAAACCTAAGAATAAAAAGTTTCCCATGTGCTGCGAACTTAAATATAGTAGTTACACTTATTTTCTAGATTTTTTTGTTGTGGTCTCAGCTCAGAAATACAAATAAATTAAACTTAATATCATTTAAGTTACCAAAAGAGTATTTTAACATTTTATAGAGGCTAAACCAGTCATAGCAGAAAATTTAAATTTGACCATTTTTAAACTTTTAGTAATGCAAACAACATAACCAATTTCTTAACATTATTCTTTAAATCCAGTTTTAATAATAGTTTTTGATATGGTCGAAAATACTGTACTATTGCACAAAATTCACATTTTTTGACACACCTCGTATACAGCTGAATAAATTGATATCTGATGATTATATGCAGATATTTAAATGAAGAATAACTGTTTTTCTTAAAATTACTAATATAAAAGTTTTCAAACTAAAATTTATACTAAGTTATAAAATTCAAAATCAAATACCACAAAATATATTAAAAAACCAAGTAGTTAAGAAGACATGAGTGCGAAACGGCAACTAGTTTCGGCAGAACTGCCATCATCAGGTCTATAATACATAGTGTCAGGAGAAAATTTAATAAACAAATAGGCAAACTTACAAAAAAATTAAAAATTAAGAGCAGTTGCTTAGTAGATGGTTGGTGGCAATAAAATACTTGCTCTTAATTTTTTGGTAAGTTTTAGCCTATTTGTTTATTAAATGTTCTCCTGACACTATGTGTTATAGCCCTGATGATGGCAGTTTTGCCGAAACCAGTTGCCGTTCTTATGTCTTCTTACTTGGTTTTTTAATATATTGTGTGGTATTTGATTTTGAATTTTATTACCTCATCATTCAACCACATTTGAGATAATGGATAACCTGTTGGAATTAAGTATGATAAATACCACAACAAAACTACAATATTAATGCTTATTAAAACAAATTTTTTGGTGTTTATATTATTAACCTTATCTACCAGGAGCAAGTTTGGATTTTCCATTGTTTATTGGGTTTCCTATTATTTAAGTAAGACATATTAACTGTTTTTTGTGGACTAAAAATAAAAAACAACATTGTTAAATCAACGATAACGTAATAAACAGTAACATAAAAATGATAAAGATTTAAATAAAGGTAATATATGTAACTAGAAGTGCTTTTAGCTTTCCAACTTTGTAGGTAATCAAATAGAAGTACAAAGTTGTTTTTCTTAATAAGGATGAGGATAGACTATTAAATCTTTATTAATTCAGGTAAGGTGGAAGACTTTTGTTATCTTCACATTTACGTCTCACAAATGTGCGATTTCGTCTTTAAAATCTATAAAATTACTTAAAAACCCGTCTGCCTTCCTTCCACTTTAAGCTTTGATTTTTATAATGAGCAAATCTTTCTCTATTTAACTTCTTTTTTTACATGTTTTTCTCAATTACTTTTTCCATGCCTACCTTTTTTCCATATTTCACTTATTCATATATTTTTTTATAACTGTTGGTTTATTTTCTGTTGTCTCCCGGCCACTTTAGTTGTCTCTGTTGTAATGTTATTTGGTCCTACATTTTGCTATTCCTATATATACTCCAATTTTTCTTTCAATCTAATCCCCGTGCTTATTGGTTTAGTTCTCTTTCTTTTTGTTCATGTTTCCAGGTGAATTTTATTGCATTTCTTAATGTTAAATAATCCTCCTGTTTTCGCAATTCTTTTATTTATTTCATCTTCCAGATACCCTTAAAATGTCATATAAGTAGTTTTATTTTATGTTCCTTTTATCTTTGATTTCGTTTTGACATATTTTTATGTTTTCCCAATTCTTCATAAATTCATGTTTTATTGTAGTTAATTTTTATTTATTAAATTTGTACACTCAGTACAGTACTTTACATTTACCCAACCAATTTACTTTTTGGCAGAAGTCAAAACTTGTATAGCGGGGAAAATACAGAAAAAAATTTTGCCTCCTTAATAAACAGAATTCCATTGAAGGTGACACTTTTATTTTGATAGTTTTGTGACTTCTATTTAAAATTTACGACAGATTTAATGACAAAAATAATAACAAATTCCAAACTTTAAAGCCTTTTAATTACCTAATAAACTATGGAAAATTTAATATTTTATGTTAGTTGTAGTAAAATAAACCTTATTTAATATTTTACAGACGTGGCAGCAGAAAAAACAGAAAAGGCTTTGATTGAGGGTATAGAACGTTTCGACACCAGCAAGCTGAAGCACACTTTGACGCAGGAAAAGAATCCCCTTCCTGATCAAGAAGGTATGTTGACTATTTGGAAATTCTACGTTTTATTTTTGCGATGCTTATGTATGATTTTACCATTTATTTAAACTGATACTAGAAATTTATTATCTATCAATATAACACGATACCATTTTAGTTGATAATATTTAACGAAA
Source organism: Neocrepidodera transversa (assembly GCA_963243735.1). NCBI lineage: Eukaryota > Metazoa > Arthropoda > Insecta > Coleoptera > Chrysomelidae > Neocrepidodera > Neocrepidodera transversa. The sequence continues at coordinate 14,569,298 of OY725348.1, forward strand.
ATAGTTATTTATGCAACAAGTGTGTAAAGTGATACTTTTTTCACGAATCTGAATTTTCACATGAGTGAAAAAAGGCGCTTTACACAATAGTTGCATACAATATTTTTTCTACTACCAAAAAATATGTCCGCGTATATGTAAAGTTAGTAATTTACACACGGTAGTAGAAAAAATATATAAGGTTATTGACAATAAGAATAACTAGATTTGCAAGTCGTCTTATCAAGAATCGGAAACGCTCTAAATTGCCATTTAGTATTCGTTAATTTCTCATTTAGATCAAAAATGCTTTTCCGAAGAATGGTATTTTAAAACCATTAAGTGATATTTTAATAAAGTAATGAAATTTTATTGCTACGTAGATAGACCCCTTTAGACCTTTTTGAACATATGTAGGTTCTTGGCAAGGATTGAGTAATGGTTAAAATATTTCAGCCAAAGTACATTATAGGTCCTATTTAAAAAAAACGCTGAGAACAAAAAACCAACAATTAACAAATGTAAATAATACAAATAAGTAAAGTTGTTCGGAGATATATTATCTTGTCCTTTTAATCTGGCATGAAGATATACATATATAATTTTCCAAAAACCCACCAATTTCGGGTACTTCCTTGAGTATCGTTGATCTGCGCGGGTTTCTGAAGAGTAAGCTTAATAATTCCCCTAAAGAAATCGGGTTTGTTTTTTTTTACCAAAAACTTTTTTCTGAATTTTGTTTACATTTTCCCAAATCAATACTAATTTTGGTCAAAATAAATGGAAAATATATGTATTATTTTAAATGGATCATCCTGTATATTTTGATTGTATTCAAAAGAGCGATTCATTTTCTTTTAAAAAATGTACAGTTTGATATATTTTGATTTCCAAAGATATTCGAGTGTTCAAGAAACACTGCATTTTTCCTCGAAAAATTGACATTAAATAACAATTTGGCAACAAAACATAACAAAAACAATGCAAATAGGAAAGAAATTATTAGTAATAAGAATTCAAAAATTACAATAAATGTTGTGCCTGCCCTCTACTTCAATGCATATGTTCAAGCGAAATTTTAAATTTTTAAACAATTTTTCTAACATATCAGGCGGAATGTTTTCGATAATGTTCCTAATGTTATTTTTTAGTTCTTGTAAGTTGTTAGGGTTAGGATTGTGGCATTTATGCTTTACATATCCCCGGAGAAAAAAATCTGTGACAGTTAACTCAAAATATCGCGGTGACCACCCAATCCGCCCAGCTCACCCTATTCATTTTTGATTTAAAAATAAATACATAACGAATCTCGTGCGCCATCTTCTTGAAAGTAATCGATATCTCTTATCCCATTTTGAATTGAAAAAAACTGTTCCAACATATCTTATGTAATTGGTACCTGTTACAGTTAGTTCCGAAAAGAAACAAGGTCCATAGGTTTTTCTCTGGGACAGCGCAAACCAAACATTAACTTTTGGACTATCTCTTTCAAATTCAATAAAAAAAACTGGGTTTTTCATAGCCCCATATTCTCCAAATATGTTTGTTACACATTCCACTAATGGGAAACGTTGCTTTAACAACATATGGTCGTTTTTCATAACCTGACGGGTACAATTTTTCTTATGTCTATTTTACCTAAAGTTAGTTTTTAAATTTTTATACATCAGTTTTGAAAATTTCTAAAATTCCAGCAATCTTACTTATTGAAATTTTTTGGTTTATAAAAAACTTTTGGGTAAACAAAAAACAATTTGTAAAACCCGATTTCTTTAGAGCAATTAATAAGCTGTGTATTTATATTTAAAATCGATGACTCTTACTTGGACACCCTGTACTTAGCAATATTTTGGGGGGATAACTATTCTATGGAGAATAATCGGTTATTGGAGGAGGGTGATAAACAGGGAGATTTGTAGAAACCCCTAGGGATTGATTACACACTTATAGAAGATGGAAATTCGATTATTTTAGAAGAACGCGTTTTGAAACAAAGTTAGGGTTCACACCTTTCCCGAATCTTTACATGGACTTGTAAGCCAACATCTTAAAAACCTTACAAAGAACTATATCTTGATTTCAAAAATTCTTTCGTCAATTATCTTCTCGTGTCTAAGGAGGAACCCTTTTATTTTTGGGGTCGGTGTATTCATTATTATTGGTACTCCCATTCTTGAAATATTAAATAAAAAGCAAAACTATTTTGTGCAGTTTCACCAAATCCCGGTTTGGAAAAAGATATCAAGTCATCTATGAAAATCATAAAAAAATGTCATTCTGATTACGTCTATTTAAAAGACCTATACGTCTACATAGCGTTATGTCCCTTCAAAAATTGTTATCGTCACTTTTATAAATTTTCTGCCACCTTAAAATATTTCAAAAGGGTTTTGAAAAAGAATTTTGAGGATGGTAAATATAACTAGTATAAAATTGATTTTTTTCTAAATTGAACCAAGTGTCGTCGGTATGGAAATAGTGTATTCACACTATAAAATAAATAATAAATTTTCTCCACGACCATTACTGAATGTATGAATTCTGAAATAATTTTTAATAATAGAATGTAAACATTCACACTCTAGAGTCTGAATATTTATTATATAATACTTGCCTCTTATGCATTTTCCATGTATTTTCATTCTTTATCAAGGTAAAGAATGGATTTTCTGTAATCGAAATAAACAATATGGATTGCCGTGGATTTCAAAAGTGTCACTGTCAGATATAAAATGGCGACGGTAATAATTATTTTCAAACAAGTTTTAATTTAAACAAAATAATGAGTGAAAAACAAGTGAAGTAGATATAGAATTTAATAATATCTGAAATTGCAAATTATGAAAAAACACCAATGCACCAGATTTTAATATCGGTAAGTGTACCACAGCACTATAAATATTAATACAATGTAATACAAATATGTCAACAAATAACTTGTGTTCAGATTTAATTTAATTTTGATTTATACTTTTTGATCGTGGAGAAAATATAGTCTGTTACTCGGTCAGAATGAAAAAATTCGACACTCGTGGTTCCTCACACTCGCTTTCGCTCGCGTTCGGAATTTTCCACTCTTGTCGAATTTTTCATTCTAACCTTGTTACAGAATCTACTATTATCGATTGCCTATCTTGACATTTAAAAACCAATAGGCAATATGTAATTTTATATAATATTTTAATTTATTATTAAGTGGCGAAGCGACTTTACAATGTTCATCCGTCTGCCTGTCTGTCGCAGCGATAACTCGATAACGGTTTCTAATTTTGGAACTCTGTTTTCAGTATAATCTGTAGCTTATCACTTTAGCTCGTCCACCTACTATTTTCAGCGACCTAAGTAAATCAACTACAACCGTCTGTCTGTCCGCAGCTTAGCTACTTTGGAAACTGTTAGCTTGCTGAGTTTATTTTTTCGGTTGTTATGGTTTTTTGTAAACAATATTAATCAGGTGTTCAATTTTACTACTGTATACACCTTAACAAATAACATGGCAGACAAAAAAATATATGACTCATACGTTTATCACAATAACATTTATGATAAATTACGATATTGTTTTGCAAATATTTCTTGATATATTTTTTTTATTTGATTGTAATTTATAGGTAGCAACAATGCTACTTAACTTTACTTTTATTAACCACTTTTTTCTATATATTTATTTGTATCGTATAGAGGTTAATAAATTTTAAGATGTTTTTATCAAGAAATAATAGTTTGCACTCTGGTAAATAATAACAACAATTCGTATAATTCTTGTACTTACACTACAGCAGTAACTTATCTGGTCTTAAATGATTACATTATATTTCCGTCGTTATTTAGGAAAACTACTGTGATTGTTTCATTCCTATCATAACATTTAAATACAAATCCAAATAACGGAATGCATCATTTCCATACTGCGCCTCAAACCGTAAGCTTTTGTTATTAAAATTATTCCAAGGAGTCTAATATTAAAATATTTATAAGTAGTGGTGTAGTTTATCAGGTCATTAACTTTGAGTAGTAATTATTTTTTATTATTTCTTAGTAAGTGAGTAATGGCATGAAACATGTTTTTTGTTTGTTTATGGAATATGTACGCGCACTTCAGTTAAAGAGTAGACTGCAACATTTCAATGTATGCATTTTTATGCTTTTTTAAAAGCTATTTAATAAACATTTATCAGACATGATTCATTAAACTAGTTACATTTTATGTTATGTTTCCGCAGGTTTAGAGAAAAACAAACAAATTTTTTTCCACTCTTTATACAGTGTATTAGTAATTTGTATTATCATGCTTCCTAGGTAGTCTTATCTAATTATTACTCTTTTCAATTCATGTCAATTTATTTCTATTTCACTATTTTAAATTTTATTGTTAATATTCAGTAATGGGAACAGGTTTCCACCTCGTTTAATTCCACTTTTCTTTTAAGCTTCTTCGAAGTTTTTCTATAAATATGGACTTCTCTCCTTACTTCTTTATAATATATTGTAATGAAATACTCTGTATGAGTCATTTTTATAATTTAATTATTAGTTATTTGTTAAAAGGTTTGAATAACATTTGTTAATTTTGAATTTTATAAACAGAATTTATCGTTAGAGGTTTAATTTAAAGCATTTATTGAAAATAATTGGTGTATAAAATATTTAAAATCAACAATTGTGGAGTATGAAAAGAAAATCTTATTTGTAATATCATATCATTATTATCATATGAATAATTATTATTTGTATATTAATTTAATAGAGAAAGGTAAAATTTGGATAGAATATCAAATTTTATTTTTGCTGTATAATTTAAAAGTAAATGGCAAGTTTGTCAAAAGTGATTAAAAAAAAATTTATTCGGAAATCAAGTAACAAAAAAATTTGGGAATTTAGAGACGGACAGTTGAAAAAAAAAAATAATAAACAAGTCAAATATTTTGGTATAAAAAAAATTTGGTTGTTGGTCAGAATATTAAGAAATGGTTTATGTAAGAGGTTGTAGAAAGATGGAAAATAAAAAGAAAATATTTATACACTGATTAAACTACAAATTTTTATTTAAAAAAAAAAAAAAACAATAAATAATAAAATAAGAGACGAAATTCAGGTTTATGAGCGAAATAGGAAAGCAACTAGAAGAAAAGGAACAATAGTAGAAGAACGTAAGGAGGAGTATATAGGTGTAATAAGTGAAAAGCGGCGACCGAGAAGTCAGGTTATGAAGATGTATTAAGAAGAAGTTGACGGGTCAAGGTAGGAGATAAGATAATTGCAGAAGATAGGAGTGAAAAGGCGAACAGAAGGACATTTATTAATTTAGTTTTTTTTTTTATTTTTGTAATGTTTATTATTTTTTTTATATATAGAACTCACCCCAAATTGAGATCCACGAAGTAGAGTTTCATAACAAATGGCGCCCAACGTGGGGCACTTTCAGTAAACGTGGGGCACTTTCAGTAAACGTGGGGCACTTTCAGTAAACGTGGGGCACTTTCAGTAAACGTGGGGCACTTTCAGTAAACGTGGGGCATTTTCAATAACGTGGAGCTCTCTAGAATTCACCTTGAGCATCTGGTGATTAACGTTATTTTGGTTTTTCAATAACGTGGTGGAAAGGATTAATAAATCAGGTAAGATTTTTTTTCTTATTTCCACAATTGTTGATGTTTGGTTGAGGTTTTATTATATTATAATTTGAATTTACTAATTTTGATATAATTATCTAAAACTAAGACAATTTGACGTTATTAAATAATTTGAAAGTGTCATTGTGACAAATCAAAAATATACAGAGTGGACATTTATTATTATACTAAAATTTAGTTATTTAATACAAGTGAAGTGTTAGTGTAAATCTAAACAAAATGGATTTAAGAGGGGGAAAAAAGATCGGACAAATGGAAGAAGAGGAAGAATTGGAAATAGGACAAGGTGATATTGAAGAAATGCAGGACCAAAAAGTGGAAGAAATTCAAGAAGGAAGTGAACATTCAAGACGGGAAGAACAGAAGCAAGATAAACTAGAGATCATGATGCAAATGATTATTCAGAAAATGGATGAAAATAACAAGAAATTGGATACCAAATTGGATGAAAATAGTAAAAAATTTGAAAAAACAATGCAAGATAATAGAAAGGAAGATAAAGAAGAACGCTTAAGAGAAATGCAAGAAATGGGAAAAGAAATGGGAAAGAAATTGGACAATAATCAAAAAGAAATGCAAGAAATGGGAAAAGATATAAAAAAGGATATTAAACAAGAAATTAAAGAAAATAAAATTGAAATGATACAGAAAATTGAAGAATTGAGAGTATATACTGATAATAAATTAGAAGAAACAAAAAAGGAAATAAGAATTGAAATGATTGAGAGAATTATAGAAGTAGAAAAGTTACAAGATGTTAAAATTGGAATTTTACAAGAAAAAGAAAAAGGATTCAAAGAAGAAATAAAAGAAAAAGTGGAGAAAGTGAAATATGAAATACAGGATGCTATAGAAAGAATGGGAATTTTAGAAAATAAATGGATGGATACTATTACAGGAATTGATGGAGTAATAGAGAAAAACATCAAAGAATCAGAAGAAAAGATAATAGAAAATCAAAAATTGTAGAGAATAAGATTGAAGGAAGAATTGAAAAAGTTAAAAGAGATATAGAGATAATAAATGGAAAAATCGATAAAACAAGATTACAAAGTAATAATAAAAAGAATGAAGAAGAAGAAAATATGAAAATCAAATTAAAAGAAATGGAGAATAAATTAAAATATTTACAGGAAGAATATGAAAAAGAAATGAATGCGATGTTACAAGAAAGGGAATTTCTGGGAAAAGAGTCAAAAATCATAAATAATTATATGATTTCAAAAGTAGAACATAGATTTGAAGGAGATATAAGAAAAATACATCCTAAAGTATTTATTAAAATTATGAAAAATAAATTAAAGAATATAAAGAATTTGGAAGATTTAAAAGAAATGATGAGGGAAAATTTGGATAATCAAGCATTGGTGTGGTTTGATAGTATAGAAGAGGAGATTCAAAATTTTGAAGAGTTTGAAAAATTATTCATGAGGTATTTTTGGGGTGAAAATGCTCAAACAAGTGTACGGGAAAAACTTTATTTTGGGAAGTTTGATGAAAAAAGAGGAAATAATTTAAGTAGCTATGCAATGCAACTTTATACTATAGCCAAATATTTAGATCCTAAAATGGGTGAAGAAGAAATAGTAATGTTTCTTTCAAGACATTATAGAATTGAAATAACTGAAACAATAGCTATACAAAATATTAGGACAATGGAACAGTTAGTAAATTACTTAAAAAGAATAGAAATGACAAAATACAATAATTATAGAACATTACCGGATAACAACAAAACGATTTGGGAACAACAACAGACTAATAATTACAAAACGATTCAAGAAAGAATAAATTTTAATGCAACACAGCAAAATAGAGATAATAGACGACCAAATAATTATATGGACTTAATAAATAGACAAAATAATAACAATAAAGATAATAGAAATTTTTATAATAACAAAAATCAAAATAATTATAACAGACATGAAAATGATAGGGATAATAGTTACAATACAAACTATAGAAGGTTTAACTATAATGACAGACAATTGCAGAATGTTGCAAATAACAATAGCCAAAATGATCAAAATGATTATAATAGAAATAACAATAGAAATATTAACCAAAATAGACAAAATTCAAACAGAATGGATGAAAATAGACACACTAATAGTAGACCAAGGTCAAATTCTGTAAACAGAGAAAGACAAGTAAATTACATGTCAATAGCTAATCAACAAAGACCTAGACGAAATAGTTATTCTGGTAGTAATGAACAAGAAATTGAAGAAATTACACAGACTAATAATACACAAACCCAAAATTTTCAATAAGTCGCACTTTAGACAAAAATTTATATATTTGTACATATGAACATCCTCGGGAATTTATTAAATTGAATGACGAATTAATAAAGGATCAAAATTTAGGATTAATATTTTTTGAAATTCAAATTTTAAATAGGAAAGCTATTGTTTTAATAGATACTGGTTCTGAAATTTCTATTATTAGTCAAAATTTTATTGAAAAATTGCCTGAAGTGCGTAAAAATATTGTACAAATTTCTAAACTAATGTTAATTGGAGCAAACAAAAAGAAATTATGTGAGGTAAATAAATCAATAAATTTAAATATTGAATTTAAAAATAATAAAAAGCTTGATGTTGATTTAATCATTGTTCCAAACATGGAGCCAGACATAGTTTTAGGTAGTGACCAATTACAGAAATATAATACCATTATTAATTATGAAACAAATAAGTTGAGGATTAAAGATAATTGGATAGAATTTAAGATAGGAAAAAATGAAAGTTTTGATTGTAATGATGAAAAGGTGATGTTTATGAATATTTATTATGAAGAAGGTAATAATAATATTAATGATAATTATAATGATAATGATGAATTTAATGAAAATATTATTATAGATTGTGAAGAGACGTATTTAAATAAGGTAAATGAATTAGTAAAGAAGTATGATAAATTGATTTCAAAGGAATCGAGAGTTGCAAAAAAGTATTTGCATAGATTTGAAATTAAAAATAATAGTCATTTTAAATGTAAATCTTACCCAATTCCATACAAATATAAAGATCAGGTGAATCAAGAACTTAATAAATTAATTAATGATGGTATTATAGAGTATAGTAATACTCAGTATATAAATCCAATAGTAGTTGTAAAAAAGAAAAATAATGAAATAAGATTATGTCTGGATGCTAGAATATTAAATAATATAACTATACCTCAATATGAAGCTCCCATGGCAGTTGAGGCAATTTTAGGAAGAATTACTAATACATGTATTTTTTCAAAATTAGATTTAAAACATAGTTTTTGGCTTATTCCATTACATGAAGACTGTAGAAATTATACTGGTTTCTCGATAGATGGTGTTGTATATAGATTTTGCGTAGTACCTTTTGGTTTACAAAGTGCATGTGCTGCATTAGTGAGAGCTTTACATAAAATTTTAAATAATTTCGAAGAATTTGTATTGCATTATGTGGATGATATATTAATTTTTTCTAAGAATGTGGAAGAACATTTGAAACATTTGGATATTGTACTAAGTGCATTGGATGAAGCAGGACTTAAATTAAGTATTAATAAGTGCAAATTTTATAAAAAGGAAATAATTTACTTGGGTTATAAGATTGATCAATATGGAATAGAAATGGACCCAGAAAGAATTAAATTAATTAAAGAATATAGAAGGCCATGTAATCTTAAAACACTTAGAGGATTCTTAGGAATGTTAAATTATTTTAAAAGACTAATTCCAGACATCACACATCAAGAAATACCGTTAATTGAGCTGTTAAAGAAAGGAGTAAATTGGAGATGGACACCAGAAAGAGAAGAAGCATTTCAGAAGATAAAAGAATGTTTTGAAAGAAAAATTCGAATTTTCCATCCTGATTATAATTTAGAATTCATTCTACGAACAGATGCATCTATTTACAGATTGGCAGGAGTATTAATACAAATTCAGAAGCAAATAGAAGTGCCAATATGTTTTGTTTCTAGAACAACTAAGAAACACGAGAAGAATTACAGTGTTGGAGAATTAGAATTAGCAAGTATAATTTACAGTATCACTAAATTAAGATTTTATTTATTGGGTAATAAATTCATTTTGGAAACTGATAATATGGGTATAATATCAATCTTAAATAATAAATTTGGAAACAGCCGTATTCATAGATGGGCAATACTTTTGCAGGAGTATAAATTTGAAATTCGTCATATATCAGGGAAATTAAATGTCATAGCAGATGCCATCACAAGAATGGATGGAAGAGATGAAAATGTAAGAAAAAAGGCTAGGATAGGGATAAACATTTTGAAAGAAAAATATGGAGTTTTCTCAGTTCATGAAATTTTAATGGATCAGATGAAATTAACAGAAAAGGAGAAGTCTCGAGCAAAAATTGATAACAATACAAAAATATGGTACAAAGAAGTTGCAGGGGAAGAGTTAATGTTAATTTCGCAACAATTAACTAAAAAAATAGTACAAGAGATACACGAACGATTTGGACATCCGGGTATGAGAAAAACGTGGTTATTGTTTAGGGAAAACTATATTTCAAAAAATGATTATAAGGTAATTAAAAGCATTTTACAAGTATGTACAATATGTCAACTAGCAAAGAGTAAAAATATGCATAATGAGGGAAATCCTAAATCTATAATATCTACTAAACCATTGGAATTAGTTTCTATAGATTTTATTTCAAAATTAGCAATGAGTTATCAAGGAAATAAACATATTCTGGTAATAGTAGACATTTTCTCAAAATTCATAAAATTATATCCATGTAGAAAAACAAATGCCAGTATAGTAATTGAAAATTTCAAGAAATATTTTCATGAAATAGGTAAACCACAAAAGTGTATATTAGATAACGCAACTTATTTTACTAGTGATCGTTTGAAGAATTTTTTTAAATTAAATAATATAGAACCTAAATATAACAGTATACGACATCCAGCAGCAAATCCAACTGAACGATATATCAGGGAGATAATTAAATATTTAAGAATTCTTACTAATGAAGAACATCAGTTTTGGGAGGATAAATTAGAAGAAATAAATGGTTTTATGAATCAATTGCCTAATGTAAGTACTTTAGAAATTCCAATCAAAATAATGAAGAATATCATGCCAGATAGACCATGGATCAAAATTCAAAATCAAACGTATGCAGAAATTATTGACAAAGTAAATAAGAATTTGAATAGAAATGCAGAGAAATATATTAAGAAAAGAAGAAAGAAAATTAAAACAATGAAATTTAATAAAGGGGAGATGGTTATTGTGAAATCATTACAAATACCAAATTGTAAGGAAAATAAATGTGCTAAATTACAACTACCATTCGAGGGACCATATATAATTGAAAATGAAAAAGGAAATAATAGTTATTTACTAAAAGATCCTTATACACAACTTATTAGAGGAATATTTCATATTAATCAAATATATAAATTTAAGTTATAATAGATTTTAATATGAGTTTTTAATGTGTTGAAGTTATATTTTGTTTATTATTATGGAAGAGAAATTTTCATTTTTAATTTTCCATAAATGGAAAGTTTAAAATGTAAATTTGGGAATTTGTAATGAAATACTCTGTATGAGTCATTTTTATAATTTAATTATTAGTTATTTGTTAAAAGGTTTGAATAACATTTGTTAATTTTGAATTTTATAAACAGAATTTATCGTTAGAGGTTTAATTTAAAGCATTTATTGAAAATAATTGGTGTATAAAATATTTAAAATCAACAATTGTGGAGTATGAAAAGAAAATCTTATTTGTAATATCATATCATTATTATCATATGAATAATTATTATTTGTATATTAATTTAATAGAGAAAGGTAAAATTTGGATAGAATATCAAATTTTATTTTTGCTGTATAATTTAAAAGTAAATGGCAAGTTTGTCAAAAGTGATTAAAAAAAAATTTATTCGGAAATCAAGTAACAAAAAAATTTGGGAATTTAGAGACGGACAGTTGAAAAAAAAAAATAATAAACAAGTCAAATATTTTGGTATAAAAAAAATTTGGTTGTTGGTCAGAATATTAAGAAATGGTTTATGTAAGAGGTTGTAGAAAGATGGAAAATAAAAAGAAAATATTTATACACTGATTAAACTACAAATTTTTATTTAAAAAAAAAAAAAAACAATAAATAATAAAATAAGAGACGAAATTCAGGTTTATGAGCGAAATAGGAAAGCAACTAGAAGAAAAGGAACAATAGTAGAAGAACGTAAGGAGGAGTATATAGGTGTAATAAGTGAAAAGCGGCGACCGAGAAGTCAGGTTATGAAGATGTATTAAGAAGAAGTTGACGGGTCAAGGTAGGAGATAAGATAATTGCAGAAGATAGGAGTGAAAAGGCGAACAGAAGGACATTTATTAATTTAGTTTTTTTTTTTATTTTTGTAATGTTTATTATTTTTTTTATATATAGAACTCACCCCAAATTGAGATCCACGAAGTAGAGTTTCATAACAATATATTCTCAATTACTATAAGTGTTGTCAGTTTCACATGTAGCTAATGTAGAGATTTTTGAACGCTGCTTGTAGTCGATGATTGTGAAATAATTATTTATTTGTTATATAGGAATTTCTATTATATTTCTTAGTATGTATAAGAATCTGTTTTTCTGTTCTATATGCCGCTTGTTCTCCTAGTGTTTTTCCACCATTTCTGCTAATATTTTTGTATACATACATCTTTAAATCTACAGAGGACACTCATATCGCTTTTTCAGTATTTTGGTATTTTATCTCTATTTCATGTTTTTCTGAATATCTAAAGTAAATACTGGTCGTCCTCCGGGTGTTTGTCCTGGTTTTATGTTTTATAATTCTTCCATATTTATTTCTTGTCCTTTTTTATTCGTGAAGACTGTTTATTTTGCATAAATAAAATTTTCTTATTTACTTGCCTAGTAGATTGTTAAATATTAACAAAAAATTCAGCTAATACCGTTTTTATAATTGTGGGCTGCTCAAATCTACGGACAATGTCGCTCAAAATAGTTGCTGTTATCTTTTATTTATTTACAATTTTGCAATTCACTGTACCAACAACTAAACTAACAAAATAGTAGTATAAGTAGAAACAAACAAAAAAAGAAAGGAATATCCCGGAAATAAATAAAATAATTGTTATATCAAGTATAAAAGAGAAAAAGAAGTGAGAAATGTGTATTTTATGTTTTTTTTTGATCTAGAGTCACTAAATAAGTTCATTTAGACATCCGATATAATATTGTTAGCAAAGGTGTGCTGATAATAATTTCTCAAGACATATACTGAATTACTGTGCGTGTTTTAGTTCCGGAAGAAACTACATATAATTAAAGCCTTACGCCTAAATCATAAATAATCTAATAATATATAAAAATATAAATAAATAATATAAAATATTTGGTTATTAAATAACAAACAAAAATGTGTTATATCCAGAGACGGAACTTCAAATTTTCGCCAACCCCCAAAGGTTTTTAATATCACATAATATGCTTTCCGTTTACTTGTTTGTGGTCGTGCCCTTCGACATCTTATTATTTCCACCACTGGTTACCTTTCAAAGGAATTGTCTAAAATATTTCAATCTCTACATTTGTATTCGTTACCGCTGATTGTTCTAAATTAAAATCCTAATAAACATTTATATTATAAAATATTCAAATTTTTCAAAATAAATATTGTTATTTTTTTATATATATAATAATAAGATCGCTGTAAAGATAACTCGTAAATAATATTAACTACAACCACAACAATTTGTAAAATTACATTGTGTATTAAAAGTTCTGTGGTATCCATATTTTTAATCACATTATTTAATTTTTATTATGTAGCATTAAACTTTTACTTTATAATATCCATTTTAAACAATTCACTATCTAATCAGAAACAGAATATAAGCTTCTTTATTCAATTGAAATGAAGATAACAACAGGAAATGGATAAAACATTATTAAAACTGTATGTGAATCAGAATTTCCACTTATCGGTACCATTTCTTTAATACAAAAAATTTGTTTTATTTTACATATTTCTAGAAAATATTTCTAGTTGGGATTTTTTTCAAAAGTAAAAACTTTTCTAATTTGAAATTTTAATATTTGTTAAAACTTATAATTACAAATACAAGAGGTTATCCATATCTCAAATGTGGTTAAATATTCAATAAATAAAAATAAAAAAACACAATATACTTCATCAAAATCATCAACTAGTTTCGGATAATAAGCCATCTTCAGGCCATATATATAAAAATTTCAATAATAGAAAATAACTCATTTACTAGGAGGCATAATGCTGAAGTTAAAATTACGTAGATAATGGGAAAAGAATATTAGTGTACATGGAAAAAAATTATACGGTTAGTGCCGATGTCACGGTCCAAGTTATTTTCGGTTTTAGATTTTACCACACATTTTTCGAAGTTAGGTTATTTTTTGAGCAACCCATCATTGTCTTTTGAAGTGGTCTCCACTTGGTATCAACATTGGGCCCAAAACACTTTCTCTACCTTTGATCGATCCACTTACCTGGATCGAGCTCCTAATCTTAATGAGTGCAATTAATCTATTTCCATGAATTTTTTTTTATGTATTTCCTTTTCGACCCATTTTCCTTACCTACGTAATTTTAACTTCCCCCACCCCGTAAATGAGTTATTCACTATCGTTAAAATTTTTATATGTGACCTGAAGATGGCTTATTAGCCGAAATTTGCCGATTTTGATGAATTATATTATGGTACATGGATTCGTGTTTGATTTCATTTATTTATATAATTACAAGATACTGTATTTTAAATATTATTTTTAGATTTATACAATCTTTTTAAATTCAATTATAAAAAGTGAAGCCGGATCTGTTATATGGTTAATAATGACAGTAATCAGTTTAAATTTTTGAATCAAATTGATATGGAATGAAATTTTTTATCAGAAAAACCAAAATATTCTAACAGTTCACAAAACATGCTTTTGAAACAAATTACCAGTCAGGTTGTCTGTTTTTCTGAATCAGTGGCTATGCTGTGCTTTTATTTGATTTTTTACACGTTTATTTTACTGCATGATTTATTTCGCTTTTGCTTGACAGCTGTACAGCAAGAAAAAACCCACCAAACCCTTTTGAATGGTGTTGAACAATTCGATAAGGCTACCATGAAGCACACAGAAACAGCAGAAAAAGTCGTGCTACCCGACCAAGGAGGTAGGTGTCCCATTTTTTTTATTAAATTAATTACAGCATGTTGCTAAATTTAACATTTTAGTGTATTATGTTTGTTTTTGATTTTATTTTTCATATATATGTTAACTATAAAAATCGTATTTTGTGTAATTCATCATCATCAAAAATTAAAAATTATGACAAATAATTGTATATTACATACCAAATCGATATAAGCCGTTAAACTATAGTAGTCTTCTCAAACGTGATTTATTAAGATTCCGTACCCCAAAGGGTCCAAACCGTGCCCTATTGCTCTCACTCACGTGTCCGTCGGTCTTTCTGTCACACCGGTCTGGCAGCTACAGTCTTCAAATTTTCACAGTATATGCGTCTTGTTGTCCCAAAGCCATATACATTGTAAAAAATATTTTTAAATGTTTTCAAGGGGGTTCCCATACAGCTAAAGGGGGGCGCTGAAAAAAATTTGAGTGAGGTAGATAAAACCAAAGTCAGCATTTTTTACAAAATTTTGATTCGAAGTATATTTTTTAACTTTCCATTGTCGTATGAAATTTGGTATTAATGTTCATGGTTACGTATATTTTACTAACAAATACCAATATTAATAAATATGATTTTTTTCATTAACATTACCTCATTTTTACCTTCGTATATTCGTAAATATGCGAATTGTGATATTCGATATTTTATTATTTATTAATCCTCGAATGCAAGATGCTGCAAGCTAAGCTAACAAACGCTGGATACTATTTTTAAGAAATCTATAACCTAGTTTTAGAGGTTCCTTACAAAAACTATATAACTAGTGTTACTAACGTCACTCATATCTGCACGGCCGGTTTATATTCTATATTTGGTATGGAACTATGTACGAAGTCCGACACGCACTTGACCGATTTTATACTATTATTTTCACTACTATCATCTTAAATTATTAAATCTGTAATTAATTACCATAGCATAAAAATCTTCTACTTGTATGCTAGTAGCTACTATCAAACTAAATATTACAATTTCGCCTAAAATGGGCAACATTTTTCTTTTATTCCAGACATAATTTCTTACCAAAAATGGATAATTCATACAAATTTTAATTACCGAGTTAAAGCTGTAGAGCTTATAACAAATTCCTAATTTTTGCTAGGGGAAGATTGTCATCATCACTAGCATTACTATATAATTCTGGTTCAAGAATTCTTGCTACGTACTCCTTTTTTCAATTTTATCAGGAAAATGGAAGTTATCGATATTGTACAGTGAGCATCATGTTACCCCCCTTATCTAACTCGTTACTGGACTCATGTCGACACGTCGACCTTTTATTTCTACAATGTAACATTTTTGTATGAATAGTTTATAGGCTTCGGGCCCACGCCTATAAAAGTTTGTGATAACCTAACCGTTCAGACTTCGTATATATCGATGGCTAAGAGGACAAATATTGTATGTCCATTTTCGTCTAAAATGAGATATGTCCTGTTCTAAGCCAGTCGAGACATTTAACATTAATAGAAATCAGATCCAAATAATAAATAAAAGAAAGGTGATAGACGAACTTAACTGTAGTTTAAATAATGTTGAACGATATGCAGCTTGCTTGTCATGGTCAATGCAAACTTTCAAATTGATTTTACTGAAAACATCATTTTGGACATACAACATTTGTCCTCTTAGCGGTCGATATGTTCTTTATGTCGAGCCGGACAAATGTTTTATTTGAAAAATTCTGGGTAGCGGGGCGTTTTTTTCTTGTTCCTCGCAAGATCATTGCTTTAATGCACAAGGGAAATTAATGGCCCACATATAGTTTTTCTCTCAAACGAAAGTTTTTTAATTTAAAAGCAAAAAAAAAGTGTCAGATAAATATTTTGGGATTTTGGCGTGTCCGACACCCGAAACGCGGCAAACGTTATGACGTCATGAAATTTAGTACCTCGCAACTGATTTTTGCAGAATCGTTCAATGAAAATATTGAAAATTAATTGGTAACCATGTTCGATAAATTTTTGGAAGGGTACTTGTTGTCGGACGTGCTAAAGTTAAGAGTTTCATGCCAAAGAAAACGCTCCCCTACCCAGAATTTTCCAAATACAACATTTGTCCGACTCGACATAAAGAACAATTGTACGAAGTGTTAACGGTTAGGTAATCACAAACTTTTTTTAGATGTGGGCCCGAGGCCTATTATCCCTAATTTTATCCCTTACTGGAGGCGAGCAACCGTTTCGCAAAATTTAAATAGCAGCGGGTGGTGAGTGGTAGCTCATTTGAACCGGGTTTTATTCTCTATTTAACCGTGCAAAGGAATTTAAATTTGCTCCATTAATTTGGAAAAGCTGGAAACAGTGATAGTGGCAACTGCCAAAAATAATGTAGACCAATTTGACATGGAAATTATTTTTCAACAAGATGGAGCTCCGCCTCATTTTGCAGTTGCTGTGAGGAATTATTTTAATACTGTTTATGAAATGGCCTCCAAGATCTAACCCATTTAGATCTAACCCATTTAGATTTTTTTCTATGTGGTTACCTAAAATCGACAGTATACGAGACTCAGTGTCACTATTCAAAAGTTGCGAGCGCGATTTATGGAAGTATGTGCTACAATTACTCGAGAAACTTTGCAAAGCGTCAGGGCTGAAACTAAAAATAGACTTTATTTTTGTCAGGAGGTCAATGGAGAACATTTTGAACATTTATTGTAATAACCTATAAGGTTAATTTAGTTGCCTTACTGTTTGTGGTGTTTTGTTCTTTTTAAACATTAATAACTCAACACGTAATGATGCAAATTTTAAATGTTTTGAACGGTTGAATGGAGAATAAAACCCATTTTTAAATGAGCTATCACCCGCACCACACAATGCTATTTAAATTTTTCAAAAGGAAGGGATGAAACTAGGGGTAAACTATTCATACAAAAATGTACATTGTAGAAATCAAAGGTCGACGTGTCTCGGCGATTTTACTAACAAGAGTCCAGTAACGAGTTAGATAAGGGGGTAACACTTATGATGCTCACTGTATAGTATTATTTTCAAATAAGCGACAAATCGTGCAATATTTCCACACAGAAAGTCTTTCAAGTTTAGATAAGTACCTTTTCGGCAGTCTTGATAAAGGAATAACTTTTGAAATGAATACAACGCTTCAATTCATATTTCTATGGTTATTGGTCAATCAAGTGCATAAATAAATGTCGATATCCCTCTTTTAAAATATTCCTTTTAAGATTTTACATTTGTGATTGCTAGGAAAATGTTTTCAATTTAAAATTGAAAATTCATCTGTAACATTGAAAAAACTAGTTTTTTCAAATATTATCTGAAGTGAAAAAATTATGGTTTACAATTTTCACAATTTTTATTACTTTATTACATATCGGAAACTTGTCATATAAAAGGTTTTTTTACTGCAGTTTGGGGTAATGTTGCTCATAGGCTTTGCATTCAAAAATAAAGTGGAAAAGTGAAAATTATGTTTATTATTTACTAATAAAATAATTATAAATATATTTCCGAAGTACATTACATTTATAATTACGAACTAACAAAAAAACCAGTTTTGTATTTATTCTCTTAGTTTTCTAAAATGATATTGGCTCACAGTCATTTGGTATCAGTTTTACTTTAATACTATTTTATTGTTGCAGTAATTGAACAGGAAAAAGGCCAAAGAAAACTTATCTCGGGGATTGAAAACTTCGACAGCACCAAATTGAAACATGCCGAAACTTTGGAAAAAAATCCCCTGCCGACCAAGGAGATCATTGCCCAGGAAAAAAGCGCTTAGAATGTAAAAAATACTCCAATAGGGCTCAACTATACCCCAATTTTTTGTATTATTTTATACTTTTATATAATATTTGATACCTATTTATATTGTAAGATAACTATTTAAGAACAGAATCGATGTAAAGAATTTTTTGCTCAACAATGAATATTCGTAATTATGGAATTTCTATTATTTTGCAAAAAATTCTAGCTTTTTTACTTCTTCATATTGTAATCATTTGTACTTATGTTTGACATTAAGACTAGGTCTAGTAATGAATGAAATTAATTTTGCATGAAATATGGTGCTTCAATAAATCATCTTTAAAATAAATTACTTTCTTTTAATCATCTTGGAATAAATGAATCACGTAGCAATTTATATTAATAAAGCATACGAACTGCTAACGTAAAAAGTTTAAATTTTATTACTAAAATGATTAGTTGTTTTAAATTTTATATGTGAATTACTTACTTTGGATACTTAAATACAATCGGAGTACTCTGTACGCCGATGTGGCCCAGATAAATCTTCAGGACAACTGCCCAAGTTTATAGCAGAAATTATGTCCACTAGATTCTATTGATCTTTGCTTATAATTTTCCAGTAAATTTCTGGAATCTCACACTCAACACTGTCAAACTTAATGACTGAGTTTCTCACATTTACTAAGCTAATGGCTAATCTTACTACTTACTGATTTTATCGTTTAAATTTTTAAATGCCGGAATGGCAATTCGTTCAAGTATAAAGAATATAGTGCTCTTTTACTCATGTTTTTCAATTTTGCATATAACACCCGCTCGCTTTATAAGTCACGGTGCAATTACATCCAGTCATGAAGTGAAAATCCAGCTTTAGTCAAATAAGAATTAATTATATTGCCAATGCTTTTAATAGATCCAGAAGAGAAAAAAACATGACCAACGAACCATACACCTAGTTATTGTAAAATTGTAGAACTATATATCGTCATAACTAACCAAAACTACACTTTTTTAAACACTACGTACGTTTCGCTAATTATGTTATCATCAACTCCTGTTGATGCCAACATAGTTAGCGAAACGCATGTAGAGTGTGATGAATACTTAGCAAATAAGTTACTAATATTCTACAGTTATAAAATAAAGTTAATCCTTAACAACACTTAACATAGTTTTAAAATTCTTAAATTTTACAGCAGGAAGAGATTTGGTAAATATGTCAGCATATTGTTATGATGAGGGCAAATAAATCAAATTAATTTTGCCTTTAATGACTATCTGTCAGTGGATAGAACGTCCTTTAACTTTAAAGATTCAATAACTAAAGGCGATGACGTTTAGAATAAAATTTAACAAGTTGATTTCTTATACAATTGTCACAATCTAAACGTCATTGTCGTTAGTTACAGAACCGTTAAAGTTAAAGGACGTTCTATCTACTGACAGTAAGTCTTTAATAAAATGATGTTTAACATCTATGTGTTTACTCCGGTTTCAAGAGTACTAGAAATTTTTATACACGACTGATTATCCTCAAAAATATCAATAGGAAAAACGTCTATGTATAAAATGTTTTGTATCAGCTGTGCTATAGATAAGCGCTCTGTTACACAGTGCGACAAAGCAATGTATTCGGACACTGCACTAGAAAGTGATACAGTGCTCTATTTTTTAGTTTTCCAAAATACAACTTTGTCATACATTTGATGACAAAACCACTAATACCCTTCCTATCTTCACTATTAGCAAAATATGTGTAATTTATAAGTCATTTAACTAGAGTAAGTTAAATGTTCCCGCTCTTATATGACTACCGGCAGTTGGCAAGACGTCATCACGTCACTTCAAGCCTATCGTTGAAGCAAGGGACTTCAAAAGAATTAGTTACAACTGTATTACTACTAAATGTTATAGATATTAATAATAAATACTATTGAACCCAACCAGTAACACTAGAGAGTATTTATTACAATCTGCATCAACGTAAGCAGTATAATTATAGTTTTAGAATTTGTAGTAGACTTTGTATACTTAAGACCAAATTTTTTAGAATTCTTTAGATATTTCAAAACCGTTTTCAAATATATCCAGTGTAAGCTAGTAAAACAGTTTTGAAACTTACTAAAATAAGACACAGCAAAACTAATTTCAGGCCTACTACCTAGCAATATATGCATTAAATAGCCAATAAGCTTCCCATAAGACAAATTTTTCAAATTAGTTGAAGATTCTCAATGTAGGACAGTACATTTTGAATTTTCCGTTAATTGCAAATTAGGTTGCATTGGTATATCTTTGCATTCTTCCATGTTAAAAACTTTCAAGAACTTTTAATATTAAATCCTGTTGACTAATAAATATTTGATTTTCTGACTTTAAAATATTCAAACCCAAGAATTTTAATTTTGATACATCAGACAAATCTTATTTCAAAATTTTTCATCAAATCCTGATGAATACTTAGCAGAAGTTAAACTAATATATTCCAAAACGTGACTTTTATTAATCATAATTGACCACGTTCGTTATTTTTAACAACTAAACTTGAGGCTGGAACTAATTCTATAAATACTAATTCCAACAGAGTGTTTAACAAAGTGTCGTTTTGGTTAGTGATAATGATATTCTTCAACATTGTTAAAAACCAAAGGTTCCAAATTCCCAATTTAACTTTTAGGCGCCGTAATGTATTTTCAGAGCGTTACTGCTAGGCATTGTTAAACCTATTTGTAACAGGGATTTTATCTAGGGAAATATTTTTTCTCTTAGACTGGTTAGTAACAGATTAATTTCCCCAGATAACTCGTTTTCAATAAAGTTTTTAATTATCATATTTTCTTCTGAAAACCGAAAAAGTAGGCCATCAATTATGTTACCAATAAAGGAATATACACTAAAATTCGATAATATTCTTCAGGATTAGCCACACAGAAGAATTTACCCTATTTCTCTATGCCTTTGGGCAAGCCTTAGAATGTTTAAATCAAATTCCAAGTCATTACACAATTTTGAAATTTCTTTGAACAATAATTCAAAATTTAAACTAGCATTTATATATGATATTGGTGATCAAGTTCTTAGGACATGCCCTATCTAGTAATATTATTTGTAACTTCCTACTTAGATTAATTGTTACACTTAAAATAATTGACCAACAAACTAAACTTACAATAAAGCGGCTAGTACTTATTGCACTTATTAAACACGGAGCTTTTGACGAAGATTCTGGATCTTTAAAACTGCAAATAGTACTGAAGCATCTACGATGTTAGGCAAACTGTCAAGAAAAATTCAAACTGATTCGTGGCGTTCGACCCATCGCGTTTCGCTAAGGGATTTAAGGTTATGATGGTTATTCTACTGATTTAAAATAAAATTCCTTTTTGATGGGTTATTAAAAAATGCAACAACTTCTTTGACAATACCGACTGCACTTCTAACATTATGTACATTATTGCACTTAGAAATAAATAACTTTAAGGAATGACTCATGCAGTATGGCTTTTGGAAGATTTTGTTTTAACCAAGCCACGGCATCTTGTTCTTCACATATCATAACATTGCACGTATCAGTGCCAAGTGCCACACAGAAATTTAAATCAAACTTATATTTTTCTAGAAACTATATAAATGTTTTTACTAGAATTTCTCCTGTAATGTTACACGACAGAAGAATAAAAATTTTGATTCTTCGCTTTCGTAGTTAGAGCGGTAACAATCAATGGACGCAAGAAACCTCTTTTGAGGTCCACCATCTTGAACGTATCTTACGTATCGTCTCATCAAACATGATGTCATAATATTTATTTTTTTAAATCTGTTACAATTGTCTCAATCACTTCATCCCCTATACAATTGATAAATTCATATTGGATTGCGCTACTCTTTAGGTGAGGTCGTTTCTAAATGTTTTTTTTTTAAATTCTCATCCCCGCAAGAAATTCGAAGTTTTAACAATTCCCGAAAATTGCCCTCGTTTACTGGAGACTCAGTCACATATGTTAAAAAACCACTGTCTCTATGAGCCCTTAAAGGGACGCGTTTTGCCTCACTAAAAAGATTATAGATTCAATTATTGGGCTGTAAACGCTGTCTATTTTCTAAAACTTTTACGGCGCTCTTTATCTAAAATATTATAGATATTTTGTTCGGGGCATTTAAAACTGTTTAAAAAATTCAAAACACATATTTTTGCTTCTTGACTATACTTATGGTTAGAATGGCTTAAAAGGTAGCCGTCTTTTCCCTAATGCTTAGAAAACTTATTTACTGCAGTATTTATAAATCCATTTATCCTCCATATTTTGCAAAAATCGAGCAGAATTTACATAATAAAGCGTTTTGTTTTTTCGAGTACGTGAGCCACTCATGCATAGTGAAATGTTTCTTAGATAAATTTTTTGTCCAAAAAGTCACCTCCAAAGCAATTTATCTAAAGTTCCAAAATGTTATCCATAATCTTCCACTATAACTGCCGAACCGTTTGACCAATCAAGGGTTAAGGGTTGATGTGTACCTCGAATGCGATCATTAGTTTTTGATTCAAATTGGTACAGTAGAGGTCCTCAAGACCGAGATTGATTGAATAAACATATATGTAAGATTTTTGCCTTTTTTTAAATTTCAAGGACAAAAAATACACTTTAGTGCAAAATGCTGTAGTGAAAAGTTTTAGAGCATAAAATTTCCTACAATTTCTGTATCAAACTTTTTCCAGAATTTCCAATAGCTGCGCTACTAGATAGCGCGCAAAAAATGTGCATCTAGTTTATCCGTAGATTTTCCAAATTTTGAGGACAAACAATACGCTTTAGTACAACATTTTCTTGTACAAATTTACTTAATCTTTTATATTTGACTTTGTTTCTAATTTCCCATAGTTTTGCCGCTAGATGGCGAAAAATATACAATAAACAATGCGCTTTAGTTCAAAATGTTCAAGTGCAAAGTTGTAGAGCATAAAATTCCCCACAACTTTTGTATTAAACTTTTTCCCGAATTCCCAATAGTTTTGACTCATGATTTTAGATGATCCTAATTGTAGCAGTGTGCTATATAATGTGCGCATGCGCTCGCTTATGCCATCAATTTGTTTAATAAATTAATTTAATGCTTGGTATTTTGTAAATAAAATGATCCTATATTCTCTAGAGCCGAGCCGGGAAAGTTCTGGGGTGACAAAGCCGATTTTTTTTAATTTACTTTTGATATTAGATACTATAGTTTAATTTTGCAATTTTGCGGTAGAATTTAGTCTCTGCGGTAGAACGGTAGATATACCGTAAAAACGGTAGACCTGGCAACATTGCGCGACTGTCTCATCTAAAAGTGACTAACGAAAATGAATTTTGGTATTCCCCAAAAATTGTGGGTTTAGATCGAAGCCACGTCGCAGCATTACGTCACAGTAAAATACTATTCATTTTACTGTGATTACGTGTAGCAAATAGCAAACGGCCGATGGCTTTAGTAGCTTTATAATAATTTAGGCTCTGGCAATAACCGCGTCATAATATATATTTCGTTATTATTTATCTAAATTATAAAATAACCCTTCCGCTGGCTCAGGTTGCTGAAATATAAAAAAATAGATTTATTTGTAGGGCACATATAATAAAATGTTATAACGTTATTCTGTATGGGATTTTGCGTCCATTCTCCAAGTGATTTATTTTTAGTCCATCGTACCGATCATCTTTGGGGGTAATTACCCCTTGTATATGCCGCTGCGTTAACGCGACACGTGTTAAATATGTGTCCGTACCCGTAGTTTTTTTTTCCAGCCGAGGGTGAAGGCTCCTGTCGCCCCGCCCACGCGACGGCCCTGACAACACCCTGTATATCAATTCAATTATTTTGTTATATGCAGACTATTATGTGAATGATTTATTTTCCATTTTTTGTATGCATTTTTTAAAATTTTACACTTTATATAGAAAAAAACCCAAGCATTCGGTCAGGTTGTTATAAATTTATTTATATATTTTTTATTTGGAGTTACATAAAAAATATATGTTTCGAGCCACTATACTTGAAAATCTAGACAAAACTGATATGGAATAAAATAGTTTTGAGGAGAATAATGCCAATGAAGTTTACTAGAAAAACTTTTACTCACCTCGCCACTAAATGGTCAACACTCTATATAATTATTAATTATTTTTGTATATTTTTTTAACTCGATGTTAAATGAATGTAGTGTTTAAAATTGTTACTTATATGATTTTAATAGAAGAAACAAATAACAAAGTTGCCATATAGGTACCTATTTAAAAACGGTAATTTGAAATTTAACCGGGAGCTTCATTATAGAAAATAAATATGTAATTATAGGTGTGTCAAAAAAAATTTATGATATAATACCATAAAACTAGTTCAAATATTCGTGCTCATCCAATATTTATTTACATTTAATATTTAAAAAAAATTTCTTTTCTCTGCAATTTAAATTAAAATTTTAGTTTTGGCAACGTTGTAATTTGCAAATCTTTTAATTATTAAATGTGAAAGAATAGGATAGATAATGACGAAGAAATAAAAAGAAAAAAGACAGCGAAAAACAATACTATATCTGTATCTTCTTTTAATATATCGTTCTTTTACTTTGCGAAGTCTTGATTGCACGTGTGTTATCGGTTAAAAATTAAAACTGAGTTTTTAAATCTTTTTGTTTACAGAGGCATATATTTTCGTCATAAAATATTGTCATTATTAATAATAATTTTTGAATAGAAATTTACAGGAATCATGTCTTCAAAAATAGGAAAAAAAGGAAGAAATCCTGGAGCAGTTGATAATTGGTTAGATGCACTTGGGTTGTATCGAAAAAATGTGGCTTATGATGAAACTTGTCTATTTAGAGCAATTAGTGAACAAGTAGGCGATTATATTTAAAATAAATGAAAAATTTTAAATTAACTTTCACTTTTTTTCCAGCTTTTCGATTGTCAAGTTTATCACGAAAGAGTTCGTCGAGAATGTCTGACTTTCGCCAAAGAAAATTATAATGAGTTTTCCGATATTTTTAGGACAGAAAACGAGCTTATTGAACATATTGATAAATTGGAAAAACACATGGTAGTTTGCGGCGACACTGAATTAAAGATTATAAGCAAAAAATACAAGTATGTACATGCAATTTTAATTAAACATTATTTCTTTATTTTTTATTTTGTTACAGCCGCAGCATTATAATTTTTGATGCAGCTGAGCAACAAATTTTTAACTTTACCACTAAAGAATTACCACAAGTTTTTTTACTATGTTTGATGGACAAAGATCACTATGATGTTGTTTATAAAAAGGAACATATAAATTCAGCTGGATTCTGTCAATGTAAGTTTTTCAAGTAAAATTCTTTTATACATAGTCCTGGGATTTCACTAATATTTAGGGGCAGTATTGTATTGATGGGCTGTTATTTCAAAACCTGTTATTTTTAACTGTTGTTTGGTTGATGAGGTAAACCGCCCAGTCTTCGACACTATTGGCGCATTTTTTTGCTAAAAAAATTATTTGCAACTAATTTATTTAATTTAAACACAGGGATTAATTTTTAAAGTAGTTGTTAGAGTTTGTACTAGCCGGTAAATGTGTTAATTCGAATAAAACTCGTTCCCTCTATTTATTTAAAAATAACGAAAAAAATGTATCTGGTACCCAGTTATTGACAGATAAAATCCAATAATTGAAACCCAATCATTGACAGTGATCCAGTTATTGACACCCCAGTTAATGACTGTTGAAAATAAAGTAAATAAGGACAAATTATGTTTATTAAGTAATTTATTAATTACGTTTTATTTAACAATCAAAAAGGTAACTTATTGTAAATGTTTTATAGAAGATAAATTGAGCAGCATCCAACCAAAAGGGAATAAATCCATTTTTGTTATACATCCATTCTTGTTATTCCGATCTATTATCTGACTAATTCAGAACGAGTAAAGAGCAATAAATACTACGATTAGAATCATGGAGAAATGACTTAAACCATTTATCTTCTGGACGATAATTTTTAAATGGATTATCTCTTCTTGTTGCAGTAATAATTATTTCCACACTATCCAACAACATTGTTTTTGTGATAGGAAAATGTTTCTGTTGAAGTAAAATAATCCTTTGAGAAAAACATCACTTGTGCTGTTAAAATTGTTGGAGGGCCCATCTGACAAACTTTTGGGGATTTTCCACTTGATTTATAAAGTAAAGTGGTGCAGGGAATATCTGTTTTCTTTGCTACTATAGCAACTGGAATGCCATTGGCTATTCGTTGAAGAGCCTCAGCCATTTCTTCAGCTGTATAATTTTATTTGGCTGTCAAACTAAAAGAATCCAGTTATTGACACTATTTATCCCAATAATTAACACCCCTGTCTAACACTGGATTAAATCATTTTAAAAACGAAAAATTTAGTTTCACATGATGGTCATGACTCATACACTTTTAAAACGGTACCAGCTTAATAAAAACATCATATTCCAGTTTTTGACATAGTGTCAATTACTGGAATGAAGTTTATTTTGCTTATCCAGTGATCGACATTGCAATTTGGAGGCTTAAAAAAGATTAAAAAATATTATATCTTGAAAAACACAAAAGTAATAATCATAAAAATAACTTAATTACCTTATTGTTGCTCTGTTCACAAACCACTTGATTTGTACTTGGTCACTGTCAAAAATGACTTACTTCAAACAATGGCTGCTAATCACGCGAATTCGTTCACAGTTTTGAAAGATACATAGGGAAACCAAACGGCGAGGGAAGTTTCAAATTATATAAGATAGTTTTGTTAAAAATCAGTATGTGGGAAAAGGTGTCAATAACTGGAGGAGTGTCAAAGACTGGGTAGTTTACCTTATTGAAAAAAATAATAATAGGTTAAAAATAACAGTAGTGGTTAGAGATGTTGATTATTCATTCCTCCAGTAGTTAGTAATCATTTGAACTATTCGTTACTTTGATTATAGTAACGTAAAACATAAATATCGTTATTGTATTGCTGTCTTTTGTTTCTTATTTTTTATTGAAGTAAAAACAAAAAGTTTATATGGAAAAAATTATTATAAATTATAAAGCATTATTTGACTCATTGAACACTGTCACTGTATCTTCGGCGTTTAAATAATAAATTTAGTATAACTGATATTCACTCATATTTATTTTTATTCTACAATTAAAAACAAAACTACAAACCCACAAAAATAGATAAATACAATAGCTCAATATCTTTGTAGCTAACTGCCAAATAAAAGTTGTCGACATCAACAAGTACTGTTTTTCTTTGGTCAGAAATAAAATTTTACATAAAAGTTTCATCTTTATGGGAAAAATTATTTCATATGTATTATTTCTTAATTTTCATTTTTTAACGTGCATTGCTTGATAACTAATTGTGGAATGATAACGATATGTCAGTTAAGTTGTCACCCACTTTTACGAATTTTCCAAAGATTTTGTGTATATTCATTTGTCCATCGATTATCCACTAATTATTTTCGTTTGTCCACATTTAAAAATGGTGGCCCAAAAACTTTTTTTGCAAATTTTGCTCTTGGCACTCACAAATTAAAAAAAAAAATTCAACTTCACAAGTCGTTTATTTTTTGTTTGTCCACCAATTAGTTTTGTTTGTCCACCCACCGGTTAATAATAATTAATTATATAAATTTTAAAAAATTGTGCAAATTGGCGCACCCTTTTTTGAATTTTGAAATTTTTTTCCTGCATTCGTTTGTTTATCGTTAGTCCAAGATTGTCCACCTAAAATTTTTGTTTGTCCAAGCACCATTTCAAAATCGACGATTTTGGTTTTATTTAATAAACACTTTAATTTTTAAAGATAGAAAAAAACTTTTTAAGGTTTTTTTATTGAAGGTCAAATACCGTTTAATATGGCCTATCCAAATTTTTTTAAACGTTTCATCTTTAAAGGACCATCATCAACTATTTTTTTTAATACGAACCTGTACATTTTATTTCATACTTGAAATACCCATTTTTTCCATTTTCACTAAAAATATTTATAAATCATTTTAAATAAAATTAATTAAACATTGGGTCTACTTGAGCTTAATTTCCACTAAATATTTGAATTTAAATTTTCTTAAATAACTACAATCAAAAAATAATAGTTATTTATGTACCATAGATATAAACATCTGTTTATACCCGCGGTGAATACAAACTTTTATGTCATATAGTTATTGCATTCAAAATATAAATATTTAAAAAAAATCTGTTTTTGTCTTTATGCGCGCGCGGTCTTTAAAGTGCATTTTGCGGGCCATATAATGAACAGGACATAGAAAAATTCTTTAAGTTTAGTTTATTGTCAAAACCTTAAGTGTTCTACATTGCTGAATAGAGAAAAAAATGAGGGTTTCAAAGATGAAATAAAAAGTACAAGCACAGGTATTTAAAAAAAATAGTTGAGGATGGCCCTTCAAAGACGAAACGGTGTTTTACAAAAAAATTTTCCATCTTTAAAAAATAAGGTGGTAATTAATTAAAACAAAAATCGCCAATTTCGGTTTTTTCATAAATATCTCGGAAACCGGACCTGATATTTTAATTTTGAAAAAATCTATTAATTCGTCTTGAAAATACACATCTTTTTCCCCGATATTTGAACTATTTCGGTTTATGAGATCTCTGTATACGCAAATTAAATTCGATCCACCGTCTGTATACTCTAAATCCAGTGAAAAAAATATTTATTTTGTTGCATAAGTGTTATAATTTTGAACAAAAGAAGCCGAAGATTGTCTACTGGAATTTTATTTGTAGATGTTTTTTTTAACTATGTTAATGGCACTGGCAGAGCCAACAGGCCAATATTTGTAGATGTTAAAAAATCATTTATCTGTTCTCGTCCAGAGAATTTAACCAAATGAGAATTCGCTTTTTGTCCTTCGATTTGAAATGGTGCTTGGACAAACAAAAATCTTATGTGGACAATCTTGGACTAACGATGAACAAACGAATGCACGAAAAAAATTTTCAAAATTCAAAAAAGTTTGTGCCAACTTCACAATATCGCAATTTTTTAAGTTATATAGTTAATTATAATTAACTGGCGGGTTGGTAAACGTGGACAAACAATGAAGAAACGACCTGTGCGGTTGAAATTTTTTTTGCCATTTGTGGGTGCCGAGAGCAAAATTTGCAAAAAAGAGTTTTTGGGCCACCATTTTCATCTGATAACTGGACAAACAACAAAGTACCAATGATGATTCTTATAAGCATGAAACATGTATGGTAATGGTCGGAGTGTATAGTTTCATTTGATATAATTCGTTAGTAATTATTGAATTAAGAGACTAGTTACACATAAGTAAGTTCAATTTTATTAAAGCTAAAAGAAAACTTAATGAGAGCCATACTCACTTTTAAAAACAATAACTATATATTTTTAAATTGTGAATTAAAATAAAATAGATCACCGAGGCGCTCTGTATGTAATCTAATATTTATATTATCATGAAATAAGATAGGTTTACTTAACACTTTCAGCGATTGTCTACAAAATACTTTACCAGGATGTGTTCAAAATACCAAATGTTGATGAAATAGTTCACAGTATGCTTTATGATAAATGTAGTATCATTACTCAAGCTGAATTAATGATGGAGAAAAAAAGAATGTTACTTGAACCTGGCAATGAAGATTTGACTGAGGAGAAAGTAGATGAGAAAGTTGAGGAAAAAAGTGTTACTGCTCTTAATATAGCTCCTTTTCCGTTTAAGATAGCAAAAGCTTTAGATCCTAATATATACAGAAATATCGAATATGATTCTTGGGGTGAAATGAGAAGAGGTATTTTAATTTATTATATTTGTATCAAAATTTTACTTATATTAAATAAAATATATTTTTTTAGAATGGCGCTTAGGTGAATGGTACTATGGTGATAACAAGCTTATACTTGGTACCAAATGTATCTATACTGATGAAGAGACTAATGAAAAATATGATTGTTATATACAAGAAATTATCAAAAATCACAACAAATGTGTTATATATCTGACTAAGTTAGCCGAAAAACGTACTGTTACATATTCAGACTTATCTCCTGAAGATGATGCTAAACCATGGCCTTTACCATACCGGTGAGTTTTTAAATAACTAAAAATATATATAGTCAACAATATTATATTTAAAACAATACATTATCCTTAGAGGGTTACTTAAGTAATATATTACTATTCGCCATTGCAAGATATTAGGGGAAGGGCATTGTTAAAATTAAAGCCTTTACTCCGCCACTGGCACTTGGTCATTCTTTGGCCTCAAGTTTTTTATTTAAATATTATATTGTTCAATATCACTGTTGGTTTTATAATAATAAATATTTTTTTTACACTGAAGAGTTCACACATCTCAAAACAAACATATATTCGCAAAAAATTCAATACAAAAATACATATGAAATAAAACTCACTACAAAGTTATTTTTGTATCTAGTGCGCGAAATGCTACTACTTTGGTGATCGAGGACTGATTTTTTTAACGAGGCGCAGCCGAGTTAAAAAAATAAGCGAGATCACAAAGTATTTCGCGCACGAGGTTACAAACAAAAAATTTTTCTACATTAGGTAGTGTAAAATTTTGTCACAATTTGAAAAGTGTTAAAAGCCTTAATTTTTGTTAAACCTTTGGAAATGTTTTGTTTTTATCCATATAATTAGTGGGCCTGTTTCTTTAATATATTTATGTCAATTTCCAAACAATACAAATATCAATGTGGACTGGGTTTAAAATTTAAATTTAAAATTAAATAAAAATTATATGAAAATAATCCTCAGTTGCTCTTCCGTAATTTATATTTCACCTCTGCTACTCCTGTCATATATTTCTTTTGATGATGTTTTCGGGTTCTTTTTTATTTAGATTTCATAATTGTCTTTCTGTTGATGATGTCTAGAATGCTGCTAGGTGTACTATTTAATAATTCATAAGTTAAATACAAACACAGAAGGAAAACATTCTTTATGAACAGCAGAGCGTAAAATTATTTTCATAGCTGGTGCATTTTTAAACTTACATGGAGAGTATATTCGTTTCAAAGAAACATTAGTTTCAAATTTTAGCTCAAGTAGTTACTTTGCTGCAAGGCCGCCAAGAGCCAGGTTGAGCCCCAAGTCTGGAGATCTACGGGCCCCCTTCACCATGGTTTGGGGGGAGGAGTTCGTATCCCCCTTCATAAAATGTTCGAAAACTAAACATCTGAAAATCAGATGTTATTTAACGTTATTTAAGCTATTTTTGTTTTTTGTTAGTTTTTTTTATAGAAATATTAGTTTTATTTTTTCCATCTGATGACTATAACTACAATTTAGGCTTACTTTGACTGAATTTTGCACATAGCGGACTTTTGACTTCGTAAATTTTTTTGTTTAAATATAAACAGTATATGAGAGCCCGGTCCCGTCGCCTGATTCGAGCGCTAAAAAAAATTTTGAGTCCGGGCCCCTAGTTTCAGACTTGACTGACATAGTCTCTTGGCGGCCCTGCTTTGCTGTATCGCTGAGTTCATCCTTGGGTAGGACTTACTTTAGATAATATTAGGTCTTTTGTTAAAAGTAATTTTATTTGTAACTCACTTTGATTTTAAAAGCCTAGAACGGACTCAAAACGCTACCAAACTGATTTTAAATTTTAATAAGTAAAATTTCTTTAACTTGGATATTTGTTGATTCAACCTTGGTAAAGAAATGTTCTTTGATTAAAACGAGATTGTCAGGCTGTGACGTCTTTTTTAAGTCTACCTATTTTGGAAGTAACATTTTATGAGAGTAAAAAAAATTGTTTTAACATGTATTGTCAGTAGATTCAGCAAAAAATGTTTTGGACAGATTGTCATCGGGCACAAACATCTATTAGTTCCTATAATTTGACTAATTATTTAAAGTCATTACCCAATAAACATAATAAACAGTCAAAACCATACCAGAAGTGATGTTTATCATAGATGTTCCAACAAATGGAAATTAGACACCAAACGCGCCTTTTATTACTTTAAAAATGTGGTTCTTTGATGGTGATTTTATGGTCGCACTAAAACATTGTATATTATTCAGGTTTACAAAGAGTGTGGTTATTAGTCCAAGTACACCTCCTCCTGAAAAAAGTGCTGGTAAACCAAGAAGAAGAAATAAGGATAAAAAAAGAACAAAAAGCGAAAGTAGCATTTTGTGTGCTACTACAGCCATCAAACATGAGCCATTGGTAGACAATATAGATGCTTATGTTGGTATCCCTCTGGTAAGAAACTTTCTCTAAATATTTCTTCATTTCTGCTAATCAAATCAGATATAGGATATTCCACCAATTTACGGCTGTTTCGGATCAATCACTGAAACTAAAAGGTACGACTGTGCTGTAAGGTGAATTCTACCAATATTTAACTCGAAACTTTGTTATATCATGCTGTTATTTAAACGTCACTTTTTTTATTTATTACTCTTTTATGATCAAAAGTCGATTTTTTTGCTTAGAACTGCCGCATATTTAATGATGTTGAAATATGTTTAATTATATTGGACTTTTACTGTGCTGCTCTACATAATCTGTTTTTATTAAATGCCCCAGATTTTTATTTATTTTCAATAAGTAGTTTTTGAGATATTTTGGATCGAATAATAGAATGAATGCAGTAAATATCTTTAGAAAATAAATTGCTTTTATTTTGACTATAAATATTAGAGAAATTTATTTTCGTTCATTTTAAATGCGGTTGTATCATGTATGGACCAGCTGTCACCTATAATCCTAAATTGGCGTAAATTGGTGAAATATACTACCTATATCTTGTAATTTTATTTTCTTTTATTTATATATTTATTTTTATTTGTTTATTTAACGTCGGGAACACTAATTCAATAGTTTTGAGACTTAATGAGGCAATTTTTTCCAGAAAGTATAGACACATGTCAACCATTAATATTGAGTTACAATTTTGCTGTCAGTACAGAGTCTTATTTTATTACAATTTGACAAATCAATTGTTGACATGCCGTAAATGAATACATTTTCTATGATTTAGATTTAAATGTCCCCTGAATGATTGTAAAATTATACTTCTATAATTGATGGCTGACCATGTTTTTCAGCAGTCAAATAAAAATTACATCCATGCGTATTATTATCCTGTAATTTTCTGAAAAAAAGAGTTACTTTTTAGATTACGTACCCAATTCTCTATTTGAGTTCTGGCGTCAATATTGTTTTCTTTTTTTTTCTTTTTCGAAAGTTTAGAGTATTTGTAGCAGATATACGTAGCTGGGTACTTTGAATCCAATATTATATCCTCAAAACTAGATAGTTTTCTTTATTTTTAAAGTTTGCTCGAGAACTTTGATGAATGGACATTTAAAATAATGCACTTCACATTTAAGTTTTTCGATAAACCTTTTCACTGCTTGCTTCTTTTTGACATAAATTGGTGGTAATCTCGCATCTCGCTTTTCTAGTTACATGCAATTCGTCTTTGGAAAAATTGAGTACATTTAGAAATGCCTTTTGCATATCTAAATTTTTAAATTCTGACTATCTCTTATTTTTATAAAATATTGCATGCTACTCCTTTTTGAGGGGCATTATGTAACAATAAACCTTTTTATTTATAAATTGGTAAATTGAAACTTTACAAATAAAATGCAACTATATGCAAATGCAAATCTTTTAATGAATAATAAAACTCCAAGTCATACCACAATTATTTATGTGGATTTTTTGGGGTTAGCATGTTTATAAAAAACAAAAAAAAATTTATTGTTAATTTTGGTTAAAGTTTTTCTTACGTTTATTGTTATTAATTGTTCATAATGTGACATTCATACCATATCAATTTCTTCTAATTTGTCGTACTTGACTAACCGCGTTCTGCCTGATGATTGCCATTGTTTGGCCGAAACATGTTGCCACTGCCACTTAGTTGTTAAACATTATCTTCACATAAATAATTATGGTATGGCTTGGAGTTTTATTATTCATTGAATAATCTTACCACATTTGAGTATGGATAATCTCCTATTTTTGCAAATCTTTTATCTATAGTTTTGTAAATTTCTTCTTAAAAAATAGCGGATATACAAGCCCTTTAAAAAAAAAATGCAATATTTTTTCCTTTGGCGATTAACAAATACATACAAAAAAAATATTCCAAGAGGTTAGGTTTATAGCGAGACCTCTCTGTCCGCCAAATGTCAAACGGTACTGACTATATTGACTCCAGATATAAAATGTATATGCATAGGATATCCTACAACGTATATGCATAGCACATGTTAGGCATATGAATATATTTTTAGTGCTATATGCGTATTACATACTCTTAAAACTATGCATTCATAAGCCTATATATGTTTATTATTATTATTATTACTATTTTTTAATAGCAGATGCACAACCCAAATTCTTCCGATATCTCAGCTTATTGTCAAACTGAAACCTCAACTGACACCCATACAGATCCAGTACTTGGCCAAGAAAATATTCCGACTGTTTTGGTAGAAAATGAAACTATGGATGGATCTCATTGGTCTAATAATGGCTATCAATGGCAACCTTATATGCCACAAACTGTTGATCCATTTGTATGGCCTACGAGTCCTAGTCCTAATCAAAATGTTTTTAATTATAATTTGAAGCCGATGGTGGCATCTGCTCCTGTTACTCCCAGTATAATTCCATACCATGGTAAGAAAATTTATTGGTTAATAGTCAGGTTTGTTAGAAATAAGAGTGATACTGTTTAGACATAATAATTATTTATTTTATTTAGGATCCTAACATTATGAATATACATTTTGATTGCATTTAATTATTAATGGGATGATCCGTTTGCGATATCTTTTGTTGGGAGGTACATGTTTTAAATTATAAATTCCAAGGAGTAGAAGCAAGAAGCGCAACCACTGGGTTAAACTTTATTTTCTTCTATCGCCTCTCAAAATTAACTTCAAAATCTTATCTCAAAAATAATGGATTCCCTAAATTACCTGCGACCGAACTTAAAATTTTTACTGCGTATTATCAACAGTTTATTTAATAATACTTTGTATTTGTAGATCCCAATTATTCCAATTACTACTATAACTATCATTTGGAGCCTTATCAGACTTATCCACAATGGTCATCTCCATCTTTTGAACTTCAAGCTCCTCCTGCGCCAAAGACACATCAAGAGAAAACGTCAGAACAAGACGAAAATACCGTTAAAAGCACTGAAACCAGTCCAGAACTAGTTCAAAGTTCTAGCAAATCGGAAACAAATTATGAGAATAAGAACAATTCAAGTACACCGGAGAGACCTACCTTAAGGTTTCCGCAGGCTTCGGAAACACCAAGTTATGCTCAACCCTGTGCTCCATGTACTCCAATAGAAATGTATTCGCCTATGTCGCCGGTTATGCAGTTGCCTCACATGCCACCCGGTAAGAATATTTTGTTAGAGGAGTGGAAAGTTCAATTTATACATAGATCAGGTTTTTACTAACAAAATTTATCTAACAGTATTTTTTTTAAAGGAATGAATATATCAGATCTTTAATTTTAGAATATGACCAAGATCTGATGTTTTCCTTTTCTTAGAATATAAAAATGTTTGTAGAATGATTTATTCCTTGAACATATTCGATTTAATCCATTAACTTTTTTTTTCAGTTACTTTACAATTTTAATCTAAAAGAATTAAAAATGGATGTTAGAAATATTATTTTAATAATAGTGTGGATTTAAATTTCTTTTAAATTAATTTGTATTTAATACATATCTTTCTTTAGGTGCCCCAATATTATATACCGCTGCTCCACCAGAAATGACAGAGGTAGTAATGCCAACAACTCCAGTGATGTACACCCCTTCTTTAGAAGTGCCTTATATGTCATCATCGCCTTATAATTATCCTTCAACATTGACACCTACTTGGTACCCAGCAGGAATCACAGCTCAGGGATTTATCTTCCCGCAAAGACCATAGAATTGCGATAAAAAAAGATTATGTGATTAAATAAATTTGTTTCCGTTGATATGTAGCTACTAATTCGTAACTGATTTAAAAGTTAGTCAAAAATTTTTGATAACATTTTTGAGGGTTGATTTACAATAGTTAACCTTTTTTAAAATTTGTAAGAATACCAAAGAATAATTTTACATTTTGTAATTCTTTAAATGATATGTAACTGATCGCTAAAGTTAAATAAGAAGGGAAATATATTTGCTTTTTCAGAAATGCCATGTAGAGTAAATATAACCCGATATGTACTTTTGTTCAAATTCGCTATTGACTTAAAAATGCATTATTGTTAAAACAATATTGACATAATGGATTTGTGAGCAGGAATATACCGTTTGATATTGGAAACTAGCATAAAGAAAGAATTGGCATACTATATGAAATTTTACTATTAATTTCAAGAAAACTACTTTAAAATACAATTTTTTTCGCTGACAATGTATCTGTATTGTTTAATTTATAGAAAGATTATTTTGCATAGATATTAATAAAAATGTAGAACGGTGTTTTCTCAGTTATTACCTGAACATACATTTTTAATTTTATGCATGACATACAAATTGCAAATTCAAATGTAATTTTAGAAGGTAAACATTACCGAGAATTAAAAATAAAAATTTAAATACCATTTAGTTTGTTTTCTAAATATTTTTTAGTATTTATTGAATTTCGTTTCTAATTCAAGATTTATTTATCATGCAAATAATTAAATCTTGTTCTTTAGGTAATATTAAAAAAAAACTGAAAATATTTTTCTGTAAAAAATTACTAATGCAGATAAACATTGTCACTGACTCACTGATATAGCCATTTTCTTGAAATTACTGGTAAAATTTACCGTATACCGGGTGATTCATTTAACCTGGAATTTTGTAATGTATCGAAAAATACGCATCGTACAGAAAAATGTGCCAAATTGAAACTTCATTATCTCATAAAGGTGCATCCGGTAGTACTAAATTACGCCCATCGCAACATCCACTGTGGGCGGTACATTAGAAATCTTAAATAGGAACTCCTATTTTTATCGCCGATTCGGATTCTACGTCGAAAACTACGTACGATTTCTCTGAAAAAAATGTTTCGATTCGCAACAGATGGCGCTGTAATCTCAAAAAATGGAACAAATAAAAGGATCGAAACACGTATTTAATATTTATTGCCGGGTTATTCAATGATGTTACGGTTGCTCCCCCCTCCGTCAGCTTCTGTGGGTGGAGTGGTTGGTTACTAAACTACTTTTAGCGTAACCCAGGAACAACGATGTGGGCGTAGTAGTTTTCTGTTCCCTTCGGGGTGCTTGATTAACGTGAGTCCCCTTGCCTCCCACTAATTAATTAAATTCTCGAAATATTGACTATGAATTTCAATTGTATATTGTTCCATTTCTTACGATTACAGCGCCATTTGTCGTGAATCGAAACAATTTTTTCAGAGAAATCGTACGTAGCTTTCCGAATCTGCGATAAAAAATTATGGTTCCTATTTAAGATTTCTAATTTGCCGCCCGCCCCGCCCATAGGAGATATGGACGTAATTTAGTACAACCGGATATTAAGGTTTCGATTTGGCACATTTTTCTGTACGATGCGTATTTTTCGAGATATTACAAAGTTCCAGATTAAATGAATCACCCGGTATACGTAGAGTAATATAAATAAATTATAATTTGTTACCACGAAATTTTGATATAATACAAGCAATTGATTTTGGGAAGAAAAATTCGGTTCCAAATTTTGGATTATATCTTCAAACTAAAACTAATATTATTAATTGCGAATTATATGAAGAGAAATTTCCAAGTTCTACCTTTCTTTGTTTATAGTATAACTTGGAATATCTTGGGATTTTAACAACTATGCAAGAGATGATACCCTACCTATTTACCATGAATTTCTGAATTCAATTTTTTTTTTCTCATAATATAGTCATTTTATTATAAAAGTGTCAATATAAGAAATATGAATTTGAATTAGGTTAAAAAAACATTAAACAGTTTATTCCGTTGAACATTGCCAATAGTTTAAAATTAATTGTCTAAATATATTTTAATATGTATTTTCTAAAGTTACATAACTTAAGGTCAGTATTATCATCCAAAGATATAAGAATACTAATAAAATTAGACTAATTAGATTAGGTAAGGAAGCTGGATATATTTTTTACAGGTAATATTTTTTAAATAACCAGTAAAATTATATTTTACAAATGTATAATTTAATTCGTTACTGTTTTAGAATCAAAATGTTTATTTTTTTGTTTATTATGGATTAAGGTCAAAACCGTTTTTGTTGCACTTATATTTATGTATATAGAAAGTTATAATTTCTAAATATCAAAAATATTTATTTTTTGTATTTATTTCTGAATAGTTTATCTAGTTTGGAGTCTGCTGGCAACAAAATAAATTCATATTAAAACAGGTTTATTTTTCAAAGTATGCTTGTTTGATTTTAATATAAAATTCTTTAAAGAAAACTGTATGGCTAGCCTCTAGGCTCCTGTAAATGACGTCGTCAACAACAAAGATTTTTCAAAATCGGACTTAAATTTGGAAATAAAACAAACGACCACTCGCAGCCAGAATTTATATAAATCCCTGGTAGTATTTTTATGTTATATATTACCAGTCTTTATACTTTGTTATAAAATTATTTCAAATATTTCATTTGGGATTTATAATACGCTAAAACACGATGACAATACTTTTTGGTTATACTAAATAAGTATTATCTTAAATTTCCAAAGAAGAAATGGTATCAGCCTCATTTTTCTTCATTTTGTATAATACTCAAATTTTCTGGTTCCTTGGTTAATATTATGTTATAAATAACTTTCCAATCGTCATCTGCAAAGAAGCTTCTAAAACACATTTTTTATAACACTTTAGTATAGGTATTAACTGATTGTCCTTACCGAACAGTATTTAGGTTAATATTTTGGTATAATACAGAATGAGGATTTTCAGCCTCGTAATGAGTAATGCTGTTAAATCCTGGCTATGAATGATATCACTTGCGTTATTTCCTAATTAGCTGAGATTTCTATAAATCCCGTTTTTTTAGATCATTTTATACTAGATCCGGAATTGGTATGAATTGCGGAACCAGAAGGTTAGTACCACGGAAAAAATTTTTTGAACATTTTGTATTTTACTAAATATTAATTTTGCCCATCTTTCAGTTAGTATCAGAAACCTCATCAAACAAAATATAACATTTTAAATGTTTCAGAGTAAATTACTACATGCACATTTAAGTATTTTTTAAAGAATTTTAAATTAAAAAAGTATATTTTTGTTTTTAAAATGGGTTTAATATAATTGACATTGAAGTCAATAAGTTAATATATTACAAGCCATATACTATTTTCTATATTTAATCCACTGCAAAGTTGACATTTAAACATTTTTATTTTATATTTGCCATGGAATTATTATTATAGACTCAAATTAGTTTCCAATAGATTGTATTCATCTTTTCATTCAGTCCAATTTGTGGTACCATGCGTAGTGTAACTTGTCACTTGCCTTATACCATATATAATTTTAACAAGAATCGACAAAAAAGTATTTTAATATTTTTGTGCATACTTTTTCCAACATTATTAAAAAAATAATTTGAGGGATATGATTTGAAGATTTCAATTTTGTGGGTATTTGATCTGTATATGCCACAATAAAATCTGTAGTAGTAGTATAGTAGTTTGTGGCTTCTTAAAATAGACATGTTCATAAATTAACTTGTACCCATAATTAAATTGACAAAAATAATATCAAACTTAATGGATTGGTATGATGTATGTTTATACAATTTTTTTTATTTGTTTTTAGAGAATTATTGTTTATTTTGATATGTTATTGTATTTTGAGAAACATTAACAATAAAGTATATTTTTCTATTATATTTAGTTCTGTTTTATATTGGAATGAATTTGAAGCGAAGCGATTGATCTGTGCATAAAAATGGGGAACGATGAAGGGGTAATGGACTGTATAAAAAATCTAAATTTAAATGCAAACAGGAAACAAATATTTGTTAATATAATTAAGTTTTCACTCACTCGAAGTACGTTTTAAAAATTGATTTTATTTACTGTTTAAAAAAAGTTTAATGAACGGATTAATACAAAGTTTGATTATTGAAATACTTCTAAGTATTTTCAAGTAAAATTAGTTATACAAAGTGTGTCCTGTTTGAAGACTGGAAATGATGTGAACACTATCGATAGGTCGCTTTAGCTATTTATGTCATCGCTTTTGGGCGGACTAGCGTCGGTCAACAAGTTGCACTATTAATTTATAAAGTTTTGCTATTTGATACTAGAAGTCTCATCACAAATTAGACGAGACGATGGACAGCCCAGTGAATACCTACGTTGCCAAATGTATCTGATATGTTTTAGCTCCAAAATTACAAATAGTGAGTTATATGTAGGAATTTAAATTTGACTCGTTTCGTTTAGTAATTTTTGACATTGGGTTTCGTCTTTATAAATTAAAATGTAAACAAAAAATGCCGGTATTGTGTCGTACATGTGAAAAAGTGTTTAGTACACAATCATCTCAGAAGGAAAAGTGAACTTTTAGTCTTCAATGCCTAAAACTGGATTGTAATAGTGCATTTAAAATAAACAAGGATTTAATAACCATTTACGAATAATTCATTTGATGAAATTTGAAACGAAGTGCTATTATGGAAAATATAAACGGTTTGATAATTGTAATTAAAATATTGTTAATTTTTTTCTTTATTAACATACCACCTCTAATTTTCCAGTTGTGACGTGCATATCAGCAAATATTATTTAAGATTAATATCGTACATAAAAAAACCCAAACAGCACAACGTCGTCTAAAAAACATCTTTACAAAGTCTGCTTTAGATTTTCAGGATGTCATTAATAGGTCGGCGCCTAACTTACATCTTTAAGACGTCTAAAAGACCTCGAATGTTAACGAATGCGACACCTTTAAGATGCTAGTTAAGCGTCCTGAAAATCTGAAGCAGACGTCGTAATGTCCGATATCTTTTTTTTAACGAACGTTATATATTTGGAAACTAAAAATGTTAAATGTAATTGTCACAATTATTTCATTGATGTGATTGTTAGGATGGTGACGTTGAAGGAAAAAATTGTAAAACGGTGATATACTGAAAGCTAAGAGTGACATGTAAATAATAAATCATACCGAAACATCGATTTTCGTGACCGCTGCAGAAAAAAATATTTATATATATATATATTAAAAAATATGCCCGTGATATACAAGCAAGTTTTTCTAACTATCAAATGAAAATGCGTTTCCACTTAAAAAGTTAACATAATACGAAATAATTTCTGGAAGCCAGTTTTATCATATTTTTTTTTACTTTTTTGTAGTAGTTCCAGAGATACAGTAATTTCGAAATTTGTTAAGAAATTTATTAATAATTTAAAAAATTACAATAATAACTATTATTATGAGACTGAGTTTTAAATGTGGAAAAGCGTAAATTAAGTAAAAAGCAGAAACAATATTTTAAGATTCATCATCACTTCCTTGCGGTTGTCTAGGCTTTGGTCCTCCAGCTCTTTTCGCCATAATAATTTGATCAACTCTTAAAATAGTGGTGGCAGCTCCTACAGCGTATTTTAAAGCCCAATACTTCCCTTGGTATATATCCAAAATATCATTTTCTAAAGCGTTGCAAATAGCATTCTCAGTATTTATATCCACACCAATATTTTTATTGCCATTCTGATGCGCCTCTAGAATTTTTTCTAATACAGCAGTAGATCTGTGCCCACTGTTGTCTGCCAAGGCCTTGGGAAAGCTTTCAAGAGCACTGGCGAATTTTCTGACGGCATATTGTTCTAATCCTGGAAGGGTGTCAGCATATTGTGTCAGTTGAACGGCTAGTTCTGCTTCTGTTGCACCTGCTCCTGGCAAAAATCTTGGGTCACGGGACAAACACTAATTAAAAAAAGAAATTTTAAATGTAAAATTGTTTTTGTTTAATTAGATTAAATTTAGTTTCTTTTTTACATTATAATGACACTGACCTTAAATGTATTGACACCATCATCTATGGCTCTTTCAATATCATCCATGTAGTTATCGGTAGCACCACGGACGACAATGGTAGATATTTTAGATTCTTTTCCATTCAATCTGAAAGAAACAATTGGAGTATCTCCCAATTCTTCAACAGCCACCAAGTCTGCATAACCTAGTTCTTGGGTTGTGGGAGCTGTGAGGCGAGGTAAACAGGTAGCTCCGACCTAAAAATAAATCAATAATTAGGTTTTGTTTAATCCCATAGGATTTAATTAAACACATAACAACTACACTTCATTGATTTTGTTTAATACACTATTAATACTAAACGAGTGTTACTTACGGTTTTGCATAACCTTCTCAAATCAAATTTAGAATTTAATCTGACTGACATGATTCCATATTTGTGTAAATAGTGCATTGCCATATCTCCAAATTTAGCTCCAGCAACCACCACTTTTGCTCCTGTATCAGCTATAGCTTTGATTTGTAATTCAAGAAGATTTTCTTCACCACGACTGAAGTTCATGAGTTCATCTGCTGATTTTATTAAAACAGTGCCTAAAAGAAAATATAATTTTGTCTTATTTAAATCCAAGATTATTGGTAGCTAAAAATTAATTCAGAAATTACTATATCCTTTTTACTTCATAATTAAGATTTAAGTTTTGCAGTTTTTGTTTGTAGGTTTTCCTGTTCTGTAAATGGGGTTTTCATGTAGAACAGAGTAATAAATAAATATTTCTGTAAGTAAAAAAATAAAATACAGATTACAATGTGATAAGTTTGTAATAAACTTATCTAAGCTGTTTTTGTTATATGTAATATTTTATTTAAAAAAAAATTGGTATGTGGGTGTGTGTGATTAAATAAATTAATAGAAAGATATATTTTGACCCAATAACTGAATATGAATATATGAATTATTACATGAGAGAATAAAATTTTAACTCATAGAAAACGGAAACATATACTTCTTGCAAACATAATAGCTAAAATCTAGAGATTATTATACAGCTTGTTAACTTTTGTGCTTTACATAGGGAAATCTGTCATGCAAAGAATAAACTCTGCAAGTCATTTTGAAAATAATGGTAGCTGGATATTGATATTCTGTGGCATATTGTCATGTTTATCGATAATAATAATGCAGGGAAATGATTATTGGAATTGATATCTTGCTCGTTGACTGCTCAAAAAGCAAGCCCTGTTGTCATATTGCTTACTCGAGAGATTCCTATGCAAAGTCCAAAGATTCAGAATCTGTATTTGACAACATCTCCACCAGCAGAGAAAATTAATGATTACGTTTTTATACCAGGTGTAAAAAGTATTGTGAGGTAACTTCTGTATTTTTAGGTTATTTTAAAATTTTTTGGCTTATTTTTTATATACTCTGTTTGTATCTAGTAATAATGTGTAAATATTTTCTATTTTTTTATATTTAGATCTGAAGATCTGATAAATTTAAAGATTAACTAAGAATTAATAATTTTTTCTTCAATATTTGAAATTAAAAATTCTCACAAAGAAATTATATATTATTTCAAAACATTCAGCTATACATTAAAATATGTTATGACACATTTGGTAGCCAAATTTTCTCTTTCTTCTATTTTGAGCACTTTACCTAGATTTTTATTTTATATTTACAAAGATAATTACTTAAAGTAATAATAATTTAATTCAACAAATCTATTTTAAATGGTGTACATAGATTAAAATATTAAACTTAGTAGAGGTATTGTATTCTCTTATGAACGCTGCAACACCGCACCTATTTACATCCAAACGCCGAGATGGAATGTAAAAACGTGCAGTGTTGTAGCGGTTGTGGAGTTCACGAGAGAATCAGTTCACACTAACTTAACAATTAGAACAAAAGTGATATGAAATTATCATATATCTTAAAAATATTGGCAAGTTTTGTTTGATGGAACTGTAGGTAGCAAAACTAACAAAACCTTAAAAAATTATGTACTTTAATAAGAAGAACAAGTACCTTGTGACGAAAATATATTATTACTTAAAACAAGTACCATTCTTGAATTCGACAATGTCATAATCTTAAAAAAGGTAATTTTAATATTGACAAGTAAATCATTTCTACTTGGATTAAAATTGTCTAATAAATAACAACATGCAACTAAAAATATTAATGACATAAAAAGTAAATCAAACAGCTTTAAAATAATTAAATTCTAGTTTTTAATTTGTCAAATGTT
This sequence comes from Neocrepidodera transversa, assembly GCA_963243735.1. Lineage (NCBI taxonomy): Eukaryota > Metazoa > Arthropoda > Insecta > Coleoptera > Chrysomelidae > Neocrepidodera > Neocrepidodera transversa. The sequence goes on from OY725348.1 coordinate 14,614,151, forward strand.
TTAGTTAAATTATTTAACCCTGAATAGTTTTCATTTCAACCTAGCTCTGAATTGATAATTTGTGAATATTGTACAAAAAAGCTTCGTTCTTACCTTTGGTCTCTGTCTGCATAGTATCTACAGCACAACTGTACACTGCAATTTTAGCTTGTTCTGCCTTAGTAATCTCTCCTTCCACTTGCCTTTTAAACACCATACCTTGTATAACCTCAGAACTTAATAAACCAGATCCCAAAACTTTGCAAATTCTTACATTATCAACATTGAAAGTGGTTTCTTCTGGTAAAATCGATATACAAGCTTTTGCTATTAATTCAGCAAGAAAATCTTCATTTCCATATTGTTTTGATTGAATTGAAGTTTTTAAGGCTTTTGTAACTTCTTCAATATTTCTATAATCAGTAACTTTGTAGCAGACAAGCTTAGGAAGGATTTCGAGACATTTGTCAAGAGCCTTTTCAAATCCCTCAGCGATTTCAGTTGGTGTTACTCCAAGGCGTATTAATTCTTCAGAATGTTCTATTAAAAAATAATTTATTATTAATCAAATTATTTTCTTTTAGTATGACAAAAAAATTCTCAACCAAAACAATCTGGCATAGTTTTATTACTAAGATAAACATTTATTTGTTGATATTAATGCTCAAAAGTTGAGACTACCAAAATAATACAGGATCCAGCAAACCTCTGATTCCTAAACATGAAGAAATCTGTCTCATTTTTTAAGCTATTGCCAAAAATAGTCAGATTAAAGTGCACATTCTATTATAGAAAAAAAAAAATACAATAATTGTTTAGTATTTTTTTACAATTAAAGAGCAGCAAATGTGGTGAATTTGTTTTCTGTTGATTCGCAGAGGCTATATAAAATGTAAATTGAGAGGCAAATTTTAAAGAAAGATTGTTCATTCTTATCATGATCAGTACTTCAGTTTTGCTGTATAGTAGATTACTAAAAATACTATGAAGAGGGTTGTGTTGAATCAATTAATTAACTAATTTGAAGTATGCCTGGATTTGTTTCAGAGATCAACTTTTTGTGAACCAAAAGTAGGTATATATTACCTGTCATTGTATCTACTGAAGTATGTAGAAGTCAAGTTTTCTACACAAAACAGTTTAATAGATAAAATAAATAATCCATGTAAAAAGATGAAGATAGAGTAGTTTTGATATTAGACCCTCATGCCATAAACTGTCAAAAAGCTTGCTTGATATAAAGAAAAACAGCACTGGAGTTTATTATGTAGTTTTGCAGTTAAAATTCATAAAATCTGAATTGTGAAAGTATACAATTCATTTTTGACAATTTGCTGGCTTGGAATGATCTGCATTTGGTTTAAAGATCCTCCCATACATATGGGAAACATTGTATAATATAAAATTGAAAATTTTTAATTATAAACAAATATCTTGTTTAAGTTGTAACTTGCTGATGGATTCCCCGAAACATACTATTAAAGCAATCCTCACAGGACAAGGAGTTACACGACTTCATTATAGGTTTGCCAGATCCTGTATGTATATTATGCATTTTAATGTTTATACATATTTTATGGATTAATTCATAGGTTGCTAAAATTGTGATTTAAATAGTTTTAATTATGATTGGTACTTACCTAAAAGAGCTCCTGCTAGTATAATTACAAAATTGGTACCATCACCCACTTCTGAATCTTGCATTTGGCTGCCAAGTATGATCAGTTTGGCTGCTGGATGTTCAATATCCAACTCTCTAATAATTGTAGCTGCATCACTAGTAACAAATTGCTTTTCGATGTGATTAATGACCATTTTGTTCATGCCATTTGGGCCGTATGCAGACCTTACTGATTGAGCAAATTCCTTGCAGGCTATTATGTTTCTTATAACAGCTTCTTCTAGGCCAGAATAATGCTGAAAAATTAAGAAAATTAATATTACCGGTCGTTGTTTGAATTACACCCTAGACCACATGTACTTTAAAGTCAGTTATTTCAAAGCAGATTCTTACCCTAGCACCTTCTTTCATCATTTGGGCGAAGCCCGGAGCTTTAGGAACGTGTAGAGCCATGATTCTTAACTGTTTTTCTAATTTTATAAAAGATTTCAAAGTTTTAGTTAAGAAATATAAGACTTCTAGAATGGCCCTTGACAGAAATGACAGTTGACAACCAAATTGTCAATTTCAACGTGATCAATTATGACGTCATTTGTTACCATAAATGGTTATAGCGGCGTTTTGTTGATCCATTTCTTATTTCTGGCCATAGAGAAAGTATAAAGAAGAGTTGCCGTTTCCTTGAGTAAAAGTGGCAACATGTGCGACTGACCTGCAGCCTTGGAGGGTTCAATTAACTAAACTGAATTTGGCGGTTAATTTGAATATTCTCATATTTCGTATATTATTAGCATTTTTTGTACCACCTAAAATGTAATTTTTAGATCACATTTTAGGTGTTAACAGTAAAATGCTAATAAAGGTTAACAAAAAAAAATTAGGAAAGTATATAATTAGCAACACATAATATAAAACAATTTTATTCACATACATAAGTTTAGAAATATTAACATAATATATTAATACTGATAAAAATCATAAAAATAATAACTAATATTTTAATATAGGTATAAATAAACAAAGAGCCAGCTACAGGAATGCGGGAATTTGATCTGAAACATAAATAAAAGATTGGTAGAAACGTTAAGATTATTTTCATCCTTTGTTTTGTCTTGTAGACATTACCACAGCCTTGTCCGTTTCCTGGTACCTATTTTATAATGATAAATGGCACGGGTAGTTTTAATAATTAAGAAAATAAGACCCATGTTTTATGTTTTTTACACGTAAAACTATAAATTTAACTCCCGTTGAACATAAATTAGAGATTTTTTATGACTATTTCATTTATTATTGATGAAATGATGTTCTAAAACAGCTGATTGAAATTTAGCTCAATGAATTCAATCATTTTTACAATAATTTTCACATCATAGGTAACTAATTTCCCAACTACCAAATACTAGGTACCATTACCATTGTCCATTGCATTTTAAACGGACAGTCCCGTTGAAGATATTTGAGAGGATCACAATATTTATCGCTAAACTATTCACTAACAACTTAAAATTAAAAAATACTTACTTGTATTTCATTTTATCCAACGTCGTTATATGTATTTTAGATATAAAGAAATAATTTTAACGGTACACAGTTAACCGTTGACATTTTATGAAACTAACCTAATAATTTATAAAGCCTGATTTACAATAGGGTAATAACACAATAAATGTTTATTTCTGTATTAAATGTTCTCCTACACTTATGAGAAGTTATAATATACTTCGTTGAGACAGTTTATAAGATGTTATTAATCGTTTTATTTGCAACAATTTATATTTTTTAAATTTAAACAATTTGTTATTGTAAAACAGTCTCATAGTTCGCGAAAGTGGCGACCCCATGCGCGGTTCGACGCGCAGTAGCATGTTGGCCTTATGCGCCTATGATTCAAAACACCCCTGTTTCTGGCTGAAACGAAATACACTGTTTTGTTGTACCACTGGGTGTGGGCAATAGCACCTTAATAACGTCGATATTTATCTCTCATTGGTCAAACTATGCCGAAATTTGAAAACGACCAATCACTGACTTGGAGCGCTAAACCCCCCGGAACTACAAATAACCTCAGATAAAGGAACTACTAGATATGCCCTGTATATCTAATGTCATTTACAAAATTTAAGCCAACATCTAGCCCTCTCTCTCAGCAAAGTTTGTTGGCGAGGGACGTGAGACGCGCAGAAAAATCTCGTGCAGAGGACGAAATCAACAATAAAAATTGATGTGATGTATTAGACAGTGGCGACGCGAAGAATTATAACTTTTTATTTATTTTAGCAAAAAAATAGAAAATTAAAATTGGGTATTTTAATGTTATTAATATATCACATTTGAATTAAATATGTCGTGAGAAGTTATATAATTTCGATAAAGTTGTATTTTCTGTAATACTCATAAATATTAACATTAAAACATAGCAAATGCTTGTAAATTTATATTAAAAGTACGTATTTAATAATGGAATCAAATAAATAATATTTTTTATTGTTTCTAAAACCTTAGTAGGAGTACCTAAATGCGAATACATAACATAAAAAAATGTGAATGGTATATAACTACTTTACTAACTTACTTGTGAAGTGTAAGATTGATTATCTAATGGCTTGAGAAAAGCACCATATTTTTCACATTTCTTTCTCATGGTTAACAACCTCTCAAGAAAATCACTTAAAATAGTTCAAAATGTTTACAAAAATATTTAGTACAACCTATAACACTAAAAAATAATACAAATCAATTCACAAACTGTAAACTATTTAATGTATGATTTTAAATTATCCTGCTTGAAAGTACGCTTATGGAATCTCTAGAGGACGATGTCAACAAAAGTTAACTAGATGTTGGCTTAATAAAAAAGGATAGAATGCCCTCTCTATATATATTTACTCTGAGCAAATAACCTAGATTCCGTATCCACCGTAGAGTATACGATCTAAGATTAATGGCTATCATTATATGATCGTTGCATAATATACTAAAATTATACACTAAAATTCCAAAAAATAGAAATTGCTTGTGACTGCACAGTATTTAGAGGCATAGCCCTCTCTCATGATTTAAAAATTACACAGGTTAGACACTCAGACGTCCCAAATTCGTCCAAGTTTGCGCATGACGTCAGCTGAAGTCCAAACGAAATAATTTAACATTGGATTGCATAAGGTTATTGTGTCTTTCGGGTGGTTTTTATTTTTTTACGGCTATATATTTAATAAAAATGTATTGTAAAGTATTGTACACTAAAAAGTGATAACTACTTTAATAAAGGTATAAACTTTTTTTACGATTCCGATGTGCTTTATATTATAAAAACTATTTAATTGCTAGATGTAAAAACCAGAAAATGCTCAATTATGTTATGGCTCATTTATCGTTAAACTAATTGTCACATATATAACAAATAAAATACTTTAGATTAACTTTAGAATGATTTTACAAATGTTTAATCAAAAAAATAATTTTTATAAAAAAAGTGATTTGAAATAGCTTATATTATCAGTGGAACTTTTTGATGCATATTGTTATTGCAGATTTATGTTACTTAGGCTTTTATATACCTAGTGCTTAATTTACACTCAAAGAACGAATATGGCAAATGTAAATACGAGTATAACTTAGATCTACAGTCATACAAGTTAGTATGTAAAATAAATTTTATAAAATTTTTCATAAGTTCTGCAGTGCTTTATTGTTATTATTGAATAAAATGCTAATTAATAAATGAATACGTAACTACTTAAAGCTATTACACAATACATTTTACAGAACTTCTTAAACATGTTTATTCATATAATAACCTACTCTTTTTGTAATAAAGGGCACTTCGGAAATCGAAAAACTTTATACTGTTTTTAGAGCGAGTATCACTTTTACACCAAACACAGCGCAATATATTTTTAATCAGTTTATAGGTAAAATTAAATAAAAATATGTCAAAAAAGACAATAACCTCATATATTGACACATTAAAAATGTTTGATGGGCACCAGGTGACGTCACATATCCTGCGCAATGTCTATCCTGATATACTTCAACCATGGCCCTCTCTGTACAATGAAGTAGAAGTGATGTGAATAATCGGATGATTGTAATAATCGGAATGTTAGTATCCCAATGATTTTAATAATCGGAATAATATTCCGCTTTCCGATTATTTTTTGAATCGCATCAGACTCCAGAGTAGTCCAGAGTAGTCAGGAGACTAGGCAACAAAAAAGACATATGAATAAAATAATATTGTTAGTGATTTTTCTAATCCGTTAAAAAAAAACTTGGAGAGATTATTCGGAATTTAATTTTTTAAAAAATAATACCGTTAGAAATCAAAATTACTTCGATTATTTTAAGAATCTGAAAGATTCCGATTTTTGTATCCGAATACCAATTACGAAAAAGAAGATATTTTCACTATCACTAACCTCAAAGTTTATAATTATAATTTTTAATAAATGTGTTCATTTTTGAATTGTGTTAATTCATTTATTTTATTATAAATGCAATGCTTCAGTCGTTTTGTAGAGACTTGTTGCATAATTCCAATAAATTAGGTGTTGGCCGTGTAGGAAAGTTATTATTTAATTCAATCTATCGATTTATAACAATGGTTAACAAAAAAGGACCTGGTGTATTAGATTTAGAAGTGAATAGAATAGTTTGGGTAGATCTAGAGGTAAACAGTTTATTTTATTAAGAAAAAGCCAAAGCATAAATATTACAGAGGTATAGGCCTGGATCCTACGCCTAAAAAAGTTCGTGATAACCTAACCGTTACGACCATATACTCTTTATATATTCTTTATGTAGAGTCGGACAAATTTTTTATTTTTAAAATTCTGGGTAAATGGGGCGTTTTCTTTTGCAAGGTTACCAGTTAATTTTCAATATTTTCATGAAACGATTCTGCAAATATCGGCTATGAAATTAATAATTTATTTAAAGTTAATATTAAATTTTATAACGTTATAACTTTGCCATGTTTGTGGCGTTGGACGCACCAAAATCCCAAAGTGTTTGACCGACAATACATTTATAGCCGTGGGGTCGAGGCCTATTAGTTTTTGTCAAATATGGTGTCCAAAATAAATATTCTTATTTTGGAAATATTTAAAAATTGTTTTTTAATTTTATATAGTTTATTCATAATTATTAGGTGAAGTACTATAAACTATGCCTGTTGTGTTACATTAAAAAGAGTTAAGTTACTAAAGACATGAATAAAATAAATGCCCATGTACCTCAACTGTAGGTCTTTAGTTCATAATATCTATGGTGCCTTTAGAATTTTGTGGCCTACCAGTTTTGTTATTTTATTTAAAATTTGTTTTATTCATGTCAATGTTGTATATATAAGTCTAATACTGAGCTGTCATTAACTTTTTATGTGATTATAGTTTGAATTAAAATCTTAGACCATTACCACTTCACTAGAAAAAAGAGATTGTCAATTCTCTCAAATGTTATTGTAACAATATGTCAATTTTGTCATTTATATCAACCAATAAGAGATCGCCAGGCACTTTATTCTCCCTTCATTAACAAACAAACTAATGTATGTGACACGTCTGGTGAAGCTTATATGATCTAAGATTAAAAGTTGTATCTATGAAAACAACAGTACATAATGCCCGTTATAAAAAAAGTTAGTCCACGATGCAAAATTTCCATTCATGTTAAAAGTATCACTTTACATACTTGTTGCATGAATATTTCAACATTGTAAAAAATAAATTTCAGATGTAAGTTTTTTTAGATGACTGGATTAAATGTAGATCAAGATCAAATTATGGAAATTGCATGTCTTGTCACAGATTCCGATTTAAACATAGTGGCAGAATGCCCTGATATTATAATTCAACAACCGAAGATTGTTTTAGATAACATGAATGAATGGTGTAAAAAACAACATACAAAAGTATTTATACATTTTTAGTCACTTTATAATTTAGATATTATATACATCAGCAACAATAATTAACTATATTAATGTTTATTCTAGACAGGTTTGACCCAAGCTTGTGTGGATTCTCTTGTCACTCTAAAAGAAGCAGAAGATCAAGTTTTGAAATTTGTGCAAGATTATACCACTGAAAAGATGTCACCTTTAGGTGGAAGTAGTGTTTATATGGACAAACTATTTCTAATAAAGCATATGCCAAGATTTAATGATTACTTACATTATCGAATAATTGATGTATCTTCAGTTAAAGAATTATGCAGGAGGTGGAACCCTACAGTTTATGAAAGAGTTCCAAATAAACAATTTACACATAGAGCTTTAAATGATATTAAAGAGAGCGTAAACGAACTTAAGTTTTATAAAGATCAATTTTTTAAACTTTATAGTTAAGTGTTAGATCTCTACTATTTATTAAATAAAATTAAAAAATTATTTTGTTGTTTTAGTAGTTTATTTATCAAGGTAAATGCACTGTTTTTAATTGGATTAGCTCAACTTATCCAGATCAAAGTTGATATTGTGCTGTGCTTTATACTGCAGATGCCAGAACTTTATCATCTGCATTTGTTTATCTATAGTTTGTACATCGAAGAAACGGAATAATAAAACGTGGTTATCTCTAAGGGTTCGTCCGAATTTTACATCCCTACTTTAGGACTTTCACACTTATTTGTTATAATAAATAAGTCCCAAAGTAGGGATGTAAAATTTCTCAGAATTTAAACCGAACCACGTGCCGTTCATTGATTTATTATTCCGTGTTTTCGATTTACAAACTACAGTCAGACCTTTGGACATGATTAAGGGGTGTTCCTTGAGTGTCGAGGTAGCTGTAATTTTTTTGCGGTAGCATCTATTTTGATAAACATGAAATTATTTATTTATTTACGGATCAACCCCATTTACAAAAGTTTAATATAACAATAATTTTGATTACATAGAAAAAAAATTCCTGTCGACAGGGGGAGGTAGATTTCTATTGTCTAAATTTGAGACTTTCCTACTTCCCCACTCCACGATATGGTCAGATCGAAAAAAGTTTCAAACAAATAAATTTTTTAATAAATAGGACACGAAAAAAGTCTAATGACCAGTTTCAAACAAATTTTGTAATAACCAGAGCATAAAAAGAGTAAAATGGTCTTTTTCAAAATTTTCAAAAATGGCGGAGATCTGAATTTTTTGAGATTTCAACCCCCTCCAATTCTCACTCACATTTGCAATACTCAACGAATTACTGCCCAAAAGAATTTTTGTACCAAATTTGGTATCGATTGGAAAAAAATTGCGACCTCTATTGTGCCGGAACGGAATGTCTACACGTACATATATACCGATAATTTTTTTTACTGATTCTTATTCTCCAGCTCATAAACGGCGGAACGCCCCTATTAACGGTTCTGGGTCCCGTCATTGCGATTACAATAGGTAGATTCCATATATGGAAATCTATCTAAAATGTGTTAAAACATAAAAATAAAATCTAATGTAATTTAGAGTTCGGTTGATTTTTTAATACAATTAAGCTAGTACTATGTTTGCGTTTAACGAGCTCCTTATTGGAAAGCCTTCCAGCTTGTATTCTACCACTTGGCGGCAAACTTCAAGATTTACGGAGGCATATTGCTGTTGGTTGAACATACATTTTTCGCTGTTTTCTTCCGCAAAAACCGGACTTTGTAAGATGCCGACAGGTTGAATGCCAGCCGTTGCCCAGGTCAGGAAATGTTTATTGTTGGCAAACTAGGTTTCCCAAAATAATACAACCAATTATAGAAAGAAAACCTCATCTTAAATCATCAATTTGGCTTTAGTCGAAACCACTCCACCATAGACCAGATCCATAGACTCAACAATATTATAGAAAACGCTCTAGAAGAAAGAAAAGTTTGTTCAGCTATATTCTTAGACGTTACTAAACCATTTGACAAGGTCTGTCATAAAGAACTATTTCATAATTTAGATTATATTCCTCCAAAACCATATACAGACATTATTAAATCGTACTTAAATGATAGATATTTTAAGATCAAATAGGATAATGTTTATTCTGAGCTTAAAGAGATAAGAGTTGGCGTGACAGGGCAGTGTCTTAGGATAATGTTTATTCTGAGCTTAAAGAGATAAGAGTCGGCGTGGTACAGGGCACTGTCTTAGAACCGCTCCTATATCTCTATACATGTGATCTACCAGAACTCGATAATGACTTATAGCTACTTTTGCCGATGAGACCGCCATATTAGCAATGGGTAAAGATAATGCAGAAACAGCCAATAAACTACCAAATTCCATGAATAAATTCCAAAAATGAACTCTAAAATGAAAGATTAAATCAAATGAGACAGATCAGTAAATATTGATTTCACTAATAAAAAAATTCATTACGTACCAATAAAAACTAATGGACAAATATCTCATATGCCAACATGGCCAAATATCTTGGCCTAACATTAGATACGAAGCTTTTCTGGAAAGCACACGTAAAGAAAAAAAAAGAACTAACTATTAAGGCTCCTAGGAAGATAACTGTCATCGCATAACAAGCTTCTCATCTACAAGTAAATTATAAAATTTGTGGTACAGGATTTTGACTTTTACTACCTCACCATTAGACCACATTTGAGATTATGGATAACATTCTGGACTTAAATTATAAAACCTGTATGGGCGTACGATATCCCAAGCAGCAAGCTGTCGTCATTTTGACGACATTTTTTCGTCATTTTTTTGAGGTTAGGACGTCATTTGGACTTTTAAAATGACGTCATTTATGACGATAGGATCACGTGATTATGTCACAGCCCAGTAACGTGATTTTATAACGTTAAAAGGACGTCACTGTATGATGTAGTAAAGACGTCAGTGCATGACGTAAAAAGACGTCATTTTATGACGCAAAATATCACGTGAATTTATGCCGTGAAAGGGTCTCATTTTATACCATAAAATACGTGATTTTCTGACGTAAAAATGTCATTTACCACAGAAAAATTAGGATACAATTAACTTTATATATACGTCAACTTTTTTATTTTTTCATTTTGCCCATCCAACAAGATTTGTTCTGGAATCCGGAATGTTGCTTATTTGACCAGTTTTTTAAACTTGTCTGTGCATGTCAATATTCCATTTTCTATGATAAAATGCAACATATACAAAACAACATTTTCTGTCAATCAATTTTCTGTCAATCAATTTTTTGTCAATCTAAAAGATGAATAATTCATTTTAATTTATTTATATTAGCATAAAGCAACTGATTTAATAAAACAGTTTCTTTCATTATAAAAGGTGGGGTTTTGGGACTTTTTTTAGTAAAAACAATTTCAAAAACTAAAATGCGTTTATTAAAAACAATAGGAATACGTCTATTCTATTTAACATAAATGAATATTCTAAACATACACATTTTTTTATCTTAAATACGTAATTCACAAACATCCCAGTAGATCAAGCAATAATCACTTAAGTCGGTACCATATGGGAAACTTTTTTATTATTAGTTTTATAAAAAAAACTTATTTCTTCATAAACTGTCTGCAGGGTATAAAACCTAAAATACAACCATCCAGATATCAAATTTTTCAGTCGTATACGAGATGTGCCAAAAAATATGAATATTGTACAAGAGTAAATTATGTTTAGTTTTAACAACATCAAAAATTGGTAGAAAAAAATATATTTACAATTGAAATGTATTGAAATATACGTCATAAGTGACATAAAATAAAACTAAAATGTAATTATGTTATTGTAAAAAGTTTCGAAAAAATAAAAATCACATGGATATTATTGCGTATCTGAACGTATTATATCTGAACAAATTTCGATATTGTCAAAAATGAGGGTACTTGCATATTTCACATTTACAATTTATAATTTTTGACAATGAAAATTGGTTTAAATATACCTATAAAAAACTCATAAAAAACATTTTTTTAGTCTGTAATACCAGGTAAAAGCAGGTTGTTAAAATTATCAGATTTTAAAAATCAATATTTTTAATAGGAAATCTGAGTTTTTGACAAAATACGAATTTTTACTGAAGAGACATTGAAAAATCGTCTAAGTTAAATATGTCGAAAAAATGTCGTAAAAATGACGTTGGCTAAGAAAATGTACTAAAAATATAGTCAAACTTAATAAATATAAACTTGTTAAAAACGATTTTTACAGAATTCAGAACATTTAAATTTTTCTAAGTCAAAAATGACGAAAAACTGCTGTAAAAATGACGATACTAAAAAATGTAAATCAAGTATAAGTCGATGTAAATATTGATTTAAGAAATTTAAAAATCCACTGCGTTGATCTTTTATTGAAGTCTAAATTACTAAATTCATTAATAAATAATTCAAATTAAAAGTGTTTACATATTTATATTCCGCCATTTTACATGCATGTACACTACAAAGCTGGTAGCTTTATAGTGTGCAATTCAATTAAAGTAAAACAAATTTAATTTTTGGTGTAGGTACAAGTCTTAGAAGAAGAATAAAATAAAAATTACTCTTGCTAAACTTACCTCTAATTTTTAATTCATTCACAATCGTAACAAGGTCGCACACAGATACACAAAAAAACCAACCATTCCAATCGGCAGCCATTATGCACTATGAATTTACCTGTCTGCTCTGCATCACCACACTTCCCAGTGATGCCATCTTTGCGAGAAATAGGTAATCAAATTATATGACAAAAATGACGAAAAAATATTGTAAAAATGACGACGCGAAAAAATGTAAATCAAGTATAAGTCGATGTTAATACTCATAAATATGAATTATGTGCATTAAATTTTTAATTAAAACAATATATATTAATTTTTTCTAAAATGACGAAAAAATCACGTAAAAATAACGTGATCTCTATGACGTCTACTATACGTCCAAAAATGACCGGCATAAATCACGTCATTTATTGGTAAAATGACGTCTCGGACCAAAAATGACGAAAAAACAACGTCAAATTGACGACATCTTGCTGCTTGGGATACAATTATGGAGGTATACCAAACAGACCAACACGAAAATAATACAAACCTTCCAAAACAAAGTATTAAGCGGCATAGTTCCATAATGAAGACCTCCATAAGGATCTTCGAATGGAGCTCGTCGATAGAGAAATGAAAAAGTTTGTAAAAAGTTACGAAAAAAGACTTCTTTATCATCAGAACATCGAAGCCATCCAGCTCCTAAATAACTCGAACCAGAAGTGAAGACTGAAGAGGACCAAACCTCACGAGTTGGTATAGTGTGTGTCAAAGTGACTATGCAGAGCTCTATGTATGATTAGTGCATAAGCAAAAAAGTGCCCTAGTGACAGGAACATAACTAAGAAGAAGACATCAAAGGCTGACTCTTAGATTTTATAAGTAGAACAAAAAAAGTTACTTCTTGATTATTATGGGAAAAAAAATCGTTAATTTCAAGATGACTAATATATTTTCATCCCAAAATATCATCTTGTGTGTATATGATTTTTATGCAAGTTTTAAAGTGCTCGGAAAATGCCAAAACAATGATATCTATTATAATATTTCTAATACGTTCAAATGTGCAGATTAGAAATTTCAAATGTATAAGACACGGAAAAACGTCTTTAAATATCCATGGGAATACTGAGCAAATAAGCAGGAATACATCCTATAATTATAAACAGTGAATTAAAATTTAACGAAAAAAATCCAGCAGCAGACATTTGGTATTTTTCTGCACAAACAATGTTAATCATATTTAAGAGTAATTCTTTAATTTCCGGTCCTCTTTGGCTCTTGAGGGAAATTATTTCAAATTGTAGAATTCTAAGCAGAACGTCGCTAATTCTTAATATTTCTCTGTTGATTTCGTCACAAACTGATATTATCAGCGAGGCCAAATACTACAAAAAAGATGATTTATAAACTTATGTTCTCATAAAAATGTTATTAATAAATTATATTAGGTAAAATTATAAAAATAAATAGTTGTAGGTGAACCTTCAAAAACGAAATGCATGTTGTTTTAAATAATTGGATATTTGACTTTCAATCAAAAATCTAGTTTTTCTATTTTCGTGGTAGGTAATTACAACACTAAGAAATAATCACAAGAAATCTTGTTTCTTATGTAGATGTTTAACATTACATCCAAGATTTAAATGCTTTGCTTTCAAAGCTTCGTGCCAAAAATGCGGCAAGAAAGGCCATTTCGCTAAACTCTAAAAGTACAGTCAGCATGAATTCTATGTATTAAAACGATACCGAAGTGAATCTGGCTCCAATATCAGGCATAATCCCCAGAGGCACTATCTAAAGAAACGATTTCGATAACTGTAAATGACCATAGAGCAGAAGCCCTGGTTGACACTAGGAGTACTACTAGTTTCATAAGCGAAAAACTTGCGAGCCTACTTAAAGTAAAGAGACGACCTTGTAATCAATCAATAAGTTTCATATCTCTCGAATATACATCTATAGTGAAAGAGTTGTGCCATGCCACTCTTAAGATTCAAACGCACGTATACCGACATCAGCCTCTGATGATGTGCCAACGTCGTCCTAGGACATGATCTACTGAAAGATCACTCCTCATTAGTAATGGAATTCGGAGGAGGCTTCAAAGGAGGCTCTGCCCGAAGTAAAAACCACTTGCTATTAAATCAAGAAAGTATACTGAAGAGAGGTCATAGACTATTCATTGATAATAAATAAATATACTGAATTACATGCTTACCCGCTGCCATGCACATAGAATCTATTGTCTCTAAAGTTGCGACTAACAACATCTTTAGTTAAATTGATTTAAAAAGCGCTTATTATCAAGTTCAAATCTTGCCGAAGGAAAAGAAATACACAGCATTCGAAGCTGCCGGAAATCTATATCAATTCACGAGAATTCCGTTTGGAGTTAGTATTAGTATTGCTGCTTTTAGCCGAGTACTATAATTTGTAATTAAAACCTAGAAACTCTCCGGAGTATGCGCTTATCTAGATCACGGTTGACAAAGAGAAAATTATCTTATGTACGGATTCCATTAACTTATTGGGATACACTATAAATAATAATGAAGTACGACCAGATAAGAACAGATTGAAACATTTGATGGACCTGAGACTTCCAACAGATCAGAGAGAACTGGGAAGAGCTCTCGGTATGTTTGCGCACTACTCTAAATTGATTCCTAACTACTCTGAAACGATTCAACTAAATCGGACATAGCGAACGAACTCATTTCTCTCATAACTGTTGACCACAACGAAATGTTCACCGTTAAGACGGACGCCAGATCAGTGTATAGCTGCAACTCTAACACAAATGGGACGTCCAGTCGTATTTTTACTCGTAACGGACCAACAATCAGTATTAGTTATGTTAAACCAAAACCATTGGAACAAAATTAAAAATGGACAGATTCAGCGACGCCTGAAATTCTTCTGCTTTAATTACGACATCATGTACATAGCAGGAAATCAGAATGTCGTGGCCGACGCTTTGTCTAGAGTCTGTGCAAATATACAAAATATTAACAAACCACACGAGCTTCACAAATTATTGTGTCACCCGGGTGTTGCTAGAATGGCGCACTGGGTATGGTCTAAAAACCTTCGATACTATATTAATAACATAAGAACAATGACCAATAACTGTACTATCTGCGCTGAAATTAAACCTCGTTTTTGAAAGGCTGAGCATCGATTTCAAAGGACCTATACCTACAAATGGAGCAAATACTCCAGATCTCCATTTGCGTATGCTTGTAAGGATGATTCATCTGCAAGCGTATTCGGCGTAGCATGCTACGTCCATTTAGACAGATGTTCTTTTTTTATGTCACCGGAAGTACAATCCCTCCTAGTCTCTCTTGGGATCGCTTGTAGTCGGACCACACTCAGAGCAATGATCAGGTGGAACGGTTAAACGGAACTCTCTGGAGAACCATCCAAGCGAACCCAAAGTACAAAAATATTACAGTAGTGTCAGGTGTGAAGTTTTACTTTTGTAAACTTAAACGTAAAAATCTGATGTGGCCAGCACATGACCTCTCGCCATTTTTGAATCAAAAATTTACAGGTTGACACAAAAAAGTATGAAAAAAAATTATATTTTTGTAAATCTGGCAACAATGGCAAAAGTTTCGAAAATTTTAATGAGATGAAAATAAACTATAGGGTATACAAAATATATGTGTAAAACTTTATTGCCGTTTTGTATAATAATGGCGTCATCACCCATAGCAACTGCCACTTCCGGTTGTGCGATTGGCACCAAAATCTAATCAGATCTAATCTAGGGTATCAGAATCCTGTATGCAAAATTTCAAATTTTTTTATTCAGTAGTTTTTGAGTTATCGTTACTACAACATCCATCCAAACACACACACACACACACTAACACACACACACACTAACACACACACACACTAACACACACACACACAGACATCATCGCGAAAATATTAAAATCGTATTCTAGGGACCCCAAAACGTGTTTATCCATTGAAAACTCACTACCCAATTTTTAGCATGATTCCTATACCTCTCTTATCTGAAGGGCGAGAGGTAAAAAATGAATAAACTAAAAATGTCAAAAACGGTGAAGTGGATCTATAAAAAGAGTTGGAAGAAAGGAGTTAGAAAGTGAGGGAAAAATAAATTAGTTCAAAGACTGCGAGATGCTCCAATAAGTGATACTTATTTGTTTGAGGTTCCTGGTAGTGGTGACATGAAAGTACTACTGAAAAAAATTGAAGAAAAACCATAAAGCTTAGAAGATAAGTTATCAGATAATTCTAAAGCATTAAAGAAAAGTTTGGAAGATAAACGAATTAATAGGACCATTAATGCGCATTTATCAAAGGTAGTCTCTGACCACCAAAAAGATTGGGACCAGAATCTCCACGTATTTCTGATGGTATATCGTTCATCGGTACTCGAGTCAATGGGTCAAACCCTTGCCAGCATTATTATGGGACGAGAACTGAGACTACCATGTGATCTGAAGTTTGGTTGTCCCCCGGAAAAGAGACCGCAGGCGAAGATTATGTTAGCAAGTTACACCAAAAAATCAATAATATCCATCAACGAGTCCGCTTAAATATCGAAAATGCCAGTGCCCGAATGAAGAAATTATATGACGTCAAAGCCGAAGGTGGAGAATTCCAACTAGTTGATCTTGTTTGGCTGTATAACCCGAAACGTCGTCGACGATATTCATCCAAATTGCAGAGTTCTTGGGATGATCCTTACAAGATTTTACAAGATGAGCAACCATTGGACAGAAGAAACATCTTCTATTTGGTAACAAAAATGTTCTCGCATGACAATACAACCTATCACGACTTTTGGAGGAATTTGAGGAATTTGACAGTCCAAAAATTAGCCTGTGGAGCGGATGGATCGAATTGGATGATTGTGAGTAGTATGTTGGAAACTATCTTTCTTGAAGACCATCAACTGCTACTTCCATCGAACGTCCCGGTGCTATAACTGAGAGTCCTGCAGATATCGCCATACCATAATGGAAATGATCTTAAGGAGGGGGCAATGTAACGAGGAACGAGGCAGGACCTTTGTACATAGAACGTTGGTGAGTCATGAATAGCGCACGAGAAATCCATCGACTTTACAAGAAATCCTTCGAGTATTAGAGTAACGGCGACGTGAATGTTCTAGATCAAGCGAAATTAATATAAATAACCCGAAATGACAGATAAGAGTTAGTTGAATTTTGTATGTTGTGTTATATAAATTAATATATTTTGTTAGTCGTGTTTGATATAAATTAGAAGTTGTGTTATTTAAATAAATTAGTTATGCGAACCCAATGTAAAAAAATATTTGATTATTTATATAATAGGAATAAAAAAAGTGATTTTATTTTAGAGATATTGTACGAATATATTTCAATTTAATTTAAAAGTTTAATAATTAATGTATTTACAATTAAACTTACCAAATAAACTAGTGCCACGGATAAACTTGCTAGAATATGTAAAATTGGTGGCGATGCAACAGGTTTTGAAGTCATAATCATTTTAGTACTAAGGTTGAACATATTTATATTCATTAAAAATACTTCAAGTATTATGAGCAATATGTGAAATCCGTATAGATCATCAAACATTTCAATAACATTTAGAATATCCATATACATTTTTATGAAATATTTAGTTTGATTATATTTATGTAAATCATTAGATATTATTAACCACAATGGAGAGCGCTGACTTGTTTTTAAAATACTTTCATTAAATATTTGTAGTACTTTAAAAATTTGTATGTAATCCAAATACATTTTTATGGAGATAAGTGATATATAAGCTGTATTAATAGCACAAATAAAAGCACCCATTTGAATTAAAATCTGAGCAGCATAAAAATTTGAACAAAAAACTGTAGAAGAGATTATATTAATAATTAAAAGTAGTGAACACCAAAATATATTTTGTCTTCCATCCCATTCGATTTTAAAATGAAGATGATTTTGTATTATGTGACGTACACGATTCAATGATGTGAATATTTTAATACATTTTCTTCTTTTAATTACTGTTATATCCAAAGAAAATATAAATATGACACTGATGGTATTAGCAATAGATATTTGGTCTAAAATTGTAATAGAACGCAAAGTAGAAGGTGCATTTTTAAAATTATAATATCTTTCAATTATAGTCCAGATATTTATACTTAAATAAAATGTCCAAAATATTGAGTAACCAATTATGTAACGGTTATTAATATTTTGCGTTACTGGATGGGTCACATTGCAAATTTTACATACAGCTTCGATTAAATTGTAGAGCTTTGTGAACCTTTGCATTTTAAATAATGCTATAAACAATCAAATATCTCAAAAAAAAGATTGACTTATGAGTAAACAGTGAGTTCACTTTAATAAATAAAAGGTTAGTTCTGAAATATTTCAATTTTATGTCGTTATGTGATTTGATTTTATTGTTCAACTATTAGATATAAGATTAGATTTTATCAATCAATTTAATTCATTACACATGATTAAGTAATGTTTAGCTGTGTGTACAAACTAGACGAAGAGGAATGACTAAAAATGTATGATATTATTAACGTTCTTCATACCATTTTATATGCTCTATATATGTATATATTTTGTTTCAAAGTTGTATTATAAACAATTTTTTATGTTAAAACATTTTATCTCATACTAGTTCATTATTGTGTTTTTATTTCTTAACAACTACACAAAGGTGTACTTTATGGCTCGCGCGGGCATAAAGTACACTTTATGGCCCGCTCGGGCATAAAGACCAAAAAGGGCTTATGTTTAAGTTATTAATAAAATTAATATGTAAAAAATAATAAATTATTATTCTATTGAAATCAAATAAAATGGAAAAGTTGTCAAGCCGTTGTTTCGAACTGTAACAATAAATGACAAATTATGGAATTGTGGAACCGTCGTGTAGAAGTAAAGCTTGAAAATCGGTGAAAACCATAAAGTAGGAACTAATGGAAACGAACCTTTGGCAACGAAAACGGATAGGACTAAAGAAGTAAAATTAAACTTAAACTTAAAAAATAAAAATAAGTACACGAAACGCTAGAGGAAAAAATTTAACTAGGATAATGGAAAATTACGAATTAGACACACTAGCAGAACAGGAAACTAAGCAGTTTTCCTAATTTTTTGTTTCTATTCATTTTTCAAGAATATAAGCAAAGTTAACAGCTGGCTCAAGGTTTCTGTTAACTGCTGGCTCGAGGTTTCTGTTAACTGTTGGCTCAAATTCTGTTACATGTAACACTCATCATCATTACAGTACTCTGTAGAGAGGTTTACACTTCTCTAGTTATTGACTATGGATTATTTAAATGTTCGATGACGTAGGTTTTTGTGCAATTATGACTAGAAATCTATTTCCAGTAATTTCCGATTGGTTTCTGTAATTGTAATTACAAATCAATGTGAAGACGATAATACAACGTTATCATCATATTAAAATCAATTTGCAATTACTTTAAGGTTTTTATCGAATTTAACAGAACGATGGACTAATATTACTCTCTCGCGTACTGTTATTATTAATCAATTTGCAATCTGTCTCAAATCCTATCAGTTAAGTGCATTTTAACTTTATATAAAAATTTGTATAATACCTTTTTCGATCCATTTCTTTTATACAAAAAATAATTTACTTCCTTTTTTGCACTATCTGTTTTCATTACAATGTTTATTTTATTACACCATCAAATTTTGCATCAGACTTGGACCCATCGTACGAGAAAAATAATAATTTCATAATTGTTTTTTTTTTAAGAAACATATCTTTATTGTATGTACAAAAAGTTAGAAATAAATGTATTGGGACCTATAAAGGACAAACAATATTTGCGACTCTCTATATTGTACACTATTTTGGAACTAAACCAAGCACATAAGCTAACTATTTTAACAGCGCCAATCGGCTTTAAGAAAGAACGAACTTCTCGAAATTTATCTTTTAATTTAATTTTTACTTTATGACTTATAAGGTTATTTACTTCTAAAAGCCACGATAAGTTGGGATTTGCTCAAATTTAAAGTGGAAATGTTTCAAAAACAAATAAAACTCGAAAACACCATCCTGCCAATTTCAGTATTTCACTAGTTTCCCACTTTCCTCACGTAGCTGCCAAATTACCAAAAAATGAAAATCGCAAACCATCGAGCAGACGGCGCCCTAAATAATAGTTCGAAGGTGATTTGTCTAGTCATATTGGCATTATTGATGCCAAGAATAGACCTGGTATGGAAGGATTAATTGAAGCTTCACTTTTAGCGAATATGCGAACGAAATGGTAAAACAGTACGTTAACTATGTAGAATTATTGTTTTATTGCATAATTAATGTAAAAGGATTGTTAAGGCTATATTTGAATTATTGTAAACACGCGTGCAAGTTATACAAATAAAAGAAATCGTCTTAATTTGATTAGTTAGATACGTGCTATGTAACGGAGTGGAAAAACAGTACAATATATTTTTGTAACGGTTACCAGAAAGTCATTATAATGGGTAGGAGTAGGATCGATTCGTCCAAATAATGAACAGAAATGTGTTAATTTAGGCAACATATAGATATGTTTTAACTATATTGGTGATATGTCACTGTGCCGATGATAGTGGTGTAGGTTTTCCGGGTTTTCCTACACCTATAGCCAAATGGCGCCATTAATCCTCAGTAAGTCGCCCCGGAGCGCCACGGCAAATAATAATAATAGCCGTCCCTTCCCCGCACAAGCCATTGGCTTCTGGGGTTCACTCGTAAGGGGGTGAAATGTAGGGCGAGTATTATTATTATTATTATATAAGGCTGCTTTTTAGCAGAATTAATCAGCTTTTGGCAGTTTTCTGATATAAACAATAAGATTCCGCTGAAAACCTAATATATAGTGAACTGCTAGCCTTGTCTTGGTCATAAGAGGATTTAAGGGACTCAACTGTCAGTAAGAAAATCAAAGAGATATTTATTTTTGTCAATGCTACTCTGTTCAGAGAGATTATAAAATAAAATGTTTATTTCCACTACTAGTATTAGAAGATGTCATTATTTATGCTGTATTCGAATCGAGAAGGTAAATTTATCTCCTACTGGTAGATATTTTTTCATTATTGACTTGTAGTAGATAATAAAAGCAATCGCAACTTATTATCGGTCGATGCTTCGCATCTCGGGATAATAATAAAGCTCGACTGAGAAAAATCTTTTTCTACACCCTCATGGATATTGTCGATTCTACGCACACTTTACAAAATGCATATGTAGGCAATATCAGTCTACTGAACAGATATAATTTCATTAGGGTGAGATTTGGTAATTCACCAATCAGGGTTCACATTTGGGTTACTAAATTTGAACCACAATTTTTTTTTTAAATTTTAAATAACCTGTCAAAACAATTGTTAGAATTATTTATAGTAATACAGAAACATATTTGTAAAAATGAGTCATTCCAGTGAAGACTTAATATCCAAAACTAAATATGAATATAACCTACTTAAAAATTGAAGGTGCTGTAATAGTTTTATATGATTTTATAAGAAGTCCGTGACAGCCCGTGATAGCGCAGTTCTAACTTTCTCGTTTTCGGATATGAAGGTCCTCCGTTCAAGCCTTTTTATTTATTTTTTATACTGTTTTTTAGTTTTTCCTTTAGTGGGTTGTAGAAAAATGTACTATTTAACTCGTATGGATTGTCCATATCCACACATGTTGCACAAACTACTTTATCTACCTTGGTGTATAATATACTATTTAACAATGGTCAAATTCTGGGTCCCATTAGCAAGCCCAGAATATAAGTTATAGTATAGCTTTGTGTGTCACGTTGAGGTAAGACCTATTTTAGGCAATACTCGTCTTTGCATTTCTATTGAGATATGGCGAAGTTCTCGTGAATTAATTATTCAATCATAAGTGTCATGATCAGGTGTCGTGTGTGTGTCCTTAAGAAGTAGAAAAAGAGACGATTTAGTTATAATAAAAATAATAAATTATTCTAGCTTGCTTAACCGGTATATAGCTTTGATTACTACCTTATTCTACGTAGTCTTTTAATTTTGTTTTTATGTAAATACCTTAAACAGTACAAAGTGGTAACGTTGTTACGGAGTTTAGGTGAAATAATTGTAATAATTTGCAAATAGGGTAAACCATCCTACTGTTGGCACTATACCAATTATTGGCATTAACGGCTATTATATTATTAAATATTTAAGTTATCATTCAATTTATACCTGTATCCTGTAATTTTTTTCAAAGTGGAAACGTTGCTAAAATAAATACGAAAATACGAATGAAATTTGAATTTAGAGCTTCGTATGGCGGCATTTTTACTAAGTGAAAAAAGTGCGTAAAGTGTCAAAACATTCTTAGTCATTTCAACAAAAGACCAACAAATCACAAGGTAAGTTTATTACTGAGATATTATATTGATCATTGTAGTTTTAACCATTATAAATTTAGAATATATGTATAAGTTAATTACTAAAACCAAAAGGTTATACATAACTCAAATGTGGTCAAAGCTTTAATAGCAAATAAAACTCTAAATCATGTAACACAATTATATTTTCAATAGAATAATAGGAGGGTGGCAACTAGTTTCGGCTACTAGCCATAAATTAACATGCTAACAATTGTTAAATCAAAAGTAAATTACAATGGAACACCCTGGTTAGATACATAATGAATATAGGAGCAAAAGGATGCTTCAGTGAGTAAACTGAGACGAGTTTACTGAAAAACCATATTAACCACATTAATTACCAGTAATTGATAGTAGGTTTATGATAATTTACATACAGTTAAGAAATTAAATAAATGGCAGCTATTACGTTCCATATTGTAAGGATTTCTAGTTATTGGCAGAAGTGCCAATAACTAATTGTTAGATGATATAATTCAAATTTAGTTATTGGCACTTTTTATCTTTTTATTCTAAATAATATTAAACATGAAATAATTTTGTCGGGTTCTAACGAAATAATGGAATATTTATGGGTAAAAATTAGGATGGAAAAAGAAGTAATTGCAGTTGGTACTGTTTACCGTCAGCCTAAGGGTGCGGCCACGCTTGCGAGCGATTTATCGCGAGAGATAAATCGTGGACGACAATGTAGCGGGCGACAGGCGGGAACCTGTCCACAGGAAAGCGACTAAAATATCAGTTTTCGCGACTAAAATATCAGTTTTCGTCATGACTCTCACAAGAGCGCGTCGAATTGCCCTTCTTTTGGAAGATGATCCATGTATAAACCCTTTTTTGAAGCGCAAAAGGAAATATGGTGTACATCCTATCAATAGATATAGAAAAGCATATGGGGAATTTCATCACTTGTACAAACAGTTAAGAAATTACCCAGACAGGTTTTTCCAGTACGCTAGAATGAGTATAAACACATTTGACCTACTGCTAAATAAGATCTGCCATAAAATAGGTCTACTTTGAACTTCCGAAATTAAAATTTCTTTAAAACACATCTTGTCGACCTTGTACGTGCAGTTTACAAGACAAAATGCAACAAAAGTCGCTAAGAAATCAAACTGAATTGAAAACAGAACGACACGCTTAGCCGCTGAGCGATTTCTCGCTAAGCGATTTTGTAGGTATGGCCACTCCAATAAAATTCAATGGTTTTGAATTTTTTTTTGTCGTTCAGTCGTTCACGATTTATCTCTCGCGATAAATCGCTCGCAAGCGTGGCCGCACCCTAAGGGAGATAGTTCAATTTTTTTAAATCAAATTGAAAATATATTTGAAAACGTATTTGCGGCTTATGACAACATTTTAATTGTTGGTGATTTTAATATTAACATGCTCAATATTGATAATTCAGTAACTATTAGGTTCAACAATATTTAAGAAACTTTTAATCTTACACAATTAATTAAAGAACCAACACGTGGAACTTCATTACTTGATTTAATTATTACTAATTTTGATATTACTGACTGTGACCAAATGGTAGATTATAATCCAATTGCTGATCATTCAGTTGTTAATTGTACAATTAAAAAGGATTTTACATTTTTTCCTGTAAAAAAAACTTTTACATACCGGCCTCTTAATGATATTGCATTGGAAGATTTCACAAACGATTTAAACAATTTGCAATGGAATGCTTTATATTATACTGCTGACATTGATGAAAAGGTATCAATGTTAAATTCTACTATTTTAACAGTTTTAAATATTCACGCACCTGTTCGATCTATAACTTTTAAGAAGCGTAGTTATAACCCGTGGTATACCGAAAACATCAAGCTCATGCAGAAATTAAGAGATAAAGCTTTACGTAAATTTCGAACAACTCAATCTCCAGAACACTGGCAATACTATAAGCAACTAAGAAATTATACTAACACAGCCATTAAAGCCGAAAAAAAGGCATATTTAAATAATAAATTTCAAACTTGCACCTCAAAAGAAATGTGGTCGGAATTGAAAAAAATAAATATTGGACATCGTAAGCTAATTGAAATTCCCAATTTTCTTAAATCGGTTGAAACCATTAATAACTATTTTATTAATAGCTCAAGTCGATTCCAGTAAACAATGAAACTTTAAATTTTTATAGGAACAATAAAAAAAAAATATTATCAATGTATTCAACTTCAGTCTAATCACCAACGATGACGTAATTAAAATAATAAATTCCATTAAATCTAAGGCCTATGGCAATGATGCATTGAATATAACTATAGTCCGTCTTTGTTGTCCAACTATTATTCCGGTTATTACTCATATTATTAATGAATGCGTTCGTACCGGATATTTTCCTTGTGACTGGAAATTTGCCAAAGTTTTACCACTACCTAAAGTTGCTGCGCCAAAAGAATTTAAAGATTTAAGATCCATCAGCATTCTTCCTGTTTTCTCTAAAATTTTCGAGCGTGTTATGGAACGTCAAATCAGGGATTTTGTTGATAGCAATCAAATTTTACCTATTAAACAATCTGGTTTCAGAGAAAAATATAGCTGTGCTACAGCCCTTGCAGATGTCATTGACGATCTGATCAAAGAAAAACATAACAATAAATGTTCGATTTTAGTACTTCTTGACTTTACAAAAGCTTTTGACTTGATCAATCATGATATACTTTTGGCGATATTGCAATATTACAATTTTAGTCATGTATCTATTTCTCTTTTAAAATCTTATTTGCATAAACGTTCACAAGTAGTTGAAATAGATGGAATAAAATCTTCTCCTTTGGGAGTAATTTCTGGTGTACCTCAAGGGAGTATTCTAGGACCACTTCTATTTACTTTATATAGTGCAAGCTTTCCAGATTTTATTAAGTTCTGCAACTATCATCTTTACGCTGATGATACACAGATCTATATCTCATTTAAGTCTGACAATATACTGGAAGTAGCTGAGAAATTGAACTCGGATCTTGAAAAAATTTATCAGGTAGCAACATCACATTCTTTGAAAATAAACCCTATCAAATCATCAGCTTTAATATTTTATAGTAACAACAATTATAGAAACAACAATCAATATTTCGAGAATATTTCAATGAAAGTAAATAATACCGAAATTCCTTTTAAATCTAATTGTAAAAACTTAGGTCTCGTGGTTGACACAAAATTACGTTTTAAGGAACATGTCACGGCTAAATTAAAAATAGCATATTTTAATTTAAAATTGATTTACTCTCAGAGGCAATTTTTATCAACAGATATTAAAAAAATGTTATGTGACTCCTTGGTCTTGTCGCATTTTAATCATTGTGATGTTGTATATGGGCCATGCCTTGATAATGAAGACTCCTGTCGAATTCAAAAATTACAAAATTCCTGCATACGTCTCATTTATGGTATAAGGAAATATGAACATGTCTCATATAAATTTTCTGAACTTAAATGGTTAAAAATGGAAAACCGGAGGCTTTTACATATGTATTGTTTGGCTCATAAAATTTTAAAATATAAAACACCGCCATATCTGCATAGTAAATTGACCTTTAGAACAGATATTCATAATGTGAATATTCGGCAAAAGACTTTAATTCGTATACCTAAATTAAACAAGATTTTTTTTAAACGAAGTTTTAATTACAACGTTGCTGTCTGCATCAATGAAATTCATACCATAAATCCTGACTTTTCCGACCTGTCTCTGATTACATTTAAAAATAAATTCAAAAAATTTTTGTTGGCAAAACAGTGAACTAACCTTTTTTTTCCATTTCTACATTATTCTTCCTGTTTTCATTCTCTATTTCATTATATTTTCTCTTCTCTCTCTTTCTTCTATTTTACTGATCTTTACTTTTAAATTTTTGTAGATGTATAGATATAAAGGCACTGGTGGTAGAACAGGAGTGGAGTCCCCACAACTGAACCAGTTATAGCGTTTTATCTGTTTTGAAATGTATTCTTTGTAACTTTATATAAAAAAAAACAGATAATAAATGATTTATTATTATTATTAATATGCCGAAAATAATAAGAAAACCCAAATATTCGAAAACCTATACAGAAGAAATCCTTCAAAAGCCTTTGTTAGAAATACAAATTGGCATTAAAATATGGAATACTTTGCAATTTCGAATGACTCAGAAATTCAAAAAGGTTCGACATGCCCGAAACTTATTTAAATTCCGAAGAAGAATCTTTAATAGAACAATGGATCATTGGTTCCTTTAGTAAAGGATATCCCAAAAGAAAAGAGGACATTCAGTGCCCCGTTAAATCATTTACTAGATATAAATCCGCGATCTAATCCTTTTTAAAACAACATTCAAGGAAAACGCTGGTACCACTTTTTTTAAGTAAACACAATTTTAACTAACAGAATCCCTGAAGCAGTAACGAATGCTAAGTGACAACGTTTCGGAGAATGATATGATATAAGAAACTGGTTTAAACATATATAAACGGATACGGCCAGCTTGCGCCCTCTCATTAATTCAGCCGGTTTGCGCCCAAAATTCTAAAGGTACCTGACGTCGACCGATTTGCGCCCGTAATAAATAATCAATCCGTATCGCATAGTCATTCGAATCATAAGAATGAGAAAAAATGAGAAAATAGAAAAATGAAAAAATAAATGTGAAAAAATTAGAAAATAAAAAAAATGAGAAAAAATTGCAAAAATTAAAAAAAAAACCGAAAAAAAAAAACAAAAAACCATAGAGAATGATAAGAATCGATAAAATCTGAAAAAATCAGAAAAGTAGGAAAAAATAATAAGAAAAGAGAAAAAACTTTAAAAAAAAAATTGAGAAAGAAAATAGAAATTATTGGGATAAAATGAAAAATACATTTGTAAACTACGGCAAAAACGAGACATAATAAAAATTGTAAAAAAGACGAATAAAAAAACGCGAAAAATCACAAAAAAAAAAACGAAAATAAAGCCTCGAAAAACGCAAGAAAACGAAAAATATCACAAATAATCGCAAAGCACTCGCAAAAAAATCGCAAATAATCACAAAAAAACAGAGTAATAAGAAAAAATGAGAAAATTCGAAAACAAAAGAAAGAATGGAAAAAACAGAAACATTTAAAAAATAAGAAAAAAACAAATAATCATAAATGAGAAGAAAAAACGAGAAAAGATTAGAAGAATCGAAAAAATTACAAAAAAAAACAGAAAAAATATCACAAAAAATCGCAAAACAATCGCAAAAAATCTAAAAAAAAAAATTAGAAAACAAAATAGAATGGAAAACCAGAACGCTGAGAAAAAAATGAGGAGAGATTAGAAAAAATTGAAAAAACAAAAAGACACAAAAAATCATAAAAATGAATAAAAAAACGTGAAAAATTAGAAGAACTGAAAAAATCAGAAAAAATCGAAAATAATAAAAAAACAAAAAAATTTGAAAAAAAAATTAAAAGAGAAATTAGAAAACATTGGGAAAAAAATGAAAAATAAAATTGTAAAATACAAAAATGAAACGAAGAAATCAAAAAACCGAAAAAAACCGCTAAAAAACGAAAAAGAGGGCTCAAAAAAACACAAAAAAACGCAAAACCATCGCAAAAAACCGCAACAAAATCAAAAAACATTACAAAAAAATCGCAAATTATCACAAAAAATCAAATGAACAAGAAAAAAATTAGAAAACGAAAAATAGAAAAAAACAAAACAAAGAGAAAAAAAGAGGAAAAATTAGAAAAAACAGAAGAAAAAAATAAATTTTATTTTTTGGATCTCTATATTTAAACACTTTTTGTAGATTACTTCTGAAATAAACATTTCCTGATAAAAGAAATTGTAACTAACAAATAATTTCCACAAAAGTCAAGAATGGTAGTCAAAAAAATCATTATAATATAAATCAAACCGAGGTTATTTATTTGGAGAAAAAAAATTAAAAAATTGTTTACTGTACAAATCAGATTTAGATAAGAATATTGAAAAAATATTAAAGATACCTAACATTCACAGGCGAGATTATAGCTCAGTAGTTTTTGGCCAGGCGAGTGGTGTCATAAAAATCTTCTGTTTACCTGATATCCCTAAAATTCCAAATTCCCTAAAACTAAAATCCAGCGATCATCACATCTGGCAACTAAGCAAGTGGTATTGGAGGAGAATAAATATTTATTTTTTTACACAGAAAGTACATCTAATCGCCATCTATCAAACATTTAGTTAATTAATAGTTTGTTATGTAAATCATGGGGTGCTAATTCCGTCTTATTTTATAGTTTTTAGATACCTTTACTTCTCGAGATCTTTCTATTAATTAAAATTTTAAATACAAAATAAACTCCTCTAAGAATTATTACGGTGACTGCAAACAGACCATCCAGCAGGTACCCTTAATACATTGGGCGCAAACTGGCTGAATTAATGAGCGGGCGCAAGTTGGCCGACACCATATAAACATATTACTTCCTTTTGTCTGAATATCTTTAAAATTTGGTATATAGAACACATGTGGATACTAAAGACTATTGGTTAAAAATAATTATTTTTATAGCAATAAAAAATAATCCGTAAATGATATTTTCTGTGTCTCCGCCAATTCCTGTATTCTCAAAAGAAAATTAAATTAACGATTTCTTTTCGTAATTAACTTTAATAAGATTCCATTGTAAAATCCAGAAATCCAGAAATTTTAATCACGATGTAGTATAAAAGAAAATCTAAAAAGCACCTGTGCTCTTGTCGACGCATCCAAAAGTTTGTTGTTTGTTTTGTAGACCTCGCGACGCCTCTAGATGAAGTCTAACACCCGTATGCATAGTCGTTCGCTCGCGATACGCCGAAGGCTTATCCCAGCGAGTGATCCAGCGACGCGCTGGCGAAAGTGCAGCGCAAGGTTTACTATGCATAGTCGATCTTTCTCCGGTCTCCTCTCTGGCAAAGCTCATACGAGTCTCCGACCGTCCTTGGGTGATTAAGCATGCGTAATTCATCTGTTTACAGTAAACACGTGGGTATTACTACGTGCATTTGAGGAATTTAGATGACACGGTGCATTTTTTTCTTATTGAAAAGTTAAAATTCGGTGGTTAGGTTGCGGTTGAGGACTATTAAATTAAAAATGGCAGTGAAGTATTCAGTGGGCGAAAAAGAAATATTAATACAGATGCTTGGACGATATCCTGTTATTGAAAATAAAAGAACGGATGATAATATAGAAAAAAAAAGATGGGAAAAATTTGTAGCCGAATTTAATGTGACAACGAATACGCAGGTAATTATAATAACGATGGATTAATAACGAAAAAAAAAATTATATGTAGTATCGTTTTTGTATATCGTCTGTTATACTAAATGCAGGTTTTTTTTCATAGATAAAAGCCGACCAAAAATTTACGCATGTACGTCTAACGTACATATTGAAGGAGACACAGTGGTGGAAACAATATTGAATTCGGAAAAAGGTAATTTTTTTTTAATAATTTACAAGTTCTTAAAAAGATATGGTGTATTTTTTATAAAAATTATTACAAAAAAAAGGTTTCCCTTTTATTTTAAACACACCTTCAACTTCTGTCACCTCTGAAGCACGGGTAAATGAAGTAGTACTCCCAGTAATAGGTGCATATAATTTTTTTTAATTATTTACGTTTAAATCGTAAAACGTTTCAACAAAAGAATTAAATTTGTACTTTTCAAATTACGTATTTTTTATGAATATGTGCTACTTCATACATCATGTGAAAATTGTACTGAAAAGTATAATTTCTTTTTGTTCTTGTTTGTACTGTATTGTCCAACATTTTTTATTTATTTCAGCTACACCATCTACTCTAGTGTCTTCTTAAAAAAATAAAAACTGCAAAAAAGTCACCTAGACGAATTAACGCAAGTTAGGTTGCAGCTCATAAATAGGGAACGAGAAAAGCTTGAGGAATTACATAAAGTAAGAATGGATGAGGCATGTTATAAAACTGGTTATGCAGCAAGAACAGGCTAAATTAAAAAAAAAATAGAAAATTTAAAAAAATTATTTCATCCTGTATATATTGTAATAAAACACTGTGTAGAAACTATTAAAAAGTTATAATTATAATTTAATTGTTAAAAAATGTTTAATATTATCAATTTTGTTTGTGATAATGTATTTAGATGTTAGTTTTATATTTAAAATTAGAAAATTAAAAAAAAAATTTTTCCATCCTGTTTATATGAAATACTTTGTATGAATTATTAAAAATATATAATTATAATTTAATTGTTAAAAAATGTTTAATATTATCAATTTTGTTTGTGATAATGTATTTAGATGTTAGTTTTATATTTAAAATTAGAAAATTAAAAAAAAATTTTTCCATCCTGTTTATATGAAATACTTTGTATGAATTATTAAAAATATATAATTATAATTTAATTGTTAAACAAAGTTTAGTATTATCAAATTTGTTTGTACTGATAATGTATTTAAATGTTAGTTTTATATCTAAAATTCGAAAATTAAAAAAAATATTTCATCCTGTATATATTATAATAAAACACTTTGTAAGAATTATTAAAAAAAATATAATTATAACTTAAAAACTGCATTACTACAACTGTTCCCTGAACTGAAATAGTATTGAAAGTGTGCGAGAGAATTGGCGGAGATGCTACTGACCATCTCCCGTATTTCGCCACCGCTTCGCCGAAATATAAACTAGTGCGCAGTCGTTACTGTTCTGGCGTTTGACTATGCATTACAATTCTTGGGTAGCGAGCGGCGAAACTTTGGCGAGTGGCTGGCGAACGACTATGCATACGGGTGTAAGCGTCGCAAAAGTTTTCTCAGTTGCGCTTTGGGCCCCTGACAACTTACCGGCTTCCTTTCAGTGAGCGTCGGTCAACGTCTGCGTTGGCGTCAGATTTCGTGTGCGGGATTCGTCACGTCGAGATTTATTACAAACTTGTGGTAAGTTATTTAAGAATTATGTTAGTAATTAATCCGCGATTTTAGATAAGGAGGTCGGGCGTTAATTAAATCTAACTACCTAAGGAGGTAAAACATTAATTATTTATCCATTTTTCTAGCAAAAGGTATCAAAAAAATTTTTTTATAACCTAATAGAACAAAATCTTCCATGTGATATTTAAAAATAAATTGTTAATATTTATTTTTAAGTTTAACAAAAAGTTTTTGAAATCTTAGTTACAATGTAAGCATTAATTTTTTTTTAATAATATAATAAAGAACTCAAACTTATAAATATGTAAACTAGTCCATTCTCACTTCATGTTCTCTTTTTAAAAGTTGGTACCAAAATTTTGTCTACTCGTTCAAAAAATTAAAAGGAGAATAATATAAAACGTCTCGATGAGATAATTTTTAAAATTTTAATTTAATTTTACAAAATCAGTCTGATGAAAGTTCTCATGCAAAAATGATGCCTCTTCATTCTTGTTTCCAATAATTTGGTACTAGGTCAGCATTCTCACGTACATAACTGGGGTCATCCCACCCCACTATGACCACGCAAATGTCCGAACAGTTGTAAAGAAATTATTTTATACATTTTATTTAAACATTAAACTTTCTGAGTATCTATACTGAATTTTACCCTTCATAAAGTATACAGGGTGTTAGGATATTCGACCGACAACGCTCCACTCCAGAGAGCTCTCGTTAATTGATGGATTTTGATATAGGAACATTAACCCCTAAAGGGCTTAGTTACCGAGATACAGAGTATTAAAAATTTGAAATTGAAATTCAAAATTGGCTATAAATCAAAAACGCCTTGAAATATTTTTTTCAAATTTGGTGACCAATATGCTCTATAAGAAAGTAATATTTTGACATGAACTAACTTTTGAAAAATTTAACCAGTGGCGCGCTTGTTAATGACCAAAATATAAGTATGTTTTACTTTTTTCGACATGTAGATAAAAAATTTCAGAGTAGGAAACTACACCTATTTTAGACGAATTAAGCCAATTCAGATTTATTAAAAAATTTAAGATCGCTAATACTTTTTCAAGAAGTACATCGTTTTAAATGCATATATTATTATAATATAAACAAAATTATATTTTTATTTTGGCCCTCAACAAAAGAGCGTTAATATCTATAGAAAATTCATGGCTGTGACCTTGTCAGGGACCGACATTAAAAGTATAAATTTTATTTAATGAGACCTTTAAAACCTATCTTTCCTTTAGAAAAAAATGAGTATAGCGCTAAGCGGCTGTAATGATTAATTAAAAAATGTCAAAAAGTATCTGCTATAAGTTTAGTTAGTAACCGTATATGATTAAAATATTTGGACACATTTAAAAAAAGGAATAAGAATACTTAACGTCCACATTATATATAATAATTACATGTTCATTATAACTATTAATTAAATTTATATCCAAAACAAATTGTCGGTACAATTTTCTTTCATGATGTAGTATGCAACTCGACAATTCAAAATTGTTTAAAGAAATATCAACTACCTTAGGTTTCGTATCGTTTTAGGCAATATATCTAATACTAGACAGCCCAAATAAATGAGTAATAGGTATATTGCAAAAATCAAAAATTTAACATGAAACTCCAATTTATTTCAAAAATAAATTTTACCTAACCTAAACTAACAATAAATTTTTAATAAGAAAATTGTGTACAGCATTTTCCCTTTAACCAACCCACATATGCTGAAAGGTATTTTTTTGATTACAACTATTGTCCTGAGTTCTGAAGGCAAGAATCTTTTAAAGACACCTCACGCTAGGTTCTATGCGTGAGGTATTGCCGGTATCTCCCCTGATCGCTCTGCAAGCAGAGTCAAGGGCACACCTGCTATACCCCCTCGGTAATTTCTCCTGGTATTGCCCTATTCCTTGTAGCCTGCTATAGGAGTAATTTACTTCTTTTCAGGGATACTTGGATGTGTTGTGCTTAAAAGGAAAATGTTAGAAAAAACTCGTATATTTTATTGATAGATTATTAAGTTGCTACTTACAAGCCTCCCGGAGAAGAGGCTCAGCGCGAGTTGAGTCCGTCGACTTCAGTAGCTCATCAGATGAGCGTGAAGCATTTTCCAAAATAGGTATCTTTTTCCAAGGGAACGAGTCTCTCTCCCCAGAATCTTAAGGTTGATCTCATTGAGGGATTGGTTAGCTTTTAGGGTGTGGTTGGGATGTTTGAAGATTATCAGTTTTGGTTGTTAGAGCTCTCGTGGAAGATGCGGACAGAGATTGAGGTATCGCCAGCATCAAGATGAAAGTTTTAACTAGGTGAGGGAGGGTGAGTGATATCGTGGGTGTAAATAACATTTAGCACAGGGGCCAACATTGAGCTTTGGGGGACTCCTGCGAGAGGAGTAAAAGGATCTGACAGGGAGTTTCGAACTTTAACAAAAATGGAACGATTTTTACCTCTCGCCCTTCAGATAAGAGAGGTATAGGAATCATGCTAAAAATTGGGTAGTGAGTTTTCAATGGATAAACACGTTTTAGGGTCCCTAGAATACGATTTTAATATTTTCGCGATGATGTCTGTGTGTGTGTGTGTGTTAGTGTGTGTGTGTGTGTGTGTGTGTTTGGATGGATGTTGTAGTAACGATAACCCAAAAACTGCTGAATAAAAAAATTTGAAATTTTGCATACAGAATTCTGATACCCTAGATTAGATCTGATTAGATTTTGGTGCCAATCGCACAACCGGAAGTGGCAGTTGCTATGGGTGATGACGCCATTATTATACAAAACGGCAATAAAGTTTTACACATATATTTTGTATACCCTATAGTTTATTTTCATCTCATTAAAATTTTCGAAACTTTTGCCATTGTTGCCAGATTTACAAAAACATAATTTTTTTTCATACTTTTTTGTGTCAACCTGTAAATTTTTGATTCAAAAATGGCGAGAGGTCATGTGCTGGCCACATCAGATTTTTTAGGTAAGAAAATGAGTTTAATGAGAGGGATAGGGAGTTCGATGTTTTAAAGGCTTCCGAACAAATCCGATATGCCAGACTTGATCAAAAGCCCTTTGAACATCAAACAGGACTTCCCATACATAGTGACCAAGGTTTAGTGTTTTTGCGGCTAGTGTATGGAGTCTCACTAGTGCATCTTGGGTGGAATGTTCACACCTAAATCCGTGTTGGAATTGGGGGATGGTTCCCTTTTCATCCAGAAAACTCCAGATACGGTCTTTGAGTAATGTTTTAAAGAGCTTACTTAGGACATTCGTCAAATGCAGGAATTTGGGTAAGTGGGATCTTTGTGGGGTTTTGGGATTAGGATGGTATGGGAGGTATTTGAAATCAATCAGAACTATTAAAGTAAGAAAGTCTTTGAAAATGTTG
The DNA here is from genome assembly GCA_963243735.1 of Neocrepidodera transversa. Taxonomy (NCBI): domain Eukaryota; kingdom Metazoa; phylum Arthropoda; class Insecta; order Coleoptera; family Chrysomelidae; genus Neocrepidodera; species Neocrepidodera transversa. The sequence goes on from OY725348.1 coordinate 14,648,939, forward strand.
ATCAAAAGAGTGAAGTCCTACGCGCTTACCTACACTCAGCTTGATTACTTTCTTGTTTTATTTGCCACTCACCTCGACTCCTATAGAGTTTTTCATAATGTAGATTATTGGGTAAAGTAATAATAGAAAAAACGATGTGAAAATAGAAGAACCTACAGAAGATAAATGAAACTGTTAAAAAATAATGAGAAGGAACTAAAACGAAGAGTTTATGGGATAATGAAACGAATATGGAAAACTATTCCTAATAGTATGTTGTAACCATCTTTTTTGAATAAATTATATTATTCTAATACGTCTATATAGACTTCTTGACATTTTTGATAGTACAATCCTGGCTCGTGATTTTTGTCTGAAAACAATTTTAAATTCGATAATTATTTTCCACTCCTAATACTATTCATTCAAATTGTACAAATATCCAATAATGACATGGATGATGAACGGGTACCGCTCCTACCCCATATACAGAATTCTCCCAGACATGTGCGATATCTCATTTTTTATAGGAGCCCAAGGGGAGTTTATGGGATAAATTTCAAGAAAATTCCTCGAGGCGTTCTTGAGAAAGCGTAGACAAAAAAAAACGAACTAACGAACGAACAAATAGATAAGCATAGGGAAATTTTTGAACAAATAAGACGCACTATCCAGGCAATATAATGTTCTAATAGTATTAAATCCTGAATATGTAAAAAAGTGAAAAAAAATTAAGAAAATATTGAGAGAGAAATGAGAAAATATTGGGAAAAAAATGAAAAATAAAATTGTAAAACTCGGAAAAAATGAAGAAATCACAAAACCGAAAAAAAAAATCTGATGTGGCCAGCACATGACCTCTCGCCATTTTTGAATCAAAAATTTACAGGTTGACACAAAAAAGTATGAAAAAAAATTATATTTTTGTAAATCTGGCAACAATGGCAAAAGTTTCGAAAATTTTAATCAGATGAAAATAAACTGTAGGGTGTACAAAATATATGTGTAAAACTTTATTGCCGTTTTGTATAATAATGGCGTCATCATCCATAGCAACTGCCACTTCCGGTTGTGCGATTGGCACCAAAATCTAATCAGATCTAATCTAGGGTATCAGAATCCTGTATGCAAAATTTCAAATTTTTTTATTCAGTAGTTTTTGAGTTATCGTTACTACAACATCTATCCAAACACACACACACACACACACTAACACACACACACACACACTAACACACACACACACACTAACACACACACACAGACATCATCGCGAAAATATTAAAATCGTATTCTAGGGACCCCAAAACGTGTTTATCAATTGAAAACTCACTACCCAATTTTTAGCATGATTCCTATACCTCTCTTATCTGAAGGGCGAGAGGTAAAAACGCTAAAAATCGAAAAAAAAAAACGAAAAAAAAGCCTAAAAAAAAACAAGAAATCGAAAAATTTCACAAAAAATCGTAAAACAATAACAAAAAACCCGCAACCAAATCACAAAAAAATGATAAAAAAACTCAAATTATCACAAAAAAAATCAATGAAATAAAAAAAAATTAGAAAAAATTAGAAAACAAAAAAAGAATAGAAAAACAGAATAATGAGAAAAAATGAAGAGAGATTAGAACAAATTGAAATAAAAGTAAAAAAAAACAAAAACCATAAAAATGAAAAAAAAAACCAGAAAAAATTAAAAGAATTGAAAAAATCTGAAAAAAAATCTAAAAAAAAATCTGAAAAAATCGGAAAAAAAATAAAAAAAAAGCAAACTGTGAAAAAAGAAAAAAATTAAGAGAAAAATTAGAAAATATTGGGAAAAAATGAAAAGTAAAATTGTAAAATACGGAATAAACACAAGAAATCGAATAATATCACAAAAAATCGCAAAACAGTCGAATGTAACCTATAAAACGTTTACACCACTGATATACTCTGTCCAATATTTCTTTTTTTTAATGACCGACTTTAGGCTGACTAGTAATGTTGTGTTAAAAAATATATAGTGTGGCTAGTCTGTTTGGATCTATCTACTGAGTCAGTACTAAGTTAAAAAAGTTGAACAGAATATGCATAAAAATATAGTTCAGGCAATATGTATTATTTTAAACTCGACACGATGACCAGGTTGGTTAAGGCATGAGCGGCCAGGTTGGTTAAGGCATACTTTGTCTATATCCGGGCCGTGGGTTCGAATCCCATTAAAACTCAAGTGGAAAAAAATCGAATAAGACTTTGGGCAAGTGCAAAAAGATATTTGTGCTTTGCGCAGTTCCATTCACCAGACCGGATGAGATAGGATATCTCGTGGCACTGATAGGGGTTGGTAGCACAGGAACCCACTTGCTAGTCGATTGATTACCTGAGTATCTACGGCATAGTCGTTTGTCGTATGTCCAGTCCAGATTAGCATTGGTAGAGAAAAGATTCTAAAAAAAATGCAGAAAAAACTACAATATGTCTCCATGGGCATAAGAAAATAATGCAAGGATTTCGAAAAACGTTCGACTGAATCTATCCTCTTCATTGGACCACTCTAGGTTCTGAAACCGGTTAAAAAATTAAGATGGAGTTTTCCCTTTTGGAAAGTGGTAAGTCAAACTAGTTAAGTATTGCATGAATGCAATGTGTTGATAGTAACTTTAAACCTATCAGCCAAATCTCGAAAAGATAATGACTGATGTCCTGTACAGTATAGTTTTCTCTGGTAATATTCTCTCATGCCCTGTATCAAATTTAGAAAATAATCTGATTGCTGGAATTCAGTTCTTCATTTGTGGAAGATGACCTTGAGCTTTCCTAGTCAAATTAAAAAAATTCCATCTGTATATAATCTCAGATAAACAAAATAAATAAACATAACTTTAAACCTTGTTCATTATCATTCTTTTATAAAATGGCTTACAATGCGCATGTGTGACTGAAATGGTTTTTGTCAGTTCACATTTGTAGCTAGAATCACATAGTATTACTTGAAACAGTTCAGAATCGTTCTAAAAAAAACTGAAACACAGGATTCTTAGTTCAGAACTTAGTTCTAGAAAGCACGAACACTTTTAGTCTACTACGCATGCCTGGAACTGTTTTGTACAAGCAAAACTAAAAACACGAACAAACCTATTGAAAAGAAAAATCACAGCGTGCCGAAAATAGGAACCTCTTGGGTGGCGTGGAATCCGAAGAACTCGCTTTGGTTTAACGGAAAGAACCGACTTCCAATGGGATAGAAGATTTGATATGTAAGTAAAGAAATGGAAACGAAGGTATTATAGATAAATTTTCAATAAATTTGAAAACGGGAAAAAATTGTGAAATTTGTTAAAATAATGAAAGATTGAAATTTTGGAACCGTAATACATGAAATTTAAGTAATCAAAGTCAGATAGTAAACAGGGAAGATAGGGTTAATAAAACTAAACTAAGGTTGCGATTTTAAAAAAAAATCTAGTGATAAGAAAATTTGAAGGCAAGAAAAATAAAAACAGAAAGGGATGTCATGAATATTTAAAAAAAAATTTTCACAATAAATTACAGAAATTTGTTAATAAAAAAAATTATAGATCGAAAATGAATGATTTACCAATAAAAGCCGAGCTACTGTTAATTTTAAAAACAATTTAAAAATAAAGAATTCCAAACGTTTAAAAGATTTTTTTTTGTAAAGGTGAGCAGGGCTGATTGGTGTTGTGGAGATAATTTAAAATAGAATACTATCAAAGGAAGCAATCTGGGAGAAAATTTGAAGAAAAAAATATAAAGGTTGAGTATAAAATAAAAGAAGCTGTTTTGAAGAAGGACGAGCGATACAAGATTTGAAGGCAAATTTGCCTGAGGAGATTTAAGAAGAGGAAGTAGACAGGATCTAAAATTTATTTTTTATGTTTGTTTTTTGGAATGTTTATTATTTTTCTACAGAACCCAACCCAAAAGTGAGATTGTAAATATCATAACAAAAAATCTCCACTCTTGGCGGCCGATATCATGAAATTCTTATATTATTATTGTTTTTGTCCATGGAAAGATTTGATCAGGACGATTTGACTAATATTTTTCACTAGGTTTTTTCACGAGATTGAGTGAAAGCCAATTCCGCTTTAAAATCTGCGGTTCTTTATTTAGCTATGAAACCCGACACAATTTATATCAGGATACTCGATTCCTTCATCACTTCACGCATCGCCTTTGAAGCGGCTTAAATGATTTCCTATTGTGCATAAAAAAGAATAAAATGGTAAATTTGACTTCTATCAGTGAAGTTATAAAATGGTGTAAATTTATATTATTTTCACAATAATAAATTCAATTTCAAGTTTAATATTTGCATTAAGTAGTTTTTTTCGGAACAACAGTATTTACGAATTTAACATAGAGATGGTTTAACAAATCCAAGGTAGAGTTTTTATTAGTGATATCATATAAAGCATAAAACATCTATAAAGAAAATTAGAAATAAAATTTAATAATGGTCCAATATATTTTTCAGATTTCATGTTCAAGGAGTAAAAGCATATGAAAACAAAGTATACAAGATTATTAAAAGTAAGTAAATTTTGATCATCCTGTATACATTTTGTTTTTATGGTACCAAGTAGAATTTAAAAAGTTAAGATAGGAATATGTAAGCCGTTTTATCCGATTTTATGTCGTTTGACCAGAGCAATCACTTAAATATAAAAAAATGCGATTTTCAAATGTCAATAATTTAAAAATAATATGTCATATGTCATATGTTATTGAAATCAACATCTCAGGACGAATTAAAAAATGTACAAAAATACAGGGTGTTTCAATAAAAACACATAACTTTGATAAGTCCCATATACTGGTAGTTATTTTAGAACATATTTTTCATTGCTCTTTACAACTTTGATTTAAGACATTTTTGCAGCTATCGTCTACCCACCCACCGATAATACACACTGTATATAAAAAATTGTACGCTGTATTGACGTATACTAATGGCATATTACAATTCATGGGTATCAAACAGTCTTTGGTCTCGTTTGATAATTTTCCTCTTATTGCACTAAGCTTCGTCATGATACTAATACCGGAAAATATAGATTAATACATGATTAATTTTAACATCTAAATTTACCATATGATAAGGATAAGCATATTTGAGTTTCACTTTATACAGTCATTGAACTAGAACATTGAGGGTTGAAATAACATTAGGACTGCAGTCAATATAGGTGAAGCCTTAAAATGGCAATAATGATCTAATATTGGTATAGGTGTGAGTTTACGTATACAAGTGCACGATATATGAAGTATGTACTTACTTTATGTTACATTTTCACATTATTACCAAGCTGTTCTAAAAATTTTTTCTGCTGTGTTAATAAATAATGGAATATACTAATTACTTCGTAAAAATTAATTAATTTTAACTTATTTTTTATTATAGTTTTTAGTGTTTGATAAATAATAATGTTTAAAGAACGCGTTGTATAAGACCGTGTTTATTCAATGAGTTCGAAATTAACAAACGAACGAATACAATAAACGGCTTATAAAACGAGTCCTTTACGCTATTACTTTCCAGGTCCCATCGAAGGGAAATAATTTATTTCTTTAATTAGAGCACTATTTTGGAGGACATTTGCGCATCTTTCAAGTACCAAGTGTAACAATAATTTTATTGTGACAAAATCTCTTCATTAGGCCGAGCAAACCTAAACGTGTGGATTACGATAAAATTATAATCATTGAAATAATTAATTATACACGTCTACATTATTAACAGGGAATGATGTTCTATCACATCATGAGTGATGTCTATTGATATGGACCACCCGGTAGATCAATCAGATGTCCTATCTACGATTATCAATCCTGGCTGAGTTTTCTGGGTTCTAAATATAAAAAAAATACAATTTATTTAATTTCAATTTTTTCCTGATTACTCTTCAATTAGCTTCTGATCTCCCTTTTACATGGTATGTCTTCTGTTTCCGTTTATTTCTTATTTTTCCCTCCCTCTATCTAACCTAGTTTATTTTATTTCTTCCTAAGAATATTGTATGTGCTTTTCCCAATTTCTCCCTGTCTCTCTGTCTAACCTGCCTCGTCTTCTTATGTTATTTGTTCTTTCTTCTTCTGTTATACTGTTTGAATTTTTTTGATATTTTTTTATTTTATGCAATAATATGGTCTCACCTTTTTATTTTTCTTTTTAAAATTAAAATTTTATCTTGTAATAATAAATTTTCTTTATTTTCATTTCTTTTATATATCAATCTTAAACAGACAGTAGGTAATAACATTGAAAATACCATAAATATAAAAAATATTGCTATTTACCTTTTTTAGAAAATTTTAAAAACTGAATCCCCTTTTAATCAATGTGACAACAATTTTCATTCCCACCTGATTATTTTTTTTTCAATGAGGAGTTCAACAAAAATATAATCTCATGTTTTTTCTTTATTAACGGCTAGAAATAATCAAATAAAACCCATTGAGTATAATTATTTATCGTAATTTGAGCTACATTTTTGAATAAATTAATTAAAATTTCTATTTATTTGAATATGTCACTATTACGATCGTAACGTCATACATGTGAAATAAAGTTATCGTCAAGCCATTAACTGCAAACGTGTAAAGAAGAGAATAAGAATGAAAAACAGCTGTTAAATCTCACTTATACAGACAAAGATGGAGAAAACCATTATATGATAATTGTAAAAAGATGAAAACTTGGACCAATCCACTGTGAATTCGCATTAAAAATCGAGAGAGATAAATAGATATTAGATTCCGCTGTTAGATAAAGATAGCGACTATTTGAATGACAATAGGTAATAATTTGTTGTTTGGTAGAGTACTGTATACCTTCATTCCTCTGTACTTTTCTCTGAAATACAAACTAATACAATGTTTACGAATAAACACAATAATGAACTGTCAGAAAGCATACATTATTTTATGTAAATGCATTTAAATACTTACTTCAAAATGATCTTCGTAAGAGAAATAAGTTGTGTTTTTATTAAAATTAGTTAGTCCTAAAACATGAAACCAATGCCTCCAGCGGTCTTCATAATTGGAACCGTCACAAAATTTTTGTTAGGTGTTTTAATTATTGTATTAAAACAATATATAAAAAACGATTTTTTCATAAAGAGAAAATTATTTTTTTCTCAAATAATGTAAAAAAGGTAGGCTAATATTTCAAGTTAAACTCCCCATTGCCAAACAATACTTTACCCAAGATGACATCTGACCTACCGGGTGAACCATATCAAATGGCGCCCAACGCGCCTTTTCCGTTGTTTGTTTAAAGTCTTAATAGATGAACTGTAATTTTTGAATGTTGTTGCTTCAATAAAGTATAATTCTTAAACTAACATTTTGTTGGTACGCAATTTGAGCCGTAAAATCTAAAAAACAAAAAATCCAAATTAGTGACATTTCTGGTAAAACCGAAAGTCGGCCATGGTTTTTATACATGTGTTAATGCAAAATTGTGTCTCATATCTATATACCAAATTTCATTCAAATCGGTTGAAAAGTAAAGGAGATATAGGCATGGCACTAGCCTCATTTTCACCCGGTATATGAAAGACTTACAAGCTTATTAAAATTGAACTATCTAGTGAATATGCAGATATAAATTTTAGCGAACTAAATGTACGTCGTTAGCATAAAATTATCTACAGGACCACGACTTCCATGATTACTCCACTAACTCAACATTTAATAACCTATATCAACGAAATACAATATGTGTATCTGTTCAAATTAATTTACTAAAAAACAAAATATTATCCATTCTCAAATGTGGTAAAGTAAAACAACTCCTAGTCATACTATAATAAAATTCTTTAATAAAAGACATAAGGTAACAGGGTGACATGTTTCGGTCTATAAGACCATCATTAGGTCTATAAACAAAAAGGTCATTGTGATGAAACATCGGTAATAAAGGAATTTATAAAATTGAATTCAAACAATAGAATATAAAAATTTAGGTATGAAAAAATTAAACTATTAACATTACAATTTACATAAAAAAGGTAACTTAAAATTAATTATTAATTAGCACTACAATTTTAAATAACTCTAATGAAGTTATTTAATTAATTTTAAGTTTAGTTTTTTATTTAAATTGTAATGTTATTAGTTTAGTTTTTTCATAGCTAAATTTTTAAATTCTATTGTTTGGATCCAACCTTATCCAGTAAGTAATTTTGTAATTTTTGTTTATAGGCCTGATGATGGTCTTGTAGGCCGAAACATGTCGCCCTTTTGACCTAATGTCTATTTTTAAAGAATTTTATTGTGGTATGACTTGGAGTTGTTTTATTCATTATTTAATTTACTAAATTGAAGTGTAGAAAATCTACATTTTCCCACGTTCCTGCATACTGTCTATAAACAATCAAAGACAAATTCTATCTCTATGTTTACGATTATCTCTCTTGCACGCATAGCTGCAACAAATAATACTTCTAAATTCATTCAATAAAAAGCCGATTGACTTTCAAAACTACTTGAGAGAAATCATTTCACATATTTCCAGTCAATCAAAATATGCCATCTCGTCAGAATATTCAACCGAAGTTTTTATGTCTGACTAAGCGGTTAGAGCAATTGTCTACAAAAAAAAACAACGTGGTCCTTCTAAATGGTTCTAAGTCCACTTTGAGATTAACTAACTCTTTCTGCTTCTGTGTAGAATTGTAAGAAAACCACTAAAAGGTACCTGCGGCCTAAAATGATTTTCGAAAATTGATTAACAAACTAAATTTATTTCATGTTTCTTTCTCTTTTAAGAGATGGTTTTTAAAAAGTTAATAATGGCAATGGAATAGATATAAATGTAGTAGCAAAAGCACTAACCAAAATAATTTACTGTTTAAAAAATGAACGAAAACAGAACCAGAAACAAACGTCGATTATATGAATCCCAGATATTACAAAGGCTCCATGGGAGATTATGTGGAACCTGATCCTGAGGATATCTTTTGTAAGACGAAACTACTAGTTACCTTTTTCTTAAATTATGTAGAATATTGAGTTGTTTCTTTTTTCATAATAAATTATCCCAATATATCAAATACATATCAGTTTATTAGTTTGCTGGATTTTAATCAGCTAAGATGTATCCTCCTCCATTCAACATCCTTCCATATTTATTAACTATATTTATCATCCCACATTTATAGTCAGTTCATTCAGGCAATTTTTATAGAAAAAGAGGGCATCCCTTATATTCAACTATTTCGATTATAGAGCGGGAAACCTATATACAGTGGCGTGTTTAACTATTTTGTCTATTATTCAAATTAATTTTATTTAATACAACAACAAGCAGCAAGTACATATATACTATTTAGTCCCCCGTCCGAAGGATTAAAAAATGTTTAGTCCCTCGAATAATAAAACTAATAGAATGCTTGCCTTGTAAACAAGAGAACGCAGGTTGAAACCCTCGACAGGTTGAAACCCTCGACAGGTTAACTTTTTTAATCTTTTTTTTTCCATTATTTTCATCGATTAAGTTATCATTATGAAATAATATTGAGTGTTTCTTTTCACATAATTATCGTATGAATTTCAAAGTTTAAGTCCCTGAGGTGCAAAAAATAGCGGGCAACAATCTACACTCTCGGGATTAAAAATAGCACTTTAGTCCCTTGGTACATAATATATTATTAGTCACTCTACGCATATATGTACACATACAATGACAGTCACACAGACGGATAAATCTTACAAATTGCACTATACATATTTTATGTGTTTTGATATAAATTTTTGGTATTGGAGTTTAAATTACGAGTAAAAAGATAAAATTATAAATCACTGTAAATATAACCTCAAAATGTGTATTTGACAGATGTAGGATTATTGGATTACGATTATTGATTATAGGGGTGATTAAATTAGGCAAAAATAGATAAAAAAATGAGGGGGTAATCCCACCCAACTTTCCGAATATTCCTAGTAAAATAATTGGTTAATTAACTTTTTTAATACTGCCTATTATTTCTTTTTTAAAATGGTATTTTTAATTTTCGCTAAAAAAATAGGCGCGACCTATATATATTTTTTCACGACCTCTAACGCCGAAATTATGCGGAATTCTGAAAAAACTAAGGACAAATTTGTAGGAAATTTAATGCTCTGCAATTTTGATATTTTGTAATTTTTTTTCTCTTTAATTTCATTTTTCATTTTTTTCATTCATTTTCATTTATTTTATATTCATTCATATTAAATGAATAATTTCTTATCTCTTTTTTATTTTTTTTTAATTTCTTATGTAATCTGTTATATACTTAAACTATATTCCTTTATATATTGTTTCTTTTTTTTTAGTTAGTAAGTCATGTAATTTAATAATTAAATAGTCACTGTATTGTCTAACTTATAATTAATATTATTTCAATTAAAAAAAATTTTAAATTCGAATTAAGATATGGTGTTTATAATATTAATTGAAAAAATCAATCTAACAGTATACTGGTAATTAATTAAAAATAGTACTGTAATTAAAATAATAGGTAGAAGACATTATTGCAGACAAAAAATTCTCATGATATATTTCAAAAAATCAACAATAATTTTTAAAAATTTCGTTTAAAATCAAGGCCGCTTTATAAAGTTGCCAATGTAAATATTAAACATGTGTAGCATGTTTAATATTTACGTTCTGCGATATAAATTTTCAGCAAAAAAAGTGTTACTTATATTTATCACATAAAATAACTAAACTTTTTTTATAATTAATTCGATAGTCTGGATTTATTTACACAACGAGGAATTCTATCACTTGCTTTTTTTGGTATAACACAACCAGTTTCCAAAAATCTTTGAGATAAATTGGCGTGCATTTAGTTGTCGTCGTTCTAGATATCGTTTATCTTACAGTCCCGCAAGTTTCACCATAAATCATCAAAATATCGTGATATTCTCAAATTGATAAGTAAACCATTGCAATTTTAAATACAGTTAAATTTTATCCATATCGCGCATAATGCAAATAATGGCCAATTTCTTATCAATTAGAAGAAATATAACAAATAAAGCGATGTTGCTGGTCCTTTTACCATTACATTTTATTTTAAAATATATTTTTTTTATACCTATCAGATAGAAAAATAATTGCCTAATGATTTTTTGTTTGAAATTGTATCTTATACCTATGCCATTAATAAGCGGACTATTTTCACCGACTCTCTGTATATTTACCGGAAATTTTTCAATATAAAATTCGTAAGGGTTGAATCCCTATACATACATTTATAAATTCAAAGTTTTGTTTTAATTCTGTCATTGCTATTTTGTATTCATGTTTATAGATAAGTGTTTTTTTGTGAATTTTTAGACGTGGTATTGCTACAGCAGTAATTAAATCCGCTGCAGAAGGAGGAATAGGAAAATAGAAGAGTTTCAGTTTTGTATTTTCAGATCAAAATAAAGAAAAATGTTTGCCCACCGAGGTCGTCAATAAAAAATTATCTAACCTATTTTAATTGTTTTTAATGTTTAGTAATCATTATACAGGGTGTTTCATTGGGAAACGGAAATACTTAAAACTCGAATAGAGGTTACCGAGGTGGTTCTAGATATACCCCATTTATTGGCTCTGGCGGCCTTTGTAACCGAGATACAGGATGTTTTATCGATTTTGCTAATTTCTTCCTGGGGCCATAACTGTTGAATCACCCCGTATATTTCTTTGATATTTGGTACACATGTTTCTTATTCAGAAACCAAATGAGCCAGTTACTAATCACAAGAAAAATCCAGGTTCGGATTAACAAACAAATAGAAAGCAATTGTGACCTTGAAACAACACCCTGTATAGTGACATTTTCAAAATCTATTTTCATATTTGAAAAGAGCGCAAAAAACTAAATTAAAAAGTGCGCTCTAAATTTTTGCGCAGACAATTTAACTACTTAAATTTTGAACTTAAAGTGAAGTTTTTAAGAACTTAGATACTAAAGAGTGGTTATTATTAACTTTTAATAATAAATTATTAAAACTATTGAATCCATACCCATTTTAAAATTACTAAATAATTATTAACTATGTCAGTTTCACTTTTTATAGCTGTAGATCAATCCAGTTTGTATTTTCCAGGTCCCTACTTTCATTTTTGAACAGTTTTTTTAAACGCCCTGTATGCATGTATTAAAAATTGAGAAAAATTAAATTGAAATTTAACAAAACCAAGATAATAAATTAAAATATTTTGGGGCGATTTTCGGATTAAATTTGGATTGTTTCTCTGTATTTCCCGAATCCTTCTTGTATAGACCAAAATTGAGGAAATTTTGAGCAATTGTCATAGTTTGTATGTTTTTAATTTAGTATAAATATTTTTGTTAAATTATTGTATTTTAAAACACTGAAATTATTTTAGCTGGAATGAAATCAACTTAATTTTTCTCAATTCTTTTACTAAAATATTAAAAAAAACATAACACAATACCAATTTTTAATACATGCATACAGGGCGTTTAAAAAACTGTTCAAAAATGACAAGTAGGGACCTGATGGAAAATACAAACTGGATTGATCTACAGCTATCAAAAGGAAAACCAACTTAGTTAATAATTATTTAGTAATTTTAAAATAAGTATGGATTCAATAGTTTTAATAATTTATTATTAAAAGTTAATTAATAACCAGTTTTTAGTCTCTAAGTACTTAAAAACTTTAAGTTCAAAATTTAAGTAGTTAAATTATATGCGCAAAAATTTAAAGCGCACTTTTTAATTTAGTTTTTTGCGCTCTTTTCAAATATGAAAATAGATTTTGGAAATTTCAATATATAGTTTGTTGTTTCAAGGTCACAACTTCTTTCTATTTTTTTGTTAATCCGGACCTGGATTTTTCTTGTAATTAATAACTGGCTCATTTAGTTGCTGAATAAGAAACATGTGTACCAAATATCAAAGAAATGTACGGGGTGATTCGACAGTTAGGGCCCCAGGAAGAAATTAGCAAAATCGATAATAGCCAATAAATGTGGTATATCTAGAACCGCCTCGGTGACCTCTATTCGCGTTTTAAGTATTTCCGTTTCCCAATGAAACACCCTGTATAGTCATTTTACAGAACATAGGTTCTGGGGATAAAAAAAGGGCTAATATAAAACCCAAAACAATGAAAGGTTTAAAAAAAAATAAATATAAGTTTTTTGTTGTAAATTATAAATATGATTAAAAAAAAAGAAGAAAAATAAGGAAAATGGAATTGCTCAGTTAAAATGAAAATAAAATTTTTAATAAAATATAGAATATTAAATCATGAAGTTAATTGCATTTTGCACAAATTGAGCAACATTTTAATAGATATACGTAATTTAACAAAGAAGAAAAGAAAGTTACATATGATAATTGGAAGTCAGTCATTTATTTATTTCATAGAAAAAAACATTTATATAAAAAAATTAAAGTATACGTACTTATAAATTAATGTAATCGCGAATTCAAAAAAAATATAATATAATATTTTCTCTTCGACTATTTAAAAGTACGCTCATTCAAGTTGCATATTTAATTAAATAATAGCATACATTATTCCACACCGTGAATTCTTACTAAGGATTCATTCTAAGCGTATGTCTGTCTGGCGCATTGGATTGTGGTCGACTGAGCTTGCGTTCTCAGACTTACCCCGAATGCATCGGGTCGGAGTATAGGGTAATGTTCGTTGCGTGTGAAAATACCTCTTTCCATCTTTCGGTGCGGATTTTTATTTGTACAAATCATGCGTCTGATCGTCAAATCAAGGTTGCGGTGTTTATTAAAGTTTATATATATTTTATTAATAAGTTAATTATAATAAATAACATATGAGGACGGATATATTATTCATGGAATTTTAATTAAAAAATATTAAGTAAAAGTAATAAAAAGAACATTGGTATTTCAGTAACTTCGTTAGAGAAAAAAAATATAATAAATCAATACACGTGATTTATGTATTACCCTTGTGCATATTTATGAAGTTTTATATACATATATAAACGTGTTCAATAAAACAATGAACTATAGACAGGGCGATATCTACTAGAAACAAATATTCATTGAAAAAATTCCAATTTGAAACTAATAAAACACAAATTTAAATCAAACTTGATATGGTTTAGCGTTATAAACTCACTAATAAAATATATTATATTAAAAAAAATTAATAAATAGATAGGTCTTAAATGGATTATAAAATCATTTTATTTTTTAGATTAACATTTCTAAGCCTCCAGCCATGTTACGTTAAGGGTGAAATGTGAAGCAGTCTTGTCGTAGTACGGAGCAGCGGCTCCTCGTCGCCATGAACCATCCATGGGGGCAATTGGGAGTCGCCTTGGGTCTTGCCGCCAGCGTGCTCGTAGCTGCCTGTGCGGCCGCTACCACCCTACCGCCCCTTGTCAAGATAGGTAAGCGACTCTGCGGGTAAGGGATTGCATTGTTTTTTGTTTGTTTTTTTGAATTTTATGGAAGTCTTATTCCTATAAATGTGGAGGTTTAAGCCAAATTTATATGAGTTACGGGATATGGTTTTTTTATGAATGAATCGTGCCAAAATTTACTGCAAACATATCTACAATGTTGCACCGAACAGAATTGAGTATGTATTTTACTAAAATAAATATAAAATGTTTATTGTAAGTCTAAATAAGTAGATAGTGGATATTATTATAAGTATAAAAAACAGTTGTGGCCAACATACTACTTTCCTACCATTTATGTATATATTTTTTTCAATTTTACTTTCCCGGACCCATCAAAGGGAAAGTAAGGTGAACGAGCAAAAAAAAATCGAAATATCGATGGAATTATCCATTTTGAAGTCCCTCAAGACGATTGAAACCATTTCCAGCGTATGGTCTGTCTGTGTGTCTGTGTGTCTGTGTGTAATCTTCCACGATAACTGCCGAACCGTATGACCAATCAAGCTTAAATTTGGTATGGAGGGTCGGTGTATGCCTAGAATTCGACCATTAGATTTTGGTTTAAATTGGTACAGTATAAGGTCCTCAAGACCGACATTGATTAAATACACATGTAACAATTTTTTACTTTTTTTAAAATTTAATTACAAACAATACACTTTGGTGCAAAATGCTGTAGTACAAAGTTTTAGAGCATAAAATTACCTATAACTTTTGTTTCCAACTTTTTCTAAAATTTCCAATAGTTGCGCCACTAGAGGGCGCCTAAAAAATGTGCATGTAGGTTTTCTCTAGTTTTTTATTTTTATTTTAAAGACAAACAATACACTTTCTTGCAAAGTGTTGTAGTACGAAGTTTTAGAGCATAAAATTCCCTACAACTCTTGTCTGAAATTTTTTCTAGAATTTCCAATAGTTGCGCCACTAGAAGGCGCGTAAAAAATGTACATGTAGATTTCTCTAGTTTCTCTTGATTTTGAGGACAAACAATGCATTTTATTGCAAAATTTTCAGGTGCAAAGTTGTAAAGCATCAAATTTTCTTTAACTTTTATGCTCAACTTTTTATCGATTTCCTCATAGTTTCGCCGCTAGATGGCGAGAAAAATGCACATTTAGGATTTTCCATTTTTTTAAAATTATGCTCTTTAGTGCAAAATGTTTCAGTGCAAGAGTTGTAAAGCATAAAATTCAATACAACTATTGTATAAAATTTTTTTTTCTGAATTTCCAATAGTTTTCACACATGATTTTAGGAGATCCTAATTGTAGCAGTGTGATATACAACGTGCGCAAGCGCAGCTTCTGTCATTATCAACATTGAAATATCAATTCACCATCGGGTCGCTATTTTTAATGTTTTCCATAAGTTAATGTAATGCTTAGTATTTTGTAATTAAAATAATAATAATAAATAACATATTCTCTACGGTCGAGCCGGGAAAGTTCTGGGGTGACACAGCCGATTTTTTATTATAGTTGTAGTTATTAATTAATTAATTTATTTACCTATTTATTTATTTATTTATTTGATTTGTTGTCTGTGTACCTTAAGGGGTGAACTGTAATTTACACCATAAAATGTCCTTTTGTGTTCCTATCATCCTACTCCTGTCTTCTTATACTATTTTATTTTTTCATAAATGTTTTTGTCGATTTTTTCCTCCTTTATTCGATAACTATTTATTATTTTATTATCCTGTTTCTTCTTGTGTTAACTTGTCCTTACAAATCTTATTTTTTTAGCGTTGATTTACATAATGTTTTTATCTAATAATACAATATTAAGAAAAGGAAAGTTAAAGAAAATGTAAGTGTACGAATGTGCTAAAAAGAAAATAAGAAATAATTATGAAAGCAAATAAGAAGAAAACTTAAAGCAAATAAAAATTTGTTTAAACATTAACATTGTGTATAGGTAAAAAGAATAAAAATTTGGATGTAGAATTGAATAAGTTAGTAATGTTAGTAGTGAAATGGGTTTAATTATTAAAATTAATTCTATTAAGATTAGGTATAGCCCATAGAATAAAACAAGCACAAAAAATTTTACAATTAAAGTTAAAATCAGAAATAGATAAAATATTAATTAGCATGTTAATTAATAACAAGTTTAATAACAAAGAATCAGAAAATAAGAAAGAATACGAATATGTATAAAATTTTATATAGAACAATTTAACAATGATCAAAATTTAAAATAAAATAAAATAAAATTTAACAATATTTAACAAATTTAGTAGAAATTTTACACATGAATTATGCCATTCTGCTGATAGCATAACAAAACAGATTGCCGAAACCGAGCCAACTTGAACTCGGACGAACCAGGGGCAGTCAGTCATCATTTTTATTCTAAGATATAAGTAATTACTACAGTAAACTTAAAATTTGTAAAAATGAATTATTTTTAAATACTTACTTCGGGTTCATCGATTATTAAGGTTTAAGTAGACCGCCGGAAAGGTTACAAATTTAAAAATAAAAAAAAAAACATAAATATGTATAATATCTAAACCAGTATTTAAAAGTATAAAGCTAAAGAAGTACTTTCTCGATATCAACTACTTTTTGTGAAATAATTTATTTTGTTGAAATAAACATCCACAATTTTTTAAAAAAAATTGGTACATGAGAAAAAGATGTTTAAAACTTGTATTTCTTTGTATTTATATAAATCTTGTTGAAATCTATTTGAAAGAATCGATTTACAAGTATTTAATAAAAGAAACATAGGTATCACTTAGGTTTGTTTAAAAACAAATCGAATAAGACAGTAATATTATCTCAAATTCACAGGCTAGATTTATTTGTCTGCGGAGTGCCCTCTATCTGAGACACAGGAACTTTTTAAAACAGTTCGGCTACGTAAACACAGATGTCACTAACGGTTAGTCAACGGACGATGTTAATATTTTATAGACTTTCATGAAGAATTTTAACCTCCACCTTCAAAACGTCAAAATTTTGGACGATACCAATTAGCACTTTATTTGCACGAATTGAGGAAAGTAAAAATATTTAAAAAAATGTTTTTCATCATTTTTTTAATATTTTTTCATCGAACTCCAAAATGCAGCTTATATCTGAATTTGAAAAATAAGGATATCGATCAGGATTAAAAATGTAAAGGGGCCAAATATTTAATTGAAAGGGTGTGCAAACTTAAATGGTCCAAATTTTATTAAATTGGGAGGCGTAACTCATAAAAGAAACAAATATTTTTACATGAACAAGAACAAGGGCTAATAGGTACTACATATGTTTGAATGGGCAAGATAAAGAGGTAAAGGGCTTACATATTTTACATAGGCTTAATTAAGGGGTTAAAGGGTTATTATTATTATTGTTATTATTATCAATTACAGTTTTTGACATCTCTTCTCATATGAAAAAAACTAATAAAGTAAACATAATAATTAACCAACAAAACATCGTTATACTTCTAAAGATCGATGGAAGCACTCCGATTTTTTATTAAAAACTAGAAACTTTTTTAATTTATACTTTTCAAATAGGTACTTACTTTTAAAGGTGTAATCTGTTTGACTTTTTCTTCGGAAATTTTAAAGGTAACAAAAACAAGAAAATAATTAGTAATTATTTAATTTAAACGTGATAAGAAGTTATGTCAAGAGTATTCTGCACAACTAAAAGTTAAATTTAGGTCAACTTAAGTGTTAATTGGCGCAGTGAGTAGGATATATGTGATTGATTTGCACCAAACAGATCAACTTTCGTACCAACGATTAACCAAATATAGGCCGGTGAATTTTAACTAATAAGGAAATAGAAATTTTGCAATCAAGATCAAAATTATTTAATTCTGCCGGGAAAACAGGCTTTGGAGAGGACATAATCGCTGACCCAGACATGCACGTCATAATTGAAATGCTCCAAGTCGTTTTATTACTGTAAATGCAATTTATGATTCAATCAGTTGATGATTTAATTACGTGGTTAGACAATTTGAATTTAGGTTTTCTTTTAACCGTTTCGCGACTGAATTTTTTGCATAAAATTTGCCTAAAATTACGGAATTTAATGCAATAATATAAACAATAAAACTGATGACCAACATATGTGTTGAAGTTAGTCAGTGCAATTTTTAATATTTATTTGACATAAAATTGTCTTAGTCCATTTTAAGGACCTGGGACATATTTGTTCCAGCAGTAGTTTTAAGTGGGACAAAAATGACTCATACGTTGTAAAAATCTCTGAAAAAATCTTGTAACGTTGATTGAAAAGTACAAAACCAATATATTGTTCTCCAAAATTGTTAACTTTTAGCCCATTTAATCGCCTTCGTATCCTTTATGGTTTAGAATATAGCCATGTTAGCACATGATAAAAGAAACAGCCTGTATAGCAATGAATATTTATTTTTTGTATTGCACGAAATCTGTAACATGAAATATTTTCAAAATATTTGATTGAGTTTCTTACTCTTCTGTCATCACTACTTAAAAAACTGAATAATAATAATAATAATAATACTCACCCTCTTAAGAGTAAACCCCAGAAGCCAATGGCTTGTGCGCGGAGGGCGACGGCTATTATTATTATTTGCCGTTTCGCTCCGGGGCGATTTACTGAGGATTGATGGCGCCATTTGGCAATAGGTGTAGGAAAACCCCGAAAATCTCACCACCATCATCGGCACTGTGACACAGGAGGATTGAAAATTGAATAAATTTTAACTTTCAGTTTCTGCGTTTTATACTTGGATATTGTCACTTTTTTATTTTTCTCTAAACCGCGTCATGAAACTTTTGCTTCAATTCACAAAAGTACTACTTAAATTCATGTGCAATTACACAATTTTTTTCAAATTTTTTAAACGTGTAGTAAATTTTTGTCAGGGTAAGATAGACTTTAAACATTTTAAATTTGTTCGCTTTGTAGTTAAGTAAAAATTCATGAAAATGGACAGACTTCGAACAAACTTCAAGAAAAACTTATACAGTGTGTCCACAGATGGGGTATAAAAAGGTTTGCTTGTTCTGAAATCTAAAATACAATCATTTTACTCAAGAGTAAAGTAAATTTGACAACATCGAAAAATGTTATTTAAGAAAGTTGATCAGAACTAAAAACTAAGTTCAAATATACAATTTCATCAATTTACATTGAAAAAATGTATTTATTTTTTAAATGTATTTCTAGGTACAATAACAAAAGCAAATTTTACGAGTTTAAATTGCAAAATTGTTAGAAAATATTAAGAAACGAGAAGGTTATCGTGACTTTTATAATCATAAGAGATAAATGTTCATTCAAAATAGAAACAATATTAATCAAGCACAAAACCTTTTTACTTTCCCGACCCACCTCCGAGAACGGAAAGTATTGTGAACGAGCTAAAAAAAATTTTCGAGATAAAAATGGAAATATACATTTTAAGGTCACCTGAGATGATTAAGACCATTTCCAGATGGAAGTCTGCCTGTCTGTCTGTCTGTGTGTATTCTTCCACGATAGAGGCCACACGTTTAATCCGATTGAGCTGAAATTTGGTATATGGGTTTGAGTTACGCGTCGAAAGAACAAATTAGTTTTTGTACGACATCTGTCAAACGGAAGTGTCACTATCAAAAATAAAAAATGCAATATGTCACGGAATTTGACTAGAAAAATGTCATTTGAAAGCACTTGAAAAATTCTATTCAGAACTGTCAAAATTATTTCTCCAACTGTCACCTGTCAAAAATAAAAAAATGTTAAAGTTTGAAACTTTAACACTAAATATCTGCACAGAACCGATTATTTTTTTCAAATTCCTTTGAGAGAAAATACATTTATATGTGAAAACATGAGTTTCTGCTGTATTTTCCAATTTTTTTTTTGTGGATAAATACATTTTTGCGTTTTTTTCCAAATTCGAGTGTGCATTCGTGCTTCTGTTTTTTTTCGAATTTGTTAAAAAAAAAATGTGTTTTTGCTGTCATTTTCAATATTTTGTGTGGAAAAATGCATTCTTGCTTTTTTCCCAATTCATGTG
Organism: Neocrepidodera transversa; assembly: GCA_963243735.1. NCBI lineage: Eukaryota > Metazoa > Arthropoda > Insecta > Coleoptera > Chrysomelidae > Neocrepidodera > Neocrepidodera transversa. The sequence continues at coordinate 14,669,343 of OY725348.1, forward strand.
TGAAAAATACATTTTTGCTGGTTTTTCTAGATTTCGTGTAGAAAAATGCATCGCTGCTTGTTTCTTTTTAAATTTGTGTGAGATAAAATGCACTTTGCATATTTTCGAATAAGGAAAATGTATTCTTGCTTTTGTTTTTTTTCAAATTTGTACAAAAAAGTATGCTGTTTTTCCAATTGTTATGTAGAAAATCCATTTTTGCTTTCTCCCAATGGATTTGTGAAAAAAAACGCATTTTTGCTGTTTCTAGTTTTTTTTTATGCATTCTTGCTTTTATACTAATTTATATACTTTTGAATTTTTTTCTAGTTTTTTTTTTTGTGGAAACATGTGTCTTTTATTTCTCTTTTTTTAAATTCGTATGCAAGAAAACGCATTTTTGCTTCTGTTGTTTATTTTTAATTCTTGTGAAAAAAATACAGTCTTGTTGTTTTTTCTAAAATCGAGTATGGAAAAAATGTATTGTGAACTAGCTAAAAAAGTTTATCGAGAAAAATGGAAATAAATATTTTACCCTGAGACGATTAAGACCATTTAGTCTGTATATCTGTGTGTCTGTCTATCTGTCTGTCTATGTATTTGTCTGTGTGTATGCTTCAACGATAGAGCTCACACGTTTAATCACGGAATTTGACTTGCAATGTATGTGTAAAAATATTCGTCTCTGGATACTCGTCGGGAAAGGTTTGGGATGACACAACCGATTTTTTTCAATATAAATGGATGTAATGGACTCATCCAGTGATTGTTTTTAATACCTTTATTTTATAATTTTGGCCTACCATAACACATTGCACCAGATCCAGTCCTTCTAAGACCGATCCTGTGGCAGTAATTAATTTTTAAAATTTGAATATCGGGGCTATAGTGGCTTGTGACGTGGCCGAATTGAAACATTATGATTAAAAGAAGGAAAGAAGTATGTCAAATTTTTATTGATATCTTATGATTGTATTTTAGATTTCAGAACAAGCAAAACTTTTTATCAAGAAAGATATTTTTCGTTAAAATTAAAATTAAAAAATTTTTCACCTTATCCGTGGACATACTGTGTAATAATAATTTAGTTTAAAAAACATTCCTTTGTGTATTTAAAGAGCCTTAATGTATTACAATTCGTTGATTGAAACCAGTCCCATTAACTGAAGTTTTACAAGTTGTAATGAAAGAGAAAAATATTACTTTTAAAATCAAATCAATCAAATCTTTCAAAAGCCAATCTACAAAATAGTCCTAATGAACAAAACGGCTTTAATAAAAAATTAATAATGTTTGACAAAATTCAAAAGTTCTTTACAAACTCACAACGATTTCGATAGCTTTCAAAAGAAAAGCAAATCCAAACAGATCATTCCCAAAACCGTTGTCTGAATTCAGACAACGCCAAAACCAACGCCCATGAGTTTTAGTTACCACACATTATATCGGCTAACGAACTCCAGTTAATGGGCAATAACTTTAATAATTATAGAAATAGTAATTACTTAAATTATAGACCACAATCGAGAAGAACAATACAATACTGAAACCGAACATATGAATCATGATGTAAAAGTAGAAAGTGAAACTTTTACTAATAATCAATATCCATTTAATTATAATAAGCAAACTCCTGCCGCTAGTCGAGACAAAGGGACGTAAGCCCCTTGACTGTTTCTCTTATGTAGATTGTAGTGAACTAGCTTATATAATTTTCCCCTAATATAATCTGAACTCTGGTTCTACGAAATCATTTTTAGACCCTGATATTCGTTATTGTTTTAGTTACGTTGAACTGTGTATTTTCATTTTTCTCGAATACTGTAACTAAAACATGAGAAAGTTGGTTATTATCTTATTAATTATTTGGGATTTGTGCTCAAACAGCCATGAAGGAAGATTTCTTTAAGCTAAGAACTTTAAGACCATCCAGCTCTTGTTTAAGCAAGAAAAAAGTTTAAAAGGATTAACCGCATGAGTTAGTGTAGAGTAAGGAGTAAGTCAAGTGAAAAAGCAGAGAATAGTTAAAATAGTGCTCAAGAAAAAATGGAACAGGGTTATTATCTTATTAATTATTTGGGATTTGTGCTCAAACAGCCATGAAGGAAGATTTCTTTAAGCTAAGAACTTTAAGACCATCCAGCACTTGTTTAAGCAAGAAAAAAGTTTAAAAGGATTAACCGCATGAGTTAGTGTAGAGTAAGGAGTAAGTCAAGTGAAAAAGCAGAGAATAGTTAAAATAGTGCTCAAGAAAAAATGGAACAGTTTTGTTTTGTCGCGAGCGGTCGCGAGTGGTTTGGTTCGATCGTTTTGGCACAGGATTATTTTGGCGCAAATCGGTTATATGCAAAATCTAATACTGCGCAATTAGCCAAAATTGAAAAAAGTAAAATATTTTAGAGACATTTTGTAATTCAAATACGTTTAATTGTAATGAACCACCCTGTACATTAGTTCCAATGTTACATATAAGAATTAATAATGGCGATTCCAAGAATTTTGCAATGGAATAACTTTGGGTTAATGTCAATTAAGAAGTATTTATGGTTAATGTGGAAAGGTCAGCTTAATGGGGGACTAAATCAGAAAACAACAAATAACTAATGTGGGTGGTTATTGTATATTTAAAATTAATTAAAAATCTTTTTTATCATAATGCTCGTTATTGTATATTTAATTTTAATTAAAAATCTATTATTTATAATAATGCGTTTTATCTATTGATTGTTGATGAGCTTTAAGCCATTACAGTACTTTTTAAGTACCTCGTTTCACCTATTTAAAGAGTGCTTGGGGTTATTAGGGTTTAGTCATATCCTCATTTATTATCAGTGCGGTTAGACGTTGTAAAATATCTGGTGCTTCTTCTAAGCGCGGTAATGAAAAATTTGTACATGATGTTTTGGAGGTGTGAAAATAAGAACACGTGTAAAGCATGAGTCCACACAGTTCGAGAACGTGTAGTTAAGAGGGGCGTCGAAACGGGCTGTCACGATTTCAGTTAGCAATACTGAAATTGATGATAAAAATTGACGATTTTGTAGAATACAAATCTCGAGAACGGAAGCTTTGTTTGTAGAAATATTTATACCTATAATAGCTTACACATTGGAATAGGACATCTCCTTTTTTGAACTAAATCTAATCAGTAATAAAGAAGATATCAATCATTTAGTGAAGGTGTGTTTGTAATGGCTGTATAGCTAGTAGTTCTTAAGTGTTCCTTGTAATGGCTGTATAGCTGGTAGTTGTTAAGTATTTAAGTTTTTCTTCTTTTTTATACACATATACTTACTTTACCTCCAAGTGACTGGAGGCGGAAGACAGAATAAAAAAACATTAAAAAACCATTAGTATTTTATTAAAAAGATAAATAAAACATGGTGTCAGCCATTACAGTGTTCTTCACGAGCATTCACACGAAAGTTCAGCCGACAAAATTGAAGTCGACAACCAAGGAGTTGTTAATTTGTCGGAAGCAGCACAAGAAACATTTCCTAAATACGCCAACATTAAGCTAATAATTCGACGGAAAAGGAGAGAAATAGCCGCAGTACCTGAAAATCCATTAACTTTGGAAGAACTTGCAATTCCAGACATCTACCAAATTTACATCAATTCACAAGGTACCGAAGAAAACTTTTTGTTAGGCGACCACTATCCCCGGACGAAATCGAATTTTAATATTTGGATGACAGCAGCGTCTAGTATTGTTGAGAGAATGCGAAAAGTGGTTCATTGACTGAACATTTAAAATTGCTACTCCTTTATTTTCACAAGTATTTGTGACTTTGGTAGAAGCAACGGTGGAGTTCATCCAGCAATATATGCTCTCCTGCCTAATAAGCAACACGAGACCTATCAACGACTTTTTCACCAGTTGAACGAGATTGTGTCTGAACTGGGGCTCCAATTCATATCTTGTGATTATGAATTGGCAATCATTAGAGCCATTCAAACCATATATCCAAATACTGACATATGTGGATGTTTTTTTCATTTATGTAAAAATATGAAAAAACATATTGGACGGCAAGGTCCATAGTTATAATAACGATCCAGACTTTGCTCTAACTGCAAAAATGATAACTCCACTTGCATTTGTACCTATCAACGATATAGACACTGCATTATATGCTCTCTTAAGCATTACAGCCAATACTACAGTGGTTTGATAATAATTATATCGGTAGACCCAACAGAGGAAGAGCCCGAAGGCGACCACCGGTGTTCTCACACGAAATGTGGTCTGTATATGATCGATTATTAAGAGACAATGACCGAACAAATAATCATGTCGAAGCAGCCCATAGACGACTTCAAGAAGAGCTTTTAGTATATCACCCAAGCATATGGAAATTCATTGATGCTTTGAAGACGATTCAAAAACATAGAGACGTGTTTTATGAAAAGCTAGTTGCTACCCATGCTCCTCCTCCAAAATTGAAAAAAATACAAAGAAGCTGATAGGCGGATAAAAACCATCGTGACTGAGTATCCGAATAGAAATGTAATAATATAATATTTGAGAGGTATTGTACAACTTTCGTTAGGGAATTAATTGTGTATGTATATTGTACACTTGCGCTGTATTTTTCATGTACATAATAAACGTATTTTGCATTTTCGTTGGTTTATTATATGTGCTGTGACGCCAAAACGCTTGCGCCAAGACGGTTGTTCCAAAAGATACCAAAATACTCGCGCCAAATTACTTGCGCCAAAACATTACCGACCGAGAAAAAATGTGCTCCATAGTGAAAAGAAGAAACTAAGAAGACATTACATCATAAGTTAGTTATTGGTCATTGTCAAGATTAACACCATATAAAGAGATAAGAAAGTAATTAATATAATTTCTCATTTTTTCAAATTACACATTTTTTTAATTACTTCAATTTTTGATATTAAACTAGGGAAATTAGGCAGCCACTGAGTGAAAGAGGATAAAATAAACTCTAGATGGAACGCAAATTGGTAAAAGAAACAATAGAAACTGTAATATAATTAACGCCATTGATTGTTAAGCGGAGAGGACCTTTTAGACAGTGAGATTAATCGACATTGTAATGGCGTAGGCGGATTTTTAGTTACAGTAGCGTTCTCTCATTAATATTGTTGTAAATAATTTTATAATTATCGCACTTTTGGGGAGCCTGATTACCGGTATGTATATGAAACTTTGGTTGTAGTCGTAGAAACAAATAAAATTTCTAGAAATATGATTCAGTCATAGAAGTCATACTCATTATCGAGGGTTTGACCAATAAAACACTTATTTCCAGATAATTGCGTTTAAAAATGTTAATACCTTTGAAGAAGATTTAAAACTATTTTTTTCCCATTTAATTTACAATCTATTCTCAGTAGAACAATGAGAAAATGTTTTAAATACTAGAAAACTAGTCGTGTAGGAATAATAACCCAGTGGTTATTTCCCCATCGTAAATATTTAAAACTAGGAACAAGACAAATGTTGAGAAGCTAAATGAAAGTGTTGTTACAATTATTATAAAAATGACAGACTTAAGGTTTAATATCCTAAATTTAAAAGTTTAAAATCACTAATTTAAAATCTATTGACTAAGTCATATGGAGTAAATCGTTTAAGTCTACGTCTTGTTATACGTTGCAACACTAGGTTTTTAGCAAGTCTGTTTGGATGCCTTTTAAGCCTATTAATATAGTTTTTTCTTAACTTTTTTAACCTAATTCACATTCAGATCATGAGCGATAGTACTATTAGGCACATCGGTGATTACTCTAAGGGTTTTAGCTTGAAACCTTTAGATAATTTCTATATTCGAACTTGATGCTGAGCTCCAGAGTTGAACTCCGTATGACCATCCATGTTTAAGAATAACTTTGTATATCAAGAACTTGTTCTCAAGAGATAGCTTGGAGTTTCGTCCAATAATCCAGTAGAGACTGTACAGCTAGGCCAAGCTGTTTCCTTTTAGCGAAGATGTGTTTTTCGGTCCAAGTGTATAGTGTATCCCGAGATACTTTACGTCTTCTCGTTGTGGTATTTCCTTGCCGTTTAGAGTCACCGGTTTACAATTTTCTCTTCTATTCGTAACAGTTATATGTACCGATTTTGTTTCATTGACTTCTATTCTCCACAACTTTAGCCAAATTTGTAGACTATCCAGGTTAGATTGTAAAAGTAAAGATGCTATTTGAAGGTCTTTGTGCGAAGACGGCAGTATCGACACCAAATGTGGCCGTTAAAGCGTTGTTAGATGTAGGCAAGTCCGACGTGTATAGTAGATAAAGAAGATAACCCAGAACACTTCCTTGTGGAACTCCAGCATTTATGAAATGGAACTTCGAGTGTTCACGTAGGCATTTAACAACGAATTGATTGTCTTGTAAATAGGATTTAAGGATGAGGAACAGTTTAAGGGGAAACTTATACAACAGTCCAGTATGTCACGCTTTATCGAAAGCCTGGGTCACATCCAAGAACGTGGCAGAACAGTACATTTTATCCTCCAGACATTGCATTATTTTGTTAGTGACCTGTTGAACCTGTTCAACAGTGGCGTGCTCTTCTTGAAAACGAAATTGATGTTCTGAGATTAAGTGATTATCTTTGATGACTATTTCTAGTTTAGTTTTATTATCTTTTGAAGTATTTTGAATTAGATGGGCAGCAAGCTTATTGGACTGTAAGAAGTTATATCTTCGGTTGGTTTACCAGGTTTGGGGATTAAGATGATCTGGGTCACTTTCCATTGAATTGGAAAATGACCCACCCTCAAAATTGCATTGTAAATGAAAACTATCAAGTTCACTGTGCATTGGGGTAGTTCTAAGAGGACTCTAGCATTTATCAAGTCGTATCCTGGTGATTTCTTGGGATTGAAGTCTTTGATTGCTTTCAGGACTTGATTTCTATCTAGATATTTTTCTTAGTGATAGTTCTAACTGATACGTAAGTCCGATTGATTATTTAAATTCTTCTTCATAATAATCTATTTTTGAAGAATTTGTCTGGAAGAGCTTTTCAAAGTGTTCAGCAAAAGTATTTGCTTTTGTTATGTCATCTCCAAACCAGTGGCCTTCTGAAGATCGAATGGAGTGATTTATAAGTTGAGGATGGTCGACCATTTTCGTTGATTTCCAAAGCGAATATTCTGTGGTTTCGGTTGCAGAAAGATTTTCCAAGTAATGTTAAATATTGTTATTTTTTGTGTTGCTAAGTATTCTTTTTAGTTCCAGACACGCTCTGTTTAAGTTTCTTTTATATTTGGGGGGCATCTTGCTTTTTACCATATCTTACGTAATCTACCTTTATGCGCAATTTTTCCTCTTGATTATTGAAGGTAACTCAGTTTTTGCACCTGGCTGCACTTTGCGTGTGGTAGAATGCCAAGCAACGTTTTGAATGGCTCTTGTATGATGCTCTACTGCTGCTGTAATTTCAACATCTGCTTTCAGAGGTACATTCACTTTTAAAACCTTATTGGTATGTTTTATTGTGCGCTCGTAAAACATACTAATATAGTTTTTAAAGTTATTACAACTTTTAAACGCGATTACCTCGATATATGATAGGTATAGAGAAATCTATTCGTATCACAGGCGGGAAGTGACAAATATCACTTCCCACCCGAGGACAGGAAGTAAAGTTTGTAATAGCTTATTTTCCGACCTTTAAAAAGTGTGTAATTGAGCTATTACATATACGATTGTAAATAAACAATATTAAATACATTTTGAACTGTTTGATTATCACGTCCGTATTTAAAAAACTGATTTGTCAATATCTATCTCCTGGTTTCCTAACCCCTGCGATAAACGTGTTTCACGGTCACAAAAGCCACTGACTCTTGAACTATAAAAACGTAAATTCCAAATCTCAAAATCGGTTTTTTCCCCGAAAACAATACTTCCCATTTTTATATACCTTATATACTATGGTATATCTATAAATATAGCAGGAAAGTAAACTTATTAGGTATTGGAATTTTAAAATGATAAGAAAACATTTACTTTACCTCCCACTGAGACACGTAAAGATGATTTTCATACATACTATAAAGATTAATATTGGTTAGGAAACAATTTAGTTCTACTTGATTGGGAAATGAGAAAACGTGACAATATTTTGGAACAAATATTGACGAAAAGTGTTTTAAACTCACACTTAAATAAAAAAATTAATTATACTTGTAAGAAGTTCTCATTGGTGTGGTTGTCGCAAGTTGGGACTAAAATATAACACTTCTTGTAAAATGTGTTAGGGCACAAACTGTTTGAACAGCGAGATTAATATTATTTTCGATATAGTTTGGTAAGTTCTTTTATTGTATAAATTTCACCCTTTCCTAACACCGTGTATTATAGGCCTGATGATGGCATATTGCCGAAACTGGTTGCCGCCCCCTCTTATCATTCAATGAAACTAGAAGCTATTTTAAAATAATTATAATAAATGGTGGACTGGATTTACTACCTCATCATTTGACCACATTCGAGAATATAGATAATCTTTTGGAATTGATGTTAATGAAGATGAAGAAAATACTGAAATTTAATGTATTATTGTTTCGTCTCCAACAAAAAACCACTAAAACAGAAAATTATCCATATGAAAATGTGGTATGATTATTTGTTGTTATTATTCGTTGAAAAAACTACTAAATTATATGAACGAATTATAAATATTAGTATTCATAACTATTGAAAGAATACTAGGCTGCGAACGTGTTAAAATAATTCCAGGATTTCGAAGGACCAAACTTCTTGGGTAGAAGTTAAACCAATATGAATGTTAAAAATAAAAATAGTATTTGAAATTGCAATATAATTTTTTATTCCATTTTTTCTAACAGCAAAATCACAAAGCGGCACATTAAGTTAAATTATGAAACCGAAACATGAATATTTAAATTGTACTCTATCACTTCACTCACTGTAAAAACTATTTACATTTTTTATTTTGAAAACTCAGAAAACATTTTAGGTGCGGTTAATTACCCGCCATTCTATATATATGAAGAAACTTTTTGCTCTAGCAAATGCATGACTGACTTTATTCACTGTCTGGATGCGAGAGAGTGTGTGCTCTGATTTTTAACGGAGATGTGACGTGGTATGTAAATAGCCTTGAATTAAGCATCTTAGCGGGAAGAAACATACCTATATTTTTTGTCTCTTATAATGATGGGATAATATAAGAGAAAGATAAGCTTGCATAGCAACAGTCGCTTATGTATTTTATTTTTGTTAACTGTATTTTGCAATTAGAAAGAAAAAGTCTGAGAGAAAGACGGAATAATATTGTGTTGATTTTAAATCTACTTTTAGATTATAAAATATTAAAATATACATTAATAGTCATTAATATGAACTGAAAAATTAATATTATTAATTTTAAAATATGAATTAGTTTGTATTTTCTCTATAATATTCCGGTGAAATTTATCCATTATACATTAAGACATACCTCATGTAGATACCACCTTATCTAATTTATCTTTGTTATTATTTACAACATTACATTTCTCTTGAAAGAAATATATTCAAGTACCTGTAAAAGCATAAATGGTTGTCGATAATAACAAATTTAGTTTTAAATGTTTAAAAGCGTAAACTAAATCCTATATTTTACCTATTCTTTAGAGTATATCTTGAACTTCCTTATTTGTTTTCCTGTTTAACTCTGATATCCTTCACTTCAAAAAGTTTATCTTAACTGCCGTTATCCTTCTTTTCAATCTTTTATTAATGTACACATATCCGCTTCATACAGAGGACCGTGTCTACGATAGCCTGACCTATATTATCTTCTTGTTATTTTGAAATATATCTTGTCCCCAAAAACCGAACACAAACATAACAAACTATAATTTCCTTTCGTATTTTTTGCTTCTTCTAGACCATTTTCTTTAATGTAAGGTCGTAAATATTCAAACCTCTCAATGTGGATTCAGGATGAGCCATAGAAAATCCGTAACTTAGATTTTTTGTCTCTTTTTGCTTTCTCATTATATATCACCGAATATACTGTAGTTATTAAATCAAATTAAAATTTATTAATATTTTAGTAGTGTTTTTCTTAGTAAATAATATATTAGAAACACCAATCCAAAAAAAGTATTAAGTATAGGCCTGTTTTGTTTTACTTCCTCTGTTGATTTTTCGTTATATCTACATTTAAGCAAACAGAAACAACATCCGTATACAGAGTGTTTAAATCTATCTCTATTTTTCCTTACCTAATGTTTTCCATATTCGGATTTTTTTGACATTTCTATCAACATGTTACGTTGTAAAATTGTTTTTCTGGATAATGCCGATGCATCTTACTATATTAATATATACGTATTTACGTTTTGGGTTTTTGATTTTTTATATTAACAAAAATCTTTTACAGAAAATTTCACACCGCCATTTTTAAGCCAATCAGAGTCTATTTTTTTGTTTGGTTACCATGGTAACCCAAAAAATTTCCGAAAATTTTCATCCTCCAGGGTACCCTGGACGAAATTAATAAGTGGAAATTTTTATGTCAAAATAATGACACTTGTAATGGGCTTGATTCATATAAGAATTTTTGTTTAATTTTTGTGCAAATCAAAATTAAACAATTACTACTTAACTTTTAACATACCAACAAACACTCATGAATAACTAGACCAAAACTAGTCTTTCCTTCTAATCTTAATGTCAAATAAATAATTAATTACTTTTAAATTTTTAGGTGTGAAATTTTCTTACCGAATCCCCCACGATCTTGAATTAATAACCGGAAACTTTTCCTCGTACACGATTTTTTAAGAAAATTATCAAAAAATCGTGTACTCGAAAAAAATTTCCGGTAATAATTCAAGCTCTAGGGAGATTACTAGTGAAAACTGTTGTTTACTCATAAAATCTATCAGGTTATGGGTCCAGATACAATTTTAAGGCGTAAGAATTAAAATACTTTTGTCAGCAAATTTCTCTATGAACTTTCGAAAAATGTCAAAAATAGATTTGAAAAGTTTAATTAAGAAATTAAAAAGTTAAAGTATTTGGGTATTGTGGAAGTTTGATGTTGATTTGCAGATTTTAGTATATAGCTGTGTTAAGCTGTAGAACATCTGGCAAGGTTTACAAGATTAACACAAAGCTGATAAAATACAAGTGCCTGAGTTTATTTTTGTAGAATCAGGCAAAAAATTGAGACAGGCCGTTTATCTACGTGAACGTCTTGAAGATTACATTATAGATATATCTTTTAGGTTTTAAGTGTATAATTATATTTGGTGTTTTACAAAATTTTGATTGCCAGTCAAAATAAATTAATAACATATTTTTCCATTTTTCTTAGTTGGCCGAGAAATCCGGAAACAAGAGAAATGAAACTTGTAAATCCGAAACGATTTCTTTATTCTGCTTGTTCCATGCAAGAAATTCGTAAATGAGATTACAAACAAAAACCGACCAACTGTCATTATACAACGTCAACTGCAGAAAAAAAATCTCATTTACTTAATCGAAAGGTTAAGACTACTTAAATTGGCGGAGAGACGTGATCTTAAATTCATCATTATTTATGTTCGAGTCTAGAAGTTAAATTTCTCGCCTACAAGTAGATAATTTTTGATTATTGACTAGTAGTAGATAATAAAACTAATTGGACTAAACGTGATATCAGAGGTAGGCGATCTTAGGAAATCTTTCAAATTTTTTATACGCAACTGTCATTGCGTTCGTGAAAAGATTTTTTTAAATTTTATAAAAAATTCGACAGCAAATAAGCACTGTCTTTAGAACCCCTATCATTTCAAGTGGATTTTCGACCTAATCAAATAAAACGGAAGTAATTCTTTATCAGATATATTTTCGTTTGAAATTGTTTAAGATTATGAAATAGCTCATACTACAAACTCTTCAATAATTTACTCGTGGGAAATGCATATCATCGTGCGCTTGTTGTTTAGAAAATTGATGGACAAGGTCTAAATAAAGCATTATTTTTTTCAAATGAGCAAGATCTTCTAGACTCTTGCCATCAGTTGCAATTAATTTCCACTACATTTGCATTTTTACAATATTTTCTATCCACTTATGTTCAGATTTTTGTTTCTCTATTTATTCTTCTCTTTTTTTTATGATTGGCTTTATTTTTGGTGAATATCGAATTTTGGATGTATATCTGGCACCATTTTGATCTGTTCATTTTGATTTTCTTCTTCCTCTAGCATGAGAATATGAAACTAAGTTTACCATATTATTAAGACAGATCCAAATAAGCCGTAAGTTAAATCTACGTAATTTACTTCTTGGCCCTTAAAAATATCTTCAGATTCTAATATATTTTCCTCATGATCAAGTCGCTTTTAAAAAATTTATATTATTTACAGTCTGTAGTATCATATCTAAAAGTACTGTAGTCTAGACAACGAAATATTATAGAGAGAAATCTTTTGAACTAATCTAGGGTATCAGAATTCTGTATGCAAAATTTCAAATTTTTTTATTTAGCAGTTTTTGAGTTATCGTTACTACAACATCCATCCAAACACACACACTAACACACACACACACACTAACACACACACACTAACACACACACACACAGACATCATCGCGAAAATATTAAAATCGTATTCTAGGGACCCTAAAACGTGTTTATCCATTGAAAACTCACTACCCAATTTTTAGCATGATTCCTATACCTCTCTTATCTGAAGGGCGAGAGGTAAAAATGATTTCGGAATTCATACATTCAGTAATGGTCGTGGAGAAATATATATTATGTGATTAATAATCTTGCAAATGTACAAGAACAGCCAATGAGAGAGCAGAGAAAGACCGTAGCTACGGCGGTGATCGGTTACGACTACGACTTACGCGCAGCCTATCTCTTTCTGTTATAAACAACATTTATTTTCATGTTTGCCAATAAGTAAACCCCGGATAAAAGTGTCTGGCTTTTTATAATTATTTTTTCCTACATATAATTAAGACGCTGTTAAAATTTTAGCGCGGATAAAACACTTTATTTCGTATTTAAAAAAAACAACTTTGTGGTGTTTTTGTTCAATGTTAACACCCTCAAAAGTGTCTGCCTTATTTTTTTCTGCGCTTTAAATTACCTTAACTTTCAATTAATGAAATCAAACACATTTTTTGAGCCATATTTTTTTAAAGCTTTCTCTTATGCCCAGTACCTGGTGTCCCCAAGTAGGTCCAGTCAACACATTATTTCTTTTAAAAATAATAATATTAATCTTTCCGTTCATATTAATGTCCATTATTGTACATTTTAATATTTTATAATCTAAAAATAGATCTCTCAGACTTTTTATGTCTGCTTGCAAAATACAGTTAACAAAAATAAAATACACAAGCGACTGTAGCTATGGAATCTTATCTTTCTCTCATATTATCCCATCATTATACGCTACGATGCTTAATTCAAGGCTATTTACATACCACGTCACATTTGCCCTACCAATAAAAAACTACCAACCCTCCTCTCCGTTAAAAATCAATACACACGCTCTCTCGCATCCAGACTGAATTAAGTCAGTCATGCCTTTACTAGAGCTAAAAATTTTCTTCATATAAATAAAATGGCGGGTTACCGCACTTTTTGTACTAAAAAATATAAATAGTTTTTTCCAAAAATTTGTATTTTTACATTCATATTGGTTTAACTTTTACCCAAGAAGTTTGGTCCTTCGAAATTCTGGATTTATGTTAACACATTCGCCGCCTAGTATTCTTCTAACAGTTATGAATACTAATATTCATAATTCGTTCATTTAATATTACCTAAAAAAAAAACAAATTTTACACAAAAATTTAAATAATTCTCTAAACGGCGACAAGGCAAATCAAGTGATATGCGAGCCTCTAACAATTTTAAATAGATTATCGCCTATATTATTATTTGTTTATTAAACACCCGTTTTAAGGTGAATTTAAAAATATTGTTAAAACTTTTTTTAATATAAAAATCTGGATGAAATGTATATGCTCTTTGAATTTTTTATATATTAAGCTAAAACCTTCGCAATTTCAGGTGCAATATTTACCGAGGACGAGAAAAATGGCCCTAACGAGTTGGCCTTTAAATATGCCGTCCATAAAATCAACAAAGACAAAACGCTGCTACCATATACGTCTCTCGTGTACGACATTCAGTACGTGCCTCGCGATGACAGCTTTCATGCGGGAAAAAAGGGTGAGTAGAATTTACTGCCCTGTTCATTTTTAAAAATATTAGTGCCATAATTTTTTACTCCTTTAGGCGATTAATCTATGAACATGTTTTCTGGTAATATACGAATGTTTTATTTTATAAAATGTCTCCATAAAACAAGAAGCAGAGAGTTTTGATATAAAATTGTAACAAATTTGTCACATAACCGAAAGATAATGTGGAAAGTAAAAGCTCTTTACATAATTTCTGGTGAAATGTTGAGTAATTCCAGAATTACAAACATTTGCATTCAACGCAATATATGTATATAAATAGGCTCACAAATTTTGCGGAGATTACAAAAAAGGCATTCAGAACTTTTACAATGCTGAAAAATGCAAATAGCATTAGTAAATTAACATGTTATTTATTTAGTTTTGTTTTCTTGTGTTGTTTTAAATATTTATAATATAAGCGGCTAATTCCTGACTGATTGACTGACTGACTGACTGACTGACATAGAATGCAAAAAGCAAAAATGTACAGCAAAATCTACTTAACCCAGATACATTCTGTTCATTATATTCAATTATATTATATTCCACTAAAAAAGGATTTGCGACATTTTGATTTTAAGGGGTAGAAAATGGAAAAAAACAGTGGCTTACATAGAATAAGTATACACGACGGTATACAGGTATAGAAACTGTTATATCTACGATATTATCAGATTTTCTCTCATTTGATTTTTTAGGAAAAAAATGGAAAAAACTGCTGAACATGGGAAAAAATAGGAAAAATGGAGAAAATTAAGTAAAAATAAAAAAAAAGGAAAAATAGAAAAAAATAGTGAAAACATGGAAAAAAGTAGAGAAAGCAGAAAGCAACAGCGAAAAATTGGGAAAAATACTAACAAATGGGACAAAATAGTAAAAAATAGAGACTATTGGGAAAAAGCGTGAAAAATAGGGAAAAAAATATAGAAAAAGAGGACAAAATTGGATATACAAGAAAAATTGAGCAAAATAGGAAAATATGGGAAAAATATTGAAAAATAGGGAAAAATAGGGAATTTTGGAAAAAAGGGAAAACATGGTGAAAATAAGACAAACTAGGGAAAAATAACTACAAATAAGTACAAGGGAAAAATGAGCAAAAACAAATAAAATAGGAAAAACTAAGGGTAAACAGGAAAAAATAGAAAGATATAATAAATATAGAGAAAATAGTAAAAAATAGGGGAAAATAAGGAAAAATATGAGAAAAAAGAGAAAAAAGGACAAAATGGTGAAAAATTGGGGGTGACAGGAAAAAACAGGAAGAAACAGGACAAAATTGTGAAGAACAGAGAAGTTAGATAAAAATACGGAAAAATATAAAAAATATGAAAAACAGGATAAAATATGGAAAAGCAGGGAATGGCAAGAAAAATAAGGTAACATAGCGATTGATAGCGAAAAATTGGGAACAATAGGAAAAAATAAGAAGACATCAAATATAAAAAAGCAGGCAAAAATAGGAAATAATAAAACATAATAGAAGTAAATGGGGGAAAATAATGAAATTTGGTAAAAATAGGGAACAATAGAAAACAGGAACAAGTAGAAAGAAATAGGAAAAATTAAAAAAAATGGGGAAACTAGAGAAAATAGGACATAAACAGTGAAAATTTAGGAAAAATAGTGAAAAATAGGATAAAATAATAAAATTAAGGACCTTTGATTTCTACAATGTACATTTTTGTATGAATAGTTTACCCCCTATTGCATCCCTTACAAAAGGGAAGCAACCCTTTAAAAAAATTTAAATAGCAGGGGGTCGTGAGTGATAGCTCATTTGAAAGGGGGTTTTATTCTATATTTAATCATGCAAAGGACTTGAAATTTGATCCATTAATTCTCGAGTAATTATTGCTTTAGAAAAACGAAAATTAACGTAGCGCACGCATCATCAGAATTAAAATTGGGCCCTGGATGATGTAGGTTTTGGTTCAGACGTGAAGTGAGATTTATTTGCCATTATGCATTGTTTTTAGGATAAATGGATAAAACAATAAACTGATATCAAGGAGAGTCGAGTCAGTAAGTTTTGATTGCTATTCATCTCCAAACGATAAATGAGAAATACGAAGCGATTGTTATTTTTGGTGAGGCTCATCGCAATTATCATGAGGTTGTATGAGTGTTCAATGAACGTGGCCTCAAAGATCACCAGATCTAACCACTTTAGATTTTTTTCTATGGGGTTACCTAAAATCTAAAGTATACGAGTCTCAGTTCCACTTTATTCAGGGCTGAAACCAATAGACTTTATTTTTGTCAGGCGGTCAGCGGGAAATATTTTGAACATTTATTGTAATAACAGATAAGGTTAGTGTTATTTTAGTTGCCTTCCGGTTTGTGGTGTATTGTTATTTTCAAACATTAATAACTCAACACGTAATGAAGCAAATTTTAAATTTGTTACAGGGTTGAATGGAGATTAAAACCCCCTTTTAAATGAGCTATCACTCACCACCCAATGCTATTTACAATTTTCAAAAAGGTTGCTTAACTCCTATAAGGGGTAAACTATTCATACAAAAATGTACATTGTAGAAATCAAATATTGACATGTCTTGGCGATTTTCCTAACAAGAGTCCAGTAACTAGTTAGATAAGGGGGGTAACACTTATGATGCTCATTATTTATACTTTTGAATATGGGTGTCTAGGAGTTCGTACCCAAAACTTGGTCAATGATAGAGGGGCTAAAATTAATGATGGTACTTCATATAAAATTTGTCAACTAAATTAAAAATGGTTTTTATTTATAATTATTAAACTACTTATTTGAAATAAATCAAAAATTAACCATTTATAAACACCATAAATGCGCACTTAATAGCGTTCTAAACAAATCTGCACTACCCTTGTGAAGTCATGTCCGGACTAAGTTGAATGGTTAATGAGGCACATTTTTTTATCTGTCATTTTTTTCACTTATTAACATGACAGCTAAATTCCACAAACATCTTTAAAAAAAACTCGATAGAATTAACGGTTTAAGAGATATGTGGAATTTTATGTGGCACTGCACATCAATAGCGCGTTCACCATTTAAAAAAAAAACTTACGATTAAAGGAAACATCTCGTATTACTATTAAATTATTAATAAATCAGGACAGTCAACATTTAGAATAATAAACTTCTACACTTTTTATAAATTTTATTTATTTACTAGTTTTATTTACAATAGTGATGTAAGAAAAATTGAATTAAAACGAATAGGAACATCTTAATTCAACAAAAGTAAAAATACGAAAACAACAATAAAAACCTTAAAAAAGATATTCGATGTAAGAATGAAATTTCACATTTTCTAGTTTTCCAACAAATACTTACAAATTTTAACAAAGCTACAGAATTTCATTACAACACATCAAATTAACGATAATAAAAAAATACTAAACAGTAAAATAAAATTACAAAAAAGGTTCATTCCACACATTTTCTAAGTCTTCTAAGATTAGATCTTTGCAGTTGAAATAACATTCCAGGATTATGTCGTATGTTTTCACAGTGAAAACGTTTCCTATCAATTAATTCGTTTCTTGTATTTACAGGTGTTCTGTAAGCTAAATTTTTAAGATAGCTCCATAAATGAAAATCGCATGGGTTGATATCTGGGGAACGAGCTGGCCATTGAAATGGCCCACCCCTCCCTATCCACTTATTTGGACAAATATTGTTTAGATGGCCACGTACAACAAGCCTAAAGTGAGGGGGTGCCCCATCGTGCATAAATCACATACGTTGGTGCGTTTGTATAGGTACATCTTCTAATAAAATTTGCAGATTATTCTGCAAAAATTGAAAATAAGACTGTCCATTTAAACGATCATTAAGGATATACGGGGTAAATAAGGAGTTGCCTATAATATCTGCCCAGACGTTGTCTATCCAAAAACCAATTGGCATAATTAAGCCTAGGGGGATAGTCATCTGGTGACATGGCATGAATTTTTTGAATATGAAAAGGATGCAACAGTTGTTCTTTAGGAATTCTATGTACGCTTAATTTTGAATCACTAAATTGTGCCGAAAGTTTCCTTACACTCGTTGTAGGTTCATTATCAACAGCATCTAGTACGTTTTCTTCAATTACTGGAGGGAGTACGTTTCTTATACTTCCTTCACCACCTCTCTTTGGTAAAAATGATCCTAAAATATAATTAACCATTTCAAGAACCCGTTTATAAAATTGCAACATTAAGCTGAACGTACCTGTTTCTCTTAAACTCCGATCTACTCCTTGAAAAATTCTTCTATTTGGTAACCTTCGATTTGGATAATAATATTTTAACATAAAATAACACTTTCATTAACTATACAAACGAACAAAGAAAAATCCAAATTCGTTTTTTATAAATTCAATTTAAAGAACATGAGAAACAAATGAAGAACAACAAAATGCAATAACGAGGACTTCATTTTAAAAAACAAAGAAGGAGGAGATGAAAAATTGTCTACAAAGAAAAATTGGGAAAACAATTACAAAATAATACAATTATGACCCTATCACTTAAAAAATATTTATTTTTAAAAAAGTTACAGCGAAGAAAGTTTTTATTTATTAACTTTAACTATTTCGAACTAATGATTTTTTAAAATTGATTTCTGACCTAGATATTACTTATTTCATGAAAGGAGTCTACCATAAATCTTTGATCGTCGAATTCTGAAACACCCTATTTAATCCTATAATCCGTGTATAAAGAAATAAGACTTTTATTATATTTTTCTATTAGGCACATTTATTTCGCGCCATAGCAAGGAGATTGTGTTTGTTGATAGTGAAATGAATCTCTTATTTTGTACGTACATTTTTCATGCCAAATGAGTTAAACAAAAGAAACTGCTATAAAGTGAGATTAAAATAGTGCAGATATTCGTCTAAAAACGTACATTCAAGAATTAAATGTGCCTTGACTTGAAAATTGTACATTCTTACAGAATAGTCCATTCTTAAAAAAAAAAGCGTAGAATGGTGGCTATTGTTCAAGTAGATGAAGTTTCCGACACGAGTGAGTGCAACGAGCTAGTGTTGGAATCATCTACGCAAGTAGAAGACTATACCTTTCTCTATGACTTATTATATACCTAAATCATAATTTTTAACAAAAATCTTTAATTCACACTTAAAATATTAAACTTTAACGTTAGTGTATTTGACATTTCAAATAAAATGGCAACTTATTAGGATATTGCTAAGATGCGATTGGTAAGTTATTTTCAAAGCAATGTAATTTATTGATATTAGCATAAATAATATAAATCAAAGAATGTGATTGGCTAATTTAGCGTATTGTAAACACGCCAATAACTTTTGAATTTGGCAGGTTATTGTTTTCTTCCAAACAATGCAAGATGCCACTATGCTTTTTCTCTTCAGTCTCATGTCAACCATGTAGCCTGTTGCCTTAGTTTATTTTTAAAGTTCATTTATGATACAGATTCAAAATATTTCATTATTTTGATTGCGAATGCTACATAAAAAATTCAGTGTGTTAACGACTCTAACTGGTAAGTTGATTTTTATGTCAGATAGTTATTGTTATGGATAAGATGTCTAAAAACCCTGGTGTATCTACTGATTCGATTTTGTTTCGAACTATTGGGAGTACCACCTGTTGCGTTTAATAGAACTTACCAGAATTCTGTACGATGGCGCTGATTATAAATACACCCTGTGTGATCTGTGATTATAGTTTACAATGATCATTATATATGCGCCATCTGGAATTTCTAATGTGAAACTCTAGTAATCTCTCAAAATCAAGTAGGGAGAGATCTCCCAGTTTGACCCAAACCTTTACAGGTATAAGTGGAAACACCAGGGTTTTTAGACATCTAAGTTATGGATATATTTAACGTTTTAAAGTATGTAGAAATCTTAGGTTATATTTTACTCTATTTTAATAGAGGTGTTTACATTTGACCAGAATTTTCTAAGGAAGGGGTATACAGATCTGGCAAAATTTGTAATGAGAGAAAGAAGAATGTATTTATGCAACGATTCAATGGGGAAAAATAAGACGAAACATTGACTCCACCCTATTTCCACCAATCTTAGGTAACGTGTAGATTAGAGCGCGATGTGCTCGCGTCTGGCAGTGTTGTCAAATGTAGCACAATTGCGCCAAAAGTGGCACTTTCAGCTCTAGAGTGATACTAGAGAGCGCACTATTGAAAAATAGACAGCAGACGCGCTTGAATATAACATTTCATTTCTTAGGTTCCCAAATCATCTAACCACTAAATAAATGCGTATTCGGACCTATCAAAATTAAATGGAACAGAATCTCGGTTGATCGTGGAAAATCTAAAATGGGAAAGTCTTGTGGATGCTTGACCAGACAGAAGTTATTAGAATTATTAAAAAATGTATGGAAATAAGGCATGATCCCCAAAAATATAATTTCCGGCTTTGAGACTGTCTGAAATTTTCAGAAAAGTATAAAGAACACCAAAGCACTTCCAGTAACCAGGAACTGGGGAGCAGTTCTGAGGCATTACCTGAAGTCCCGTCAAGTCAACATGAACAAATAGGGAGAATTTATAAAGCATTACCTGGACTCGACGATCTCAAATGACCAGTTGAAATCAGATAGACCCATATTAACAAATGACTATAATTTACCTGAATCAGAACACCAAGGGTTCCACCATAATAAATCTTTCTCCCAATCATATCATTAGTCTATTCTCCAAGAAATTGAATGAATGTGTTGAAAATTCTTCAAAAACATTAAGTGGTACTAAGCGAATAAAATTATTATGCGATTAAAACAATCTAGATATGGAGAAAAAGAAAGAAGTCGAAAAAAAAGAAAGAAGCCGAAGAGAAAAAGAAAGAAGCCGAAGAGAAAAGAAAGAAGCCGAAGAGAAAAAGAAAGTTAAGCAGAATATAAAGACAAAGAAAGAAGTCGAAGAGAAAAAGAAAGTTAGGTAGAATAAAACAAAAAGAGTAAATAGCTGCTCCAAGAAAACAAAAAACGAGAATTCTAAGCAGATGAAGATATCAAAAATAAGGTAGCAAAAACCAAAAAAATATACTGTTTCATCTGATAATAAGGAAATTGATACTAGCTCAATTCATTTGACAATCGATGACTCTGATGATGAGGTACTTGTTCAACCAAAGCCTGTTGAAGATATCAAAAATAAAGAAGCAAAAACCAAAGAAATATACTGTTTTATCTGATAGTAAGAAAGGTATTGCTAGCTCAATTCATTTGACAAACGATGACTCTGATAATGAGGTACTTGTTCAACCAAAGCCTGTTGAAGATATCAAAAATAAAGAAACAAAAACCAAAGAAATATACTGTTTTATCTGATAGTAAGAAAGGTATTGCTAGCTCAATTCATTTGACAAACGATGACTCTGATGATGAGGTACTTGTTCAACCAAAGCCTGTTGAAGATATCAAAAATAAAGAAGCAAAAACCAAAGAAATATACTGTTTTATCTGATAGTAAGGAAAGTATTGCTAGCTCAATTCATTTGACAAACGATGACTCTGATGTCGACGCACTTGTTCAACCAAAGCCTGTTGATTATAAAGTAGTTCAATGGGAAGATCAAAAACAGAGAGAACAAGTTTTTGAAACTATACACTCTGATCATTACCATATATGTTTCATCCTTATAGGAATCTTCAGTGGTACTTTGTCATAATAATAACCAATAAATAGATTTAAAATAATTTGTGGAAACTAATTTTATATGTATCAGTTCACTTCGCACTTTGTTACAAGAAAAAAAAATAAAAAGTATATTGTTTTGAGATAGGAGGCTGTGATTTTATATTTAGATTAAATATTGTACTTTACTCTTGAGCAAAATGTATATTTTTTGACACACCTCGTATAAGGCTCAAAAAATGTATACTGATGGGTGAATCTTATGTTTTATACCGTGCAGAACTTTTTATGAAGAATAACTTTTTTCGTAAAATTAGTAATAAAAAAGTTTCTCATATGTTGCGAACTTAAGTGGACACACCGTATATGTAAGGCGCGTCTATACGTAGTAGAGGTTGTTTAATCATTATCTGCAGTTACGTCATACATTGTCCAACTTTATTTCTCAATCATGAAATGGATGAGACGGAATGATGACGTCATTAACGTATGCCTAACTAATGTCGACGTAAATGTTGTTTATTACTTTTGACAGTTCAATTAATTTTTCATTGTCTAAATGCCTTCCCGGTATAATGAGAAAGAGCAAAATTTAATTTTGAAGTTGATTAATTACTTTTAAAATGAAAGAGATGCTGGAATACCGCTTTTACCGTTAAATGCAGTCTACAACGTTTGGGTTCACCCCAAAAATATAATACATTTTTTTTTCGCGATTCGATCATCCTTAATTTTTTTAATTTAGTAAAAAATCATGCTTAGGGGCATCCCCAAGCCAGAAATTTGAAACAAGTCAGTTAAAAAAACGGAGGTTTCAAGTAAAAAAAAAAACTAACTAAATAATGTAAAAAGGTACGCAACATATAATGCAAAATACAATTTTTGGCACTACCAACTCTATGTATGGTTGAAAGGTCTTCCTATCTAATGACAGATGACTGACAGTGACGTATATTCCAGTCACGTTAGGTTGCAGTTTAACTAATATTTTATTCGCAATTTAAACGTATAATCCTTTATAGAAACGTAACGGACAAACAATTAACTTTAGTATTATTTGCATTTCCTGAACTTTCCCCTTTATTATAATTCTGTGGAAATACTAACGTGGTACATTTTGCTTCGCCACTGATGTGTAAGCGATTCGAACTTAAACAAGGAACGGGAATCAAATCAACTTAATGTATGTGATTGTTATGACGAAACGCTAAAAAGCCTGAAATGGAGTTTATATATGAAATTTGTTACTGGATATTAAATTAATATTAGTTTTGATTAATCAAATTTGGTGTTCGTATTCGTGCTTACATCCGAAATTACAAATAAATAATATTACTGTTATTTTTTCTTTCCTGTTCTAGTAAATCTAAAGGAGTAAATATGTAGACTAACTTTTTACTCATGACTTTACAGTAACGTCTTACTTTTTCAGTAATGCGTTTCTTTTTGAGGGATATTATTTTTCAGTACAATTTCAAAAAAATATATTTTTCTACGGCTATAATACAAAACTGCTCTTTCTTAACTGTTCTTGATATATCAATGAGGTACATTGTATGTCTCCAATTTCATTTCCGTATCTGATAACACAATAATTCATTGTGTAATTATTTCAATAAATCAGGTCTTTCAAACATTACATTACACTGTAACAATGTAACCATAAATATTGTGAATAATTAAATATTTTTTTCAAAACTTCTCATTTATACTAAGTGTAATTGATATTTTAATTGTACCTAAATAGAAATTTTGAATGACGTTAAATTTGAAATTCATGTTATTTGTTAAATCATTTCGCAATTATCTATTACAGCCGTAGAAAAAGTATAGTGTTTAACTCGCATGGAATACTAATTTCCCACTCGTATGATTTGCAGCATTCGCTTGCGGCTCATGCTGCAAACTTCATACTCGTGGGAAATAACTATCATTCCTTGCTCGTTAAACAATATACTATTGTGAACATCAAATAGTGTGTTTAGTTATCTAGATCCTTTTTTTTCAAGATATAAAATAATTGTTTTTATATTTTTTACTAATATTTGTATGTTCTGTCGTCTTCATTAAATTATATTTTAATTGTTTTTTATTTTAGCTTGTCAGCTAGTACAATATGGAGTCCACGCAATATTTGGACCATCCGATCCACTACTCGGAGCTCATATCCACTCAATTTGTGACGCTTTGGATATTCCTCATCTGGAAGCACGACTAGATATTGAAAGCGACGTTAGAGAATTTTCTATCAACTTACATCCAAGCCAACATTTGCTCAATGCTGCATTTCAAGATGTTATGGAATTTCTGAATTGGACTAGAATAGCAATTATTTACGAAAGAGATTATGGTAGGTTCGATTTTATTACTTTTAATAACTCACTTAAATGACTTATGTTGCTTAAAATATAACTAAGACATTGCTTTTTATTAGTGTTCCGTACCCCGAAGGGTCGAAACGGAACCCTATTGCTCTCACTCGCGTGTCCGTCCGTCCGTCCGTAGCCATATAAATTATAAAAAAATATTTTTAAATGTTTTCAAGGGGGGCACTCATACCGCTAAAGGGGGGTGCTGAAGAAAAATTTTGGCCTACCCCACTAAGTGAGGTATCGTTGAATAGAGCTCATTGAGTAGATAAAAGCTGTATTTTTTGTTTTAAAAAATATTGCAAAACGTAGGCATGAGAAGCCGCCAAAGTAAGCATTTTTTTACAAAATTTTGTTCCGAAGTATTTTTTAACTTTCCATTGACCTATGAACTTGAAATTTGGTGATAATGTTTATTGTTACGTATATTTTACCAACAAATACCAATATAATCATAAATATGATTATTTCATTACCATTCCCTAATTTTTAGAGTTCCGTACCTTTGTATTTATGCGAATTGAGATATTCGATATTTTTTTATTTTACTTTCCCGGACCGATCAAAGGGAAAGTAAGGTGAACGAGCAAAAAAAAATCGAGATATCGATGGAAATATCCATTTTGAGGTCCCCCAAGAAGATTGAAACCATTTCCAGCGCATGGTCTGTCAGTGTGTCTGTGTGTCTGTGTGTAATCTTCCACAATAACTGCCGAACTGTTTGACCAATCAAGCTGAAATTTGGTATGGAGGGTCGGTGTGTGCCTAGAATGCGACCATTAGATTTTGTTTTAAATTGGTACAGTAGAAGGTCATCAAGACCGACATTGATTAAATGCACATGTAACAATTTTTTACTTTTTTTAAATGTTAAGGACAAACTATACACTTCAGTGCAAAATGTTGTAGTACAAAGTTTTATAGCTAAGGACAAACTATACACTTCAGTGCAAAATGTTGTAGTACAAAGTTTTATAGCATAAAATTTCCTATAACTTTTGTTTCAAACTTTTTCCAGAATTTCCAATAATTGCGCCACCAGAGGGCGCGTAAAAAATGTGCATGTATGTTTTCTATAGTTTTTCTTGATTTCGAGGACAAATAATACATTTTAGTGCAAAATGTTGTAATACAAAGTTTTAGAGCATAAAATTTCCTATAACTTTTGTCTGAAACTTTTTCTACAATTTCCAATAGTTGCGCCACTAGATGGCGCGTAAAAAATGTACATGTAGGTTTTCTCTAGTTTTTCTTGATTTTGATGACAAACAATGCATTTTAGAGCAAAATTTTCTGGTTTAAAGTTGTAATGCATCAATTTTATTTAACGTTTATGTTTAACTTTTTATCGAATTCCTCATAGTTTCGCCGCTAGATGGCGAGAAAAATACACATTTATAATTTTCCATTTTTTTAAAATTGGAGGTAAATTATGCTCTTTAGTGCAAAATGTTTCAGTGCAAAGTTGTAAAGCATAAAATTCCCTACAACTATTGTATGAAATTTTTTCCCGAATTCCCAATAATTTTCACACATGATTTTAGGCTTTAGCAGTTTGATATACGACGTGCGCATGCGCAGCTTATGTCATCAACATTGAAATATCAATTCGGTAGACGTATTCACCATCGGCTCGCTGTTTTTAATGTGTTCCATAAATTATTGTAATGCTTAGTATTTTGTAATTAAAATAATAATAATAAATAACATATTCTCTACGGTCGATTTTTGAGTTTTTAGTTCGATTAAAATTTTAAAGTCCTCCTTTAATAAATCTGCCTCTGCACAGCTGGCTTATATCCTACATTTGATACGGAACCCCAAATGTGAGAAGTCCGAGACGCACTTGAGCGATTTATTATACTTAGATGCATTTAAGCGTTAATCGAAAGAATACTTTTTTAAAACCAGAATTCGAGGCAGCATTTTATCTGGTGAGCATTAGTTTATGACTTAATGGGTCACACAACAGTATTTTAGGCAGAATTATTGATATACAATATTGTATAAAAGAGATATTAAGCTATATCCATATACTCAGATAGCCAAGCAGCATTAATAGCATTATGCTCCATGCAAGTTTAATAAAAACTTGTATGGGACTGCTTGGAAGCCCTAACAGAGCTTGGTAGTCGAAATAGACTAACAATAGACTTGAGGGGCACCGAGGCAATGAAGAAGCAGATAAACTGGCACGAAAAGGAGCACGACAATCTGAAATCGAACTGGAACCATTCTATGGCATTTCAAAGACCATAGTCAGGATATCCATCAATTGATTGTTTAAAAGTGGTGGAAGAACTCACCAGGGCACAGACAAGCTGAAGAGTTCATCATAGGACCATCGCCAAAACTCAAAGAGTACATACTTAGTCAGAACAGAAGAACTAGTAAAATATTAGTAGGTCTGCATGCAGGGAACTGTAGGCTCAACAAATATATGAATACAATAGATCTGTCAGAGGAAGCCATTTGCAGGATTTGTCAACAAGAGGAGGAAATCGCAGTACATATACTTTGTTACTGTGAACGGCTATGTAGGCCAAGGTTTCTACTAACCGGCAAAGAAAAACCTAAAGCGAAATGCTATACAGGAGAACCACTTACCAAATTATGGAGTCTAATAACTAGGACAAATCCAGACAAGGTTCTCTAATCAAGAGGACAACCACAATAGATCTGGAAAGGTCGCGGTGGAATAGGCATTGGTACTCACAGTTCCTTCTTTAATAATATAATCAAAAATTTACAATACAAATTTATTTCAGTACTTAATTTAAATACCAAAATCAAAAATTGTCAGTTGAATTTTAAATACCGGGTATCCCATTATATTTTCCAGTATTTCAAAAACTTTTAAACGAATAAAGACCGATACATGCGGTTTTCATTGAAATACTTCACAATAATATAATATTTGAGGTATTCATTAATTTACCTTTATAAATTCCCGTTTATCTTTTTCCAGTACCACCTATTTCCTATATCTCCCTTTTGTTATGTACTTATGCGCACTCATTCTAACTCAATATTAATTTAATTTTATTGTAATTTTCTACGACTATAATGTATTTAGTTTGGTCTGTCTTTTGTATAATATTCCACCCCGTTCTTAAGACTATGTATTGTAGGCTTGATGATTGCTTAATGCCGAAACTAGTCGCCGCCCTTTTCAACTCAATGTAATTAGAAGCATTCTCTTTTTTAACAAGATTTTATTAAATTGTCGTATTGGATTTAGACTTTTACTACCTCATCATTTGACCACATTTGAGATTATGGATAATATTTTGGAATTGAAACAAGTTTTGTTTAGACTTTAAATTTTTTTTCTCACATCCTGTTAAATAATAAACAAAATAGCATTTTTTTGAAATTCTGTTTTGTTTGCTTTTTTAAATGTAACACACTGTATATTTTCTAATGAAAAATTTTTGTAACAGTTTAGTAAATTGATTTAAAGAAGTGTTGAATTTGAAAGTTATATTTTTTTATCTTACGTTAATTTAGTTTTAATGTGTTTGCTTGGAACCATGTATTAGCTTCCCTCACAGATTTATAGCGTTTAGAGTTTCGATATCTTGGCCAAAATTCATTATTTTAGTGTCATCTGCATATAAAGCTAAGATTTCTGCACAAACATTAGTTGGTAAATCGTGTATAAAAATCAGGAAAAAATAGGACCCACTTAGGACTCTTGTGGCACTCCCATATTTAAAGAAATAGTTAGAGAAGAATTCCCTTTCTGAGACCTATCTTTTAGGTAGCATTTAAAAATAATAAATTATCTCTACGAAGCCGTAATATTCTAATTTGAAAGTCTTTGATAGGCCCAGTAGGGTGCCATACGGTATTTTTTATCATCCCAAAGCGTTTATAAGTTTTTCCAGTATTGAAAATATCGCTTTTATTGTATTTCTATTTGGTAAGTAACTAAACTGATTTTTTGACAAAAAACAATGTTTTTAGAAATCCTTATTATATATTTTCGTTGAGTTTGCTGTTTTGTTTGGTTGTTTGTCCCAACCCAGGTAGCACAGGTTAGTGAAATGACGTCCTAATGACGTCTTATTTAAGTCATTATTGGTCAGTTACGTCCTCGCCAACAATGAGACCTAAAAATGACGTCATATTTCATGATGTCAAATTGACGTCTTTCAGTGAATGTCATAATGACGTCCCTGAAGTCAATTAATTATCATTCGAATCTGATACATAATCCCGTGCTAGCAGTTGGGTACCTTGAAAACACCACGGACAGCGTTGCCAATACTGAAAAATTTTTCACAGTAATAAGGAAATAAAAATTACTTTCTAAGGAACAGACGAAACTTATGAATTTTGAAGAGTTGTCTTGTCATAAATCACAATGTCAAACACCAATTTATTAAAAATCATGACTAATTTGTGTTTGGAAGTGTAAATGTGTAAATTAAAACGAAAGAGGTCTAAAAATTTACGTGTTTCCCAGAATATTTTATTTTTCGTAGGTAGTTTTTGTGGTAGTTAAATATCCTTTGTTCAATTTTGTCCAGTAAAACTATCATTACAAACAGCTTGTCAAGCGATCAGTCTCAAAAACTTATTAACACCCTTCAGAAATTTTGTTGGAATAAAATAATTTTTCACTAGCCTGGCAACTCTGCCGCTGTAGCGTCTGGGTTCGGTCTGCGCCGGTCAGGCACAGAACAGAACTGAATTTTATATTGACTTTGCGATTCCGATTGTTTTGATCCTGTTGTGCTAGTTTGTTAGATGAATTATTGATCATACGGGTAATGTTCTATTTGTTTCACGCTGTTTCACAAATTATCCTATGTACTCGTAGAGTTCTGCGAGAAGGATGGAGGAGGTGTCGCCATTGTGAATAAAAGAAGGCGCGAAGTGTTGTGGTCGCCATTAAAGGACCAAAAAACTTTTGACAAATATATAATTACCGATGTAGAGGCTGAAGAGGATTGGAAGGTTTATACGATCACTCGATGCTTGTATGAAACAGGTTTTGTGTGTAGTTAAATAATAAATTTAATAATGTAATCCAATTTATTTTATGTTACTTTCCTAAAATTACCAATTTCTTATAGGGACTGTGGAAGTCGTGATGTCATTTATTGGTCATTTAAGTGACGTCTTATAATGGTTTTGTAGGTCTCCAAATGACGTCTTTTATAGGTAATTCTTCAGACGTCAGAATGACGTCCTGCTGATGACGTCTTATCGCTGTGATATTTTGACGTCTTTTCAGAGTCTCCGAGACTTTATTTTGGACGTCAGTTGGTCAACTGTTTGACCAAATTACGACGTCATTTGGACGTCACTGTGCTACCTGGGAAAAAGCTATTAAAAATTATTCCTCAAAGAGTAGTTCGTAAAAATCTACTGGCAGTAAATACCTAAGATATTTTATTTAACTTTAAATTGTCGAATAACATGGCACCAATTAAGTTGTGTTCTTCACAGAAAGACGCCTACTCGATGGTGCATTCTTTCTGTAGGAATCGAGGTGTATAAAATACAAGAAATGGTAACCACTGTCGGTGCAATAGACAGTAGATAAACCCACAAAAATAGGCCCGCTGAGGTAGCTTAGTCTTCAAACTCCACCTTATATAGATAATGAGCTAGTAACCAACAGCATCTTACAATAGTTAAAGATCGTTGTTAGAAAATTTTCATAGTTTTAGGAGTATTATTAAAAACGTTATTAACTTAAAAATAAAAAAAAACTTCATAAAAACCTGAACGTGCGCCAAAAAGGTGTCCTTAAAATGCATGCCAGATCTAAAAAAAAGACTACTAAATAAGTTTTTGTATTGAAATTAAGAAAAACCAAAATAGCTTACTTTTTTAACAAGAAAGTCCTTTTTAAATAGCATACAACAACACGTCTAAGAGATAAAAAAAGTCGGCTGTGTCACCCCAGGACTTTCCCGGCTCGACCGTAGAGAATATGTTATTTATTATTATTATTTTAATTACAAAATACTAAGCATTACATTGATTTATGCAACACATTAAAAATAGCGAGCTGATGGTGAATTAATATTTCAATGTTGGTAATGACATAAGCTGCGCATGCGCACGTTATATATCATACTGCTACAATTAGGATCTCCTAAAATCATGTATGAAAACTATTGGGAATTCGGGAAAAATTTTCATACAATAGTTGTAGGGAATTTTAAATGTGTGTTTTTCTCGACATCTAGCGGCGAAACTGTGAGGAATTCGATAAAAGTTAAACATAAAAGTTGAAGAAAATTTGATGCTTTACAATTTTGCACAAGAAAATTTTGCACTAAATACATTGTTTGTCCTCAAAATCAAGAAAAACTAGAGAAAACATACATGCACATTTTTTACGCGCCCTCTAGTGGCGCAACTATTGGAGATTTTCAAAAAAGTTTGAGACAAAAGTTATAGAGAATTTTATGCTCTAAAACTTTGTACTACAAAATTTTGCACTAAAGTATATTGTTTGTCCTCAAAATCAAGAAAAACTAGAGAAAACCTAAATGCACATTTTTTACGCGCCCTCTAGTGGTGAAACTATTGGAAATTCTGGAAAAAGTTTGAAACAAAAGTTATAGAGAACTTTATTCTCTAAAACTTTGTACTACAACATTTTGCACTAAAATGTATTGTTTGTCCTCAAAATCAAGAAAAACTATAGAAAACATACATGCACATTTTTTACGCGCCCTCTAGTGGTGAAACTATTGGAAATTCTGGAAAAAGTTTGAAACAAAAGTTATAGAGAACTTTATTCTCTAAAACTTTGTACTACAACATTTTGCACTAAAATGTATTGTTTGTCCTCAAAATCAAGAAAAACTATAGAAAACATACATGCACATTTTTTACGCGCCCTCTAGTGGCGCAACTATTGGAAATTTTGATAAAGGCTTCAGACAAAAATTGTAGTTAATTTTATGCTCTAAAACTTTGTACAACAACATTTTGCACTAGAATGTGTTGTTTATCCTTAAAATTTAAATAAATCAAAAAATTGTTACATGCATATTTAACCAATGTCGGTCTTGAGGACCCTCCACTGTACCAATGTAAACCAAAACTAATGGTCGCAGTTATCGTGGAAGATTACACACAGACACACAGACACACAGACACACAGACAGACCATACGCTGGAAATGGTCTCAATCTTCTTGGGGGACCTCAAAATGGATATTTCCATCGATATCTCCATTTTTTTTTGCTCGTTCACCTTACTTTCCCTTTGATGGGTCCGGGAAAGTAAAATTCATTACCATAACATGGTACGATTTGAATCAGTCTTTCAACGACCATAAGCAGAAAGTAAAGAAATTCCTCGTTGACAATGAAAAACTAAGAGTAGCTCTGAATTTGTAATAAGTTGCTTGGTCCCGGTTAGTCTTAGTTTGTCGGTCCGGGTTATATTAAATTCACAAAATGTGTACAATTACAAATGTTTGGAGGAAGGCTGTGATTCATCCTTTATAAGACAATCAGATTTAATTATTCATTTTTAGAAGCACCATAAATTTGAAATCGTAACAAAAGGAACCGATTTATCTTTAATATTGTCTATAGCGCCGCATAAACAAAATCTAAAGCAATGTATTTTAATTGTGAGTAAGATGAAAATCATAAAACCTTATGCTACAGGATGTAAAAATAAAATTCAGACTATATTATATTGGGAAAAAGAAGCTTTTAAAATATTACAATGTTAAACTATTTTTAGTATTATATGAAATATATAAATGAAATAAAACTCTAAATCATATACCACATAAATATAATAAGCAAATATTAGGGAACGGCAACTAGTTTGTAACAGCTATTTTACTTATTTCACTGTACTTTAGGTCACAATTCCAGTTGATTAATGTATACCACTCATTGTCAACTACCAAGTCTTTTCCATTTTGTGTCAAACTGCTTAATGCTGCTTAAGTCGATTTTGTACTTATCACACCAAACCGTTTCAGATTTGACTCCTTCCTGATGTTCTGAAGATACCGGTTTTTGCCGAACCTGGAGGCTTTGTGCCCCCTTTAGATGTCATAAAGATCTTGTGCTTACTAAGATCCTTTAAATTTCAAATTTCCTTACGATTTCCTTGTTGGAATTATCCAACCCCATTGTGTGGGTTATACTCCTTACCTAGTCCTTAAACCCCCCCCCCCTTAGCATTAAACCTACTCTCTGAACCATTATGTAAACTGTTAAATTTACAAATATTTTCAACCGTTTTATGGTAAGAGCTTTTGTTTGTTTTTATTGTAAACTGTATTGGATTGTACATCTTTTAGGCCTGAAGATGGCTTGTAAGTCGAAACTAGTTGCCGTTCCCTAATTTTTGTTCAATATTTTTATGTCATACATGACTTTGAGTTTTATTTCATTTATTGAAATTTTAAATATAAACTGCATAAGAAACAATCGAGGAATTGAAAACGAAGGAATATTTTTATTTATAAATTAACAAGCATTATTTAACAAAAAGTTTTATTACTTGAAACAATAACAAACAATAAATAAATAATAACTATAAAAATTGTTCAAATTGACCACCATTGTGTTCAGTACATAATCATGCCTTTAGAAAATTTTTTTGGGCAGCCGTTAGAAGAACCACGGAATTATTACGTATTTCAAATCGTTGTTTTAAATGATTTAAATCCGGAAATCTTGTTGGCCACTGATGAGGTCCATCCTGACCTATCCATGTATTTACGAAGTTCTCAGTTAAAAAATATCTAACAAACAGCCGCAGCCTAAAAAGAGGTGGAGCACCACAATGTTGGAAATACATGTCCTCGATATTTTCATTTTCGATAAAGACTGGTAAAATATTTTTTATAAAAGTATTCTTTGCCTGTGAGTCATTTGGGGACTACATGCGGCCCAATTAAATGGTTCTTTAACCCATTAGCGCCTAACGGTACCATATGGAACCGATAGTAAGCGGGGATGTTGGCTATTATCTATCGCCACTTATGGTCTCTAGGCAGTTTGTTTTTGTTCCAGACAGGTTGGGTTTATTCAGGTTAACGGTAAAAAAGCTTATCAAGTTTATTTTTAGAGTTGTTTATATTCCTGTTAGTGTTTGAAAAACGTGACTGAAAGAATATTTGAAAAACATGGACATCAACTTTATGTAAGTATTACCGTTAATGTATTTTTAATTTTGCTCAAATAATAATCTATATATTAAAATATAGATACATAATAGTATTTATCAGCATTAACAGATCTACAAAAAAAAATAATAGACCTATTATTTTTTCGTATAAACATTGATGTTCCCATATGGGCGCTTTAGGCGGTTACTCACATGTGACTGTTAATATACCAAATATGTTATTTTAGTGGTATACT
This sequence comes from Neocrepidodera transversa, assembly GCA_963243735.1. NCBI lineage: Eukaryota > Metazoa > Arthropoda > Insecta > Coleoptera > Chrysomelidae > Neocrepidodera > Neocrepidodera transversa. Next base: position 14,702,894 of record OY725348.1, read on the forward strand.
CCTACAAGCAGCTATGAACATTGCCTACGATGAAGGAGATGTTACGGATATATATTGAGCCTCCTGAAAGTAACGTTCTAACTGATGAAGAATCAGGTGATGAAGATGAGGGGGGCTTGGCTGACAATTTATCTGCCAGGCAACTTTCAGCTCCGGCAGAAGTTGTATTAAATATATATTTGCATTGATTAAAAATTACCTACTGTGTATAATTATAATTAAATAAAAGGTCTTGTTACTTAATCCTTACTCTGAGATAAGACAATCGCTCTGGGCAATAATTTTTGGAAAAGTAAAACAAAATAAAATATTATTACAATATTTTTTTTGTTAAAAACAAAGACAAATATATAAATTTTCATAAAACGTAAAAAATATGAAAAGCCCGATTTTATAATAATAATACTATTAAATAAAAAATTACTGAATTAGAAATTAAAAATTAAAAAATAATAATATACAGCCATATATGTATAATACAATAACAGTTATTTATGTACCAAGGGTACAATATGCCCTGAGGGACGTAAGTCGCCCGAGGGCATACACCTCTATTTATACCCGCCGTGTATACTAGTATATTATTCAACGAGCATATAATGATTACTATTATTTACAAGAGTGGCGAAGCGAGTGACGCAAACCACCCGTGTGAATAATATCCATTATATGCGAGTAGAATACTATACTTTATCCACGACTACTAAAAATGTTTGACTAAATTACTATAAATCTGTTATTAAATAAGTAACATTGAAACAAAATTTATTGTACTTCTCAGCATAGAGTAGGTTGTCCATAATGTTGAAGGTTTATATTTTGTGGATAACTCGCTAAAGTAAACCAATAAAACGGATTCTGAGGAAGACTCAGTTTTTTTGTCAATTCTCCATCCCATAAACGCTTCATACGCAGATATATAAACTTTTCTAGATTTTTCTGGCAATAAATTTAAACTTATAATTTTTGAAGCTTCTCTTATATCTGGAGGTGTGCAAGACATCTCATGTTCACTATTTGACTCCATTTTTAAGTAATTTTAATTTTGTTTGATGTTTGATCTAGAAATCAGTGAACCAGTGTATAATGATGAATCATTATTCAATTGTGAATAATGGATATTGTTGTTATTTTGTAAACTCATGTATAATGAACAAATAATACATTAGTCGTGGATAATAGTAGATTCTGTAACAAGGTTAGAATGAAAAATTCGAACGAGTGGAAAATTCCGAACGCGAGCGTCAGCGAGTGTGAGGAACCACGAGTGTCGAATTTTTTCATTCTAACCGATTAACAGACTATATTTTCTCCACGAACAAAAAGTATGAATCAAAATTAAATTAAATCTGAACACAAGTTATTTGTTGACATATTTGTATTACATTGTAGTAATATTTATAGTGTTATGGTACACTTACTGAAATTAAAATCTGGTGCATTGGTGTTTTTTCATAATTTGCAATTTTAGATATTATTAAATTCTATCGTCGCCATTTTGTATCTGACACTGACACTTTTGAAATCCATGGCAATCCCATATCGTTTATTTCGATTACAGAAAATCCATTCTTTACCTTGATAAAGAATGAAAATACATGCAAAATACATAAGAAGCAAGTGTTTTAGAATAAATATTCAGACTCTAGAGGGTGAATGTTTACATTCTATTATTAAAAATGATTTCGGAATTCATACATTCAATAATGGTCGTGGAGAATAGTATATTGTTTAACGAGCAAGGAATGATAGTTATTTCCCACGAGTATGAAGTTTGCAGCATGAGCCGCAGGCGAATGCTGCAAATCATACGAGTGGGAAATTAGCATTCCATGCGAGTTAAACACTATACTTTTTCTACGGCTGTAATAGATAATAGCAAAATGATTTAACAAATAACATGAATTTCAAATTTAACGTCATTCAAAATTTCTATTTAAGTACAATTACACTTAGTATAAATGAGAAGTTTTGAAAAATGATTTGTAGGACTTTTCATATTTTTCCTTAGATAATTCTGGAATTAAACTTAAACATGCCTGATTTGCGGCACAGCTATATAAATATACGAAAATAGAACTGTCATTACTTGAAATTGACATTCCATGAAAGACCTGATTTATTGAAATAATTACACAATGAATTATTGTGTTATCAGATACGGAAATGAAATTGGAGACATACAATGTACCTCATTGATCTATCAAGAACAGTTAAGAAAGAGCAGTTTTGTATTATAGCCGTAGAAAAAAACTTTTATGTCATACTAGTTCGTTATTGCATTCGCAACATAAATATTTTAAAATATCTGAGAATTTAATGTGATTTAAATTTTATTTCATAATTTGTATACAGCTCGACTAATGTTTTTCTCTCTTTTTAAATTTTCTAACGGATTCTGTGATACAGAGTGTTGTCTTGTGAGTACAAGAAATTGTTGTTTTCGTGAAGCCGAACCTGGATTTCCACAAAGATTAATCAATGTCAATAGATTTGTCAATGGAAAGTTAAAACGTGAGCCGAATGTAAAAAAATTGATAAAACGCCGAAGGTTGTAAGACCCATTAAATATGAGTTACTTATTAGGACTACATCGATGACATCTATTCACCCTTAACTTATGTCAGTTTACCAATGCAACATCCTGTATATATAGTTTATATATACTGTTATTGTTAAATTTTATACTTTTCTTCTATTGATATTTAAATTAATGAAGAAATAAAATTCAAAGTCTAGTATTGTAACAAATAATATAGTAGGGCGTTGGCAACTAGTATCTGCATACTAATGCCATCATCAGGCCTATAATACAAATGTTCACAATGAATTATGTAAAGGGGGGTAATAATATAGTGGAGACTTGCCAAAGAATTGTAACATTATTTAAGAAAATTAATATTATTAAATTAAATTGATGTACTAAGTAGATTAATAAAGCGCGCATTTAAATCTAGGTTTATTTTATAAAAATTTATTTAAAATTTTTGTGGTACATAAAAGGTGGAGGGGTGCATAATTGTAGTTAAATGTCGTTGCAGGAAGTAGGACCAAGTTAAAAATCGAACAAAGTTCGGGATCCAGACAGGAGTATGACGGATTGAAATTCGTGTGGAAGGAGTACCGTTAACAAATATCGGCGGCCCTACGAGCGGCCAAAAGACAAAATACAACGCTCTTAGTATTAAAAAGCTATATCAATTTAATTTAATAATTTTCTTAAATAATGTTAAAATTCCTTGTTAAGTCTCCACTTAATTGTTACCCCCCTTTACATAACTCATTCTGAACATTTGTATTATAAGCCTGATGATGGCATTAAAGATTTTTGTGGTACTGAACTTTAAATTTTATTTCTTCATTTGAGATTATGGATACCCTTTTTGATATATTTAAATTAACGTTTAAAGAACCAAAACAGAAAAAACATAAAATAAATCTGTAGAACAAAAATGGGATCAAAGTAAATATATGTTCTGTATTGACTTTTTGTGATATCTGAATGTTCAACTGTCGTTTTCAGGCCCTTTCAAACTCCGCGAGTTAGTGCGATCTCCGCAGAAAAGCGGTCTGGAAATACATCTACGCCAGGCAAATCCCGAATCATATCAGGACGTTTTAATGGAAATCAAAGGCCATGAGATACATAACATTGTTATCGATACAAAACCGTTAAATTTGCAGCACTTTTTGAAAGGGGTAAGTTTATTTCGTCGAGTTTTATATATTTTTTTAACGGGGATGGGTAATATGTAAAGTTTATCCATTATCAATTGTAAAACAAAAAAAAATCGTTCCGGATCCTTCCCGACATTTTTGTTTGATCTACTATAGGAGGAGATATATCATTTCATTAATTTATTATTTAAAAAAATAAAACAACAACAAAACAAAAAAAATTATTACAAAGTATGTTTATAAATAATCATGACAGTTAGACTCGTCTGAGAATCATTATTTGATTGAATTATAATGGGTTTTACAGAGGGTTTTAGAATACCATATACTCATCTTTTTTTGAATAATATATTCAGCACAGTGTTCCTAAAGATCTTGGTGGTCTACTGTTAGAATTTTTTTTACGAGTTCTACAATCTCTTTACTCAGTTCTGCAGACTAATTATATTGTTGTAGGTAATTCTAATTTTACGTTTGTCGGGTTAAATACGTAATACTACGGAGGTAGTCTGAGAAGAGTATATGATCTCGTTCTTTGCACAGCTTGTCAATAATACATTTTTGCTAACTATGAAAAAAAAAAACAAACTCAAATTAGGGATAATTTACTTATCATCTCACTAACTCAATATAAATCAAGGTAAAATTATAAAAATTAAATTTTAATTAGTTACTACGTGTTATTTAATGCTTAAAAAAATGTAAGTACGTGATACCGTGGTTCCATAACTATCTTATAGATGGCGTTAGTTGTCTATATAAATTGCATATTCAATATTGTACTATGGTACGTCGATATTTCAATTCTATGCATCGGGGCACAAAATAGCTGTCTGGTGTACGGCCTGATGTTTGAGTTCAAATTCTCTTATATACAAGTTTTAGAAATAACTTTTAATTTTTATTATTATATTTTTAATTTTCATGGTACAAGTGAAAAATTATTTCTTTTAAACATGTATGTACTAGCCAAAAATTATATATTTTTCTTATAACAAAATCTGAATCAGTTAAAGAATATCAAATCTAGTTTTATTCACAAAGGATATCTCTTTGACCCCGCTAAAACTATTTTATAGATTTCCATAATGGATATTTTTTGGATATCTTATGGATGTGAATAACAGATATCTCATAACAGATATCTTATGGGTGTCCAATTTAGTAGTCGCCAGATATCTCTTGGACGTCCATAGAATATCCAATATCCATACGGGGTATCTTATGGATATCTGGAATATCTGTTACAGATATCCATCAGACATCCATAGAGGTAAGCATTTTTTTTTGTTTGTTGGACCTTTCTTACGTTCACTGGCGAATGGTAGGATGCGTTGTCGATAACAATTACTGACTGTGTGGAATGTTAGGTAAAAGCTGTTCATTACCGACTCTACAAATAATTCTGCTGTCATATCATCATGATAATCAGCAGAACAATTTTTAATTTGTTTAGGGAATAATATTAACGAATTAGGCACGAAACCGTCTTTGCTTCCAGCGTGCATTATTATAATACGTTTTTTATTTGTCGCAAATAATCTTAATATCTTAATAACCAAGCCAACTTAATTAGAAAGTTGACACCCCTCCACGTTCAATTAAGCTAACCCTTAATGATGATAACTGTTTGCGCTAAACGCCACCAGGCTTGGAGAGTCATCTCATCTTACCCTGACTCGAGACCACTCAATTAGAGCCTACCACAGTGATCATGTCTAACCAACATGAGTACGCTTGATGAGCGACATCAATGCCAAAATTCACTTTTTCAAAAATCATAAATTTGCCTTTAATATTAATCTTTCTTTTGGTCAACAATTACAGAACATCTAACTTGAGGCCGAGTTTTAGACCCCACCTCTGATAATATGCCAACACCACGATACGGGGTGTCGACTCTTGCGCTTTCATTTGTAAGTACCAGAGTCGGAACTGCATAAGTGTGGTTGACATACCCTACCTCAATTTGGATTCTAAAACTAAATTATTGAAAACAAAAATTAATCAGTTTCTTATATAAGAAATTTTTTTTCGTCACTCTAATAACGCATTCGACTGGTAGCACTGGTGCGCATTTAGTTCGACTTTTTTAAGTGCTATTTGTTCGGCTGGCGGAACTGAACCAATTATTGTATTCGACTGGAATTGCTCGGCACAAGGGCAGAGTGAAATGTTGTTCGACTGGTAGAAGCACTTGTTCAAAGTTCGAATTTTTTGGAACTGTACTTTTTTTCAGTGCCAGCCAGTGCCGATTTAGAGGTTAGGTTTTATTTTCAATTTTTAAAATATGTTACCCTTGTCTTTATTATTGTCCTGTAGTAGGGAAGATGAAGATATTAGTGATGACAGTGAGGAAGAGTTTAATAGACATTTTAAATAAATTTCGTTAAAAACACATACAGATATAAAATTAGGTTAGAAAATAGAAATGTCAATTGCATCAGTAGAATATCGATAAAATTATGCACTTTGCCATTGCCGAACTGGGTCGCACCAGTGTGCATTGCTCGATAAAGTTTCGAATTATAAAAATGCTCCAGAAATCAGTGCAGAACTAAAAACGCTCTGGCATCGAGTAAGAGCGTACGAGTCGAATGCGCTATAAGACGTTCTGAACAAAACTGAAATGTATTACAAAATAACAAAACATTTTTCCAAAATATACCAGTAATTTAATGAAGTGTGATGGTTTCCGTTATATAATATGTACATTGGTACTACAAGAAAAGTGATGACCACTTATTTTTTGCATAACCTTTTAAGGCAGTATAGTATGAATCTCAATAAAATAAAATTTTTAACGTAACTAGTTCCAAATTTCAAGATTTAATTTTTAACTTTAATATTCATATTTAGAAATATAATTTTAATGTTAATTATTAATTAATAATTTTTATTCATCACTGTGATACGATGTGGTCTAATGTTAACGTGTCTGCGTTACATATATAAGATCCGGGTTCGATTCCTCAGAATATTTTTTTTTAATTTTTTTTAAGAAATAAATGGAAGTTATTTCTTTTTTTTAATACACAGGCTAGATTTACACAGTCAAGACTTCTTTTAATAAAATAAATTAAAATACACAGGTTAATTCATTTATTTCAGTTTATAACCTCTCTTATTTATCAAATTCAGACAATTTTTGCACACGCGGCGCATGAGGAAGCTGGGAAGACAAAGTGGACGCTGGTTCTCTAGACTCTTGTGTCTATTGCCCTTTCTGGAACACTTGACAAATCAGTGGATTCACGATTTGTACCTACAATAACTTGTCTCCTATCACGACTTCAAGTAATAACTGACGACCAATCCCCATTTTTAGATGATTCCTCATTTTCGTTTGTCAAGTTATTATATGAATTCAGCTTCACTTGGTGTTGAGCTGCAGAAACGTTGTTTTTGTTAAAATGATTTATTGGAAAAACGTACGGTTGCGTTGACATCTTTAGTAGTTATCTAAAGGTATTTATTAAGAGAACGTGAAATAGTCGTATAATTAATTCAAGTGTTTAAGTCTAAAAATAATTATAATATTTAGTAAATATGTTATTTTTTAATTAAATAATTTATGTTATGAAACAACACTTTTGCTATGAGTTACGGCTAGACTGGAGCAGAGACGTAAATAGGTAATGTTGTTTTATTGTACCACAACAACAGATTAAATTAAAACTCAAACCAAGGACTGCGGGTGACGTCCAGCGTTCAACACCGCCTTTAAATTCGTTGTTTTTAATAAAAATGTTTTACCAAAAATAGTTTGTGAATGTAAAATACATTTGTTTCAGATTTTACAACTCCAAATGAATGACTACAAATATCATTACTTGTTTACCACATTCGACATGGAGACTTTCGACTTAGAAGACTTCAAGTACAATTTTGTTAACATCACTGCCTTTCGTATCGTTGACACCGACGATCTTTCTGTGAAGGAGGTATTCAGAAGCATGTTAAAGTTTAATTCCAACAGAGAACTACGTCTGTTAAATTCGTCATACATACAGGTAAAATATTATGTCATTAAATATATCTAACGGTTAGCTTCAAAATAATTTTGTTGTTACTCACCATTTATTTGTTTATTTTTTAATGGGCATACATTACAGGAAACTAATCCTAAATAGTCTGAAAATTTAAATTCGGTAAGAGTTAAAGTTCAGCATAAAAAAGAAAATACACAGCCGAATTTCAAAGTTCTTTTAAGCTCTGGTAAACTTATATTGAATAGGTCGCATTCCGAGTAAAGGCAAATACGATCGGAGAAAGCCCTTTACTCATAGTTAGACCGATGATGCCTAATGCAAAACAGAGAAGTGTGTCGTGTTAGCCTTGAAGATGTCAGAAAGTTGCGCTTTTCCAAATAAAGGTCATACGAGTTTACTCCACTAAGCCGTTTAATAAAGAACAAGTGGAGGGCAGGTTTCCTTCTTGTTTCAAGAGTCTGCAGGCTGCATAATAATAATCGCGTATAGTATGGAATGTTCTGGTATGTGAAAGAAAACTTGAACAGGAGATACTTGACGAACTTTCGTTGTACCAGTTCAATTCTGGTGATATGACAATGGTAAATGGGCATCCAGATTACAGCACAGTTTTAGAGAGTACTTCAAACACAGTTGTAGAGGGACATAATGGTAGATGTGTCGAGTCTACATGTTAGTTGAATGTCAGATCAGTCAAGTCATGACCAGTAGATAATCATGGAATAAGAAGAAGAATACAAACGGGCTAGTAAAACTCTTAGTAAGGCTATTAAGAAAGCTAAGGCCGATAGCTGGATAGCTCTCTGTGATGAATTAGAAAACGATCTATGGGGTGGGGGGTACAAGATGGTGACCAATAAATTAGGCACCTGATAAGGCCATACGAACTGGACAAGGATTAAGAACTGGTAATGGCGACGATGCTCTTTCAAAACATGAGAGTACGCTAGACACAAGGCAGGATACGATGCGAGGAAGCTCCCGTTTTCTGCTTGAAAGAACTAACCAATTCCACAGCCAAAATCAAAACGGGGAAAGCTCCGTGGCCGGACGGGATATACCCGGGGTGTTCTAAGATCGTTGAGGAGGAATTTCCGGACTTGATCCTAAATCTGATGAACGGTTGTGTGCAGCAGCAGGGTCTGGACGAGCATCTTGTTTATGGACCTAACCTACGAGTCAGCAGGTACCTAACAAACCTTGTTAAGGATTACTTCGAGAAACTGCTCTTGATGGTAGGTAAGATGACGATGAACCTAACGTAGGGATTGCCGCAAGGCTCCTTATGGGGGTCTCTCGATTGGAACATCGGCTACGGTGGGACCCTGAGACTACAACTTCCAGAAGGATGCGTAACAGCCGCATACTCAGATGATCTGGCCCTGATAGTCAGAGCGAACAATAAAGAAGACATGATGTCCAAATCTGATATCGCCATCAGTGACATAGTGATCAAGGCTTAGAAGTTGCTTCGGGAAAAACTGAATCGATCGTAGTGAGAGGACCTAGGAAGAGAGAGAACATTATATTCAGAGTTAACATAACCCCGAGTAAACACGTGAAAGACCTTCGTGTCTGGCTGGATGATAAGGGCAGATACAATGAGCACGTAAGAAGAACATGTGAAGACGAAGGGTATTGGCGGGAGTGGTGGCATCCACAATTTTATATGCCATCCCAATCGGGGCAATAAAAATTGATAAGTATCGAAAGATGTTGTTGTCCACCCAAAGAAGAATCTTGCTCAGGGTTACAAGGGCGTATAAAACTGTATCCACGGAAACTCTCTGTAATCTGTGGGATCACGCCCATTAACATTCAGACGGAGTATGAGAAGGGAAGGAGCCTAGACTGCGGTCAATGAACCAAAAAGCTCATTCCGGACCTTGGCAGCGTGTTAGACTGTAAGCAGAGGACTACCGACTGCTGGAAGCTTCAGAAGCTATACCAAAGATTAGGTATATTCAGATAGGAAAGTCAGACAAGGCGAATAAAATGTGAGTGAGAGGGAATTTCCTGGAAAGTACTCCGAAAGCACTCCAAAAATATCGAGATATAAGCCGAGGCGTAGGCGCCATCAGTACAGTATTTCTTCAGGTGTTGATATAGTAATATCGAAACATATTAGTGACTTCTTGTATTATTTTTTGGATTTTGGTGTGTTTAAAATAAATTATAAGTTTACATATTTTGACAATTTTGTTATATTCAAGTGTTGCTAACTTGGTCAATCAAAAACATAATGTTCCCTTCTAACCGCTCGATCGTACGCCGGTGGTAAGAGCCTATAATTAAACATGCAGGCAACATGCAGCGGTGCAAATAAGTATTTACTAATGTTGCTAGGTTATCATTACCAATATTTAAGACGTTCCTATAGATTCTCTGGTTTAGGGTTGAACTGTTTCTAAGTGGGCTGGTCATTATTTTTAACACCGCCTGTACAGATAACATTACTAGATTTTGCTACTTGTTTACAGTGTAATGTTAAGAAAATAAGTGTTTATTTTAAACTCACTCCGTAGAAATGTTTAATAAAATATTTCGTTTGAAGGTCACCAGATTTTAAGTTGAAACATCAATGAAATTACGACGGGTGTCCTATCTTACTATACCTAATGAGGATACGGAAAGACACAGTGGATACGTGTAGGGACTGTGCAGCCCCTGACACGGTGAGGCACACATGCTTCGAGTGTCCCAGATGGAATGAAAAGAGGGGCAAACTAGGATGGCATCTGCATAGGGACCAGCCAGCAGAGCTCGTGAACATTATGATTAGCAGCACTAACTGGGCCAGGGGCTTACGGATATATCTGTAGTACCATGCTGCAGAAAGAGGATGATGAGAGGATATTTTAAACGTTAGCAAGGAGAATGGATTGATTGATACATAAGGGTGAAGATAGCTACCAAACCTTGATGAGATGTCTGAACGGAGCGTTCCGAGGTTTTTGGTGAGCCAGGAGGGTTTTAGTGGGGTAGCGACCCACACTATCCGCTGTGACCAAGCGGTTTCCCCTACACACAAAAAAATGGTTATATTAGGTTAGGTACACGGTTCTCAGTTAACTTAGGGTTATAAAATCACCGGGGGCGGAATTGACATACTGATAAGAGCCATAAATATATTGGGACTGAATCGACGCTCAAACATCATTCTGATAACCAAAAAAAAAACACAATTTCAGTATAAAAAAATTAAAAAACCCATTTTGAAAATTCTGAATTTTAAAAAAAATGTACATTTTCCGGCATTTCTACTACAAACTCACCGGTTTAATAACAATAGCTCTTAATACATTTCTCTGCAATTTTTATGTAGTTAATATACAATATAGATTTGAAAAATTAGTTTAAAATAATAATTTTTGGAGTGTGTTCAAAGGTTAATTGGTTACAAAGTGTTTATCAATTATATTAGAAAATGTATTAATATATTTGACAAAAAAAATATTTAATTACTTAGTTTTCGGTTGTTTTTATAAAAAATAATATTTTTGTTTATTTTAAGAGCATTTCGTAAATGTGAATTATTCTGTTGACTGTAGAAAAACTGTATAAAATTTTAATAAAGGCACCAAAACTAGAACAAAATAGGAAAAATCGGTTTAGATGAATGCCAATTAAGTGGATAAGAATACATAACATAAATAAAAGACTTTTCATTTTATACAACTAATTGGGTATACAAAAAAATTGCACGACCATTTAATGTGATTAAATTGAACGCATTATACAATACGTCTTTAAACATAAATTATCCGAATTATAAAAATTTCCAGACATTGCTGAATTTTATCTTTCACTCGAATCGAATACCTCCATAAATTACTTCTGCTTTATCCCGTACCGATACGGAATTATGAGATCGATCTGGTCAAACATTTTCTTTAGCACGTGTAATTTAATTGACGCGCTTTCTCTTTTCTCCTCCGTTTCGGACTTGGAGACGACTTCTCTTTATGGCCCATTTGACTCAAGATTTATGTTAAAACTTTAAGCAAAGTTTTAATCCAATAGTGTTGGCTTTCTTTTGTTAACTAGCAATTTACAGAATATTTAAAAACTAAGGAATCATAAATTGAACATGAAAAAAGTTATACGAAGTTTACTGAATAGTTGTGTTTAAACTTTGGTAACATAAAATGCTCTGTTCACTGGGACCTCATCCCTAATGTATTTTATTGTAGCTTTTGTGGGACTTGCTTAAAGTGATATATCTAAGTAGACGGCCATACCGGAGCATCGTACATTACAATGTATGGGGCCTTTGACCTAACCTAGCATATTGATTTGCTTTATTTATTTTTCTGTGGCCATCCATAAATTCAACACGTTATCCATCTCAGTACCGTCATCGGTTGGTAAAGACATTATTTCTACTCTATTGTCAATAAGTGGTACATATACCACAAAAAAAACATATATAATTCAGTATTTTTTAAAAAGTGATAATCAGGTCGATTCTGTTTGCATTTTGTAAAAATTAGCAAATATCTTTATTGTTATATTAAAGATATTGTTATGGGTAATCATGTTGTCACATAATTGTATTCTGGAAGGTCGATTTAACAATAATTATAAAGAATGTATTTAAATATGTTATTATTTCTAGCAACACATTTTTTTGCATTATTTGGGTTTTAACAATCTTGTTATATCAATAAAAATACAAATGGATGCTGCTGCTTTGAATTTTTTTATTCAGTTTTTCGATGTTTTTCAGAATGTTGAGAATCAGTAAGTATATTTACAAAAAATAATCATATTTTTAAAAATATCCATTGCAGAATGCAGTTACGGTTAAAATATAATTTTTTAAGGGATCACAGTAATACTTTCGAGATTCCAGAAGTTAGATTTAGGAAAATTTTCCGTCTCAGCAGGGAAGTCGTATTATTATTAATTCCTGAATTGGAAGAATTTAAAATTATTGAAAGAACAAATAAAATTCCATTTTTTCTGCAAGTGCTTGTTTCACTACAATTCTATGGCCATGGAAGTTATCAAGTTTGTGTAGGCCAAGACATAAATTTGGCAATGAGCCAGTCTGCCGTTAGTAGAATAATTTCAAAAGTGAGTGGCTACTTTGCGGAGGATCACCTTTTGCAAAGACATGTAAAATTTCCCAGAACTCCAGAAGAAATTAAAATTGTAAAAAAAGGATTTTTGCACCGTTTAAATTTTCCAAACACCATTGGTGGTATAGATTGCACCCATATTGCAATCCTTGCTCTCTCAGCTAACGATGTTAATCCAGGCGTTCTATATCTAAACAGGAAAGGTATCACAGTATTAACGTACAAGTAATATGTGACTCGAATATGGTAATTGAAAATGTAAATGCCTTATACCCAGGAGCTACTCACGATGCTACTATTTGGGAGATGTCGATTATAAACCAACATTTGAATAACAGGTATGCAGACGGAGCGAGAGAAACGTAGTTAATAGGCGACTCAGGTTATCCTCTTGAACCATGGTTGATGACTCCAATAAATGACGCAGCTCCTAATACACCAGAAGCTCTATAAACTCGAAGACATTGCTCTGCTCGAAATGTGATTGAAAGAACAATAGGTTCCTTAAAATGCCGATTTCGTTCTCTTCTGAAACACAGGGTTTTGCACTACAGTTATGCTGCAGCAGGGCGCATAATTTATGCTTCTGTAGTATTACATAACATTTGTAGAAGATACAATATTCCAGACATTGAAGACAGTGATAATAGTGAGGAAGATTCTGAGTCTGACGAAGAAGAAGAGGAAGATCCGAGAATCGGTGACATCAATATTCTTGAAGAAGGAAGACTTATGAGGAGAAGACTTGTGAATTGGATCGGAAATTATCCATGAATTGTCAGAAGCTAATTTAGATTCTTTTAATTTCACTTTATGATTCACTTATAAGAATAAAATAATTCAAACTGTTTCATGGTAATCATCTCTTTATTTTTTAAACAAAGATTTTAAACAACGAAAATGACTAATAAAACAAAAATTGGGATTAACAAAAAATTTAAATATCTGCAGAACATTGAGCAATACTATACAGTAAACTTAAAATTAGTAAAACAAAATACAGTACACATCTAGAGTTCCTTCTTCTTTAACTTTTGAAGCGTAAAACATAGTTAAAACAAAAGTTTAGGTTACAAAAGATCAGTATGTTCCAACATCTTGTAGTGGCTTTCAGTTATATCAGACATGATTACCAACTTCGGCATTTTAAATGAAATACCTTGTATATTTTTATATTTTTAGATTCTTCATGAAAAGCTGATTTTAAAACCCTATTGTGCTTCTATTGTAAAATGAAAGTTTTACATGCTAATGAAAATCGAATTTAATAGAAGTGTAATACATTTTTAAAATTAGCTTCTCATGAAGAATCTTAAGATGTGAAAAATGCACAGCGTTCCATTTATTTCAAAAATACCAAAGTTGGTAGTCATAACCAGAAGATGTAAATATTTTGTTAAATAAAATTAACCAACAAACTCTTATAAATAAACTATTCTTTAAGGAGAGGAAAGAAACTAGATGCACACTGTAAAAGTTATGGTTCATTTTTTGATTTTATTACATTTCCCAGGTATTTTAGTGATCCTGCCAAATTATTAAAACATGCAGCCATTTCTTTGACAGATGTAGCCATTTCTTTTATTGCAGATGCCATTTCTTCATTACCAGAAGCATACACTTGTGCAGATTGCAACAAATGTGTGGCTTATGAAGTATACTTTCTTTTTTTAGCTACATTTTTTCTACTCGTTTTTACTTTTCTGGTATCTAAAACAATAATTCAAAAATCAACAAATTAACAAATTACAATATTTTTCCTATTATTTTTACCTTTATTAATTATTGAACTAAGATCAACATTATTCTTTTCATCTTTTACATTTTTCTTTATTTTTTGTAGGTTAAAATACTGATAATTTTGATTAACTTCATCTCGTTGTTCAATTTCTTCTACATAGTAAACTGCAGCTCCATTACCTTCTGACAGCTGCTCATCTGTTTCTATTTCCACTTCTATATTTTTATCTATTACTATTTCTGTATCTTCTTCATCGAGCCAGTCTTCTTCTCCTTCTGCAATATTCAAATCGGGATCTACTTCGTTAGGAAGCCCCGTGCATCCTGTTATGCTAATCCATCCTATACAAGCTTTCAATGGGTTTTCTACATCTGTCAACATTTCAAGACGATATCCACCACCGCCTGTTTTCATTATTTCCTTTTTCAGTTCTCTTGCTTTTTCCTTACTTTGCTTTTCCACTCAGAAAGAAACTAAATTTGAAAAGTTAATAATAATTTAAAGTTACGTAAACTATAATTAATTAGTTTAATAATTATACTTACATGCTTCCATTGTGATTTATCTTTTCTAGCTCCAGTTGTCTCATCATTAAGAATTGAAGATAATTCGTCCCATTTTTTCTCTAATTCTGTCGTCTTTAACGGGTGACATTTTCCGCTTATCATTATTTTATTTTGTTCTATAAAGTCCACTAAAAGTTTCATTTTGTTCTTTGCTGGTTCGTTTTCCCCTTTTTTTAATTACTTTCGCCATTTTTTTACTTAAAATGAGCTTCTTGAACTCCAAACAATGCAAACAAATCACAATAAAATATAAATTTAAGGTTATGTTATTGTTCATTTGAACTACTAACGCGCTCCTTTTTAGCAAAGTATTTAACACATAAATCATAACCATTATTGTTAATTTAAGATAATCAGAATTGTATTTTCAACAAATTATTTAACAATGGTGTTATGGCTTAAATCTAAACAATATTGCTAGGTAACAACATTGCTAAATGTTCTCAAACAGAATCGACCTGATTATTTTAGTGAATTAAAGACAATATGTCAAATATACTAATGTCAAATTTTAATATTTCATGTGTCAAAACTATGGTTTAGGTATATTATTTCTTGCATAAGTCGCATAATCGTAGAGAAAGTATAGTTTTCTACTTGCGTAGAATGGCTATTATTCACTTAGATGATTCCAACACTCGTTCACTGCACTCGCTCGTATCGGGAAATTCATCTACGTGAATAATACGACTGTTGAAGAATGTAATATTAACGTACCATATACCCGTTATTCATCATGTCAAGGTGATTTTTTGTGCGATAATCAGTGCATCTAAGGCTGCAAAACCTTCATTTTTCTGCTTCAAAGCAGACACATTAAATATTATTTTGTTTCGTCCTAGGTACCATAAAATCACATTAGATCCACCTATTTTCATCTGATACTTTAGACGTTAGTGGCTCGTAAGCATTCTCGATAAGAATAAATTAGGTCAAGTCGATTTATTTAATTTAAAATTGATTTTAGTAAACCCTTCCATTGAATGGTTTCCTTGGGATGCTTTTCAATACCAAAGAATGATTCAGGATTGGTTTGGTACTAATTATTACACTCTATATTAGAGGAGTTATTATTATCAATGGCTAACTCAAGTTTGCGGTTTGTCGCAGAGTGGGATATGAAACTGACAACAAATGATTTAAAAAAATAAATCTAATTTTTACTGTAGGTAAATGTGCTTTTTGGGTCAAACTTATTTCACCGCCGCCGAAAAATTTAAACGAGCCTCTTGCAAAAATTTCAAAAGTTACAAACAATTAACTGAAATAGAAAAATGGGTTAGATTTTTGCAAATATCTCAAAAACTATTTTACATTTTTCAAATTTGATAAAAGATTCAAAAAGAGCAGGAAACTTCCCAAAAATTTCACAGAACCGTAGGACCAATATTTATAATTTTCCCAGAGGGTTGAAAATGCGGCCGAAAATGGGGACTCTGACTTGCGTAAGCGCCACCGACTTTGGATCTTTAATGCATAAATATTATTTAAATTTATTAAATATGAAAATTAAAATTGAAAAAATTCAGGCATCTCCTAAATGGATTTATGAACAATAATCCGCAGTCAAAAACTTTTTATCGCGATTTTTCTATTAATTATGCATAAGTTAATTTTTAATTTTTTAATTATTTGAACATGAAAATTGTAGGTACGATAATTGCTAAATAACAAATCTGAAATTTTTTTCCTTATTTGAACCTATTTTTGACTGGTCTTAGAAGAGATTTCTGTTGGAAAAATTAAAAAATTGTTATTTTTCACTTTCTAATTAACAATTTACTTAGGTTAAAAATATAAAAGGTTGATTATTCATTAAAATTTTTTTTCATATTACTATTGATCCGTTTTTAGACTTCTAAAAAAGTCTTATGATTCGGCTCTGTCCGTCTGTATGCCCGTCTGTTTGTTCGCGCTATAACTTAGGAAAGACCACATAGAGAAAAAATGATTATAAACAAATGCGTTATTTATAAGATAATTTTAAAATTTTTTTTGAAACAATCTGATGAAAATTACGATTTTTTAAAAAAATTCGTTTCCTAAAAAAATTTTTATTGCTTACAAACGTATTTGTTAATTAACAATTTTTTTCTACCACCTGCAAATATTATTAACGAACCATTTTTTTAACCATAATTTACCTTGCTCTTTGAAAACATTTTCACTATTTATTTAATAAACAATTAAATTTTTTCTATATATTTATTGTAGTTTATAAGATATTTAAACATAAAAGTTGATAACAATTTTTTCTGATTTTCATTTTTATAAATAAATGCTATAAATTAAATAATTGGGTAAGAGCTTGAACTTTTTGCTAAATTTGTTCTATAATTAATAAAGAATAAATTAGTCTCAAGATTTTTCATCGTACCTTAATTAGTTTATCAGTTATAATAAGTTTAAACATAAAAAACCAGGAGAGAATGACGGAGTAAAGGAGAACAGAATTTTTAAAATTCAATAAAAAATATAAATAAATTATTTTTCTCACAAAATAAAACATCGTTGTTTTTGTTTAATTCTATAGAAAAAGAAAAAAATATATAGAAAAAATGTAATTGTTTATAACAAATTGTTTATTAAATAAACGATAAAAATTTAAATAAAAACAATTTTTTTTTAGTTATCAAAGAGCAAGATAATTTATGATTAAAAAAAATGTTACCATAATAACAATTACAGGTGGTATTAATTAACAAATCCCTTTTTAAGCAATAAAAAAATTTTTAAGAAACAATTTTTTTTTAAATCATAATTTGCGTCAAAGATTGTTTCCAAAAAAAAATTAAATTATTTTATAAACAACGAATTTCTTTATAACAATTTTGTAAACAATAGGAAATAAAATTTTTAAAAAATAATACTCATGTGACTTCTGATCATAAAAAAACGGAACAATAATAATATGAAAAAAAAATTGTTTTCAATGATTAATCAAATTGTTCATTTTTAAACTGAGTAAATTGTTAATAACAAAGTGAAAAATAAAATTTTTTTAATTTTTCCGATGAGAATCTCTTCTGAGACCTTTCAAAAATAGGTCCAAAAAAGGAAAAATAAATAAGATTTGTTATTTAACAATTATCTCACTTACAATGTTCATGTTCAAGTAGGAAAAAATTGTTAATTAACTAATCCATAATTAATAGAAAAATCGCGATAAAAATTTTTTGACCGCTGATTATTGTTCATAAATCTATTCATTAGTTGCCTGAATTTTTCCAATTCTTAATTTTCATATTTAATAAATTTAAATAATATTTATTCATTAAAGGTCCAAAGTGGGCGACGCTTACGCAAGCCAGAGTCCCCGTTTTCGGCCGTATTTTCAACACTCTGGGAAAATTATAAATATTGATCATACAGTTACGGGAGGTAAATTTTTTTTTAAAACTTTTATCAAATTTGAAAAACAGTTTTTGAAATTTTTGCAAAAAAACCAAACCCTATTTTTCTTTTTCAGTTAATTGTTTGTAACTATCTCGTTCATATTTTTCGGAGGCAGAGAAAAAGTTTGACCCAAAAAGAACTTGCTGACCAGACTATAGTAGAAAGTTATGAGTATTGACAGGTCTCGTATTATGAATTTCAAAAATTAATTTCTAAAGGTGAAGATTAACATCTTAATAATATTTATTTCGTTTATTTAATAACCCTTTACATTTTTGAACTTAATAAATAACAGTTTGGATAATTTATCTTGAAGGTAAACCATTACATAAACTGTCGTAACATAATTTACAGGTATAATCATAAGTGAAAGGAACGTTTGCTTCAGTTCTGTAAAAGTAGCTGCACAGATCTTCACCTTCCATTTCCTGATAGTAACAGCCTCTTTCCGTAATGTTTTGTCCAACTAAAACATGTTATTTTTATTATTAATTAATAATATTTTGCTAGTAATTTAAAAATATACAGGATGTCTAAAATTGGAAGGAATAACATTGCTATATCAGAAACCCTAAGAGATACAGGGGCGGTTAAATGAGGAAAAAGTTAACTTTGGAGAGCATTACATTGGCCGAAAAAAATCTACAGGGACTTTGGCACTTCTCAAGCTATACAGGGAAAACAAAAAATCAAGTTATTTTTTTTAATATGCACCTACCGTTTTTATTACAAAAATTGATAGAGCGTTAAAATTAAAATTCAGTGATATATAACACTTGTCACTTTAACGACGTTTTGTCTGAAATAACTAACATCATCAGTAAAAATAGTTTTCAAATACGGTCCTTTCGGAGTTTTTTTGTAAATTCGTTTCAAAATAAATATAACATTATCTAACAATTTTGATAAAAAAGTTGCATTATCGGTGAAACAAAAAAATTAAACAAGCAGAAAAATAATCGACCTGCGCAGTGATTAATAAATATTGTTAGAGAATTTAAAGACAAATGTTCAACCAATGAATTTAAAGTAGTATTAGGTACATATTTATTAAAAATTAATTATACTTTTTTGCAACTGACTTTGACTTTAAATTCTTTATCATAATTTTTTAATCACGACGCAGGTCGATTACTTTCTGCTTGTTTAATTTCTACTATTTTAAAATATATTTTTTTATTTCACTGATAATGCATCTTTTTTATGAAATTGATAGGCAATGTTATATTCATTTTGACAAAATTAACACAAATTAACAAGATAACTAGAACAGGACCGCAATTAAAAATTATTATCATTGATAATGTTAGTTATTTTATATGAAACGTCGTTAAAATGACAAGTGTGATATATCACTGAATTTGAATTTTAACGGTTTATCATGTTTTCTAATAAAAAAAGGCAGATACGTATTTAAAAAATAATAGCATTTCTAGTTTTCGCTGTATAACTCGAGAACGGCGAAAGTCCTCTGTATCTCTTACGCTTTGTGATTTACCAATGTTATCCCTTAAAATTTTAGACATCCTGTATATAAAACAATAACTTTTTAAAAACTTTCAAAATTATTAATTACAGTTTTTTATATTGCATAATTATACTTGGGGGCAAACGGTGTGGGCAGATGTTAAAATTGTTATCTTCGAGGTAGGAGCTTATCGCCTTTAAACATAATTTCTCGGTGTTTACGGGGGGTAGCTATAAAAGTTATTAAAACCGTATCGACAGGATTTTATACCATTCGAAGTTTAAATATTTATGTATAGTAGAAAAAAATAAAAAAATAAATCACTACTGGAAACAATTTTTAGTCATGCACGGAAATCTTTTTAAAAACTATAAACAACCATCAAAAAAAATATGCGTTCGGGGGACCTCCGCCAGGAACTAAGTTCCTTACGTTATTTTTTTCTCTTTCGATACTTTTTTATTTTTCTCTGTTTTTCCATACTTTTTCTCATTTTCCCCCATTTTTTCTTTTTTTATTTTCCACTATTATTTTCTATTTCCTTTATTTTTATTTTATTCTATTCTCCATATTTTGCTGTATTTTTCCTCGTTGTACTTTATTTTTCCCTATATCCAAATTTTTCCAATTTTTCATAGTTTTTCCCTGTTTTCCACATTTTTCCCTATTTTTTCTCATTTTCGCGATCTTTCGTACTTTGTCGTACTTTTCCTATTTTTTCCTATGTGCTCTATTTATCCTATTTTTTCTACTTTTCCTATTTTTTCGTGTTTTGTACTATTTTCATTATTTTTTCGTATTATCCTCTATTTGTCCCTAGTTTCCCTATTTTTCCGTATTTTTCTCTATTTTCATTATTTTTCCATACTTTGTCCCTACTTTTCTCATTATTCCTATTTTTTCCCATTTTCCTCAATTTTTTCCTATTTTTTATTTTTCCATATTTTACTTTATTTTTCCCCATTTTACTTTGTTTTTCCATATTTTTCCTATTTTTGACTATTTTCCCTATTTTTCTCTACTTTGCCATATTATCAGTGTTTTTCCAATTTTGACCTATTTTCCCTACTTGGCCCTATTTTTCTACTCTTTTCTACGTCCTAAGTCCCAAGTCACGTAAAGGAACTTACTTCCAAAAATTTTGCCATTTTCCATATATCTACGGTCCACTTTGTCCTAGAGGCCCCAAATTTTAACTAGACCGAAGAATAAGGTATATGATACCAAGTTTGAAAATCGGCCTAGTTGAACTATCGTGAGAGCTCTCACAGATAGACACACTAACAAGATGATCTCAATAACTTACTTCACTCATACCAAAAATGGCGATTTGTTAGTTTGTTGTTCATAATAATTATATATAATATATTATATGCATTTACAAGATGTTTTTCTGGTTAATTTTGTAAATATTTGAGAACCGTCTAGTTGCAAATGGGATTATTATCCAGACTGTATTTTGTGTCAAAATTATGGATTTTGATGAAAAATTACAGGAAAATAAAATTGTAGAACATAAAATTTTCTACAAATTTTGTCTTTACTTTTTTTTCGAATTCCGCATAGTTTCGCCGCGAGTTTTTATTTTAGTTTTTTAATAATTTTTATCTTATTAAATATTTTTTTTTTGGTTAAATTTTAATATTAAAATTAAAAAAAAATACCATTAACTTTGTAATAAAAAACTTTATTACAAAAATTGTGAATTTTTTAAAAAAATGGATCAAAATAATTTGAAATTTTAAACAAAATTGGAAGTTGGGTGGAACTACCCTCTCTTTATTTTAATTTATTTTTTATTTTGCCCCTTCAATTTTTGTGCCTAAGCGGGAAAGCGGCCCTTTGTACGCCGCTGGCAAAAATGAGAATACGATTTTTTTTGCAGTTATGTGTTTTTTAGTTATCAGTTTATGTTTATGAAGTGAGTACTTGAAATTTTAGATAAAAATTCTTGAAATTTGTCATCAAGTCTTGAAATATTTCATTAAAATTATTCGGTATTTTATTTATTTTCTACTGTATTAGGAGGATGGCACTTCAAATTTGATTTAACGTTATTAAAAAGTATAAGGTGTTCTGAATGGTTACTAATTTTAATAGTTATATTTGGTTGATTTTCTTGAAGGGAAGGAATTTTTAACGAATAGAACTATTTTCAATCATACTATGTAAAGAACGCTCTTTGTGTCGTCAACCGGTGTTTTGGCGCCTTCGTTCGGGTTTCGGATTTCCTCGGGCGCCACCTTCTGTTTATAGTGTGAAGGCCACTTGCACGGGCAGCGTCAGTGGAGAAAGAATACTGCAGGGGTCGTTTATCGTATTGATCAATGCGTTTTTCGGCCAGTAGGGCGTTCTTTACTTGCTCCACTGGGTTGAGTACCTGGCTATTCGCTGCGTTTCTGGTGATACTCGCAATACATAAGGCCAGGAATCTCTGAAGTCTGCAGTGATCGGAGATTGGAGCGGACTCGCGAGAATATTTTAAATCGCGGTATACCTTATGACGGTTTTCCACCAAACGGGCACAACAGAAATAAAACAAAAACTGCAACTTTTCAGGAACTTTTTCAAGACTTGAGTTTTCTGCGATTGTTTCTGTTTTGTTTTCAGTGTTCTGATTAAAAGCGGTAACATCAAAAGGTTTCGATGTGTTTACAAACTCAAGTCGGCTTAGTGAAAAGAAAAGTGTGTGTGTGTGTGTGTGTTTGAGTTTCAGTTTTATTTTGAAGTCGTTTGTTTGCTCTTAAGGGTATAATAGCACCTCAGTTAAATTTGAAATCGAAAATCCTTTTGTAAAATGGCTGAAATTTTAAATGTATATATTGGAGGAAGTTATATCGATAACGTCCGATTTTTTTCTTAAAAGTACTTTTTGTTAAAGAGAAAAAAATTGGTTACCTCATAATTTTGACAAATAAATATGACCTGACCTAGATAATGTCACAATAAATATGCTGTAAAAATTTTGTTTCTTAATATCAAACCGTTGTCCTTCTCCAGAGTGTACAGAGTGAAGTTACTGCTAGGAAGCAGGAGCAGCTGGATCCATATAAATAAGAAATTTTGAAAAATGTTATTTCGACAACGGTTTCATATTAAGAAACAAAATTTTTACAGCATATTTATTATGATATTATCTAGGTCAGGTCATATTTATTTGTCAAAATTCCAATTTTATGAGGTCGACAAATTTTTTTCTTTTTAACAAAAAGTACTTTTAAGAAAAAAAAATCGAAAGCAATCGATAACTTCCTCCAATATATACATTTAAAATTTCAGCTATTTTACAAAAGGATTTTCGATTTCAAATTCTACTGAGGTGCTATTATACCCTTAAAGTGTGATTTTATTTTATTTATTAAAATTAAGGACTCTCTTTAGAAAACAGATATGGGAATTTTCATGTTAAAAACTGAATTCCCGATCTTATTTTACTCCATCACCTTTTGTACTAATTCTTGATATATCATATACCAAAATGTAGACCAGACTTTCCTATGTATACAAATGTTACTCTTCACATTGGTTCATTGAAAGAACTATGAACCCACCACGTCTCAGTTGAAAAGCTTCAAAAACAAAAACAAGACTCAAACAAATTGTAGGCTTGTTGGTGGAAACAAGAATTTAGCGTTTGTTTCAGTTTTGTTTTCGTAGTCCTTAACAACAAAAACAAAACACAGACTAGTCCGTTTGGTGGAAAACCATCTTTACTGTTCGTGGTGTCTAAACGATACAAGCGCAAGTGTCTCCATCGTTCGGACGGAGTGTGAAATTTCTACACTACGGATCGCGTTTGACCCTATATTCCGAGGAAGGTCTATTCGGTGTCTATTCTTTTTTTCGTATTCACGGTGCATTTTGATATTACCTATTTACGATCAATTGTCATCACGATATTTTTAATAACGGATTTTAGAGGAAAGCTAATTATAATACTTATTTTAAAATGTAAATATAAAACGGAGCTATTATTAAGAAAAAGGATTGTATATTAATAATTTTATGCGGATAACTTTTTTTTACTCTGATAATATTATAAACGGAGATTTTAATCCGGGTATTGGATTTTCTGCAGAACCGTGTTCAAGTGAACGCTGATCGGATAAATGATTTAAACACAGCGATGAATTCAAGACATATAATTTTGTACTATTCCCAAAACAGCGACAGAATCTATGAAGACCAATAATTCTAAATCAACTCAATAAATTGTAATCTAGTTTTGATTGAGAATTTTGAGAACTAGCACTAGGTTGCGAGGAAAATTGGCAAACTGTGTGAAGGTTACACTTTTTCAATTTTGATGGACTTTTTATAATTTTTGAATGATTATTTATTTTCGAATCGCCTGTTACAATGTTGATAATATTGGTTTGGAAATATGAATATTGTATGACTAATACCTAATCATTATTTTTTAATAATAGAACTTACTCCAAGTGGCGGTAACTGTATAACACACTACTTTGTCAGTTGTATTTTTATTGGTTGGTATATCGGAGCAACTTTGGATACCTACTTTAGATAGAACAGGTTCATTACAAATATTACCATTCAGTAGAGTACAATGATAACATTCTGTTGGTTGATTGGCTGCTACTGCTAAAGCTGAAAACGAAAATAAAAATTTAATATAGATTTTTTTTAATAATAAAAAAATACGAATACCACGTAAATCGCGGCTTTAA
The DNA here is from genome assembly GCA_963243735.1 of Neocrepidodera transversa. NCBI lineage: Eukaryota > Metazoa > Arthropoda > Insecta > Coleoptera > Chrysomelidae > Neocrepidodera > Neocrepidodera transversa. The sequence continues at coordinate 14,727,510 of OY725348.1, forward strand.
CAAGATCCCGAAAGTAAAATTTTAAGTATAGTATAAAAATGTGTCATATTCTTTGGTAATATCGTTAACTTTTGAAGCAGTTTGATCAAGTTATAAGATTCTTTTTCATATTATTTATTTTTTATTTTTTTTGGTACATAAGGTTAGGTTATATAAAACGGTGAGTCAATTTTGCGTTTGAATTATCAAAATGTATTATTTACTTCATACTTTTAAGAAACGGCATATTCTAGTTGGGTTTTCCTAATATCATTTATAATATAAGCAATTTCCGTTTATGAAATCATCCACCCTTCCAAAGCATTAAAAATGCTTGTTTGAAGTTATTTGTTATATATGCTATCATCTGCTCAACCTTCCAAATAACTGGATTATTTATTTAATATCGCTATTTAATTCACTATTTTATACTGCTATTATTTCGAAAATTAGGTCTGACTGACTGACCGGCTGATTCAGAATCAACCCAAAGCAAAATTTACTTAACCCAGAGATTTAAAATTTCGAGAATATATTCTGTTCATAACATAGACACCCACTAAAGATTTTGCTAAATTTGGGAAAAATAGGGAAAAATAAGTGCAAATAAGGACAAAGAGAAAAAATATGAAAGATAAGGAAAATAGGAATAATGGAAAACAGGAAAAAATACAAAGAAATAGAAAAAATGGAGAAAAAGGGGAAAAATAGAAAAATAGACAAAATGGTGGAAACATAGGAAAAAATTGGGAAAAATAGAAAAAATCAGAAAAAGATAGATGAAATAGCGAAATTAGAGATAAATAAAGAACAATCGAGAAAACAGCGAACTATATGGGGAAATGGTGAAATACCGGGTGTAAATGGGTCATGGGCCACCCCTATAACTTTTAAACGGGTTAATAGAATTTTTGTCGATTATAATAGAGCTATTTTTGGATTTTTTTAAAATAAAAATCGAATATGGCCGACATCCGGTTCGACCGGAAATTCCATGAAAATTGGAAATTCATACAGAACACCCGGTATATTTCTACATATTTGGATTATACGACTTCAAAAATGAACAAGTCGACTGTCAAATGTCACTTGAGACGCCATTTTTATTTTATTTTTGAATTTTTTTAATCTTTCCTAGGTGCAAATTATTTGGTCTAAATTCATTATAATCAAACCAAAATTACCTAAAAGTTATAAATTATAAATTATTTATTTCTGTTTCTTCATAATTGTTTATATTTAAAATATGATGTAAATATCTTCTAATTTTTTATTAACAGGGATATCTTCAGGAGAATTTTATATCAAAATTTAAAAAAAATAACGCTCCATCTTTATTTGAGAAAAAAAAAGGAAGGTTATGTACATCATTTTATTGGTACTTGAATGAACAATTTTTAAAACTGGGTGGCCCATCTATGTTTCAGTTGAAAAAAAAACGGATTTTAAATAAAAACTGGATTTGCTTAATTGAATGTTTAATAAAAGAAACAAAAATAAAATAATTGACAAAATTGAAACTTTTTAGGTAATTCTAGTTTAATTATAAGTAATTTAGACTTGTTCATTTTTGAAGTCGTAGAATCCAAATATGTAGAAATATACCGGGTATTCCATTTGAATTGTCAATTTTCATGGTATTTCCGGTCGAACCAGATGTCGGCCATATTGGATTTCTATGTAAAAAAATCCAGAAATAGCTCTATTAACCGACTTAAAACTTATAGGGGTGGCCCATGATCCAATTACACCCGGTATAGGGGACAATAAGGAAAACTAGTAAAAATAGGAAAAAGTAGATAATAATAGGGAGAAATAGGGAAAAACAGAAAAAAATAATGAAAAACAGGAATAATAGGAAGAAATAGGAAAAATGGAAATTAGAGGGAAAAAATGGAAAAAATCTGGTAAAAATATCGAAAAGCAAGGAAAAATAGGGAAAATAAAGAAATAGGGATAAATAGGGAAAAATTAGAAAAAATAGGTAAGAATATGTATATTATATCTAAATATCTGTATATTATATCTGGATTAATCTTACAAAATCAGTCAACATTTCTGATGCACATTTTATATTGATTTTTTTATTAATAATTCTTGCGTTGCTATTGACATGTTTAATCAATAAGTATTTATCAATTGCCTTTTTGGCACTACTTCTAAGTATAGCGTTTGTATTTAAGATGTTTATAATAATTAAAGTAATTATTAAACTATGGTGTAATGTACGACTTAATAAATATTTTTAGGTGATAAAGGAGTTTTACCGTAAGTACATTTTCTTATATTATACAGAATATGGGTAACAAATTAAAATATGTGAAAAATTACACAACTTAAACGATGCTTTTTTTATTTATTTATACATTTAAAAATAAGTTCATTTTTATTTTATAGCAATAATTTTCTTATTAAGAATAGAAAATTTAATTTTGTGGTATCCTCTACTGACAAACAGCGGATTGATTTATGAATTTTTTCAATAAAATAGTTATTTATGCAATAAGTGTGTAAAGTGATACTTTTTTCACGAATGTGAATTATGTCGCATACGACTTTTATCTCGATAATCACATGAGTGAAAAAAGGCTCTTTACACACTATTTGCATACTTTTGTATTAAATGATTAATTTTCTCTTTGTTATTATTTAATAGCTAAATTACTGCATATATCTGTACCTTGTACTCATTGCTGTAACAGGGTTTCAAAAGCAATAAATATTATTATTATTATTATTATCATCTTAACATTATAATGTTGTTTATGAGGACTCTCTAATACCCTATTATTCATGTAAAATTGTTAAATATATCGGAGTGCCCTAAGTCATCAAAATACCTACATAGGATTTTTTTTCTGTTTAGCGCTACCTAAGTTGACAATATGAGGATTTCGGATAATAGTGTAGTTTGGGCTAAAGTTGGAAATGCGAAGTTCCTAACCCAAGTTTCAAAAGACATTTTGGTTTATGGCAGTGGTTGTGTTGCAGTATTTGTCAATCTAAACACTTTGCAAGAATCCATATTTGTAGCTAATTCACCACGTGAAAATGGCGATGGAATCAGTGAGTTAAAAGGACATAAATCAGCCTATATATTTGCGTATGCGGAAAACTGTAAATATCCAAGAATTTTCGTTAAAAAGTATCCAGGTTTTGAGAATGTATTTGTGTTTGATGATAGAGCACCGGAGGGATACGTTGGAATTGCGTTTTCCGAAACTTCACGACTTATTACTTTGGGAAATTATCCAACGTTTACTTTAACTGTTTGGGACTGGAGGAGTCAAATGAAACTCGAACAGGTACATATACAAAAGTTACATAATTATTGATAATCCTAAAGACATATTAATTAGTACTACACATTAATAGTATATTGTGTAACAAATGCGTAAAGTTGACTTGCTTGCACTCGCGTGTCTAGGAAAGTCATACTATACTTTTTCCACGACGGGATATTAATTGTCACTATTTTATACCATACATCTATACATTGAGAACATTTATAATGTATACACTAATTATTAGATGGCCTGTATAGTTTACGCAGAATCGCTCGGACACGTAAACTTAAATTTAAATGCGATCTTTTTTCTATGATAGTTTTTATTATGACGTCATAACCTCGTCGCTGTGACGTCATCACATCTATTTTTAACTGCAAAATTTTTTTGAGGTGCGAATTTTTTGAAAATTTCCCGAGGAAGTTAAAAAAAAATCGCAACCGGGAGAAAATTTACGGAGAATAATTCAATTCGGTAAGAAAATTTGATACCAAAAATATTATTTTAAAAAGAAAATACAATGTTTGACAGTTTAGTAGGATTTTATTTTGCTTTGATGTTTGGTGCCTTTATATTCTAAAAAAATCGAACAATATTATAGGATAGGGAAAAAATGCAAGTCTGTGTTATATTGTGGCTATTCACTGGGTGCAGAGTGCATCGTGGGGACAACTGTAACGATCCCGGCGCTCGTAGTGGTCAATATTTCGTGAAATCTGGCTCTTCCCATAATTGAGGACGTCAAAATTAAATATAAAAATGAGTAAAGAAACACACAAAGTCCAGTACCACAGAAATATATTTGTTAAATTAGTTCAAATGTGAAGTTGGTAACTAGTTTCGGCTTCCGCCATCATCAGGCCTACAATAGCGCTCGTTAACAAACAACAGGTAATAATAAAAGGGTATATCTAATGATGTGTGGAGTATTCACACATTTCACTCGAACAGAGTGCTGATTCAATTTTAAAATTATTACGAAAATCACTAACACCTTTTATTAGAGAGAAAAAGAATTAAATCACACAATCACGAACAGATCTTTATTCTAAGACTGATGAAACAATAGTGCCATTATTGGCGGTAATGAGTGAGAAACATCTCCACTCATGCCGAGCTTTACAGGTTGCATAACAGTAGGGTTAAATTTGTAAACGATATTAAAATGTTTTCTGTATCGTAACAGGGGCGCACTAACTCTTTTCACTCGCGCAACTCTTACACAAAATAAGTAAAAATAATACATGGTTTTCCAAACATCTAAATTGCGGACCAAATAGGCAGGTACTAACTTTTTTCCAGTTTATGAATGGCAAAATTGCGGACCAAAAATTCTTGGAAAATATCTCACCCTCAATAATCCATGGCAGAATTAGGGACTAAACGAAAAATGTTTACTGTTCGTACTTGTAGTGGTTTATCACGTCTTAAAAACAGAAATAAAATGCGGCTGTAAATTGAAAATATTTATATTAAAAAATTAAATTATATTTAATTAACGACAAGTACAATAATATTTAAAAGAACTAACCTAACCTAAGTATATACATAAAATTAGTATGCATGTACTCTTTTTATATTTGACATAAATTTAACAAATTCGAGTCTAGAAAAAGCACCAGAAATATACTGATTAATTTTCGATTCTAAGAGGTACTGATGGCTTTTTTCTTTTTTGAAAGTTTTTACAGGTTTATTCGAATCTCGTAGTTTAGTGTATGTGTCTTGTTTGCTTATCTTTAAGAACATCCAAAAAAATATATAAAGCAGGATGTTCAGAATAAAAAGATTTGTTAAACTTTGATTGAAAACTCTCACATGCATGAAATCTACCTGAAGATTTGATCCGCAACTTTACAAAGTCGTAGTAAAATATATCATGTAGCAAACAGCGAAATAAAATTTATTTGACTTTGCAACATTTAAAGTTTAATTAATAAAGTTGCAGGGTACTGAATATAAAATATTAATAAGGTTAAAAAAGTATAAATTTTTGGAAAACAAATTTTTGGGGACACAAGATAGTACCAAGTACAAAGGGAGAAGAATCAGGGAAATCCTGACCCAAACCAGGCCATGAGTGGCATTTCGAAAAATTTTTTTGTGCGGCGCGGGAGCCAGTCGAATATCCCACGTAGGGTTAGGAGAGAACACCTATGATGGCGGAGCGAACCCACAAAGGCAGCTGGAAGGAGTTTAAAATAATATGATTGCATTCTACTTTTCCAAGGTCTTCGAGAAGAAGTCCTTGACTTTCTTAACTATCTCAATACTTTACATCCCCGCATTAAGTTTACTATAGAATTTGAATCTGACTATAAATTACCGTTCTTGGACCTTCTTATTTTTCGTAACCCTTCCTTACTCCGGTTTGAATTTGAAATCTACAGGAAACCAACTACTACTGATACCTTAATTAATTATTTTTCCAATCACCCTACCTCATATAAATTAGCATCCTTCAATAGCCGCTTACATAGAGCCTTTTCTGTTCCTCTTTTACCTTCTGCATTCACATCCGAAATTAACATCATCAAACAAGTAGCTGTTAACAATAACTTTCCATTAGAAATCATCAATAAAATTTATTCAAGACACTTTATTAAATTTAAGCTTAACTCTCCACACATTACTCTCACTCAGGATGTGCCCCCCTTCTCTGGTTCCTTACATTACATAGGCAACATCTCTTATAAAATAACTAAAGTCTTTCCTAAACATAACATCAACATATCCTTTAAAACCAATTGCAACACAAATTCTTTTCTTGTCAACACTAAGGATAAAATTCCACACCTACATAAAACAGGTATTTATAAACTCAGTTGCCCCGATTGTAACGCACTATACATCGGCCAATCTGGTAGGAGACTCGAAACTAGAATAAAAGAACATATTAGATACACAGATAGACATAAAAACTCAGATTAAGCCAACTCCATTATTAAAGATACGTTGGGCATACATAATATCCATGTCTGACGCGCTCGGATATTTCCATGTAACAGATTTTTTTTACATTTTTGAAATTCTACAGACGCTCCCCCTACTGATGAACGGGTATACATTATATAACATTTTTTTCTTTTTATCATATAAGCATAGAAATCACGACGCTAGAGTAAATCTCCATTTAGCATCGTGGCCTCCCCTACTAAAATATTAAGGCATCAAATAATTCCTGAAGTGGATGCAATATTCCCAAAGGATAATAAGCCGAATATTAGGGACTAAATAACTAATGCGATTATCGATAGTCACGATACCACTCGTTGTATTATATATGGTTACATAACTCATCGTAAATTTAACCAATAGCAGTTGCAATTTCTACTTAGTTACCATGTATTAATAAGTGAATATACCCTTGACGACGTGGTATAATCGTTTTGGTAATTCGCATTTTGACAAATTTGACATATTAAAATAATGTTTGATGTTTATAATAAGCAAAGGTTAACAATATAATTCGTTATATTTCGTTATATAATCGTACCGAATAACACGCGAGCATACGAAAATGATATTTTTACTGTCCTTCCCACTTGACGTATTTTTGCAAAACACCACTCGAGCTACGCGCTCTCGTGTGGCGTACGCATAATCGATTATTTTCGATGCTCTTATGATATTACTATTGATAATACAACTCGGACTGTCAGTAGATAGAACGTCCTTTAACTTTAAAGACTCAATAAGTAAAGGCAATGACGTTTAGAATAAAACTTTACAAGTTGATTTATTGTACAATTGTCACAATCTAAACGTCATTGTCATTAGTTACAGAACCGTTAAAGTTAATGAACGTTCCATCTACTGACAAATAATGTATTTATGTCCTATAGTTGGACTTGCGTAATAACTGGAAATCATGTTGCTATGCGGCAGATTAATAGGCGATAATCATCTCTTTATATTTTTTTCCTTATCAACTGTCAAATAATGACATGAAACATTATAAATTTGATAGCATAGATCAGAAAGTCATGAAGAAATGTAAATAGTGGCCTCTAAATAGTTATAGGTATTTTTGGATGGGAAATAATTTGAATGAATTTTTGTTTCTGATATGATTATTTTGATCTACTTTTATTCTTTGTATTATCTAATGAATACCATTCGTGTACTCGTAATTCATTGTTAATGGCATATAGGTTAACACTCGACATGTTGTCAAATAATTCCACTAGGCGTGGCTCCCTAAAAATGAAAATACTGTCTTTTTCAAAATAATTCTCTGAAATATTGATAGAACAATTTCTCCCTAAGGGAGCTGCGAATTCTACTGGTCCCTAGTAAGAGAAAATGAAAATGACAATGGAAATAACAAGACATAAACTAAAATTAAGTCCAAACCGTGTTTTTTGTGAGTGATTTTTTTGTATAAAATGGATGTAATCAATTTTGCTTTGCTATTTTTTTATGTCAATTCAGATGTACAAAAAAAAATGTAGGAATAGCTTTTTAAGAGTCCCTAAAATGCAAAAAAAAATATTTATTTAACGTACACATAAATAGGTATATTCTATAATTTACCTTACGCCAAGCACTCCACTTTTTTGGGGCCACCATTGGGATGATCATTTAGAATTTTTGCAAGTTCTTGCCATAACTCTCTAGATTGTTTTTTTGTAAAATCTGGTGAAAATTTTCCGGTATAAAAATTTGGTCTGCCCTTCATGAACTCCAACATTACTTCTTTTTATTCTTGTCTTATATGTATCATTCTTTATTTTATAATTATAATTAGTAAATATAAACTGCAAACATGTATATTTGGCCCCAAAGATGTCAAATAAAGACGTAATTGTGAACGCAATATTTTTCACAAAACAAAAGCTTTAAAAAATGGGGCTAGAGCAAAAAAATACAACAATTTTTGACCTTGGTTAGTTGTCTTTCAAAAGGGTGTCAATTTTTTTGTATTTCTGATTGGTCAGAATTTTCTACTGACATTTGGCATCAGTGTTTTCTTTCACTCCTTTCTACTTCCTAGTTTCAAGAATACGACTTTATATATGAAGAGAAATTTTCAAGGAGCAGTAAAGTCAGAGAGCTCCCCGGGAGTAATATTTTCTCTCGATTCATGAATAAAGGTCCTGTACTTAATTTTTGACATGTCTCGTGTTAATCTATATTCGATTATCGATAATTACGAGTACACTTATGGTTTTATATATGATAATCCATTTGTAACTTACTGAAATAAGTTTATTCCAGATAAATACAAACGTTGACTATGAAGAACAAATTATTAAATGTAATTGGTCAAAACCTGTCAACATGGTTCACCTTTGTAAGAATAGCAAAAAAGTTATTTATTGGGATTTATTTATGTGCTGCAAAGAATTCCTTATTGGCCAACATGAAGTGACAATTCCTCCTTTGGACAATATCGGTCAATTAACACAAGCTATGTGGACTACTGAGGGAGGACTGTACTTATGCGATGCTCACGGAAGCTTGTATACAGTAGATAATGAATTTACTTTAGAAAGAGTATTCGAGGCACATTATGAAGGTACATGTCCTCCAAACATTGTTTGGTATAAAGCAGGATTTGTGATTAGTGGACCAGATAGAGTATTAAGGCATTATGTAAAGAAATTAGGAATTTGGACTTGCGATTGGAAAGTTGATGTAGAGGTAGGTTCATAATTTAGAGAAAAATTAAAGTGCTCTAATCGCTCAATTTGATATTAATGCCTAGCTAGCTGATCGTATTTTAGACATTACCGTTCATGTTTTCATGGAATCCATCAATTATTATTTTACCATCAACGAAACCGCTTTATCTCCTGATATTTAAAACCATTTTGAATAAATTAAAAAATTGTTCGTATCTGACTTATTATTTGGATTTTTTCAAATATGAAAAAAATGTTGTACTTATAAATTTATGCTTATTGAGAAACTATCAAAAAATATACTCATTCCATTCCAGAAAAAAAAGTTGATGTCACTTCCGGTTCAACGTAGCCCATTATTGTCTAATTAACGTGTTCCAAAAATATTATTTTAAATTCAAAAGCAATAGGATCGTAGTATATATTTGCTTGTGATGCTACTAAAATTGTAATGTTAGTCGGGACAATTGCAGTTTTTATTTTCAAATTATCTTCGATATTGTATGTAGTATTTATAAGAAAATAAGATAGTTAACATCAGCCAGTGTCTTATTATCTCAGTTGCAAATAGGTAAAATATCAAGTGAAATTCCTTAAAAGCGTGCGTGGAAGCTGCCCATAATTTATATATTGCAAATATGCAAAATAATGTTAAACAGGATCCCGCACTTTTCTAGACTAATATTAGAGATAGAAAATTTGAAAGTCTTCCAATTTTATCATTAATAGTAGAAAAGTGTCTTATAAAAAATCATCTCCGGGGAGTTTGCTGATTGTTTTAGCTCAGTTTACGATAATAATTCAACTTATGATATAAAAGATATAGATAATACTTTGAACGAAATTTTTTTCAAAGAATACATTTTGTTAGCGTAACTGTGTCGGATTTAGACAATGTTTTTCAAAAGTTAAAACCAAAAGAGACAAGGAGTCCTGAATTTTTAAAGCCTGCAAAGATTTTTTAATCTAATTACTCTTGATAATATTTAAAAAGTCACTAAAATCAGGAACATTTCCTAGCGAATTCAAACTAACCAGATTAACTCCAATTTACAAAAAAAAAATGGTAAAAATAAAATTGAAAATTATCGGCCAATAATTATTTTAAAATGTGCAGCCAAATTATTTGAATTCATTATTTATGACAAAATGACGTTTCACCTTCAAAAATATATCTCACCTTACCAACACGGCTTTTGTCGAAAAAAATTCAGGATCCCTTGTCTTTTTGGTTTTAACTTTTGAAAAACATTGTCTAAATCCGACACAGTTACGCTAACAAAATGTATTCTTTGAAAAAAATTTCGTTCTAAATATTATCTATATCTTTTACATCATAAGTTGAATTATTATTCTAGACTGAGCTAAAATAGTTAGCAAACTCCCCGGAGATAAATTTTTTATCAGACATTTCTCTACTATTAATGATAAAATTGAAAGACTTATCCTTTTCAAATCTTTTATCTCTAATATAACTCCAGACACTGACTTTAAATAAGCATTTGATAAAGTAAACCATGATATTTTACTCACAAAATTGAAGCAATATAAAAACTTACTAACCATTTAATATTTTTTTTGTATTATCTAAAATTGAGGCATCAGTATGTAACATTTGGGGAAATCTCAGACAATTTTAGCGGGATCAGGGGTAGCCCAGGGGTGCAACTTAGGGTTTGCTTTTTAATATTTGTTAATGACCTTCCTACGCATGTAAAATCAGAGCGCAGTTTATATGCAGATGACTTTAAAATGCAGATGACTTTAAAAAACATAAAGGTATTATTCAACAAGCATATAATGATGGCTATTATTCACAAGGGTGTAGTTTACGACATGAGCCGCAGGCGAGTTTCGGAAATCACCGAACTTTTATTGATTCAAAGATTGATGGAACATTATTATTAATGTTTATAACATAACTAGATAGAATATTAATATTATATAACTACAATTTAACATCAATTAGTTATGTTAATAGTTACATTTAAAAATTTATTAAGTTAATTGCAGGAATAGGATTAACGTCAACATTAATATTCTGATTATTTGTTGAAATTTTTGATTGCTGGCATAAGAATTGGAATCATTTACTTGTATGGAGCTTGATATTTACTTCTGGCGGTACAGGTGTTAAGCACATTTCATTTTCACTTTCTCAATCCATTATTTTATTACAATTTAGTAAAAATTTTAATAAAATATTCTGCAGTCAAAAGTTTGACATTTCAATTTAAATTATTAATTTGACATTTAGATGACAGTCGCGGCTTACTAATAAAATGGATAAAATTTATAATCGTTATATCACAATGGTTAAGCATAGGAAGAGCGGTGATAAAAAGTAGTGAATAATGATTATTCACTGCTATTAGTGTATAATATATACCATTTTAAGTTAGAAAATTCTTCAAAAATGGCTTCATTATAAAACAGTCGTGGACAAATAATATTAATGATTTCTTACAACTGTAAAACGATTTAGATTCTATTTGTGAATGGTCAATTAAAAATAAGTTATTTTTCAATACTTCTAAATGCAAAATCATTACATTTAGTAAAATAAAAAATTATCTGAACTTTGTTTACATAATGCAAGGGTCCATATTAGAAAGAGTTACTGAAATATGTGATTTAGGAAGTCATCTTCAAACAGATTTTAAATTTACTAATCACATATTTAATATCTCCAAGGAAGCTAATAAGCTATTAGGTTTTTTAAAACGGTTAGCCCATGAATTTTCACTTATAATTACATGAGAGCTTTTTTTTTGTCGTAGTAAACTTGACATGTATCAATAAGAATTTTGTTGCCTGGCAATTTAACGAAAAAACCTGACTCTGAAAAAATTACGACTCCGTAGGAGGAGTATTTTTTTCTGACAGTTTTTTGAGTTGAATTACCTAATGGCAACAAAATTCGAATTATAAATGTCAAGTTTACTTCGACTCAAAAAAAGCTAGAGTGTAATTCGGTAAGAATATATAAATCAATAAATTAAAAAATAAGATGTAAATTAGTTTACTTAATTTAACGAAAAAGTACAATTGTTAAAAACACAATTATTAAAAATAGCTTGAGTCGGAAAATGAAAACTTTTCTGACAACTTTGGGAAAAATTGACATAACGTCATCAAAAATTTGTTTACAATGCTGGTTGTCATGCTTTCAAAAGTTAAGTTCCGTTATTGTCGCTGGAAAAGTTAGGGCAAACTTTTTTCGCTGTCATAATGACAAAATCACGCGGCTTATGGAATTTTTTATACATGAATTAAATTGTCATTATTACTAGGGTATCAACAATTTTCATAGGAAATAGTTTTTATATTGTTGTATTATTTTTTTCTTATTAACCGCTAATTTTTTAATAGTTTTGTCCATTAGATCAATATTTATTATTATGTTTAATCTATTTTTTTTAGACTGATTTGCATAAATTGAGTAACATAAATGGAAAGCTTTTTGGTGTGGATGATACTGGAGAAATATTTAAAATTACCGATGAAGGAGAATTAGTGTATCTAAATGGCACTTCAAATCAATTTGATGATTTTTGTCTAATTAGTCCAATAGGCGACTACATAGTGGCGCTAAAAAAACATCATATTCTTCTTGTTTTTAAAGTTGAAAATGGTGAACTTATATCAAAATTTACAGTCGAAAATTATACTACTACAATTAATGCAAATCCAGCTTTTCCGTATATAGGATTAGGTTGTGAAAATGGAATTTTGGATTTGGTATCAGTTCATAAACCTGAAAAATTATCGATAATGACTTCGCTTCATATTTGCAAAAATCCTATAAATCAAATCAAATTTTTTGAAAAGGGCCGAATTATAGTAACAGCTTATTTGGAAAAAGGAGAAATATTAATAATTGAACCTGGTTCTCAAATGAAGGTGCTTGCATACGTTGAAGTCGGGCGTCAAGTGGTAGATTTCATACTGATATCTTCCAAAACATGTTACTACCTATATGTACTTCCAGTATCATCTAAATATTTAGCTGGCAATCAAATAATCCGCTACTGTATTACTGATGAGGAAATAATTAGCATTAAGCAATATTTTGTTGAACCCAAGGAGCAGCTCTATTATCGTTTAATACCGTCTTTAAAACCAAATAGTGATAGAACATTTTATGGCTTACCATTTGATTCCCGAATTATACATGAGTTGGAAACTAAAAGAGGAGATTCTATTGTTAGGGTAGTAACAGATATAAAAAGTGGTCATCTTTTTCGTCATTTTTATCTTAAACTAACCGATTATTTTGCTTATACTTGGGGTTATGATGGATTTATTTTTGTTAGAGACTTAAATTTTGATCAAGAGATAACAGCAATTAGAGTCCATCACAGATATGATTTAGGAGTTAAAAAAGCATATATTAATCCTTTAGGATTATATGTCATATCTCTTGGTTATGATAAAGTTCTTTGTTGTACTAAAGTCAATAACAGGAAAGTAGATGAAACAGTTAAACAGAATTTAAAAAAATCTGATAAACATACATTAATGTTTAATAAACCGACTTTTGGATTTGAGGAAAGATTCGATAAGAAAACATGGATAGAAATAAATGCTATCGAAAAATTTAAAAAGGAACAGGAATTATGTAAAGTCGAGAGAAATCAAATATTATTGCAATTTAAGGAGATTAAAAATACTTTAATTGATTTAGTAACTAAAAACTTAGAAGGACCCAGCTTAGAAAAAATCGATTTATTGGAATTCTATTTAGATACGTTAAATTTTGACCATAAAAAGGAAGATAATCGTAAGAAGTGCATACAAACCGAAACGTATTTAAAAGCCTTAATTAATGCACAATATATAGTAAGTAAACATATTATTACGACTTATTATGAACCTATGGGAGTGCAAGGTCAAATTATTAGAGGAATTTTCCAAAAAACCGTTGCTACTATATATACACTTCTTCCTTTTAATGATGTTACTTTTAAAAAAATAGCTCAGGTGGAAGAACAAAGAAAATTAGAAGAATTTTTATCATTTAATTGTACATTTCAACCTTGGTTAATGAATTCTAAAGAAGAATTAATTGCCCAACTCAAATTTCGGCCAAAAGAGTTAGATTATAATACGTTGACTAATAGAATTGAAGTGGAAGATGGCTTTAGTAAATTATCTATTGATTCACAGATTGCAATGGATGGATCTGTTCTTCAACAATTCATTCAACGAAATCCATGGCACTATAAGCCACGCCAACTAGTATCGTTTTATCAATGTGATCTTCAAGAAACTATAACAGAACATGAAGTTATGAGATTAAAACAACACTACAATAAAACATTTAACAATATTGCTGAACTAAAATTACGTGAAATGGAAAGCATAAAAAAACAGCAAGACAGACTGCGATATATTATACAGGAATATAATTATTTTAGTGATCGAAAAATTGATTTTGACGTAGAAGATCCTCAGTGGACACAAGATGAAGATATAAAAATGATATTGACAGTTTTTGATAATGAATTAACTGTTGTTCCATACGTTAGTTCCATTGAACAGGACTTGGCAGACGCCTCAGCTGCTGAAGAAGAACTTATTAGAACAAATTTATCGGCAGATGACTTTAAAGAACGAACTCTTTACCAAATGATGAGTGGAGTATTGGAAGTTAAATGGGAGGATGAACTTAAAAAGGAAGTTCCTTTGCCTAAGTGTATAATCGAAAAAAGGTCACAAAACTATAATGACGAAGACAAACGGTTGATTAACGAATACGAAGAAAAAGTCAGTTTCTTAAATATGGAAAGAGAAAAATATAAAAACATGCTAAAAATAGATTTTAATAAAATATCTGTATCGTTACGTGACTCTATAAGAGAATTTAATCAGAAACTGAAAGATACAGTTGAGTTTAAAATGAGCGTGGATTCGGGGATAAATCAGGAATATTTAAAAGTAAATCGAGCACGTTTAAGCCAAAATGAAAGAGTTAAGCTTTATAAAATTAAAGAAGGATTCAAAGCAAAAATAGAACAAAACGTTATTATTATCCAAGAGTTAATAGATACAATAAACCATTTAAATGAAATTCTCAATGAAACAAAAGTTAATTTAGAAGCAATGCAATCGAAGGAAAAGGTTTTAGAAAAAGCATTCAAGAAGGATATGCAAGATTATTCGCCTCCAATACAAGAGCAAGCACTAAAAATATATAGAAAGAGACCAAAATGGAATTTTCGACAAATAAATGCCAGTAGTATGCTAATGGAGCTAGCTAAATGTGTGATAACACAGGAATCATCACTAATTATCTCACAAGAATGTCTTGATTATCTTAAATCACTTGATCATCTCGACGAATACGTAGGCGTACCTCCTTCAATTGATGAACTCAATTTCAGAGCTATTTGTAAATATAGACGAATAAGAATTGAATATGAAATTAAGCTTAGAGCATCCCAAATGCAACTTATTGACGGGGAAGCAGTTGTGGCAAATTGTCAAAAGCGTCTTGCAACGAAGAAAGAGAAAAATGTTAAGCTAGGTACAGAGTTAAAAAAATGTATGGAGATATACCTATTTCTTATGCATAACATCCAGATTCAAATTGTTCTTAGAAAAGGATTAGTAGAAATTCCCCTTACTGGTGATATTATGCATGATTTTGATGATGCCGTACTGACGTCTAAAAAGGAAATCGAGCATATAAATGAACTAATCAAAAAAGCTGGTGGTAACAAACTTAAAACGATTCAACAAAATATGGCTTTTAGACGCAGAATTATGGTTACTGAATGGGATCATAAAAAAATAAGGATGGCTAATAATGATTTATTAGAGCAAATTAATGATATCAATGCTGTTAAGTTATTGAGAGAAATGCAGGTATTTATTAGTGAAGATTAATAAAAATTAAGAATTTTTACTTTCACACTACTTACACCATATACCGGGTGGCTCAGGGTGTCGGGCAGAGTTCATATCTTCAGAACGAATGAACAGATTATTTTAAAATTTGGGATGGTCATTGTAGACCTAATTTTGAATTAAGTGCATGACATAAAAATCCGGTTTCTTTGAAATTGGCGTAAAAACTGAATTTTCAAATGGAACTCCCAGTATATTTTTATATATTTGAATTCTACAAGTAAAATTACGTATAATTTATATGTCAAAAATGATTTTGGCTGTCAAAAATAAAATTTATTTAAAAAAGTTATTTTTAATAGAGGAGGCTGCGATTTCGTCTAAACCTCCCAAAAGGTTAATTACTCCACAGCCGTTTTTTTATGAAAATTTCTTTTTAAATGGGGAACATGGCGGGCCATTTGGTTATTAAATTGTCTGTTTAATTATAAACTAAATGAAATGCATAATGTCGGAATTATTTTTAAAAAACATTGTGAAATAAAAAAAAACAAAAATTTTGATTAAAAATAATTTTTATTTTTGATAGCCAAAATCATTTTTGATATATGAATTTTACGTAATTTGACTTGTAGAATCCAAATATGTAAAAATATACTGGGTGTTCCATTTGAAAATTCAGTTTTTACGCCAATTTCAAAGAAACCGAAAGTCCACCATTTCGGATTTTTATCTCACTTAATTTAGATAGAATGACCACCAAAAATTTTCAAATAATCGTTGTAAAGATATGAACTTGACCCGACCTCCTAAGCCACCCGGTATATAGATAAGTAAAAACAAAATATTATCCATACTCAAATGTGGTAAAGTATTCAATAAAGAATGAAACAACTGGAAGTCATGCCACAAAAATATTTAATAATGACGAAACGTCTAAAAAGGCGACATATTTCAGTCTACATGACCATCATCAGGCCTATAAAAAAAGTGACATTGTGAGGGGACATTAACAAAATTTAAATTATAATATTACAACTTACAAATTGGATCCAAAGCGTTGAAAAACCGTTACAAAATATTATGGTATGTTACATAGTGAAAATTTAACTCAAAAAACCATAAACTTAAAAAGCAGTCGAAGTGCATCCATCACTGATGCACTTGAAATAAAATTAATTAACGAAATAAAAGTACTGCATAATAGTTACCATGCACTAATGGCTGACTACAAAGTGAAAACCAAAAATGACAATTGAAATTTAGAAGTGGACTACATAGTAAAGGAACTGAGAAAAAACGAAGACTAGATATCAGAAACAGGCAATAAAAGTTGTAGTAGGTAAAAGGCCAAAAGGGATCCGGTACACGAAAGAAGAATAAAATAACCTATCTAACGAAATGACTGAAAATATTAAATTAGTAGGTCAAAACTTTAAAAATAAATAACCATCAGACGGATGTAACTGTTCATTTAAACAAGTGAAATTGGAATCAGAAATGGCTTTTTTAATTTCTAACATTTCAAGAAGATTGAGTTTGAAACTTTTATTGCAATTGTAAAGTAAAAAAACAGTATAATTAGTCTGGGAGTGTCTCGTATCTAAAATATGATTGGCAAAAGTAGAAGTATTAGTGATGTCTGATAGCCAAAAATTATCAACATGTTTCAATTGTTCTTTTATGCTCACACTTACCTTTGCAATTAAGCGCACCACTGTTTATCCTTGATTGTAAAGATAAGTGTGTGATTTTGAAGTATTGAAGTATATTGTACCTTCATAACGTGTTGTATTACAGGCCTGATGAAGGTAATATATTGCCGAAACTAGTTGCCGACCCCATTTTAATTCATTAACGTAAATATATTGTGGTACTTGACCACGAGTTATGTAACCTCACAGGGTTTAATTTTCGTTATTGCATGCTTATTTCAAATACAAAACAAAAAATATTTAGTAATTGGGTCAGAATTACATAAAAGTTTTTCTTCTTCCTAAACTAGCAAAAATTTTTTAACAGTCGTAATTTTTCATAATAAAACAATTTAATATTTAGGTGTGCTTAAAACGGAGAGTTACGGATCGTAAGGAAGACATTAATTCCTTAGAATATGAATTTGAAGTAATGAGTGGTGCATTCGAAACTGACATGAAGAATAAAAAAGAAAAATTGGCCAAAATTCATAATCAAATGTTTTCGTATCAAGAACACAATAAGGTTTTGGATAAAACGATTCAGGAATTAAACATTGATGTGTGCGCTCTAAAATCTAATCACGACTCCGAACTCGATTATAAAGAATCTGACGCTGTTAAAACGAGAATGAATGATCTTAAAAAGCGCAATGAATTGCTCCATACAATACAGGGTAATCAAGATCATATTTTGGTACTTCAAACCGAATTGGAGTTATTGAGATTACGCACGTATCCCACTTTCAAATACAAACTTATAAATCTAGATGAAAAATAAAATTTATATAAAACATTAAATAAATTTTGTTTTATTTAACCTTTTTAGTTTTTTAAAATAAGTTGCAGAATATTTTATTCAGTATAACAACGAATTTAACCTTCCGGTGACCAACCTTTTTTTATACACGGATGATCAATGGGGGTCAAAAATGACCCCATTTGTTTTAGGAAATAAAATGATGTATTCATAATTTTAATGTTTGTATTTTTTTATTAACCGATTTAATAAACATTAGTAAAACAAATTTCTAATTCCAATTAACCAGAAAAAATGTAAAAATATCATTCTGAACTTAGAAGTGAGGAAATAATTTGAAAATATACACTAATTTAAGCCAACTACATTTTAGACTTCTAAAAAAAGTCTGATGGTACGGCTTTGTCCGTCTGTCTGTCCGCGCTATACCTCAGGAACCACAACAGATAGAGACAAGTTTCAAGTTTCTGCTACTTCGGGTTTCAAAATTGTAGAATTATAAGGTGTATGATTTTTTTAGAAGTCTCATTTGCCTGCTTACCAGTGGGCGCCGCTCACATATTTTTAAATATTATTTGAATGTTCCTTGCAGACAAAATGTTTGTCCTAGGATTTTCAGTTGGCTCTGCATCTTCAGAATCTTCTGAAAATATTGTTAGTACTGTAACCTCACATCCCCTGGCCTGTTTATCTCATGAAAAAGGCAAGTACAAAGTAACAAACCGATGGCTATTTCGGTAAGAAACTTCCGTACTCAAATTTATCAAAAATATACCTGATCGTCTAGTATTGTTAAGTTAGGACCCACGTTGTGTTTAATAATCGAAGTAATAATAATAGCATTATTATTATTAATTGTAATAACTTTAGAAATTCTTTTAAAGTTTGGTGACAAGTGAACATAAATCAAAAAAAAAAATCTCAAGAAATTATTTATTCATTAAGAAAATTTACTGATGAATGATGGCGCCATTTGGCATAAAAGGCATAGGGAAAACCAGACAACTGGAAAACCTAACCACCATCATAATGAATATATTATTTATAAATTAACCAATTGTGTTGACAATAAATAAAGGACATTTATGTACAAAAAGTTCTTAATAACTTTAAATACCGTAAATGTCATCAGATGTGCACTGTCTCTCTCTGCATTATTGGCAATTATTGCTCTTTTGTGGTATCAGAAATACCTCTTTTTATTATTATATTGTTTGTATGGACAACCCTATTGAGTTACGGCCAGATCAGTACCAGCGATGTAATCCATATTTCAGGCTGAATACTCGCCTGACGTCTATAGTTTATCGACAACCAGTTGGGTTTTACTTCTTCAAGGCCCAGTATATTTTCACAAATTAACTACGAACACCATTAATTAAAGCTACAATTTTCGACGCCATTCCACGACGCTACGCTCTACGTCCCGACGCTAAATATTTCGGCGTCTGCCCATTTTTATTTTTACATTTCTCATCGTAAACGACGAATTCTTCACTTCGTTGGATTTATTTTACCTTCATAAAAATAAATCAGAATAAGTATTTTCACATTTTAATTCGCCAACGTCTTATAGTCCCTGGGCCAAAGGTTTAATACGTATCATATATTTTTCTAAAATATATTGTCATTAGACCATAATGTAGAAATATAATATAATGCGATTGACACAGTACGCCTCTGCGTAACATTGACAATATATTTTAGAAAAATATATGATACGTATTTAACCTTTGGCCCAGGGACTATAAGACGTTGGCGAATTAAAATGTGAAAATACTTATTCTGATTTATTTTTATGAAGGTAAAATAAATCCAACGAAGTGAAGAATTCGTCGTTTACGATGAGAAATGTAAAAATAAAAATGGGCAGACGCCGAAATATTTAGCGTCGGGACGTAGAGCGTAGCGTCGTGGAATGGCGTCGAAAATTGTAGCTTTAATTGATAATGTGCGTAGTTAATTTGTGAAAATATACTGGGCCTTGAAGAAGTAAAACCCAACTGGTTGTCGATAAACTATAGACGTCGGCGTCGCGACGCCAGATACAAGATTTTCGGTGACGATGTTGGTAGTTTGAAATTTGATTTTTGACTAGCCCTTCCTCCCGCTTTCACTCACGTTTTTATGTCGAGTTTGACTAAACATTCCTCGTCATAATGTTCTCTGGTACCGTGTACTATTTGTTTTTCTGTAAATACAGACATCTAAAGTATCTTGGGAAAAATGCAAACGAAGACCAAAATAAAATATAATAAAAAATAACGAGTTTTGACAATCTACACTCAGACAGATCAAGTGGTTTGAGAAAATATCGAATGGCTTAAAAAAATCAACAAAGTCTAATGGATCAAAACACATTAAATATAATGGGTTTTTACTATCTCTCTAAAGTTTCTTAAAATAATAATCCAATAAGACGAAACAAATACCATTAAATTTCTGAAAAAATAATAATATGATATACCGGGGGTTGGTTGGTCACAGTACCATATCTATGGCTGTTTGAATATGTCTATGTAAATCTTGAAGAGAAGATTTCCTCTTTCGTAGTAGTATATATATCAACTTACAGCATAAATGCATTTATTCCACCTATGTCAATGAAATTGAAAAATGCAACTAGAGGCTACCGTTTTGTATTACGACTGTATAAATATTCCTTTACCATTTTATCCATACTACCTACTGCACCTTTGTGTTTGTTATAGTCCAAAATAATTTAGGGCTTATACCATATATGTAATACTCCTATATCGCCAGCTTGAGAGAGAAGCGTGTCGCCGATAGTAGAGTGTAGACGATCGTTTCTCTCTCACGCAGTCTCGGATAAGTCATAGGCGTCACAGCTGTACGGAAATATTTTTTATTGTTATTTTCATATATTTAGCAGAAGATATATTGTAATAAAAACGTATAAATAAAAAAAGTTATGATATATGCATTTATCATTTGTAGAATAATTTTCAAAAATAAAAATCGCCTACTTCCTTTTTCACTACGTTCCTTTTTCCCCACGAGACACGACGCCCATGCAATTCTCGATGCAGCTATATACCCTTCTGTCGGAACGCTTTGTTTCTACAGGCAAAGATAGGACGTTGGCGATATAGGAGTATTACATATATGGCTTATACCGGACACATTCAGGTTAGAATGTTGCGGGCTTAGTAGCAGAACGCTTCTATTTTTTTTCGGTATACAATGGCATCATTTGTATACAAAATTTCGCTTGAATAGTCCGCTCGGTTTTTGTTGGGGATAAACTGTTTGGGTACCTCTATACGATTTTTTCTAATTGTCCCTGTAAGAGTTTTGAATTTTTGTAAAATTTTATTTGACAACAGCAAGGTGAAAAAGTTGTCCGTGGTTACACCATATCCAGAACCTAATCCTTTTACTAAATTCAAAACGACACGCTTACCTATAAGATAAAAAGATCATTTAGCACTATTTATGATGTCGCCATTTATAATTATTACCTGATATGTTATTTGTCAGTCCTGTTTAGACTTGTAGATTCCCGCAATACATATTAGTCGAATCACACAAAGCCCAAATTTTTGTGCCATATTTATCTGGCTTACATTTCATGTAGACAATTAATGGACATCTTCCATGACAAGACACAAGTTGTTCGTTGATACAAACATCAGGGTTGGGAGTACAGGCCTTTTTACAGTTTGAGGCAAAAAGGTCATGCATCTCTCGTATCGGAGCTAACTTGTCTAAAGAGCGCCTTTCTGGGCATCTTGCGAGATCATCAAACCTTAAATATCCAAGTAAAGACTCCGCTCTGTTACGGGACATTGTTGCACGGAAAATAGACCTCTGAAACGCTGGATTTTTTGTACTCTACGACTTCAAAATTGGTTCGTGATTTGCCTTGAAGCATCCGGCAATAAGTTCCAGTTCCAGTTATCGCCTAAAATTGATTGTGCGCGATTATCAGTTTCGCGAATGACAATGTCTATAATAACTATAATATCATCCGATATTTTAAGTTTCTATTTATTCCATAATGTACTGTCTTTTCCCAAAATAATTTCCCCTTAGTTTGTATCGTCGTCAGCATTTAAATCGTTCTCAAATAATACATCCTCGTTTTCTGATATTATTTCATCTTCTATATCATCATAAAAATCACTTGTATTAGCTATCTGCTCTAACTCAGTAAAGTGAAAACCGAAACTATATCGGAGCTTTCGTTCGAGAGTTACAGTGCTTATATCCAGAGATACAGATAAATGTCCGGAAAGGATTTTTTTGTATTTTCAAACAACGAGAAAAGTGATAGGGTAAGAAACAGTATAAGAAATACCCTTATCTATTATTTGATGATAACAAAGATTATATGTTAGATAATATGTACATTAATAAATCGCAAATGTTTTGCCTAAGTAAATCACGGTCCAATATTGTTAAATATTATTAACTATAATTAAGAATATTAAACGAGAAATTGAAAAAATATAGGTTGCCTACTTTCCCTTTAGAACAAATATGGATTTGCCAGGTATAAACAGGTAAACAGGCGTTGTTAATATAAAATGAATGCTTATTTTATTCCCTATTCAACAGTATTAGGTTGCCTTCTCAAAAGTGTGTTACATATATGATTGCCTAGATTTTAAATGTTAATTTTTAAGTGTGAGCAGGGAGAGTGATGTAACGCTCTTTGCGTCGTCAAGCAGTATTTTGGCGCATTCGTTCAGATTTCGGATTTCCTCGGATGCCATCTTCCGTTTATAGTGTGAAGGTCAATTGCACGGGCAGCTTCAGTGGAGAAAGAAAATACTCCAGGGGTCGTTAAGGTATCGACCAAAATCACTAGTGCCCAGAAGGGCTGTTTTTACTTGCTCCACTGGATTGAGTACCTGAGTATTTGCTGCCACAATGTTTACAACTTACAACCAAATAAAAAAAAATCATGTAAATAAAAACCATTTATTCAATTACTAATATCATATCGGGAGGAAGGTGTGTAAGAAGGTCGTTACTCGGCGGTGTCACTGTAGTTTTATTATTACTGTAGTTTTATTATTTTGAACAAAGTAAAAGAAAATTCCGAGAATTCGATAAAATGACAATACCAATGAATCACTAAAGAAATATTATATAGGCCGATGTTTTAGTATTATTTAAAACAGCTTGTACCTTTTGAAAGCCGATTCTGGAAATTAACTAAAACGGTTGTATTATTAAAAATTTAGCAGGAGTTGTGGTGGTACTAGTAATTAAAAATTAAATTTTTGTACAAAAATAAAATTTTTGAAAGAAAAGCTATATTTTTTTAACTTTTAATTTATTGACAGACAGACAGACAGATGTTTTTATTAGAAATTGAGTAATACTGTGGGAGAAAAATGAATATGCCATTTTTGTTGTCTATTTGTGTACATTGTAAAATACTTATTAAATTTTTCAAAAACCATATACAGGGTGAAATTTTTTATATGGAAAAAACGAACTAATTTTTTAAGACCGGACCTGATTTTTTCTTGCGTGAATAAATCAGGTATTTAGGTGGTAGTCGTATAAAGTTTTGCCAAAATATGAGACAAATCTAACTTACTGTTCAAAAGTTATGACCAAAAGAAATTTAAGTCAAAATTCACAACTCCCCCTGTATATTATTAAACAATGGAAGCAGGCACTTTTTAATGGCCATTTGATATTCCCCATAGAGACCTCAATACGAGGTAGGAGTATGTATACAGTCCTTCATGACTCACCCTGTATATTTCTTATACCGAATCTCGTACTATGAGGGTAAGAATTTTTTTGCAATCATGAAATTAATACTGATGCTTTTGGGCTTTAGTAGCTATAGTTTTCCTAACAAATTGTTTATAAAAAAAAGTTGCTTTAATATTTAGTCAATCCGGTAATAATTGTAAAAGTGTTTATAAATATTCGTACTAAAATAAACAGTATATGGAACGATCATAAATATTTTTGTATATTTAAATAAAGTTACTTACCTAAAATAGCAGCTAATCCACATAATACAAATTTTATCATTTTGTTCTGATTTAATCAATGTTTTACGATAAATTGTTTATATATCACCCATTGAATCTTATCTCATAAAAAACGCATCACTTATAAATTTAAATACAATATCTTAAACAAACAATTTGAAAAAGATTACAAACTATTTAACTAGTTTATAAAAATAGACAAAGCGTGGATACAATTTTCTGATTTGATAAAGTACTAAATATGTGATTTATCTGATTTAAGGAGTTAAAAATAATTTACAAAACTTTATATCCCGTATCTTTTTAACTAATCAACTACATCACAAATTAAAAATTAAACATGAAATTCGAATTCATATTACAAATATACACCAAGGCTTTAAAAAGTCTGAACTTTTCTTTCTCCACTGAAGCTGCCCGTACAAGTGGCCTTTATACTATACGCGGAATGTGGCGCCCGAGGCAATCCGAAACCTGGACCAAGGCGCCAAAAGACCGCATGACGACGCAAAGAGCGTTATAAAATTACCTGATTTTCGGTCATTATTTATAATGACCAAGTATTATGAAAACTGCCCTGAATGATGAAATTCACCGTAACATTACAATAAAAAAAAAACAACAAAGTATAAGCAAAAATAAAATATTGACTAACTTCTATCGTAAATTTTGACAAATCATTAACTTCAAAAATCAAAACTGATACAGCATGATTGAAAATTATAATAAAAAAATATCATTCATTTTTAACATTCTCCCCCTTTTTGGAGTCACTTCAAAAGGGTAATAATTTTACTCAAACCATAATTTTGTGGAGCAATTATTTTTCTTCCACTACGAGTAACTACTGGTGCAACATCATCTTTAATGATTTCTGAAGATGAAGCAGATTATTCTATATTTGGTTATGTTAGCTCAAAAAATAAGTTGGATTAATTGGCTTCAACATCTAACGGAATTAATCTCTAAAGTGGTCTTAAAATATTTCCCACCTAATCCAATAACTTCAACCTTCCAGAATTACAGTAAATAAGAATCATATTTCTATAAAACATAACTTACTCTTCACTGATTGATTGAAAAGTCCATAACGCTGTATCTTACACTACTTCTTTTACTTAATATATGCGGCTGTACTTCAAAATATTCTAATAACATCGATATTATGTTGCAAAAATGATAAACTCTTCATTCGTGGATTCGCTTTTTCGAATGATTATTACCTGTGGCATATAAGTTAACCTATTAGCAGAAAATATAAAGACAATTCAGTTATATTTTAAATCTAAACTTCATAGGATAACTATCGGAAAAGCCCAATAAGATGTTACAAATAAATATAAAATGCAACTTTTTCATTTAGCAGCCGCCAGATTGCGTTCACCATATTGAATTCGCCAATTGTGATGGTATTCAGCGACCCCAAAAACCTAATCAGGTAAATTTTAGAAGGTTGATTTTTGGCCAGGATTTCAAGAGTTTGCAACACTGTCTCAGAATCTCTTTCCCTGTCTCACCAAACGAAATATATAATTATAAAATTAAATCTTAATATGGTGCATTAGCTACGTGACCCTTCAACCTATCTATTCATATCAAAGAATCAAATCAATCGTTTTACCCGTTACACAAAATAAGAGCGGAGATATATCACAACTAAAAGAATCAGCTCAGTTTATTATAAAACTCAAATAGCAAAGGTTGTCTATCAAACACTGAAATGGCGGATTTCGTACATAAAAGCACATTTGAATATATTTTTACATCACACAATTATCATACACTTTTCTAAAGTTTTAAAATAAAAAAAAATTGTTATAATAAATAGAGAGCAAATAAACATAGTTACATCTATATGTGATGGGGACACGGTATTCGCAAACTTCTGAAAGAAACTATACTTCATTGAAGTAAGAAGCCGGTAACTACCGAACAACCGCAAAGATGATAAATTTTTATTTTTAGTTCATTACAAATAGTTGATAATATATTATTTTATGATTTAAAATTTCATTGCTTACTTTCAGACATCTAATGATAATTCATTTATTTTAATGATTCACCGTCTCAGAAAGTGTTATTTTGAATCGTGAACAAATAATTGCCTCATTATTACTTTATCGACTGAAATGATACTTTAAGTTGTTGATAATAAATAATTAATGTGATTACGCTCAAATTTTTATATTGTGGGTTCATTCCACGAATAGAATTTGAAATATATCAGAAGTAAACTTTAAATAAAAAAATTTTTGGATGCCAGTCTAATTGAGTTTTTGATGTAAATAGAAACAATTGACAAAAAAACTACGATATATGCCCAGAGGAAAAAACTTCTTGGACCAGGCAAAACCAACCGTCTAGAGGAAAAACTTCTTGGCCCAGTAAAAACCAAATGTGCAGAGTAAAAATTTTCCAGAGGAAAAAAAACCGTCCCGAATAACAGAACCAAAAACCCTAAAAGTTCACATAAAGTAAATATAAGATTAAAATCTTCTGAATTACCAGATTTCATAGTCTCTGTTTTTTTGAAAAAGAATATATAACTATGATAATATTAAAATGAGAAACATGAATTTTAGATCAAAATATGAAATACAAAAATAATTAAAATGAATTAAATTTTAAGACAATCTGTAAAAACAAATTAATATATAGGTTTTCTTTTTTCTACGAGACACATAGAAATCAAATAATTTATAATTTTATAAATTATAAGATTTTATAAATTATAAGTAAATAATAAAAAAAAAATATACCGGCATTAATAGAATTGAAAATAACAGTAAATAAAAGTTAAAAGCGTCGAAATAATTAATAATGATATCAAAGAATTTTAGTGAAATTATAATATAATATAATAAAAACTTACCCTATAAAATGAGGGGGAGAAAAAAAAGAAATCTTTGGTAAGCAACATAGGCGATATAAAGTCGATTATTTTGATTGAGGAGGTAAAGAGAAGAACAATATTAACATGGGAAAGGCATTTTATAGGAATACCAAGAGAAGAGAGGGACATGACGCGAGAAAATAAGAAGGGGACATCAAGCGAGTATGAAACTATAATCTATTGAATAGAAGAATAATGAAAATACAGGGTGGTACAAAAAAAAAGTAATACGACGCCGAAGAAAGCAAAGAAGGTTTCGCCTTTAATGGGGACATCCAATCAATTAAGGTGGAGAGGAATGTCAGTTGGATGATTTCAGTGCCCAACAAATTTTCTTCAAGGCATTCCGTATCGCGATTCTATCTCTGTAAAAGTTAAAAGTTTTGTCCCCCAATACAGGTTTGGCTTGAACAAGCGAAGTTAAAACTTTACCGTCAATTTCTGTGCACACTCCAAAACAGCTCTTGTATGGTTAAAAACCTTATAGTGTGAAAGCGCTCAGTTAGTTACGTGTACCACTGAGATAGACGTACGATACGGTAGTCATTCTGATAGTAGTAAATTGATAAATGAAAATAAATATCAGATTACTAAAATGTCACGATTGGTGAAAACTAAAAATTTGAAAACTAGTAATAAAAGTTTGCTAAAATAAAACGCATACAAAAACTTTAATAAACATCCAGAACTAAATTCTTATAATTCCAGTAATAAACTAATCCAAACAAATTCATTCTCTTGAAATAAAAGTTTAATTTAGGACATCACTTAAATCAAAAAGTAATGATTGGTCCAAAGTAATTTGATAACAATATCAAGTTAGATATTAGTTGGTGGTTAAGATGAAACTAGGGAGGGAATTTTTGGAGAATGATGGTGGTTAAAACTTTGGAGACCAAAAAAAAATTGAATTAATATAAATATAAATATTTGATATATTTATATAAATATATCAAGGTCACAAAAATTTCAAATTATTAATTAATAAATAGAATTCAGAGACTGTAAAACAAATATTCACCTGAAGTTGATTTCTAATTTGAACAGTGTTTTTACCAGATCCAGAATATCTGTAGAAAATTTGGACTTTGTGTGAGTGCACACCACATCAAAAGGGTAATCAAATATATGGAATGGTCCTGGACGATTGAAATAGTGCAATAGTGTTAACAATCATCTGCGATAGGTCACTAAAATAAAATAACAATTATAAAAATATTTGAAATTAATTGTTAATAAATATAAAATTTTCAATCAATACCAAATTATTATTGCAAATAGAATTAATTGTAAATAATTGTTTTAAATAGTATTATTCTTTAATTTCAACTTACCTGGGTAGAAATTGTATTAAATCCAGCCTGCTGATTTTTGAGAAGGCATATTTACATGAATCAGTGGGAGAACAGCTAGCAGATTTAGATGGGTTCATTAGTCTACACTGTCAATGTAGAATTATGTTATTTTTATATACTGAAATCATATGTATTTTGTTGATTAAAAAAATAAAGAATTTGGTGAAAAATAAAACTTTTGGGTAAATAATAAACCTTTGGGTAAATAAAACAGATTTATGTGAAAGGTGAAAACAAAATAAATAAAAAAAAAGAACTGAAATAACTTTACACAAAATTTAATTTTTTTTATGATCCCTCCCTGAGATAAGATCTCTTATGCGCTAAAATAAGGAAAGTGAAATATTAAAAAAAAATAAATAAAAAAAAAATTTATACAAAAAAAAATAAAAATTAGTCATTTAAATAAAAATACAAAAATAAAAGTGTGGGGTCAAAAATTGTGATAAACTCAGATATTTATATCAGTATTTATTCTTTGGCCAAACTGACACAGCTGCCATCATTAAATGACATATTTTAATTTATCACAAATAAGAAGTGTGTATCACTTTGTGCGAAACTGGAACTGGGGAAAAATACTAAAAAAAATAAAACTCTAAGGGCGCGTATTGTAAACATATTGTTGAATTTTAATTTTAACTTCAAGTTAACTTTAGATTCAAAGGCAAAAAGGTAACCTAGAATTTTTCGCTTGGATTTCTTATATCATTGGTGGATGGATGTAAGGACGTGGTTAAAAGTCCATCAAAAATATTATGGATATATTTTGCCAACATAAAACTTTTTAAATTGTTAATTAATATCAAAATGTTTAAAATTGTATTTCGAAAAATTTATAAAAAAGCGAGTATATCATATAGGGTATTTCTCTTATCAGTTTATACTGGTTACTTTTTTTTAGCAATGGATTTTTATTTTTATTGCAGGCAGAGTCAGCTTTAATCTACGATTCGGTTTTCGTGTTCGCTGTCGGACTGCAGACGTTGGAACAGTCTCATACGTTAAAACTGTCGAATTTGTCCTGTGATAAGGAACAACCGTGGGACGGTGGCCTCAGCTTAATCAACTACATAAATTCCGTAAGTTTTAGAAAGTTTCAGAAGTTTCCAAGAAGTTTTACAAAATAAACAATAAATTACTGGCTTGTTTATGATTTCTTCTTTTATTTGTTCAGATGTGAAAAATTTTTTTAAATAAGTAATCCATAATTATAAATTTCCATTTTATCATAAAAATGACAAGTTTCTTCATAGGTGGAAATGAAGGGTTTAACTGGGCCTATCGAATTCAAGGAAGGTCGTCGAATACAATTTAAACTGGATTTATTAAAATTAAAACAACCAGCCCTAGTCAAAGTGGGTGAATGGCATCCTGGAACAGGTGTTAATATTACAAATCGAGCTGCTTTTTTTGACCCAGGAACCATGAATGTCACTTTAGTCGTTACAACAATTTTAGTAAGTTAAAAATAATTCTAAAATGTAATTTTTGGGTCACAAGTTCTGTATATAAGTATTCATAGTCTATTTTTATTTTAAGGAAACACCATATGTGATGATGCACACTGCAAAGAATTTTACAGGAAATAGTCGATTTTATGGTTTCTGCATCGACATCTTAGATAGGATTTCACAGGAAGTCGGATTCGATTACTTGCTTGATTTAGTGCCAGACCGGAAGTACGGAGCGCGGGATTCAAATACGGGCTTATGGAATGGAATGGTCCATCAGCTAATGCAGCACGTAGGTATACTTTTTTGTAATTTAACTGTATTTTGGTTGAAATTGGAGATGTAGTAGGGAATGAATAAATGAGAATATATTTACATATAGAATATATGAAAATATAGCTTGAGAACGATATTTCTGACCATTTCGGAAAAACATAATATTATTGATTAAAAGAAAATACTTTGTTGGTTTATAAATTCTCAATAGGTTAGGGCTATATATTATTTAAAAAATCTAATTGCCTAAATAAATATCTAATACCAGTTCAAAGATATTTCCAATTCATTAAATTTTGTTATGTTGTTGTTTTGACAAACACTGTAAATTATAAGTGAAAAGGCATTGCTAAAATTTCTGTTTGATTTTGTTGGTAATATCTGCATTTATTTTTCTTTTCCTGCTATACTTATCTACTATTGTTGGTAATATTGTTTAATCTATTATTCGTCTATCGGCGCTAATGAACCGATCATAGTAAAATCGGAAAATCGGAAAAAGACAATTTTTAGCACAGGTAAAGTGGTAGGTATTTTTAATAAGAGACAATAATTATCAAAAGTTCTTATTTATTAGTTAACTCTTGGTAAATAATATTGTATATATATAGACCATTTAAAATACCAAAGCAGTTAGGACAGGTATCGATTAAGTGATAATTGGAGCGATAAGGTTTTCGGCATTTAGCTAGGATATTATTAACGACTTTACCCGTTACTTTATTATTAGTATTTTACTTTTTCAAAACCAAATTCATATGGGATGAAAATATACTGGTGATGTTATTTAAATCATTTGGTAAGTAAAATTTGATATAATCCACAAACAAGAGATAATACGTTGATTGAACACTTTTGCTGGTCAGTTCGATATTTAAGTTCAGAATTACTATTCTTAGATGATAGCAGATGTACCACAGAATAAAACTAAAGTGGATTTTTCAGGACTTTTCATGATTCCTCTTTGGATGCGAATTTCGCCTATACTGGGATATAATTATTCTTACTAAAATAATACTTCCTGTAGGTAGTAATACAAGCCCTTAACATTGTATATGTTGGTAGCGAAGTACTAGGCATTGTATACTGAGGGGTCATCTTGTAATATCAGGCTCTTTATAATAAAGTGTTTAAATCTTTATAAAACAAAGCTTTGTCTCAAAAACGTGATAACAAAACGCCACAAAATTCCCTTCGCCTCGTTGACATTGACAACTGACAAACGAACTACATATCAAAAAGATTAACATATATGGCTAACCAGTTAACTCTACATCTCCCCCTTAAAAAATTTAAAGAAATCTGGCTGGTTTCCCAATTACCCTTTTACTTCTTCCAAAAACAGGATTTTTAGTAGTTTCTCGATTGACTTCTTCAAGTTCAGGTTGAGGCGCACCACTTGATTCTTGTTCGTCTTTAATTATTGTTTGGTTTTCTGAATATAGTATAGTGGTTTCTCCTTGTAGGTGTTCTTCGAGTTGGGAGGATCGAAGAGGATGTAAAAATTTTCGATTTCTTCTGTACATTCCATTTGGGCTTCTTACCATGTACGAGCGAGGAACATCAAGTTTTTCTTCAACAAGACCCTCCTGTCTAAGGTCCGATACCCAAACTTTGTCACCTATTGATATCTCTGGTAAATCTTTAGCCCTGTGGTGAATGTCGAAGTTTATTTTCTGCTTTTTCTTATTAACTTCTTCCTTTCCGAATAGTGTTTTTCTATTGGCCAATTTTGGTTTTAACTGTCCTTGAGTAATGGGTACGTTACCCCTAAGTTTTCGCCCCATTAATAATTCATTAGGGCTGTATTCATTGGAAAGAGGTGTAGTTCTCAATGCTAGTAACATCTTATATGGATCCTTACTTTTCTTAAAATGTGTTTTAAAATTCTTAACCTAGGTTTCTATAAATCCATTACTTTGTGGGAACTGGGGGCTTGATGTCACTATTTTGAAACGATAATCCCGGGAAAATTCTTCATATTCAGATCCCACCGTCCTTGAAAACTGACTTCCATTATCACTTCGTACTATCTCTGGTACTCCATGTTTGGTAAATATTGACTTCATGTGTGTAACTACAGACTTTGATGAGAGGTTACTCAATTTTGCTACCTCAATGTATCTGAAAAAATAATCGGATAGGATAATATACCAATCGTTATCTAACTTTAGTAAATCAGTTGCTAAAACTTGCAATGGTAGTTCTGGTAAACTAGTTGAACTAGTTTCTGTTTTATCTGGTTGGTTTTTTATGCATACCACACAATTTTTTATGACTGCTTTCATTTTTGTAGCTAGTTCTGGCCCCAAACAGATTGTTTTGGCATATCTCGGTATTTTGTAATACTCTGATGACCTTCATGTAGCTTTGTAGGACATCTTGCCTTAAGTTTTGGGGAATGATTATTCTTGCATCTTTCATCAATATATCTTCCTGTATAGTTATTACATGTCGATGTTCCCAAAAAGGAATAACTTCTTGTGAAACTCTTTGTCTTGATGGCCAACGTTCTATGATATACTTTTTTAATTCAGCACAGACTGCATACTTACCCTGTTTTTCAATAATTTCAGCCAAGAGCTTGTCTGATGAAGAAAAATATTGGATTACTTGTTGTATGTATGCTGTGATCTCTTCAGATAACTCTTGATCTTCTTTTTTAATTGGATCCCTTGATAACATATCGGCCACATAATGCTTAGCCCCTGGGGTATATTTAATTTTGTAACTATACCTTAGAAGTATTCTTTGCAGTCTGGGCAAAAGTTGTTTCATACTTTTTTCCATATAAATTAGATTATAAATCTTTTATCAATAACCGTAAAATTCCATATTAATAAATTAAAAATTTGTTCATTATACCTTCACCCGTTTGAGAAAGCTACTGTGTTAGCGAAACGCGTCACCGATCTATATTGAACTTAGTTGAAATATAATGAAGATTTAAACAAATTAAATTGTTTTATTTCATCATATAGTTTTGAATTGATTATAGATGAAAATATATTATTTTTTTTTAAACTAGGTCTCTTCATTTAATCTTACTATCGCGCCTCTTAGGGCATTTAAATGCCTTTCTAAATTTTGTAAATTGACTCAATTCAGATCTTAGATCATTAATTGTGTTTTCGAGTCAAAAAGTTTTGTGGTTCTGGATTTTTATTTTTACTTTTCAGGTATCTAGATATGCTCTTGTTGACTAAGCAGCGTACATCCATAATAAACAGAAAGGTTGATCGAACTTTAGGCACCGTAGTTCTATGCCACAGTGTAGGGTGGCGTACCTCCACTTCTACCAACAATGGCACTGTATAATTCATTCCTTGTATTTCCTTAGCTCCCAAGAAACACGCGTCTACCTGACTATTCCGATATTCCTATAAAAGTAATCGAGGGTAATTGAGGGGCTATAGTTATGAGATAAAAGGGTTTCCCCTTTCATTGGAACCGCCTATAAATCAAAATACGTCCACTGCCGTGGGCCTCAGTCATCCGTCTGGAATTTACTAGAGTGAGTATTCGCAGATTAATGGGCAGTAACTCCGTTGCAGTAATGACTGGATATATGTTGGTTATTTTCATATATGTAACTTTCTAGTCATTACACATTGATAACTTCTTATGGAGTATAATATACCTTCAGATATTCTATTTTATATCTGTGTCTGAGTATATCCTCCCTAGTGACATTTGCGAGACTTTTCAAACTAAATTTATTTTTATTAAAATAAGTATTAATTGGTAGTTACGTGAAGTTACATTATTATTGTTCGTCGATGTATTTTTAGAACTTGCCCCAAAGACCAGTTTTGCATGCTATACAGCTTGTCAATCGCTGGAACCGAGGTGCGTCCGGCGGTCAGTAAAATGTCTTAGGTGCGTCCCGCAAATGAAATTTCATAGCCCTGATGCGTCCGATGGTTCAAAAAGGGTCAGCCAAGGTGCGTCCTATGGTTAGAAAATGATCTTACTTATATTTTTAGAAAATAGTGTTCAGGGTATTTGAATTTCTAAGAAAATCGAAACAAATACACTTGTCGCCTTAGGTACTTTACCTGAAATAGGGCTTATATACATAGAGTTAGGGAGAATGTGTTCGGTTTTTCCGACTTATCCGCAAAGACTATTATGAATCGTTTATCTTATTACAAAATGACTTTCACTTGTTTAGGGCAGGTATCTTGTTTTTAAAATTTCAATTTTTATTCAGTGCAACACTGTACTTGCTGTGTGAAAGTGAAAATATAAAAGGAATAAGTATCTTTGTTAGTTATTAATGGATATAAATTTCAATAGAGAGTTTTTAAGCCAACTAATTTAACGTCAGTTTTAGGCGTTGTTATAGTTATTTTTATTAACGATAACGATTACTACGTTTAGGCACAGAAAAGATTTTAAGCCATCTGATAATAAAAGATTCCTTACATTTTGACAGTTCGGCGTTATAACCTCAAATACCATTAATCTGTTTTAATTCTTTCATTTAAATATTAATGTAGATTTATTAATGGAAGAAAATTTAGCAAATGTTGGTGTTAGAAGGGATCAGTTTTAGGCAATAATTTTATTGACGTTGCCAGATTTTGCCATAGAAAAAATTTTTAACAGAAAATAATTATTTTAGAATTATTTATTCTTGCAGAACTCCTAACAAAAAGAAACATGTTGCTGCTTTTATATTAAAAAATTAAATTCCGTTCTCTTGAAATTTAACTACAAACTGTTTCATAAGAAGTTATATGTACTCCAATCTTCTAATTCTGCAATTAAAAAATAACTATAAGCATAGCAACTACCTTGTACTATTTCTCTGTACATAACGGAACCCGTTATCGTTAATAAAGATAAGGACTAAAAGTTTTCAAACTGCCCATACTCAGAATAACGATAACCATAATTTAATAATTTATGACGAAATACGAGGCTTAAAAACTCTCTAATTTCATAAATATTTGGCGATAATGCTCGGAGGTGGGAATGCGCCAAAAAAACCTGCAAGTGTTTTATCAAACTCGACGAGGGATATACAATTCTGCAAGCAGAGACTACCCATAATCATGGCAGAGAACATGAATCTGCCTTAGCAAGGCAACATATGTACAACACTTTAAAAAGGAAAGCTTTAGAGGGCATCTATTCCCAACCATCCAAATTGATTCACAGAGAGTTACGTCAATGAAGCTTGTCTGAGTTTAAACTTCATGATGGTAATTTATTCCGGTAAAACATGAACCATCCCGATTAGCACTGTATCCTAAAGTTCCAAGAACCGTCGAAGAATTCCACGACTCCTTGGTTGCTATGAAGATAAAAACAAGTACTGATGATATAAATAATCATACTGATAATATTATGTGTTTTACTACTAAAATAAATTTGGCCGGAATGTGCAGTACAAAAAACATTTTTTCGTGCAACCGTACGCGAAGTGAGTACTTCGCGTTCTTCACAGCGGCCGCGAAATTCGATTTCGCAGCCGTTGCCCATGGTAACGGCCGAAAAAGCAAAGGTCACTTTCAAATTTCACATTTGTTATTATTTTTAATTAAATACAGTATTAATTTTTAAATTAACAAATACAGACTTATTTTATTCAAGATACATATTAATTGTAATTGTACAGTTTGTATTATTACTTGTATTTACTCTAGAAGTTGAAGCAACAAGATACTGAAATATCACTATCAATGTCAGACATATTTGCGTTTTGTCAAGAACTGTCAAATTATTTTGTATATTCAAACACTGTCATTTTCATAGCAGCTGTGATTTTGTTAATGAAATTGAACTGCTGTTGATTTTAAAGCAATAATATATTTATTGGCAATGATCTAATTTCAAAATTTTAACGATTGCACGAAAAATAGTGTGTATACCACGGCCGCGAAACTTTTTGGCGACCTCAAGATTATCTTATCTCGGCCGCAAGCGGCCTCGGCGATAATCTTTCTTTCGGTCCGCCAAAAAGGTATTTCGCGGCCTAGGCATACAAATAACTATTGTTGACGGAACTTTTTGCAGTGCTCCGAAAGCTTTCACGCAAGTTTTTGTGACTCATGGTTTTTATCAAAACGTTTAGTATTTTTCTTTTGACGAATAAGTCTCAAATCTCATATGAAAAAACATTTACTCACTTATTAGACCTTTGTAAAACTTTAGAAGTCAAATTTGATCCTGAATTTTTCTTTGTATATTTTGAATTTGCCATACCCTCAGCCATTCAAAAAGTTTTACCGAGTGTTTATATTCGAGGATGTAGGTTTCATTTAGGACAAACTTGGTTCAAAAAGATTCAAACTCTTGGCCTGACATCCGAATACAAAAAACCTGATTCGGAATTCGGTAATTTTTTTAAATTATTTTTTGGCTTACCATTTTTGGATCCGTCTGAAATTGACAATTGTTTTACAGATGATTTAATAAAAGTTCAACCGCAAGACGAGCAGGTCCAAACTTTTTGTGATTATTTGTTAAGCAATTTTCTGGAACAAACTACTCCTTTCGTCCCCAAATTTGGGCAAAATTTTCCAATTCCATAATGCGAACGACAAATAATTTAATGCAATGTTTTATACTTCTCGGCCAAATGAAATAAAAAGATGTTTTGGAAAAGGAGCAGTTTCTACAGTAGAAAATGATTTTATACAAAAATGACACTCTAAATAGATTTGAGTTTGTGAAAATTATATCACAGAAATATTTACCAAAAACTTTTTATTTACATCCATACATTTTTTTTAGTTAATGTAGCACATTTATTTTTAGTTTCTAGTTATACGAATTGTACATTAATGTATGTAGGTATACCTAATACATTTTATTTTCTTATTGTTAGATACATGGGTAGGTAAATTTTATGCTGTCTCTATTTTGATAATTTGAAACCTACTACTTTGATAATTATATATATTTTATATTGAAAACAAGTGTTTTATTTCAATGTCTAATTGTTCATTTTTATAGGACGTTAGACAAACGAATAGACGAACGTACCTCGGCTATTTTTCGGCCTTCTCTTTCCGACCGCAGGACGCACCTGGCCAGGTAAAGGGTCATTTTACTGACCACCGGACGCAACTCGGATGCGGTCTTGTTAGTTAAGTAATGCTAGTAATGCTGCTGCTAAGCAGAAAAATTGATACTCGTCCGTTAAATTAGGTCTAACAATGTATTTGTACAATAGAAGTCTTTACGTTTAGTTTGCTATACTTTCTCTACAGGCCGGAGCATTTTTATCACTTCTCTTGTTGTTCGAATATGATGCATCACATGTGTTAATACCCTATCTAAGAGATAATCCAAAAAAATTGATTAAGTGAAAATTTAAAAATGTTTTACGTATTTAATAAAAAAAATCCAATACTCAGTTTTGTTCTCGTCTGACTTAAAAGTCGGTATTCCATAAAAAGTTCAAGAATTTTTATAGCCATCAATCTAACATCATTGTCAAATACCTTTGTGGTGATACGAAAAAATAAAATTAGACGAACTTTAAGAAATTGATCGTTTTTCGCCTTTTACAAGTTGAAATGTGGTCCTCTGCGAAATTTGCCGTTTTTTATCTTCAAGCCGGATAAAAAGATTAATGTCGAACATAATTTTTTATATTATAGAACTCCGCACGCCTTTTATTCTGATTGTTTTTGGTGATATACGACCTAATCTATTAAACAAAAGTTAATATATGGGTTATTTTGTTTTAATTCCCATTTTTAATTTTATTTTATGTTCTGATAAAAACATGATTACTTTCAATTTATTCAATTCAAACTGTTTGAGGAAAAAATGGAGATTTTCTTTGATGATAAATAATTCCGATGGTTAAGAGGAAAAATTAATTTTTTCTGTATTCTCACAGCCAGTTTCATAATAATAACTTTAAATTAGCTTTAACTAAAGTAAACTTTAAAATAAAGTCGACTTTAAATATTTATAAAGTGGTCTTGTTTCATAAATAGTAGACGGAGCATATTTTGTTGAAGTTATATAAAGAAAAATTTCATTGCTGCATTTATAATTACAGCAATGCAGGCTTACTTGGTGCTCACTTCATTCCATACTATTCTTCGGTTTTGACAAAATTTGATTGATTTTTTTCTTTTATTATTTTTAAATGCTTTATTTATGTTATTGGTTAAATTCTCCGTTTATAAACAGATTATTATTTATTATTTATTGTGTTTACAACTTTTGTGTGTGTATGTATGATGTTTTCCTCTAGTTCGTCATCTGATGAAGAAGTGGTTATTCAGAAACGAAAAATCTACAAGCCGCGCATTAATCATATTGAAACCGGACACGGTGGTCAGGTTGGTTAGGGCATCATCGGCCTTTATATTTGGTCATTGTTCGGGTCGTGGATTCGATTTCCATAAATCTGAAGTGGAATTAAAGTCCGATGAGACTTTGAGCAAGAGCAAAAAGGTATTTGTGCCATGCGCTGTTTCATTCACGCCTGTAACCAGTCCGGATGAGATCGGATATCTCGTGGAACTGATAGGATTTAGTAGTACAATTACATACTTGCTAGTCGGTAGATCACCTGAATGACGAAGGTATAGTCCTTGGTTTAGGGTGATTGACGCCCGTGGTTCGGAGGCCACGGCCACGATAAACTGTAGGTTCAGATTAGCCCTGGTAGCAGAAAGGAGACGTTAAAATTAATAGCAAGCAAGCAATCATATTGAAAAATGGACTGATTCAGAGTTTTTTTGATATATTTCGTTTAACAAAAGCAACAGCTAC
Source organism: Neocrepidodera transversa (assembly GCA_963243735.1). NCBI lineage: Eukaryota > Metazoa > Arthropoda > Insecta > Coleoptera > Chrysomelidae > Neocrepidodera > Neocrepidodera transversa. The sequence continues at coordinate 14,766,419 of OY725348.1, forward strand.
ACAGTTGTTGCAGCAAATAGTACAATTAATAGCATTACCTACAAAATAGATTCCAGCACTTGTACTTCCATTGTACATTCAATGGACGATCAGTTACGATGTTTCGGAAGTCCATTGGACGTACATGATTGGACTTTAAACGTCCAATGGACGTCCACTGGATGCCATGAGGACACCACTTTGGACATTCAATGGATCATATTTATACATACAATGGATGTCGATCTTCTGATAACCAATGGGCGTATCACGTACATTCACAGTTCAATGCTATACGGGTGTCCCCAGGAGTTCATACCCAAAACTTGGGAGATGATAGAGGGGCTAAAATTAATGATGGTACTTCATATAAAATTTGTTTCTTACGGCCTTTGTTAACCATTTATAAACACCATAAATGCGCACTTAATAGCGTTATAAACAAATCTGCACTACCCTTGTGAAGTCAGGTACGGACTAAGTTCAATGATTAATGAGGCACATTTTTTATATCTATCATTTTTTTCACTTCTAAATGTGACAGCTAAATTCCACAAATATCTTTAAAAGAAAAACGTCCTCTTGTGACAACTCGATAAAATTAACGGATTAAGAGATATGTGCAATTTAACTATTGTAAATAAAACTAGTAAATAAATAAAATTTATAAAAAGTGTAGAAGTTTATTATTCTAAATGTAGACTGTCCTGATTTATTAATAATTTAATAGTAATACGAGATGTTTCCTTTAATTGTTAGTATTTTTAAAAAAATGGTGAACGCGCTATTGATGTGCAGTGCCACATAAAATTGCACATATATCTTAAACCGTTAATTTTATCGAGTTGTCACAAGAGGACGTTCTTCTTTTAAAGATGTTTGTGAAATTTAGCTGTCATATTAAGAAGTGAAAAAAATGATAGATAAAAGGTAGTGCAGATTTGTTTATAACGCTATTAAGTGCGAATTTATGGTGTTTATTAGTGGTTATTTTTTGATATATTTCAAATAAGGAGTTTAATAATTATAAGTAAATAAAAAACCATTTTTAATTTTTAACTTTGGGGCCCTATAATTGGACTTACGTCCAATGTCCAATAAAATAATAAAAATAGATAATTTATTTTTTTAAATATAGATATTTATGTAAAGCCACCGAAACAGAGAAAAAAATATAATTAACATGATTAATAAATTAGTATAAGGTAATTTCGACACTCAATAGTAAAAACATTGTATTTTAAAAATGTCAGTGGAAAAACATTGTAACTCATTTTTTAGCGTTTTTGAGTTACAACATTGTAATGGGATAAAAATTTATATTCTATTTTTGTAACCGGAAATGGTATCTCAGTTATTTTTTTGTTAAAAAGATATGGTAAGACAAATAACACATAAGTCAGTTTTTTATATATTTATGTCAAGAATAAGATTGTAACTCAAATTACGATGTTTTATTACCAATTTTATAATTTGTGGAACATTGTAACTTGAGATACAATCTTTTTCTTTGAATATTTTTGCAACTTTTTATTTCTGTCCTACTCAACTGGCATATAATTGCAAGCGCAGTAAACACATTGTAGATTTGACCATAAAAGCACAAAATTTGAAATCAGCTCATGGTAACTGTACAACCTTAAAACATTTTTATTAAATATTTTTGTAGTATTTTTTAGACCAAAAAGTGTATGGACAATTAAATTCATAGAAAAACTATAGAAATTTTCTATGATTATAAGCCATCATAAGAGTCAATGCGTTTTTTACCACCATTTGCAAGGGCGAAAAGACAACAATCCACACTTTATCTTTTCCGTATTTTTTCATAGCAGCTTTTCAGATATTAACATTAGGCTTGGGTAAATATTCTTTTAAGGTTATTCAAGTACCTTTCATTAACTTTTTCTTTGAAAAATGTGATTTCTACATTAGTATGAAAGAAAGCCCACAAAGACAGGTCGACTGTCCTCATTTGGATCTCTATTTTCCCTTCCTAATTTATAGCATATGTCAATATCATTTGCTATTAAATGAACATTCATTTTTTCCTTAAATAATTTTAAAACTTTACCAGAATCAGATGTTTCTAGGCCAAAAAGCAGTAGATTATTTAATCTATAGCGTTGCTCAAAAAATTCTTGTTTATTAATTGCGGTATCAATTTTTTCTTGATTTTTTGAAACTTGTCTGAAAATTTTCAAATTTTAGATACAATTTAACTTCTATGGCAGTTTGTATTATAAAAGCCACTATTATATCGAAGGGTATTTATATTTTGTGACATAACTAAAAATATACGGAGTGGACAAGAATTATTCAAATAAAAGTTAATTATTATAGATACAAGATGCAAGTGAAGTGTTAGTGTAAATTAAAACAAAATATCTAAGAGAAAGTCGGAAAATTAGAAGAAGAAGAAGAAGATCTTGAACAAGGTGATAATAACAGTTAAAAAGCTAAATTTGGATGAAATATTAGTACAATAAAGTGAAGGAAAAAAGAAGAAATACAAGAAAGAAGTGAACAATCAAGACAGGAAGAACAAGAACAAGATAAACTAGAGATTATGATGCAAATGATGATGCAGGTGAATGAAAATAGTAGAAAATTTGAGAAGGAAATGCAAGAAATGGTAAAACTAATCAGTAAGAAAATGGATAACAAATTGGAAGTAAATAATAAAAAATTGGATGAAAATAGAAAGTATATTGAAGAAATAGGAAAAGATATAAAAAATAATATTAAACGAAAATAAAGAGAATAAAATTGAAATTATATAAAAAAATGAAGAGTTGAGAGTATACACTGATAATAAAATAGAAGAAACAAAAGAAAAAGAGGTAATAATAGAAATGATCGGACGAATAATAGAAGTAGAAAAAGTAAAAGATGAAAAATGTACTATACTACAAGAACAAGAAAGAAAATCTAAAGAAGAAATACAAGTAGAAATTAAAAAAGTCAAATTAGAAGTACAAGATACAAGTGAAAGAATGTCGAATTTAAAATAAAAATGGATTAGTACAATTACAGGTACAGATGAATATCAAAATATGAAGGCAATGGAAACAAGAATGATAGAATGGAGAATATGGATTGGAGTGGAAAAAGTCAAGAAAGAAATAGAAATAATTAATGATAAAATAAATAAAACTAAAGGTCAAATTAATGAAAATAATAAGCCAACAGAAAAAGAAGAAATTAATAAGAAGTTAAAAGAAATGAAACAAAAAGTGAAAAATCTATAAGAAGAATATCTAAAAGAATTAACAAAAAAATGAAGAAAAAGATTTTGGTGCGACAGAAAGACATATTATAAACACTTACATGATAACAAAAGGGGAAGATAAATTTGAAGGGGATATCAAGGGGATTTTATAGCTATGTCGAACGAAGGCAAAAAAAAGAATATGCAAAGTATTTCTTACCAGAACAGATTTACAAAATAAAAAAACACATTTTTATAATTTCATTTTAATTACAATAAACGGGTGAGAAAATAAACCTTACTTGTTTTTATTCGTGTTAATGTAAGGGTGTGACACATGCACTGGTTCATATTAAGAATAATTAAAATCCAATGCCTTACTGGTTGGTCCTTCGATACTTTGTCGATGTTAACACGTCGACTGCCGTAGTAAATTTCTATAATAGAGCTCCCTTTTCTTCCGATATCAAAATTTTTATGGGTCTCTTGCACTTTTAAATGCCAAACTTTGAAAGGGATTGATGGAAATACCAAATATAAATCTTGCAAGCTTTTGTAGTCGGAATTCCACAAAAAATTTAATTTGTATTTTTTATATTTTTCTCCACTAGGTTTTTTTTCAAAATATTATTTAATTCACCTTCTAATCTATAAGCCCAGATACTATTTTTAATCAAAAGCAACATTCATTTCTGACATATTATATATGCATGACTTTATAATAGCGCTCCCTTCTCATCAGATATAAAAATTTTAATTGGAAATCTACCATATGTGTCATATGAATGAAAAGCAAAATCGAAATAGGATGTGATTGATAAACGTGGCCCATTTTTACGATCTCTTTGTAGAATGTTTTCGTTACATAACGTCATCCGTAACACATCATTAACGCACTAACCACCAAAGCCCTAGTAACCAATTTCATTTTTACATTTTAATGAACTTACTAAATGTTGATTTATTACTAAATTATACAGATTACTTCCAAAAATCTTAATGAGTACACTTCAATTATATCCTGAAACTAACCGATTTTCGTAAAAATATCATATTAACTGTCGCTTAGTTTCCCAGATAATAAATTATAAAGGTTGGATAATAATGGATGTGTAATATAGATATTTTAAGAATTATGATTAGAAGAGCTGAGTGTTCTGAGACACTCCTCATGGAAAAAATAACATGTGAAATCGCTAAGGTCCTTCTGTTAATTTTTGGTACACGTCAAGATTTCGATCCGTGCTGGAATAGCCTCTGTTGTATTTTGTACTTTTCCTTCTTTAGTATTTATGTTTATTTATTAAAAACACGTTTTATAACTTTCTGTAAGTTTTCTTTAGTGAATCTGTGTATCAACGTTTATCTCTGATTACAACCGTCGTTCTGATTGACAACTCAATAGACTTGCAATAGTCCTGTATTTTTTGTAATTCCATGTCGGGCTCTCGTATGAGCCATTGTTCATTTACTCCCAGAACTATTCTGTCTTTTATCATTCGTTCTGCATAACTTGTTTTACACTGGTCGTTTTTACATATAAATCCACAATTTGCCGCTTGTTTTTTCAGATCAGTGATAAAAGAGTCAATGTTTTGATTTTCTTTTTATCTGAGACTGTTGAATTTAACAGTTTCCATGGTAATATTGGTTTTGGGCAAAAAATATGCATCGAAACATGCGAGTACATCGTCCAGAGTTTTTGTTTTATCACCTGAAAATGTATTAAAGATATCCAGGCTACTTTCACCTATAGTATGCAGTAGTAGGGCAATTTTTATCTTCTCAGCTAATTCACTTTTTCCAGATGCCAATAGATAGATTTCGAATCTTTGTTTCCATTTGGGCCAATTTTTCACATCGTCCAATGAAAATGACTCTGGCGCCTTACAATCCATTTTTTTTTATTTTTGACTCTAGTAAAACTTTCGGTTACGATTTGGAGGGAACTTTTGTTTGTATGTGGTTTAACCTCACTTATTTTCAGGAAGCGAACACCTTCATGTTGTATTTTGTACTTTTCCTTCTTTAGTATTTATGTTTATTTATTAAAAACACGTTTTATAACTTTTTATAAGTTTTCTTTATTGAATCTGTGTATCAAATCAACGTTTATCTCTGATTACAATGTAATCAGAGATAAACGTTACAATGTAATCAGAAATAAACGTTGATACACAGATTCAATAAAGAAAACTTATAAAAAGTTATAAAACGTGTTTTTAATAAATAAACATAAATACTAAAGAAGGAAAAGTATAAAATACAACAGCGGCCTCGATCAGCTTTAAGGTTCCAATCCGCGCTAGACGAGTCTCGAACAGCTATTATCAGGTATCGAACAGCTTTTATCAAGTCTCAAACAGATTCCAGATTTCTGATCAAGTTTGGTCCAAACTTGATCGCGGTTCCGATCCGATCGAGACCTGATAAAAGCTGTTCGAGACTCGTCTAGCGCGGATCGGAACCTTAAAAAAGATCGAGACTCGTCTAGCACGGATCGGAATTTTGACGTGTACCAAAAATAAAAAGAAGGGATCTTTGCGATTTTCCATGTTATTTTCCATAAAGAGTGTCCCAGAAGACCCAGAGCTCTTCTACAGTTACAAGCATTTTTCTTTGAGTAACACACAGTAGAGTGGGAATATTCAATTAATTCATATGAGTGCTCATTGTTGAGGACTAGGCGTTTCTGAATATAAATTTGCTTGAAAAGATTTATTCGCTAAAGGTGGGCTTTCAGACACGCGACCTAGACAAACGACCGTGACGCATGACATGAGACAATGTTGCGTTTTTTTTGTGCCACCCTGTATTTTCATCATTCCTCTACTCTATATATTTCAATTTATACACGCTTGATATCCCCTTCTTATTTCCTCGCGCCATGTCCCTATCTTCTCTTGGTATTCCTATAAAATATCTTTCCCATGTTAATAATGTTCTTCCCTTTGCCTACTCAGTCAAAATAATTCGCTTACTGAAGATTTCTTTTTTTCTCCTCCTCATCTTTTGAGCGTTTTTCTTCTGGTCTTCAGTTTTTCCTTTGTACTTCGTTTTTCCTCTGGAGTACAGTTTTTTTTTTGGGGACCACGTTCTTTTATAAATATTGCCTATAATTACATTTTTATGTAAATTCTGTTAAAATATACCAGTACTTTTTAAACTTGGTACTGGCTCAGTAGACACATCCAAACAGATTAGTCACACTATATATTTGAACACAAAATTACTAGTCAGTCTGACGTCTGTCATTTTAATAAAAAAGAAATTTTTGACAAAGTATATGAGCGGTTTTCGAGATATTGGTGGTCAAAGTTGGATAAATGGGAATTTATCAAAAATGATGTTTAATGGTTTTCAATATTATAGCAATTTTAGAAATAAAGTATCTCTACTGACTTTTTGGTACACCGTATACCTATATATAGTTAATATGTTTTTTTAAATACCAATCTTATGGCTAATTCCCGCAGATGATCAAAATCAATATTATAAACTGTGACGGTTTATTATATTTAGAATAAAATTCTCATGATACGCCTATGCTCGGTTATATTTCTTCAAAATCGATCGCATATGGATTGGGCATGTCATTTTAACAACCGCCATCTACGACGATATATTTGAGAGTTTCAGAAATTTTGCTTTTGCTGTGGAACAAAGTTGGCAATTTATATTATTTAAATTTGTAAATTTTTGCTCTTAGATTCTACCCATTGGTGAGTTAAATTGACACAGTTATTTATATTTTAATATTTTATTTTCATTCTTAAAATTTACTTCTAAATTGTAAATCTCGTGTTATAAGTATAGATTTTATAAAATTTTATCATGTATCTCTTTATTTATCTAATATTTCGTAATTACTATTTCAATGATTATTTTGTTCTTCCTATAATATTTAATATGTAATTATTAGCTTTTATTTTCAAACGAATTTTTGGCTATTGATATTTTTAAAAACACCAGTTTACACCTTTTGCGTTTTGTAATTATCTATTTATTTCCTTATAAATAGATACATGGATTTTTACTTGGGAGCTACCTAAGCAGCCAAAGAAAATATTTTTTTGGTGCTATATAAGCACTTTTTTTTTTGGAATTGTCAATGCAGTTTTTTTGAGCTATCACTGAAGAAGAAAATTTTATTTTATTTCGATCACCAGTCAATGAGAATATATATTTTTTTGGAGTACCTCTGAGAATACCAACCCTTCAAGCGAAGTTACTTCTTCGGGCCACCCCCTCTACTGCATTAATCTATAGGTTTCGATTCAGGGAAATTACCCTACAGATATAGTTGTTACTATCTTTAAATTTTGTTGTTAAATTTAAGTTCAAAAAATTTTATTCATTTTTTTTTTAAATTTCCTGTATTTATTTTTTTATTTTTTTTTTCCTCAGGAGGGAAAGGTTTATAATTTTTGTAATTTTTTTCACAACAAAATGTCTGGCGCCCTCTAATATAATCATTTATTTTTTTTCTTATAAACCTTTCACTCAGCTTCCAGCCTACGAATTCACCCCTAAAATAAAAGTCTAAATTAAAGAAAGATCTAAAGTTTTAGTAAAATTAGTTTAATAAAAACATACCTAACAAAGCTGATCAGTTTTCTTAAAAATTAAAGAAATAAAAATTAAAACAAAATTACCTAAACACCCATTTATCCAACTTTGACCACAAACATCTCGAAAACTGGTCATAGGATTGAGTTGAGTCCATGGAGATATTTAATCAGAACGTTAAAATTTACAACATACTAAAATTTAAAAAAAAGAGGCCGAAAGCCATTTTCCATAAGAGAAGTGGTGACGAAAGAAATCGAAAATTTCATTTAAAAAAAAATGCTTGATACGTGTTTCTTATATAAAAAGTTCTTTTATTATGAGAATAATTGATGAAACTCGTGTTAAAAAGTTGGGTGGGATTACCCCCTCTTTGTTGTAAAATGCATACCATGAATTTACTAGTTAAAACATGCGGAACTAGAAAAAGCATACACACTGTAAAAAGTTGAAGGTAGAATTACACAGATAATCAAGGGTCCATTTGTAACCATCGAATTTCTTTGTAACGTTACATATCTTCATATAAAGTTCCATCAGTAAATGTAATTTTAGAAAACATAAGTAAATGTAATTCTTTCAAAAAAAAAGGAATTATATGCACATCGTAATGTAAAGTGACATTTTTATGTAAACGATTTCAGACCTTTGTGTGAAATATTACATGGTTTTTTTTGTAAAATATTACATATTTGGTTGTAAACTATTACACGTTTTGTTGTAAAATATTACATTTTTTTTTGTAAAATATCACATATTGTTTTGAATTGGGAATTTGGAACCTTTTTTTTCAGCAATGTTGAAGAATATCGTCACCACTAACCAAAACTACACTTTTTAAAACACTCTACGTACGTTTCTCTAACTATGTTAGCATCATCAGGAGTCGATGATAAACTGATGATGCTAACATAGTTAGCGAAACGTACGTAGAGTGTTTTAAAAAGTGTAGTTTTGGTTAGTGGCGACGATATTCTTCAACATTACATATTGTTATGTAAAATATTACTTTTTCTGTTACCATATAATAAAACAAAAGTATCAATAATTTATACTGTGTGTGGATAATTCCTTAATTAAATTAAAAACTTTATTTTTCACATTCTGGGATAGCAGAGACCAAAATTAAAATTGAGAAAAAATTACACTAAAAATGCACTTTGGAATGTTTTAATTGGTCCTATTTTTGTCCTTCTACTAGAACAGCAATCTCTTCAGATTCTTCATTTTCTAAAAACATTTTTTTAAAGTAATTTTTTATTTCGTACGGTATCTTATTTGATACTAAAATATTTAATATGTAAACTACTGCATTACTTAACATAATTATTGTTAAATGACGTTCTCAAGTAATTAAAGGATTTCAATCATATAATCTTTGACCAAAAAATAAGAGTTAATTTCTGGGTTAAATTTGATTAATTCTCTACATCTCTACGTTTGAAGCACTTTAAATATTTTCCTTACCGATTTTAATGATGGATTGCGACAATATTTTTACTAAATCTTGATTTAGCTTTTCAAACTGAATATCCTACAAATAAAAAGACGTTTAAATATGTAATAAATAAAAATGAACTTGTAGCGCTTTAAAAATTTAGGCCATATAAAACAGATTAAATTTACCTATTAAACATTTTTACATGTATAAAATCACCTAACTTCATACAGCATATGCGCACAATGCTATTTTTCTTTAATTTCCAGCCAGACCTACGCAGGCTTGCCACATTATAATAAAAATTCGAGATCCTACTGAACTTATAAGAAATCTATACTAGTGTTTAAATAAGACTTGATGAACCTAAGAAGTTATATTCAAGTTGTTACGGCATTCCGTAAAATTACTCCCCATATCTCCGCATGTCTCATTTAACAAATGGTGGGGGATCCTGCAGATCAAGCGAGAATAAGAAATTTTACATTCATTTATGTAATTTGTAGCAAGAGCTTACATTAATGTGTTAAAATACCACAATTTTGTGTACTTTTAAACAATTTTGCTAATTTTACATGACTTATGATGTAATTAATATACAGGGTGGCCACTATTTAATTGAGCAGTATTGCTATCTAAGAAACCACAAGAGTTATTCCGATTAGTTTCGAAGATGATCGACATATTCCGAAATACCCCAATATTTTCTTTTCAATCTGGCATCGATGTTAAGAGAGATATCGAAAAAATGTTTTAATGAAATTTGTTGTATTAAAGATTTGTTATAAAATGCTGGTATTGAATATGTACTAGAACGTTTCGTATTCTCGGAACCATCAACAACTTCTTTATCCTTGTTTTGGATAGATTGTGGCCCAAAACAAGTACCTTGTTTAAAATTGTAAGTGTGTTCACGAAAAAAAAAAAAAAAAAAAAAAAAAATTAAGAGTAAAAAAGAAGACAAAAAAATAATAATTATAATAACACAGTTAAGAAAAAAAAAAAAAAAAAAAAAAAAAAAAAAAAAAAAAAAAAAAAAAAAAAAAAAAGGGTAAGCATAAAAACAAATAGAAAAACAAACACACAAAATACTAACTGCATGCAATTCGATAAACCGTAGAGCATAAAAAAAAAAAAACTAAACTGCATTTGCAATTTGATAAACTGTAGAGCATAAATATATCAAACAATGGTCTGGCTAATTGGTCTCTGCCAAAGCCAATAAACTAGGAAAAAAAAAGTACCTTGTTATTCCCAGTATTTTTTGAGTACGGATCTGCACCACATTATTTGTTTTTTTTTTCATTTAAATGTCTTGCATTTCATTGTCTATCAAATAGCATAGACAAAATCTAAAATGTCACAATGATTTCAATTTCAAACTATAAAAATGTGGCAAATATTTTTAAATTCTACTACAGCTTGATGTTTAATCTAACAATTATTTCATTCTATGATCTAGTCAGCCTGGCATGTCAGATTTATTAGTTTGAAATGACACGTCAAACTACGAGGTTCTGTGTCACATTTTGACTTATTTATAACCTTTAAATATCTTTTTTCCTAAGTGAATTTAAATTTAAATATGGTTCGGTACAATAGAAATGAAAGAAAAGATATGTACGATGCATACATCAAATCAAATAGAAATAGTGCACATGCTGCCAATAAATATCTAGAATTATACTCTGAAAGAAGACAATCGTCCAGACACACTTTTTACAGAGTTTCACTAAATATTTATTTAAACGGAAACGTTAATAAACAAAGGGGAAAATATTTGAAGCACAACCAAGTCAACGATATTAATGTGTTGGCTCAGGTCAATATACATCCAGAAACGTCTTCAAGAGCAATCAGCAGAGAATGTGGTACTAGTGCGTCCAATGTAAAAAAAAATTCTCAAGCGGTATAAATATCATGATTTCAAGTACCAAAAAGTACAAAATTTACATCCCGGTGATTATGATAGAAGATTACAATTTTGTCGCTGATATAAGCGCCAATTAAATATTGATAATTCTTTCAACGAAAAAGTCTTTTGGAGCGACGAACCAACGTTCACTAACGTTGGAGTTTTCAACAGAAAAAACAAACATTTTTATGCAGTATAAAATCCACATTTAGTGCAGGAAGTAAGACCTCAAGTCAGATTTTCTTTAAATTTATGGTGTGGTATCATTAATAATCAAATTATTGATCCTATTTTTATTGACGGAAATTTAAATCAAAATATTTTATGTAGGATGGTTGCGGACCACATAATGCTATTTGAGTTAGAGGGTTCCTAAATATAACATTTAACAGAAGGTGGATTGGCACATATGGACCGGTCCGATGGCCACCTAGGTCGCCATGTTTGAATCCACTTTACTATTTCGTATGGGGATATCTTAAAACTCAAGTTTACTATAAAGGCATCCCTAATAACATTAATGAATTACGTCAAAGAATTAATGACGCATTTGAGAGCATAACGGTCGAAATGATAATTGCGAATACAAGGCAAATGTCCACAAGGGTAGATTTGTGCATAAGGGAACATGGGGGACACTTTGAATAATTTCTTTAGTTTCAAATTCAGGTTTAGAGGCCATTATGAAGAATGAAGACAGTAATAGTTGTTTTAATTAAAATTTAAAATTATAATTTAATCTATGTTTAATTTAATAATAATATTTTTAGTTCTATGTAATGGATTTTTCTGTAAATAATAAATTAGGTACATTTCACGTCTATTGTTTCTTAGAACTACAAATACTGATTCTGACTCCTAAGGTTAACAAAAAAAATGCGGTACAGGTCCGTACTCAAAAAATTACTGGGAATAACTAGGTACTTGTTTTGGGCCACAATCTATCCAAAGCAAGGATAAACTACTATGTGTATTACATGGTTCAATTCAGAATAAAAAGCTGATTTAAATGAACTATTCGCGGTATGCAGGTCCGTATTCAAATAAAGAAGTTGATGATGGTTCCGAGAATACGAAACGAGGTAGTACATATTCAATATTCGCATTTTATAACAAATCTTTAATACAAGAAATTTCATTAAAACATTTTTTCGATATATCTCTTAACAACTATGCCATATTGAAAAGGATAAATTTGGGGTATTTCGGAATATCTCGATTATCTTCGAAACTAATCGGAATAACTTCAAGTTTAAAAAATCATTAAAATTGTCTCTGCAATACGCAACTTTTATCCCATTTAACCGACTTTGTATCTCTTATGGTTTGCTAGATAGCAATACTGATCAATTAAATAGTGGCCACCCTGTATACACAAACTATTGAAAATTACATAATATTTTCGAGAAATATCATATCCATATGTAATTATAATAATGGTTATGTCTTTTTCACGGATTTATTATTTTTCCATTACAATCAAGGTTTAAATACCTTTTTTGTTGTAAAAGTAAATATTTATGTAAATGTTCGTGTAAAATTAAGTTAATTTTACCACTTATATCCAAGTAAATTTACATCCATGTTTTACAGTGCAGATCGACTCATCATTAATATTTTTTAAATATTCAAATCAATTTTAATTATTTTGATTTATAGGGTGTTGTCTTGTGCGTACAATAAACTGTATTATTTTTTGAAGATGAATCGGGATTTCTTCAACAGTTAATATATGAATTGAATTGTCAATTAAATCTTAAAATATGTACTGATTATCAAAAGAATAACATATCCATATTAAATAAATCAGAAAAAAGTTCCTGTATCTCTGTTATAAAGGATGTAAGATTCAGTAAATATGGGTTACTTAAAATCACCTCGATGACCTCTATAGCACCCTTAATGTATGTCAGTTACCAAAGAAACACCGTATTAAAAATGAAGTAAGACCGTCATCACTTTATGCAATTCCAATGATTTTAGGCTTTCCAAGTAACGGATTAAAAAAATCGATTAAAGAAATCAAAAAAAATGTACGAATTAATATATTTAATATTCCATACATGCGAGTGTGCTCTCTTGTTTCAAAAACCGTGTGCGTTTATATTTCAAATATCATTGCCATGGTGAAATGAGCTACTGTCAACATAATGTGCAATATACTGTTTTCATATGTAGAAAACTACTTTTTAATTAATTGTGAAGTGACAATTTTACAACAATATTATAGTTTATTTCTAAAGCTCGCATGACATGGAGCAATGCAACCTGCAACGCCATGCAAGACGCAATTTGTCTTGATCAAAGGTATGCGCAGTTAAAGCCCAGCTGATCGACTATCGCAATTGCAACTTTACCGGTTTGGTGCGATTTCTATTTCCTGAAAGTTGCAATTCTAGGGAGAAATCTAGATACTTTTGGTTTACCAACTCACCAACTGTCCCTCAGGCTCTAGAAGCAAGGCAGCAGCAGCTATAATTATGGACAGTGATGCACTGATTACTTTCTTCTTATTTATTTTGCTTAGTTTTGATATTTTCATTTTTAAAGAGATTCACAAAATATTCAAGACAAATAAAAAATATTTCTTGAGGTTAGAAAATTGCTATTGAGCCGCCGTATCGGTCTCCTTTAAAATAATTTATGAAGCCGGTGGCGGTAGCGGTTCAATAGCAACCGCTTTTTGGGGGGGGGGGGGGGGTTGGTAGCCATGTTGCAATGGCAAGAGACTTGCATAATGTCAAACAACATGCAAGATTCAACATCGGCAAACTTTGACCTTGCAAGAACTTGCTGCAATTTCTTGCAGGTTGCATTGCTCCATGTCATGCGAGCTTAATATAAAGTCCCGTTAAGTAGATGCCAAATTTATCTTTCTTCTTTATTTTCTTAGTTTAGCAACTATTATTTCAATCAAAAATACTATAGTAGCAACCGTCAATCCTATCAAAAGAAATATAAAACAACTTTTAAGATTATTAATTGTCAGTTTTCGCCATCCGCCAGGGCTGTCGATATTTGATGTGTAAATCCTCTGTTCCATAGAACTCCCATAAATAAATCTGTCAAATAATCCACTTTCTTTTATTGCCAATATCCAATAATTAAATCTGTGAAAGAGGGGATGATTCCTTTTTAATATGAAATATCCCTTAAACGTAATCAGCTAAAAATAATTAAGTTTAATTTTAATTTGGAAGAATAGTACAAAATATAAAGTTTTATTATATTTGGACGAGGTGATTTGATTTGGTATAAGAATAAGTGGAAATTAGTCTAGAAAAAAATATACGAAAGTATCAAAGATTACGAAGTGGCTCAAAGTCAGCAACATTATTTTTTTTGGCTCAATCAATTTTTTATAAAGAGAGAATTAAATTTTACGGTATTAAAATTTCAAAATTAAAGTGAAATATATTTTTTTTTAATTTTTGTTGTGATTAGGTAAAATAAGGAACACAACATTCGTGAATTTTAAAATTTCGTAGTTTATAATCAATAAGTTTGTATAATGAAAAAATATTGAAAATTATAAAACTAATGTAAGTACATTTTGATAAAAAAATATTTGATTTTTAACTCGTACATTAACCTTTGATAATTTGTATAACTAAAGATAGTTACAAATACTCTTTTTACTTACTGGGTCGTCATACATAACTTCCATATTGTCTTTATTTTTAATTTGCAATAAATACAAACTATATAAAGTAATTCCATATTTATGATCACTTAAAAAAGAGGTAATCAGCAGGCTTTGGTTAACATTAGAACGGATAAGTTTTTTTCTCAACTGATTCACAGTTTCTTCACCTCTTGGTTTCACCATTTCATCTATAGCAGCATTACTAACAAATCTGATATCTGATTTTATAAACTGTTGAACGGTTTTTATTTTTGGTGTCAATTTTGGAGACGTCAGTAAACTGCTTAATTCGGTTTGATAAAATCCGTTTACATGAAAAACGTATAAAATAATAACAGTAAATACCAAACAAGTTCTAAAATTTTTAAAATTTCTTGTTTCTGTTTGCATCGGAACAAATAATTGATATGTGTTCCATATAGATTGTCCTAATGAAGTTTTAAATATTATCTTCCAGATGAAAATTATCAGTAAAAAAGATAAAAAATGCAATATATGTATATTAGTTTGAAATAATATAAATAAATTGGGATATATTTCTCGTTTAGGAGGTAAAACCAAATAAATATATAGAGTTTCCAAGGGTCTTGAGTAATCACATGAATAATCTGGAATTATTTTATCAAAAGGCAATAGAACTGTACCTCCCTGAATGTTGTATAAATTCATATCATACAACATTAAGTTCCAATTCCCAGTGCTTGTAAATGAAGCGGAATATTCGTTGTAAGTAAAATAGGTCGTATTTAAATTCATTTTTTCGGAAATTAAATTTAACAGTGTTAATAGGTAGCCTTTTTTAGTTTTCGCATTATATACGAGAGGACCTGTAATAATTGTAAAATTGAATTGACAAAAATTAACTTTATTAGGAAGTTTTCCCTTAAATGGATTCTTCTTTTTCACACTTTTAATAATAATTTTTTGTCCACAGATGCTTTCTTTAGCATATGGAAACCATGTAAAAAAATCTTTTTTATTAGTTGTTATAACTGCATTGTAAATATATATTTCCCAGAGTTTGCGAAATATTTCAATTTTATCACCATTTTTAACAACAATTAGAAATTTTGACGAGCTGTGCCATTTAGTAGAACTATTAAATAACTTTAAGGTATTAAAAAATGATTCCATTTCATCTTCAATGAAAATAAAATTTCCATCTTGTTGTACTAAATCATTAAAATCGGTTACATTTTTTATTATTCTTTTTTGTAAATTTAAAGAAAATATTGATGTATCTTCATTTTTCTTGCTTGAAATTATCGTTAAAACGCCGTCATTCAAATTCTTTAAAATAAAGTTTGATAACTTTAAATTATTATTTGCAGTTGCTTTATTTTCAAAACAATTTATACCCACAAAAAGAAGTATGAACAAACCGAATTCCATTTTAAATTAAGGATATATTTATCTTTAACGGCCGATATTTATTATAATGACAACTTTTAGCTTTCAGCTCTATATTAATTCAATTTTTTTTATATTTTACATTTGTATAATGACCAATCCATTAAAAAGTTATTAATGTAGACAGCATTTAATGATATAAAAATATTTATAATTAAATATAACGGGAGAATAGTAATGTTTTTAAATTTTACAAGGATGCCTCTGAAATGCAAACAAGGATGCTACTTTAGCTTATTGCCACCGAATTACCAATTTTTTTTTATTTAATAACTTACGATATATTTGGAAAACCGTTTTAAAATACGTACATATATAGTGGTCTAAATGCAAGCAAGTACGAACTTAATACGTAAGCTTTCGAAATACTATTTCAAATAGTCGCCAAAACGCCATTCTGATTATACAAACCTTAATAAACTAGTATTAACACACACTACCCCGATAATACCCGACTTGAAGGTTACACTGTTCGTAGAAAAGTTATGGTCAATTTTTCCAAGAAGTGGTTTTACGATAGCAACAAACTACTGTTTAAAAGATTTATAACCCATTGTATTTATTCGCAAAGACCGGCTGTTGCCAAGTTACCAAAATTTTCATGCATAAGGCGAATTTTTATATTTAACGTGAATTTTATCATTGGTGGAACTAATTAATTATAATATAACACTAATACACTTATATCTATATATTTACAAAAAAAATACACTATCTGTCTAACAGCGTCACTAACTAAAATTTTACTGGAATAACGAGAACACTTTTATAGTAAGGCTAAGAAAGAATTTTAGAAAATAAATGTGACAACCTCGATTGATTTCAGCATCCTCAAACTGAGAATGGAAAAACTATACCAGTCGTAATAGTTACGGATCCAAAATTTTTGTATCGATATCCTGTATAAAAATTTTAAAAATAGCTAACGAAAAGATACTCTTGTTGGAATTTGATAAAATTAGCCGTTTGGCTGATATTTGCATTTTATTAATGCACTACATACTATTTGGCGCATTCGCCAATTTTTGGAAGTATAATCCCAGATAACGAAGTAAAACTAATTTAATAATACAATGCCTAAGATTCACCTAATGTAGTAGAACTAAACAATTTAACGATAGTAGAAGGTAACAACATTAAAACTGCATTTAATGCAAGTTAAACAAATATACAAACAACATAATTAGTTGCTTTCAATCAAAATCAATTAAAACGTCATAAAATACAAGTTATAAACCTAAAACTAATTTCTATAACAAAAAAGTAAAATTATTATAATAAATGTTTATTGTGAGCTCCTCCCAAATCCACGCAATTCCTAAGTCTACGAATGTTGTTTCTTTGCACTTGAAAAAGCAATCCCGGATTATTGCGAATAGCACTGCAGTGGAAAACAATTCTGTCTTATACATCTTGTCTGGTTTGCACAGGTGTTGCATACACTAAATCTTTAAGATAACCCCACAAAAAGGAATCCATAGGATTGACGTCTGGTGATCGCGGTGGCCATCGAAACGAGCCTCCCCGGCCAATCCACGTATTTAAATATTGCCGTATAACTAAATTGCATCAACCATAAATTAATACGAGTTTGTAGTGACACATCATCAAAAACAGTTTCCAAAACTTATTTTGCAAAAAATCCAAATAATTCTGGCCAGTCAGAGTACCGTCAATAAAGTACGGCCCTATGAAATGATTTCCCACTATCCTGCCCAAACATTTACTATAAATCTATGTTGGTTCTTTGTTTGGGAAATGCCATGTGGATTCTCATCATCCCATAAGTGCAAGTTATGAGAATTAATGACTCCATCTCTGGCTAAACCGGATTCGTCTGTTAAAATAACGTTACTAATAAATGTATTGTCTTGTTGTTGTTGCAGGAACCACTGAGCATACTCAAGTCGTGCGGGATAATCGGCTGCTGTCATGTACTTTTTGTAAGTGAAAAGGATACAAGAGTTGCTCTTTTAAAATTCGATATGCTCAACTGATTTTGAGACGTTATCTTCTTTTGACAGTTTTCGTACACTCGTTAATGGATCATTATCAACTGCATTTAATACCGCTTATTTAACTGCCACAGTACGTACATTTCGTATTGGACCTTCGTCACCTCTTTTTGCCAAATAACTTCCTACAGTTATAAATTCGATTTTGTACAACATGCAAAATAAATTAATTTACCTACCCTTACCTGTCTTTCGTAACCTGAGATCGACACGCCTAAACATTCGTCATTTTCAGCATAAAGCCTTCTGGCCCCAAACAGTTTCGAGAAGCCAATCCGTACATTAAATGCATATCTGCATACTCAATAAAAGTGAAATCTGCCATTGTGACTTAATTTAGATATTAGTTACGACTGACAGCTTTTCCTAAGGCCATTTGATGAAATTTATAAAAATTTTTAAAACGTTTTTACTAACATTCAAATTAATGATTTGTTAATGTTGTTACCTTCTACTATAGCTAAATTGTTAATTTCTACTACATTAGGCGAATCTTGGGCATTGCATTATTAAATTAGTTTTACTTCGTTATCTGGGATTACCCTTATAAAAAAAGGCGAATGCGCAAATTGGTATGCAGTGCATTAATAAAATGCGAATATCAGCCAAACGGCTAATTTTAAAATTTATATCCAGGGTGTCTCATCGATACAAAAATTATGTATCCTCAACTGTCACGACTAGTACGTCCCTTTATCTAAGGCAATACTGTGAATCTGTTTACACGTCTTAAATAAGCAAACACGTACATTATAAGCATACAGAAACTTCTATATAAAGATCGAATAAACAGTACGAAAATAAAAAATAAAAAACGAATTTAAAAATCCAATTTTGGATGCTCATTATTCGAAAACGAGGACCCATGTTAGAAAAGTTTATATAAAGTACTAACATTATTTGTACTCAAGCTATACCCTCCCCCATTAGTACCGGGACACAATGTATAATGCGAAACGATTTATTGTATGTATTGTAGAATGTAAACTCCGAATCTTTATTTATCACGTATCATTATTTTTTGTTGGTACCATGGAAGCTTTTACTTAAGACATCGAGATCTTCAACATATGCAAAAAAATCGGTTGTGTCGCCCCAAAACTTTCCCGACGAGGATCCACGAATACTTTTTCAGATATTTAATGTTAAAGTTTCAACTTTTGACATTTTTTAATTTTTGACAGGTGACAGTTTTAGAAATAATTTTGACTGTTGGGAATAGTTTTTCAGGTGCTTTCACATATTGCATGTCCAATTCCGTGACATATTGCATCTGTCATTTTTTGATAGTGATACTTACGTTTGACAGATCTCGTACAAAAACTAATTGATTCTTCCGACAGATAGCCCAAACCCATATATCAAATTTCAGCTCAATCGGATTCATGCTTCTTCAGATATTTAATGCTGAAATTTCAAATTTTTGACATTTTTTTATTTTTGACAGGGGATAGTTGGAGAAATAATTTTAACTGTTTTGAATAGAGTTTTTCTAGGGCTTTCAAATGACATATAGCATGTCCAATTTCGTGACATATTGCATCTGTCATTTTTTGATAGTGGTACTTTTGTTTGATAGATGCCGTACAAAAACTAATGGATTCTTTCGACGGGTAACCCAAACCCCTATACCAAATTTCAGCTCAATCGGATTAAACGTGTGGCTTCTATCGTGGAAAATTATACACACACACACAGACCGACAGACAGACTTCCATCTGGAAATGGTGTTAATCGTCTCAGGGGATTTATCTCGAATTTTTTTTTAGCTCGTACACAATACTTTCCCTTCATAGGAGGTGGGTCGGGAAAGTAATTCAGCAAATTTGACCGAAAGCCATTTGCCATTTACAAAGTGCGGGGTCCTTTATGTGTTCAATAATTATTGAGTGTTTTATTTAAAATAAACACATTAAAAAAATGAATGCCAAGTTCCACTATGCAAAGGATGTTTAGACTCTTAACAATATAATAAAATTTCGTTCAGATGAGTTTTTTAATAGTATTCTTGTCGAAGCTAATGACATTGAATTAGAAATAAATATTTACCGTTTATCAGACATTACAATAAAAAGTCTAAACATTTTTAATTATCAGCAAAGACAGAATAAATTTTAAGGTTGAATTATTTTATCGAATTTTGTATCAAGTACTGTTGTCCTTCGTCTTCGTAGCTGGTGTGAAGAACCAAACATTAATTTATATTTTTGGATTTTATAATAACATAAAAAATCACTCGGATAAAAACTTTCTGAAATATTGCGAAGATTTACATCTAAAATTTCAGGATGAGTCACGTGAAGAGTCAGACATTGATAGGATTGATATATTTGTGTTAATGATTTTTAAGTGTTACTATAGCTTAAAGAATCTTACATTAATATTTTAAGTTGTATATGGTGAAAGGTTCTCTAGTAAATTAAAAATAATAAACAAATGTTTGAAGTCCACGTGATTTAATTATTTGGCCCTTATTTCTATCGCACATAAAGTAATGGATACTTTAAACCTGCACCAAAGTACATATTATACTGATATTCTAATAAACTAATCCCACTTTTGGGATGGATTCTATAAAAAAATACAAAAATAAACATTACAAAAGAAAAAATATGAAAATAAATTTTAAATCTGGTCCACTTCCTCCTCTTTAGACTCCTCTGACAAATTTAACTTCAAATCTTTAAACCAACCTCAACTTTTCAAAATTCCTCTCAAATTGCTTCCCCCGACACTACTCCGTTTTAAATTATCCCCATCATACCAATTAGCCTTCTACCCTTTCTAAAAAAAATCTTCTCTTAATCCTTAGAAAAATTTTTATTTAACTAACCAACAATTTCGTTTTTACAATTTTTTTTTACAATTTCTATAAATAAATTCTATAAATTCTTATGACATTCTTCTTTTAAAAAAATTTCTGACATCCCTCTTTATTATTTTTTTTCCCATAATAAAAATTTTTCTTACTTGATTAATAAAAAAAAAATCTTCTGATCTAGCCATTTACTTATTACTTAAATTTTCTTTTAATATCACTTCCAAAGTTTTAATTTCATGATATTAATAATAATCATAATAGTAATTATGTGCCAAAAACAAGAATAAGATTCTTTATATTCCACAATTATTGATTTGTAGTATCTTATATACCAATACTTTTAATAATTGTTTAAAATTTCAAACGTTTTCAACAATAAAACTGGTTTTGTAACATTCAAAAACTACAGGATTTTTCATTACAATATATTAGAATTTGTAGCACTCAGTTTCTATAATATTCTGTATTTTGTATTTTGTTTTTTTTGTATACGTATATTATTAGTTAATAGCCTCTTAAAACTTTTAGTTTATATTACTTATAATATATGTACATATTTTTAAACGATTGTTCTAAATATATCGTAAGTTATTAAATAAAAAAAAAATCTTGTTAATTAGGTGGCTGTCGGGCGCACTATATAAGCTAAAGCAGCGCCCTTGTTTGCACCTCAGAGTCATCCTTACAAAATTTAATAAAATTGTGATTCTTCCTGTATATTTAATTATATATCATTAAATGTTGCTTACATTAAAAATATTTTAATGGATTTGTCATTATCCAAATGTAAAATATAAAATATTGAATTAATATAGAGCGGAAAGTTTTGTAATAATAAATATCTGCAGTTTAAGATAAATATATCCTTAATATAAAATGGAATTCAAATTGTTGATATTTGTTTTTGTGGGCATAAATTGTTTTAACAATAAAGCAACCATAAATAATAATTTAAAGTTATCAAATTTTATTTTAAAGTATTTGAATGACGGCGTTTTAACGATAATTTCAAACAAGAAAAATGAAGATACATCAATATTTTCTTTAAATTTACAAAAAAGGATAATAAGAAATGTAACCGATTTTAATCCTTTAGTACAAGATGATGGAAATTTTATTTTCATTGAAGATGAAATGAAATCATTTTTTAATACCTTAAAGTTATTTAATACTTCTACTAAATGGCACAGCTCGTCAAAATTTTTAATTGTTGTTAAAAATGGTGACAAAATTGATATCTTTCGCAAACTCTGGGAAATATATATTTACAATGCAGTTGTAACAACTAATAAAAAAGACTTTTTTACATGGTTTCCATATGCTAAAGAAAGTATCTGTGGACAAGAAATTATTATTAAAAGTGTGAAAAAGAAGAATCCATTTAAGGGAAAACTTCCTAATAAAGTTAATTTTTGTCAATTTAATTTTACAATGGGTTCAGATTCACTCATATATGATGCGAAAACTAAAAAAGGTTACCTTTCAACACTGTTAAATTTAATTTCCAAAAAAATGACATTAAATACGACCTATTTTACTTACAACGAATATTCCGCTTCATTTACAAGCACTGGGAATTGGAATTTAATGTTGTATGATATGAATTTATACAACATTCAGGCAGGTGCAGTTCTATTGCCTTTTGATAAAAGAATTCCAGATTATTCATGTGATTACTCAAGACCTGTGGAAACTTCATACCTTTTTTTTGTGTTACCTCCTAAACGAGAAATATATCCCAATTTATTTATATTATTTCAAACTAACGTACATATTTTGCATGTTTTATCTTTCTTACTTATAGTTTTCATCTGGAAGATAATATTTAACACATCATTAGGACAATCTATATGGAACACATATCAATTGTTTATTCCGATGCAAACAGAAACAAGAAATCTTAAAAATTTTAGGACTTGTTTGGTATTTACTATTATTATTTTATACGTTTTTCATATAAACGGATTTTATCAAAGCGGATTAAGCAGTTTACTGACGTCTCCAAAATTGACACCAAAAATAAAAACCGTTCAACAATTTATAAAATCAGACCTCAGATTTGTTAGTACTTCTGGTATACATGAAATGGTAAAACCAAGAGGTGAAAAAACTGTGAATCAGCTAAAGGAAAAACGTATCCCTTCTAATGTTAAACAAAACCAGTTGATTACTTCTTTTTTAAGTGATAATAAATATGGAATCGCTTTATATAGTTTTCAGTTACTGCTATTTAATAAAATAGACAATTTGGAAATTATGTATGACGACCCAGTAAGTAAAAAGAGTTTTAGTTATACAATATATAAAAGGTTAATGTACGAGTTAAAAATCAAATGTGTTTTTCAAAATGTACTTACATATTTTTTATAAGTTTCAATATGTTTTTCATAATACAAACTAATTATAAATTACAAAATATCAATTCACGAATGTTGTGCAGACTCCTTTCTTTATTTTATAAACCATGCAGAATTTTTAAATCTGTTTATTTTACCTAAACACAACAAACATTAAAAAAATGATTTGAATTTTTAGAAAATATTTTTCAATTTAATTTTGAAATTTTAATGCCATAACATTTAATGTTTGAAATCTCTTGGTTTATAAAAAGTTAATTTCATCAAGAAAAATATCTTAAATAATGTTGCTGATTTTGAGCCACTTCACTAATCTTTGATACCTTCTTCTATTTTATTCTACACTAATTTCCACTCATTCTTATACCAAATCACATCAGCTCTTTTAAATGCGATAAAATTTAATATTTTGTACTATTCTTTTAAATTCAAATTAAACTAAATTATTTTTTAGTTGGTTACGTTCCATGGATATTTCATATTAAAAAGGAATCATCCCTTCTTTCACAGATTTAATTATTGGATATTGGCAATAAAAGAAAGTGGATTATTTGACAGATTTATTTATGAAAGTTCTATTGAACAGAAGATTTACACATCAAATATCAGCAGCCCTGGCGGATGTCGAAAACTGACAATTAATAATCTTAAAAGTTGTTTTATATTCCTCTTGATAGGATTGACGGTTTCTACTTTAGTATTTTTAATTGAAATAATAGTTGCTAAAAGGAAATAAAGAAAGATAAATTTGGCATCTACTTAACCGGACATAATATTAGAAATAAACTTTAATTTTAATGTAAAAGTATCACTGCACAGTTAATTAAAAAGTAGTTTTCTAGGACCATATATGAAATCAATTTTGTTATATTTAAAGTAGTTCATTTCACCATGGCAATGAAATTTGAAATAAAAAGGCACACGAGTTGTAAATTAAAATAAAAGCGCACGGTTTTTGAAAAAAGAACGCACACTCGCATGTATGGAGTATTAAATAAATTAATTCGTACATTTTTTTTAATTTCATTTAATTAACCGATTTTTTTAATTCTCTACTTATGATGCCGATTTTACTTCATTTTTAATACGGTGTTTCGTTGGTAAACTGATATACATTTGGGCGCATCCCTAAATCGCCACTAATCGCTTGTTAATCTAGGGTCAAATATTTCACCTGCAGGGTATAACCCAAAATGGCCACTATACTCTTATTTTCAGAATAAATTAATTGATAACGAGTTTCTTCGGTACATTACAAATTATTAAAATAAACTAAATTCACATGGATTTTTCTATTTTACAAGGGATGAATTATAAATACTTTTTTATTTAAGTTATATACCCATTTAGGTATGTGTAATTACGAGGTAATTTGGTAAAATTGACAAAAACGCTAGGGGTGTTAAATAAATATATTTTCAAATGTTTTTCACAAAATAATACTGAAATAGGGGCGCTGAAGTGTTTATTCTAGATATTCAAAAAATAAAAATGTTCTCACTTTTTTTGTCCCACCGTGTATATTAAATACCTAAAAAATCCAGCAAAAACATGGTACTCAATCTACAGTTAGAAATAATTGGAATTAAAAAGTAAATAGTCATTAACTGGATTATATTTTGAAAAATGTATAGTACTTCTATTCACAATTGAACATTTTTACAAAGTTTATTTATATTTAGGAACGTGCTCCTTTATTGTATAGTAAAACTTTTAATTAGATGTTAATTTAAAACAATATTTGAAGTAGAAAAAAATTAGTACGCCTATGCAAGACCGATCAGTTTAGTACTTTTTTTTGTTACTTATTTTTTGTAAACATATTCAATTTAAAATAGAAATACTATACCTAAATATTCTTATTTCTATATATGACTGACTTTCTTACTTTTTTGATAATAAATGTATTTGGTCTTATTTAAATTAAAGACCCAGTAGGGTCAGGATCAATGAAGGCCCGTGGCGATTTTGGGCTAAGGGAAAGTAATTATGGTGGCGATGTTAGGCAACACCGATACATTTACTGGGGTCTCACATCCTTTAAAACGGAGATACAGGGCGTTATGGCATTTTTTTTTATTTATTTAATGAACCTAAATGATGAACCGCGTGTTATTCTTGTGATAATCAGCACAGATTTATTAGACAATTCGATTCACATATTACCTGTTAAAGAAATCCAGATTCGCCTTCAGAAAAAATTAACAATTTCTTGTACCTACATAACAACACCCTGTAAATCAAAATATTTAAAATCCATTTGAAACTTGAAAAAGATAATAAAAATTGAGTCTATTGGTATGCTTTATCTAATTCCGCATTTAATCCTAGTTAAAAAAAAATTTTCCAAAAGTTTTAAGTTCAAGGTATGCATTTTATAATAAAGAGGAGGTAATCCCACCCAAATTTTTAACACTTTTGTATCATTAATTATTCTCGTAGTCGTTTGAAAAGTTGAAATAATTGTCTATAACAAAAATGTTTAATAAGTTTTTGAAATCAGCTTCTCAGGACGAATCTAAAAACGTAAAAAAATATAGGGTGTTAAAAAAATATATGACTCTCATAGAGAAAATATACATGCACATTTTTTACGCGCCCTCTAGTGGCGCAACTATTAGAAATTCTGGAAAAATCTTAAGACAAAAGTTGCAGTGAATTTTATGCTCTAAAACTTTGTACTACAACATTTTGCACTTAAGTGTATTATTTGTCCTCAAAATCAAGATAAACTAGAGAAAACCTACATGCACATTTTTTACGCGCCCTCTAGTGGCGGAACTATTGGAAATTCTGGAAAATGTTTGAAACAAAAGTTATAGGGAATTTTATGCTTTGAAACTTTATACTACAACATTTTGCAATAAAGTGTATAGTTTATCCTTATAATTTAAAAAAAGTAAAAAATTGTTACATGTGTATTTAATCAATGTCGGTCTTAAGGACATTCTACTGTACCAATTTAAACCAAAATCTAATGGTCGCATTCTAGGCACACACCTACTCTCCGTACCAAATTTCAGCTTGATTGGTCAAACGGTTCGGCAGTTATCGTGGAAGATTACACACAGACACACAGACACACAGACAGACCATACGCTGAAAATGGTTTCATCTTCTTGGGGGACCTCAAAATGGATATTTCCATCGATATCTCGATTTTTTTTTGCTCGTTCACCTTACTTTCCCTTTGATGGGTCCGGGAAAGTAAAATATGAATTTGCTCTTATTTTACAGTCTAATAAAAAATGAAAAAACATCTTAGGTCTTATTATTTAGGGGACACAATTTTTTTATTTATAGTTAGATCCCTAAAATTAACAGAATACAAAATAACTATATTTTCGGGTATTCATATCTAAAGACTACATAACAGCAATAGAAATAAATACTTGGTGCAGTCAAATATTGAGGAACGAAAAGTTACAATGCAACTGAAATTTTACGACTTATTAAGTCAACTGCAACCGTTTGAAATCATAACGAAGAAGCTTTTCCTCTTCCTCACATTTTACGTCAAAAAAGGCCAAAAATTTTTAATTGTGAATAACGATACGGAAAATAGAGTAAATTTTAATTTTGAATTCTTTTACAAATTTAAAAAAAAAATATACCTTCACAGAAAACAATTATCTAAGTTTTTTTTGGGTTTCTTACTAACATGATCACTCGGATAAAGACTTGCTGAAATACTACATGAAACGTCTAAACCTTTAAAATGATTCACTTGAGGAGTCAGACATTGACAGGATTATTTTGCTAAATGAAATAAAGGATTTTGCATTTATATTTTACAATACAGACATTAAATGAGCGTTAAATAATTTTGCAATATACTTTTGTAAATGATCTTTAAATGTTACCACAGCTTTAAAAATCTTACTTAAGTTACTAAGTTTCAGTAATTTGGCCCTTATTTCCATCGAACATGAAATACTGGATACTTTAAACATACACCAAACTAAATATATTGGAACTAGCTGAATAACGGGACATTCTTTAATACCTGAATGATTGAGCTGTGCTTTTTACCTCTCGCCCTTCAGATAAGAGAGGTATAGGAATCATGCTAAAAATTGGGTAGTGAGTTTTCAATGAATAAACACGTTTTAGGGTCCCTAGAATACGATTTTAATATTTTCGCGATGATGTCTGTGTGTGTGTGTGTTAGTGTGTGTGTGTGTTAGTGTGTGTGTGTGTGTTAGTGTGTGTGTGTGTGTGTGTTTGGATGGATGTTGTAGTAACGATAACTCAAAAACTACTGAATAGAAAAATTTGAAATTTTGCATACAGCATTCTGATACCCTAGATTAGATCTGATTAGATTTTGGTGCCAATCGCACAACCGGAAGTGGCAGTTGCAATGGGTAATGCCGCCATTATTATACAAAACGGCAATAAAGTTTTACACATATATTTTGTATACCCTATAGTTTATTTTCATCCCTTTAAAATTTTCAAAACTTTTGCCATTGTTGCCAGATTTACAAAAAAATAATTTTTTTTCATACTTTTTTGTGTCAACCTGTAAATTTTTGATTCAAAAATGGCGAGAGGTCATGTGCTGGCCACATCAGATTTTTTTCCTATTTTTCCTGGTTATTATTGTTTATTCCTGGTTTTCCCCATTTGTCTCTATTATTATCTATCTTTTTCCCATTTTTACTTTTTCCTTATTTTTCACTATTTTCCCATATATTTCCATATTGTTCCTGATTTTCCTATATTTATCTCATTCCCTATTTTATTTATCTTTTTCAATTTTTACCTCTCGCCCTTCAGATAAGAGAGGTATAGGAATCATGCTAAAAATTGGGTAGTGAGTTTTCAATTGATAAACACGTTTTGGGGTCCCTAAAATACGATTTTAATATTTTCGCGATGATGTCTGTGTGTGTGTGTGTTAGTGTGTGTGTGTGTGTGTTAGTGTGTGTGTGTGTGTTTGGATGGATGTTGTAGTAACGATAACTCAAAAACTACTGATTAAAAAAATTTGAAATTTTGCATACAGGATTCTGATACCCTAGATTAGATCTGATTAGATTTTGGTGCCAATCGCACAACCGGAAGTGGCAGTTGCTATGGGTGATGACGCCATTATTATAGAAAACGGCAATAAAGTTTTACACATATATTTTGTATACACTACAGTTTATTTTCATCTCATTAAAATTTTCTAAACTTTTGCCATTGTTGCCATATTTACAAAAATATAATTTTTTTTCATACTTTTTTGTGTCAACCTGTAAATTTTTGATTCAAAAATGGCGAGAGGTCATGTGCTGGTCACATCAGATTTTTTTCAAATTTCCCAAATTTCCCTATTTTTCCTGTTTTACCCTGTTTTTTTACTATTTTTCCTCGGTTTTCACTATTGTTTCCTTTCCCTATTTTTCCCTATTTTCTTTATTTTCCTCTTTCTTTTGCTATTTTCCATATTTTTCACTATTTTTTCAAAATTTCTACTATTTTTTCCTATTTTTCCTATATCTTTCAATTTTTTACTGTTTTCCATTACTTTTTTCTGTTTTAATCATTTTTCCTTATTTTTTACTTATTTGAACTTATTACTGTTTCCTTATTTTTATCTATTTTCCTCATTTTCCTTATTTTACCTATTTTTCCCCATTTTTCTTTTTTCCTATTATTTCCCATTTCTTCATGTTTTTCCTGGTTTTCATTATTATCGTATTTTCTCTATTTTGTCCATTTTTTCCTAGTTTTTCCGATTTTTCATTATTTTTCATATTGAAACGATACTTTAAGTTGTTGATAACAAATAATTAATGTGATTAAGCTCAAATTATATTATAGGTTCGTTTTAAAAAAAAACTTAGCTTTTCTTGCGGTTGAGGATAAAAAACTTCTTGATCCCAGTAAAATCAACTTTCCAGAGGAACAGCTTCTTGGCCCAGTAAAAACCAAATGTCCAGAGTAAAAACTTTCTAGAGAAAAAAAACCGTCCCGAATAACAGAACCAAAAACCCTAAAAGTTCACATAAATATAAGATTTAAATTTTATAAATTACTAGATTTCGTAGTCTCTGTATTTTGAAAAAGAATATATAACAATGATACTATTAAAATGAGAAACATGAATTTTAGATCAAAATATGAAAAACAAAATAATTAAAATGAATTAGATTTTACGACAATCCGTAAAAACAAATTAAAAAAATGTAGGTTCTCTTTTTTGTACGAGACACAATGAAATCAAATAATTTATAATATTAAAAATAATAAGATATGAACTTATAAGTAAACAATAGAAAATAACAGTAAATAAAAGTTAAAAGCGTCGAAATAATTAATAATGATATCAAAGAATTTTAGTGAAAATATAATATAATGTAATAAAAACTTAACCTATAAAATGAGGGGGAGAAAAAAAGGAAATCTTCGGTAAGCAACACAGGCGATATAAAGTCGATTATTTTGACTGAGTAGGTTAAGAAAAGAACATTATTAACATGGGAAAGGCATTTTATAGGAATACCAAGAGAAGAGAGGGACATGGCGCGAGGAAATAAGAAGGGGATATCAAGCGAGTACGAAACTACAATCTATTTAATGGAAAAATAATGAAAATACAGGGTGGCACACAAAACGCAACAAGTTTTTTCTCTTTTGTTTTCTATTTTTTCCTATTTTTCCCATTATTCTCTATTATTCATTATTTTTTCCCAATTTCCAAATGAGAGAAAATCCAAAAATACAGAAGACCGAACATACTATCAAAATTTCAAGTCTCTGGGTTAAGTAGATTTTGCTGTGCATTGAATCTATGTCAATCGGTAAGTCAGGCTATTATAGATTTGCAGTACTCAGTTTCTATAATATTTTCTCTAAGTATATTCAGAAAACGATTCTTTCTTTTCTGGATAACTATTGCACTGACCAGAGGATGAAGATCGATTTTTTAGAATATTCTAGCTTTAAGAGACCCGACAAAACATTTTAAATTATCCCCTAGCCTCTAGGTAAAAATGATCGAGGCGTTAGTTCTCGTGTCAACTTATTCGACCGGTGGTCAAATTAAGACTATCTTTTTATTCTTTTTCATTGTTGTAACTAACTAATCATACTGCAGTCTTTTCAGTTCTTTTCTGGTTGCCATGAACTCAAAATATTCCGCTGATTAGCTATTCGCTGACTTTAATGTGAAAATTGCCACAGAAGTACTTTAACCCGTACTTTTTATTAAAAAATATATTTTTTATCTTATTTGTTCATAGGGAACAATATATTATTTATTGAGAATCACGAAATTAAGTCTATGTTTATTTATTGCTTTTATTTGAAGTAAAATTACCTTTTATTATGATATTATGTAGGGATTTCATCTAAGTTTTGTATTCCATTAATTGCGTTTGATATTCTTCGGTGAAGTTCTACAAAGTGCTATAAATGTCCGAAATGTTTAGATTATTTCTGATAGAATTGTAATCAACTTTATTAAAGTTAAGATAATATTTTAAAATGTTCATTTTCTTGTTAGAGAAAAATTTAAAAGTTTTAGATTGAATTTAAAAAATTATGTTCGGGTGGAAGAATAATTTTTGTACACATTTTTTATTATTTTAATTTTAATTCTCCATATGTTGCATAATATTTTTCGTTTCTAATTTTACTTTTTTCATATCCTCATCAACATGTAGAAAGCCGATTTAGCCGTAGGATCGATGACAATCAACTATGCCCGGGAGAGTGTCATAGACTTTACGAAACCCTTCATGAATCTTGGCATCAGCATTCTTTTCAAGGTAAGTGGAATAAAGGTTCTGGGTCACTATGTTAATAGATATGGGCTCATAGCCAGAGGAGAATTCTCCTTTTTATTCGTTACGTGGAGTGTATTTTTATATGAGATAAAGAGTTGTAACAGAAATAGAATTTTTTTTTATTATTCTTTGTATGAAACCAAGACCATAAAAATCAATAAAAGGTTAGTTAACTAGAAGCTTATTTGATTCATTAACTTTATTGTATATTATTATTATGATCGAATTTTCGAAACACACTATTTAGATTGAATAACATTAACCCGTTTCAGATAATACTATAAAAGGTTTAATTTGTAAAAAAATTCTGCATTAAGCGCGATCTGGATATCCCTAATAGCACAAAGTAGTCCTACTGATATCCATAGGACGTTCTTTTCTGATACAGTGGACGTTCTATGGACGTCCTAGGGACTCACCAATGTCACAACTTTGAACTGAATACGAACGTCTACCGCGGTCATCCACTAGATCTCCTTGTAGATATCACTATGGACATTCACACAGAACGTCCTATTTTGGTATAGTCGCTCATATCGGAAAACTTCATTTACATCAATAAAGCCACCGTTAACGCTCATTGAATGTACTATTGAAGACTTCACCGGTTCTTATTATCCGTGGGCGTCTCTGCAGTCTGCATTGAGCGAGCTTGGAGTAGACTTACTAGTAGTCATGGGTAACACTGTGTTGAACGACACTTTTGTGTTGATACCTTTAGGTGTATCGCCAGTGTTGAAACAACGTACATGACTCCCAAGTAGTCAATCCCGTCCTTGGGCACGAGTCTCTCTCCCCAAAGCCTCAGGTCGACGTCAATAAGAGATTGACCTCCTCTGTTGGAAAGGAAAGGATGTTTGAATATGATCAGTTTTTTGCGGGTTTAGGGTAAGCCTCCAGTTTCTGCACCATTACGAAAAACGGTTTAGCATCTGTTGGGTTTTGTTGTGCAGAGCTCTGGTGGTTGAGGCTGTTGCAGAGATGGAAGTGTCGTCCGCATACAGTTGGATGTCTTAGCTAGGAGATGGTGGTAGGGGGATGTCGTGTGTGTATATGACGTACAGCACGGGGGCTAGCACTGAACCTTGGAGGACTCCGGCTTGTGGAGTAAAGAGATCTGCGGTGGAAGAACCGACTTTAACTATGACGGAACGATTTGAAAGATATAAATGGATAAGCTTTATGAATTGGGTAGGGATGCCGATGTTGGAAAGCTTCCGAACAAGTCCGGCATGTCAGATTTGATCGAAAGCCTTCTGGACATCGAAGAAACTGAACACGCACACTGACCTAGGTTTAGGGGTTTGGAGGTAAGGGAGTGGAGTCTCACTAGTGCGTCTTGGGTGGAGTGTTTAGACCTAAATTCGTGTTGGAATTTGGGGATCGTTCCCCTTTCATTCAGAAAATCCCAGATACGGTCCTTGAGAAGATTCTCAGGGATATAGACCTGTAGGAATTGGTTGGGGTGGGAGTCTTGTGCGACTTGAGGTTAAGGATGGTGTGGGCTATTTTCCAGTTTAATGGAAAAAAGGAGTGCTGAAGGCAGCCATTGAAAAGGAGGGTGAGGAAAGGATGGTGGAAGGTAGGTTTTTCAGGCACTGACGTTTGATTCGGACAGGGCCTGGGGCTGAATTTCTCCCATTCTGACATGCCGAGGCGATGTCTTCTGGGGTGAATGGGATGAACAGTGGCTCGGGGATAGGGGGAACTGGGGGGTTGGGTGTGGTGAGGATGTAATAGAGTAAGAGGACGGTGTCTTCCTGGAAATTTTGGTTGAAGTTGGGATTGACTGGGTTTGTCATTGTTTCTTTGTATGCAGTGGCCTTCTGCTCTGGAGTGTGGATGACTTGTCCATCTACCAGTAAATGGAAGGTGGGTTTGGTCTTTTGACCAGTGGGTACCGACGGTTTGTGCCAGAACCTGGACCCGTCCCTATGATTAAGGCCTGAAGTGACCTCAACCCACTTATCCTGACGATAAGTGTTAATCTGAAGCCTTACCAAGGCATTCAGCCGATTCCATTCAGATTTAAGGACGGGGTCCCTATTCCTCACAAATTGGCGGTAGATTTGGCTTTTCCGCCGAATGTTGGACAGGATGTCCGGGGGGAGTGGTTTTAGTCCAGTATTTATGGTGATTGTGGGGACAGCAACATCAAGGGATTAGGAGATGATATTACTGAGGGAGGTTGCCAGGTTATTTATGCCTTCAATTGAGTTGATAACGGGATTTGCTGGTTTGCTGAAATAGGGGCCAATCTGCTTTTTTGTAGAATCGGATTTGGAGTTTGTTGGAGTTGGGAGGAATTGGGTTCAAAAGGTTTGTTTCGACCATCAATGTTTAATAGTCAGAAGTAATCGAGGCTCCGATGAAGCACCAATCGGCGACTAGAACTCTGCATCTGTCTGTGAGCAGGATGTGGTCAATGATTGAGCTTCCTCGGTGTCCGATGTATGTAGGAGAGGTGTTTAGTGCTATAGCGATGGGTAAGTCTATAAGCAGATTCGTGAGGAGAATACCATTCCTGCTGAAGTCGAGATCGCCAAACTGTGTATGTCTGGCGTTCAGGTCTCTAAGAAGAATAGCTCTCGGGATGTTGAAGAAGTATTCCGTAAGGGGCCTGGTGAGAATTTGGCCTGGGTGGTTATAGTAGGTGATAAATGTAGTAATGGTATTGTCCATTAAAACATCTATCGCCGACATGTCTATTTCTTCGAGTAACATGTGGGGGGTGAATGGTACGCCATTCCGAATGAGCAGGCCGTTACCTCGGCAGTGCTCTGCCCTGGGGGAGTGGTGGGTACCGTATTCGGCGAATTTGGGGGGATTCCTAGCTAGGGTGTCAGTGATAGAAATCATTTGAGGGTTCTGCAGTGTGGGCGAGTATCACTACTTGTACTTATATCAGTATCCGCGTCACCCATGATTTAAAAATTACAAAGGTTAGACACTCAGTTAAATAATGTACATTTCTTAAAGTTTCAAATAAATGCCCTTTAGTATTTGAAATTATATTCAACACTTCGTTAAATATACTTGAGAGGAACATAGTTATTGTCGGAATTTCCTTTTTAAGAATTCCTCCGTTGTAAAAAGACCGTAACGAATCCCGCCAGTTGCGTGCTATTCCGAGCTCAGTCAGTTAGAAAAAGTAATTTCGGCACTGTGCTCACGACTCAACTCAACAGGTTATGGAAGATCTTATTTCTCTTCTCACCCTTACAAGCTTTACCTATTAATAAGTAATCATGCTGTAACAATATTTTTATATTGTTTGTGTCTATTAGTCTTGTGTAAAGTGCGTTAATTATTTTAGTTCGAGAAATAGCAGTTCCGGCGGTATTTTTGGCACTGTTGTCGGATCTGTTGCCGTGACAAACGTGTGACTTAGAATTAATAGTTGTTTTTCGGAATGTAATTTTCCAAGTTAATTTCTAATCCGATCATGTGTTATTATTATTGTCTCCGGCATGTTGAGAGCTCTGACAAGCCTTGTTATGTGGTATTTATGAAAACGGAAAAGATTTCGGCGTTCGATTTCAAACACATAAAGATATTTTCTAGATTAAAGTTTCCATACACATCAGCCCTACGGCCCTAAAGTTTCGTCAAGTATATGTATAGCAACTACTTCATCCACACCAACATTGTTACTGAATAAATATGAATTAAGAACTCACATCCATTTGGAATTTGTTTTACTAGTTGGTCACTGCTTTGGCTTTAACCAATTTCAGTTCGAAGGGCCAGTGTCTAATTAGCACATCAGACACATTATTTAACATAAAAGAACCGATTTGATTTATTTTTAAGAGTTATTTTCTCAACCATTTATTAAATTAAACTACAAAATTCATGAATTACTATTTTATCAATTTACTTAAATACACTGTAGAACTATTAATAATCTTGTTACATTAAAAATACTCAGAAAATTCAATATTAATATATCAAATCGAGGGTGGTCAGCCATTTTATCATTAACGACCTTACTGGGAACGAACTGTCCTCGTTGAGCGAAGCTAATGTAATAATGATCTGTAGACGCATTTGGCGCGCTAGAAGAATCTTTAAGCGGTGTTGTAACGGATTTTAATTTGTAACGGACTATTCCATATTCGGATGCAACTGCACTCGTCGCTCTCTATGAGAAAGAAATATAGAAAGAGATGAGTGCCAGTTTCAACGGTTTTTTCTAGAAATAATTCTTTTGGTATAGCTGTACCGTTTTACATTACGCGATAAATGACGTAGATACATTTTTGATGAAATGTGTTGATTTGGAATCTATTTGTAGATTTTAAAATGATAAATTGTACAGTAATGATCAAAAGGATGAACCGAAATGAGAAACATATTAATTTTAAAAGAAATAGAAAGTACTTTGTAAATTTTGGATAATATTCCAGTTACTGTCATTTAAAACTGCCGTCATAAGAATTTTTAACTGTAATTTCAATAAAGAACATAGGCATTATCTTGTACTACTACGTCACAACGTGTGACATACGTACCATGCCTTGCTTTAACTCTCTGTTAAATTCTGTAATATAAACTCTGAAAAATCTATCAAAGAAAAAAAATGAACTAATATTAAAACATTTATTTGTACTGTTTAACTGTGTCGGCTTTTATTTGATGAATTTATTTATCTAAACATTTATTTGTAGGTACCAAGTAGCCGACAAGCCAAACTTTTTTCTTTCATGAATCCACTGGCAACAAATATTTGGCTATATGTCCTTTCGGCATATGTCCTTGTTTCCATAACGATGTTTGTAGTAGCACGATTCTCTCCATGCGAATGGCAAAATCCACATCCGTGTGAAATCGACAATGATTTGGTAACAAATCAATTTTCCCTACCAAATTCTTTCTGGTTTACTATTGGAACACTGATGCAACAAGGATCAGACTTAAACCCAAAGGTTAGTAAACATATTAGGCCTTAAATAAAATAAACGTTTTCTCTTTGTTATATTTGTATTTACAATCATTTTTTTTAGTTTATAAATTTTACTCAGTTAACGTCAGTTAGGTAGGTCACCTACTTGTATAAAGCAAAAGTAAACTCACTCATTAACACAGATGATACTATTCTTCCAAAAGCTACTAAATTTTAACATTTTAAGAAAAATATTTCTGTTAAATGATAATGAAAACTGTATACGATTAATAAATAGATTTTAGAGAAAGTGGTGAAGAAATATTTTATGCTTATTTATTTCCACAAATTTTAATTTTTAAAAATTGTTATATTTATTTAAACTTGTCAGACAGTACAACATATCGTACAGATCCTCAAAATGAAAGATTACTTCTTTCGTATAATTTAACAATATGCAGGGTGTAACTTTTAAAAATAATTGTAACTTTGATTTAAAAAGTATCATTTTTTTCAAGACCGTGCAGAAGTGGAAAAAATTTAATGACAGAATATTTTTTTCTTGAAAATCAACAGACTTACGCAAACAGCTCGTTTCTATGTATAATACTTAAAATTTCTGTAACAAGAATATGGGTGGGCCAATTATCACAGAGTTATCCACATTAGAGTGGCTAAACAGGTTTTTAAATGAGACACCCTATATATTTTTATATTTTTGGATTACTAATTTATTTTTTGCTGTGTTTCCAAGTTATTTAAATTTTTATTAAATTTTCAGAAAAATCGCTACATCTTAAAATTATTCAAAACTTAATGTATTTTACCAGTTTAAAAAAAACCTTGGTTAAAGCTAGTCTTAATCGTCCATATTTCATAATTATTTAAATATGTACAGGGTGTTTATAACATAAGATTAA
Source organism: Neocrepidodera transversa (assembly GCA_963243735.1). Lineage (NCBI taxonomy): Eukaryota > Metazoa > Arthropoda > Insecta > Coleoptera > Chrysomelidae > Neocrepidodera > Neocrepidodera transversa. The sequence goes on from OY725348.1 coordinate 14,803,366, forward strand.
ATTTTCAAATTTGTAATTGTAAAAAAATTTGTTTTTTTTTAAATAAAACACCCTGTATAATATTCAATATTTATTCTATAGGCTTTCTATACATACCTCATACTATGGGTTTAAATTATATTGTTTTAAAGATATTGAACGAAAAGTCAAGTTATGGATAAAAAAATTTATTTGTTTATTTTCAAATGCTTAAAATGTAGTCCATTTTGTTCAATTTATTTTCTTAGTCTTCTTTTTAATGAATTGCGGACGTATGTAAGCCTTTCATTATTAACTGTTGTGAAGGTCTTTCGGATGCGTTCTTTCATATTTTCTTTTGTGGTTACCATTTCGCAGTATCCTTAATATAACCCCACAAGAAAAAATCTAACAAGGTGAGATCAGGAGACCTAGCTTGCCAAAATATAAGACACAACCACATTACATTGTCAATATTTCGAGGCACATGGTGTAGAAGACCTTTAAAATTATTTTCTAATAAATATAGAAACTTTGTGCCGTTTACAGTTCCATCGAAAAAATAGGGTCCTATTAACAATCAATGTGTCACAAGATATCGATGACAGCGCAGAACATTTAACAAATATGTTACAAGACGCACGAAATAGAAGTTCAACCTAATTTGTACCAAAGAGGTATACATCACCGACAATCTAAATGACCTGATAAAACAACAAAACAGACAAAGGAAAAGGGTACATAGGAGCAGAAGATAGGAAGATAAAAGAGAAGCCAACAGACTTGGAGAACAAGTCAAAGAACAATTAAAAATACCTAGAGACAAACATTGGAATATCCACATCAATGAGCTAGATCCACAAAAACCAGAGATATGGAACCTCATAAAATTACTACTATCAGATAGAAGACCTATCCCTACACTACACGGAATAAACGGACTAGCATATACGGTTGAAGAAAAAGCAGAGGCTTTCTTAAGAACCATGGAAAGCCAATTTACGCTAAATGACCATGAAGACGTCGACATGGACTTCGAAGAATGAAATCGAAGAGGAAGCGGGAAACCAGATATTCGAAGGATATAGGATTTACATCACCCGACGACATAAAACAAATAATAAAATTCACCAACGCGAAGAAAGCTCCGGGATGGGACAACATCTCCAACAGAGCGCTAAAGAACATTCCTCAAAAAGCAGTGGTGCACTTAACGACAGTCATAAACGGAATTCTTAGAATAATGTATTTCCCCGCAAACTGGAAGAAGGCAAATATCGTAATGATAAGGAAACCTAATCAGGACCCACTTTTTCCACAGAACTATAAACCAATATATTTACTACCAGCAATGAGTAAAATCGCTGAACGAGTCATACTAAGAAAATTAAATGAAGAAACCGAAGCAATATTAATACTGCCACAAGAACAATTTGGATTTCGACAAGATCACGATTGCGAAAGACAACTAATAACACTAATTGAATATATAAGTCAAGGCTTTAATAGAAATCAATCAACAGGAGCTATATTCTTAGACATCAGCAAGGCATTCGACCTAACATGGCATGAAGGACTAGTCTATAAAATGAGAGAAACTGGATACACCAAAGTGATGACTAAACTATTATACAGTTACATGAAAAAATGAACTTTCCAAATTAAAATTGGAAACGTGACGTCAGACATCGGACACCAAGAAGCTGGTGTACCACAAGGTGCAGTACTTTCACCGCAACTGTACAACATCTACATAGCGGATGTCCCAAAGACTGACAACACCATGCTAGCCCTTTATGCTAATGATAAAGCAATAGCCACCCGAAGTCACCAAACACACTTACTAACAAATAGACTATAAGAAGCCGCCACAAACATCGAAGAATGGTGCTTAAAATGGAAAATTAAAATAAACGAAGAGAAAACACAAGCAACTCTCCTCAAAAAGAAAAGACATGTACCAGATCGAGAAATCCAAATAGGAGGAATTAATGCGAGATGGGCAAACAAAGCCAAATACTTAGGAGTCATACTAGATAAAGGACTGACATTTACCGAGCACGTAAACGACAGAGTAAACAAAGGAAAATACGTACACTCTCAACTTGCATTACTTATAGGCCGAAGAAGCAAACTACGAGTAAAGACAAAATTAAGACTAATAAATTCAATTATTATGCCAACAATGACATATGCATCACCGGCCTACGGACACACCTGCAAGACCAACATGAGAAGGATACAAGCAAAACAAAATGTCTACATAAGGTAAGCAATAAATGCGCCTAACTACGTATTAAATAGACAATTATATAGAGAGTTAGGACAAACAGCAATACTCGAGACGATGAAAATCCGTGCAAGGAATTTATATGAGAGCTTGACGAGACATCCTAACATCGAGCTAAGAGAAATTACCGACTACACTATCTACGACTATAGAAAACAGGCAATACCTAGGAAACAATTCGAAAATGAAGACGCATAAACTCGATCTAAAGCTTGCAAGTGAAAAAGTGAAACGAAGTGAAGTGAAAGATATAGTGATACCAGAGGATAACACAGAAGAAGAAGGTAAACTTGAAGACACCCTCTACCCTAACATCCATCCCTCCCACACCCACAAAAAAATTAAAAAAAATAATCCTAGGAACCCACAACCCCTTCAAGATGTCAGGAGACCGAAATATGACAGCACAGCAGGCCGCAGCATGGTACAAAAGATGACAAATATATGACAACTATCACGACAACAGACCAGACAACAGACATACTATTGCCTTTTGTATTCTCCGAATTGATTCGTAGTAAGAGCTAATTTGGAGTATCACAAGGTAGAGACAAAACACACACACAAATCTACGATGACGAGAGGGCAAGTAACTCTCTGTTGCAACGGAAGACTACTTATCCAATCAACTATCCCGTGAGGTAGGATAAGTAAGTAGGTAATGACGGACTGAGGACCTGTTGGAAGTAACAGGGAGAGGATGGTATAATATGCTTTCCGGCTTTTAACTTAGTGAAGTAAAAGTTTGAAGTCGGACGACATGGGTTCAGTTCCTATGTGTGTGCGTGTGCGTGTGTGTGTGTGTGACTTTATTTTTATTTTTTACAAAATAAAATCAAAAAATTATTGTCAAATTTTTTTATTGTTTGATGTTTGTTTTTAATATCTAATAAGAATAATAAATAAATATAATTATAAAACCTTAATGGACTACTCACAATGAAATTTTTTTAACTTATTAAAAAGATAGATACAAATAGTAACTGGTTTGCATTGTTCAGTCAATCTTTTCTTCATGAATAATTGAAAAACTACGCAAACAAAACATCACCTTTGGATCTATTACGATTTATGAAATCCCTATACTGTTCAATTAAATTTTCGCCACCCTGTATATATTATATGTAGCTGGAAAGTAAAAATTAAATTTCTCACGGTTTTTCAAACGAAAAATGTGTCTAAAAATTATTTGAAGCAAATATCTTTACTCATGGAATCTGACAACAATGGCACACATTATCAAGATATAAGTAAAATGACCGCTATCTAATGAATAGTTTATTATTATTAAAGGTAATGTTTTTTAGGCTACATCAACACGAATCGTCTAATAAGAATAATAAATAAATATAATTATAAAACCTTAATGGACTACTCACAATGAAATTTTTTTAACTTATTAAAAAGATAGATACAAATAGTAACTGGTTTGCATTGTTCAGTCAATCTTTTCTTCATGAATAATTGAAAAACTACGCAAACAAAACATCACCTTTGGATCTATTACGATTTATGAAATCCCTATACTGTTCAATTAAATTTTCGCCACCCTGTATATATTATATGTAGCTGGAAAGTAAAAATTAAATTTCTCACGGTTTTTCAAACGAAAAATGTGTCTAAAAATTATTTGAAGCAAATATCTTTACTCATGGAATCTGACAACAATGGCACACATTATCAAGATATAAGTAAAATGACCGCTATCTAATGAATAGTTTATTATTATTAAAGGTAATGTTTTTTAGGCTACATCAACACGAATCGTCGGTGGAATTTGGTGGTTCTTTACACTTATAATAATATCATCCTATACAGCAAACCTCGCAGCTTTTCTCACAGTGGAACGAATGATCACCCCTATTGAAAATGCTGAAGACTTAGCAGGCCAAACGGAAATTCCTTATGGAACATTGGAAAGTGGTTCGACAATGACGTTTTTTAGGGTATGCAAAACATTTAAAAAAATTATTTTTGCGAGACTTCTCACTCAGGGGTCAATACTTTTGAATCTAATAGTGATGGCCTGACATTATATATGCATGTTAACGGTACGCCCCTGCTCCTCTGGCTATGCTCGGTGGTCATACGTCTTTATCAGGATGAATGAGCCGGTGAAGAAGGAGACCAGACAGTACAGTACGCATCTAGGAAGTGGGAGTAACACACGCGAGTCATTGTTTAAAGATTATAAAATAAATTAGTTAAAAGTAATTAAAGAAACATCCCTACAATTATGATCTGAAGTGGGATTACTAGGCGCACAGTGGTAAATAGGCTAAAATAAAAAATTTAAGTTCAATTTAGTGTTAGTGATAATGGCGGATGAAAATCCAGATACTCGTGAGAATCCGATAGCCGAACACAGTGTTGAAGTGACGGTTGATATTGAAGTACAATGTGGACCTACTAAGTCCAAATCATGCTAAATTTCAGTGACAAGAAACTGTAATAAATTTGGTAGCAGCCCAACAACAACAAATTGCTGATTTAGCTCGACATTCCAAGATTGCTGCGCTTTCTTTGCGACACCAACATCCAGTGTTGTAGGAGTAGATGGAACAAACATGCAGACGCTAGTATTCATGCCTGTGCACTCTTTCAAACTTACCAACTATGATCCTGAAGACAGCGCATATTCCATAGAAGAACGGTTTATTGACGCTTGTAAAATAGAAGATGAGCTCAACGTAAGCGATAACTTAATGATTGCTAAAGCGAGCGACAACGCACTAAAAAATCGAGGTTATCGTTAGTGTTGTGAGCAGAGCCTTAGCTAGGGCCCACGGGCGCACGATGGGCAAGGGCGCATGATAGTGGGCATAGTTCGGCACCTTTGTTTTATATTACATCCGGCGGTGTCGCTCTGGCTTAATCGTTCGCTCATTTTCGTTGCTTCTCTCATCAACGAGTCTTTGGATCTTCTGTAAGCTCTGTGTGCTAGTCATAGACAAACCCTTGGTGTCGGAATTTCCTTTAATAATTCCTCCAGCTTATCTGTTACGAACCCTGGTTTCCCCTACAACCAATTCGAAACGAATCGCGCGCCGCGCCCGTTAAGAAAGCAGAGAGATGAAAGTATTCTCAACGTGCACACGACTCTGCTCTTAAAGTTTAATAATTGTTTTGTTTTTTTTTTTGTGTTTATTGTTAGTGCTCTAGTGGTGAGTGCTACCCTCAACTACCCTCATAGTTAGAACAAGTAAGATTTTCCCTCTATTTTGCAATCCCTCTTGGACACACAGTATAGTAATTTTTTTCTCTCTTCTTTACCGTTACAAGTGCACAGGCTGTAACAATATTTAATTAAGGTTTTGTTTATTAGTTATTAGTTCTTTTTTGTTTTGTGTAATTGCGCAAATTAATTAATTCGGGAATTACCGGTTCCGGCGGTATTATTTGACACTGTTGTCGGATCTGTTTCCGCGATAAATTTGTGACTGGTACTTTACGGAACGTAATTTTCCGAGTTGTTTTCAATGTATATTTTGCTAATTTTTAAGAATAAATGTCGATTTGAATAACGGTTTTTTAAATTATTCAACCCAATGTTCGTTTAAGGATTAAACTTTTTTTTGAATTAACAACTTCCTAAATTTACAGTTCATGTGTTAAGACTTAAACAAACATTTTTTGTGGTCCTTCGAGCCGGTTATTTTTTCAGAAATTCAAAAATGCCACCAAAAAAGTTCTTAGTTTAAAAAAATAAAAAAATACAAGCAACGACTTGCTGCCGTTAAACGTAATACCGGTGATATTTCAAAGTTTCTTTTGCCAATCTCTACTTCCATATCTAAGAATGGTGAACGACAAATCAATTCGAGCTCAGCAGATAGTGAAGGTAAAATGGGTCAAAATACAAAACCAAGAAGAAAGCGAAAATATAGAAAGAGATCTACATCTGATAATGTAAATGAATAATTAATGGAAAATGAAAATGTAGATCTTGAACCACAATCACCTGAATAGAAAATCGATAAAATTGACTTCAATAATCCTCAGACAGGGATTATTAACAAAGATACCATTAAGAAGTATATCGAACATGGCACTGATTTTGGTGTTAATGTTACATTTTATCCAACAACAGAAAACAGAAAATTTGAAAATTAGTCCTTAACAAAATAATAGCAAATGGCGAAAGAATAGCCAGAAAATGGATTATATACTGCAAAGAGCTAGACTCAATTTTTTGCTTCCCTTGCATACTATTTTGTAATAATAGAAGTAGTGTTTGGATAACCGGATTTAGAGATTGGAAAAATTTGAATTCATTGTTGCCCCGTCACAAAAATTCGTAAAGCCACCGTGAAAATTATATCTGGCTAAAGGCATTCGAAAGACATTTGAACGAAGGTGGGTTTATTGATGATCAATTTTTAAATGCTATGCAAAAGGAGAACAAGTGGAGACACATTTTGAAGGTAGTGAGAGGCGCAAAATTTGTAATTTTCCACAGGCGCCAACAAGTCTAGTTACGGCTCTGGTTGTGAGTACTTGAGAAAACTTTTTTGATGACCTAATCGTAGCATTCGCTGACAAAGAAACACCGTTACCGTGGCCTACAGTACTGAGCAGGAGCGTGCCGTCAACATATATAAATTTACCTAATCGGTCTCAGTGGCACAGACCGTTGGCTATCGGTCATATTCACTTATGGCTGTTTATATGCTAGAGCCAACGTGGGTTCGTGCCTCGTATCTGACAGTGAAATTTTAATTTAAAAATTTCAGTGTTAGATATTTGGCTCGAATAGGTAAATCGCATTGGATATTAATTTAATTAATGTCTAATGGGGAGCCTAGATTTTCAATCCCCCTGTGTCACTGTGCCGATGATGGTGGTGTAGGTTTTCCGGGTTTTCCTACACCTATAGCCAAATGGCGCCATCAATCCTCAGTAAGGGGGTGAAATATAGGGCGAGTATTATTATTATTATTATTACTAATAGACGATGAAAGTTTGTCATCACAGATGTCGTTCTTGCCAAAAACCGGAGCAAACAAAAAATTTAAGTACGTTCTCTCTTGATGCTATGCTTATTAGAGTTTGTGTTTGGTTATTTGGATGTTGTTTTCTACGGAAAAATAATTTAGTTTTTGTCTTAATATAGCTGGAGCTGCTAAATTTGACTTTGACAGAGGTTTGTTTGGACAAGTTTTTGACAAGAATGACATTTGTGGCCTCCTGACTTTGATCGTCTATTCCAACAGTTTTTGTGGCTCAGTGATTGGCCACCATGCGTAATGCCCAGAAAGTTCCTAAAATGAGTATCACATTTTTATGCAAGTTTGATAGGGGTGACGGACTATCTGTCTATACATGCATTATCTCTGTAATCAACTAACAAAAATAGCTACAGACCCTACTAGATAGGCTATCGACGGTTCACGGGAAAAAATCGCCGAGTGTGAATACAACACAGACACGAAAAATAAAACGTCCGATTTTTTTCCGTCGGGAGCAAACCGTCATGTCTGAAAGAGCACTTATGGGTTAAATAAAATGGGTACAAATATATTACTAAAAAATGAGTATATTTTTTAAAGGAGTTATTAATTGGTCAACATTTGAGTGTTTTTCTAATCCAATATACTTTTTTATTTGACGTTTGTCTAAGTTCAAACTTTCTTTTATTTTAGGATTCAATGATCGAAACATACAAGAAAATGTGGCGATTCATGGAAAACCGCAAACCCTCAGTGTTTGTTTCCACATACGAGCAAGGAATTCAAAAAGTTTTAGATGGGAATTATGCGTTTCTCATGGAATCTACTATGTTAGACTATGTAGTGCAACGTAACTGCAATCTAACGCAAATTGGGGGACCTCTAGATTCGAAAGGTATATATTGATTTCGCATTTAAAACGTATACTATCGATATAATTAATATGAGATATTCTTGAATTAAGTTTAAGTCATAATTTTTATTTACTTCTTTCCTATTATGAGAATTAATAATTCTCACCATAGGTAAATAATGATATTAAAAAAACGCTTAGGTAAATAATGAAACATTGTCTATATTTTTAATTAATTATTAATTTGACAACTAAACCACGCTACTTGGTTTTTCGAAATATTTGAAAAATAAGTAGAAAATAACCAAAGATTGGTTTATCAAAATCCAATGTGACCAACCAACCCCCGGTATATCATATTATAATTTTTTTAATAATTTAATGGCATTTTTTACGACCATATTTTTCTTTAGCAGCTCTTAAGAGTTTATAAGATCGCTCAATCAAATGTTCAATTATTTTTTTTATTTAATGCGTTTTGTTTCCTCTCCGACTTTGTTGATTTTTTTAAGACGCTTGATCTTTTTTAAACCGCTCTTGATCTGTCTAGGTTTATATTGTCAAAACTCATTATTTTTAATTATATTTTGTTTCCGTTTCATTAGCACTTTTCTCAGGATACTTTAGAACTGTTTATTTTGTGTTTAGAGAAAAACAAATAGTACATGATTACACAGAATATTATGATGAAGAATGTTTAGTCAAATTCGGCATAAAAACATGGTTGAAAGCGGCAGAAAAGATCAGTCAAAAACCAAATTTCAAACTACCAACACCGTCACCGAAGTTCCTGTATTCAGCGCCGATACGACGACGTCGATAAATTCGACAAACAGTTGAGTTTTAATTCTTTAAAACCCCGTCTATTTTCACAAATTAAACTATGAACGCCAACTTCTTATAGTCCCTGAGCCAAAAGTTAAATACGTATCAACTGAAACAGCTTATCTTTCGTGTGTTCGTGGGGGAGGGTGTCATTTATCAGTTAATTGTATCATCCTAAATAACAACTTCTATCATATATTTTTCTAAGACATATTGTCAGTGTTACGCAGAGGCGTACTGTGCCAATTGCATTATCTTTTTCTAAATTATGGTCAAACGAGTATTCAGTCTGAACATAAGGGATGCATCGCTGGTATTGATCTGGTCGTAATCTAGTAGGATTGTCCATACAAAAGATGATATCACTGATATCCAAACACCACTAATAAAAGATGATATTGTTGAGATAAACAGGCCAGGGGGCGGGAGGTCACATTAATTAAATCAAATATGGTAATATATAAGTATTAGTAGTAAAAACAATCAATATACACTTCTGTTGAGAACGCCATTACAAACCTCGCACATTATATCCTTCGGCGCTGCGCGCCTCCTTATATAAAAGTGCTCGGTAAATAATACCTCACTTCTCAACCTACGTGTATAATATACTATTTTCTATCCTAGGGACATCAAAAACTGCTTAGAACAATATTTTATAATACTGACAGAATAATCGCGTAAAGCAAAACATTCCGGCTGATGATCGGCGAGATTATCGCTCTGCGATCATAGTAATAGTCGCGATTGGAAGGGCATATTATTTTTATTGAAAATACATTTATTTATTAAAATTTGTTAATCTTTTAATAATACTCTATATCAAACAACAAAAAAAATCTCCTTTTTTATATTTTTAGGAGATTGTAATCCTTTTGGCATCTTGTTAGACTTAATTCAATTATAAGGGAGCAGTATTACCTTTATTTTGAAACATTTCTATTTTTTTTTACTTATTTTTCGTAGTAGTTTGTTCGCACATTTTTTTAATTCATCAATGCCATTTAAATTTGTTTCAAATTTATGTTTACATTTGTTTCGTTCAACAATAAAAATTAATAAATTTATTAACGAGAAGCATTAACAGCAGAAATTTGTTATAGTTTAAGTTAATCATATATTTCCTAAAAATGAAAATATATTTATTTAAATGAAACAAATCATGTCTTTAAAATAATTATCTATCTTTAAACTTACTTATGAAAAGTAACAAGTTGCCAAGTTGCCCACTTACGGTGTGAATTAACTTCAAATTTATATTGTTAATTCATTCTAACTTTTCACAATGTACCATCATTACTATTATTTTCACTTACTCATTTAATCTCCTCCGTACACTTTTGATGTGCTTTACGATGTCTTTTGTCAACACGTTCATTGTGTCACTTGTCAGTTTCATTCTTGGTAGACAGCAATTTAGACGTACCGCTGTATAAAAATTTTTTGTGAGGTTAAAAAAACTCCTTTACTGCATAGTTTGGACCACGCTTGGTCCCTCATTTTCCTCAAATGGCCCCCAATTAGGGTGGCTCAAGCCTTGGAGATGATCCTCACGAATGCTTTGTCAACTATCGGCCCCATGCGGTACCTTTTGGCAAAATAGCTACTTAGTAATTTTACAATGTTTTCTACGTAGCTTTAAGTTAAATACCCTTTTTTTAATTTTTTTCAAGTACTATCAATGTCTTTATAACCCCCCCTATTTTCACTATCTTTAATGGGTCACACCGTTGGTGTTTAGTAATATTTTCTTTCTTCATAGTAACTAATAATGGTCAGTTGAGCTTTACTCGTTGTTTTCTAACCATTAATTTAACGTTTTTGTATCTATAGGCCTAATGATGGTCTGTGACCAAAACAAGTTGTCTTTTAATTTCAAATTAAACTATTTTGGTACCTGACTTTCTACTTTATTTCTTGTTGTTTATTTATTTATTTTATTGATTAAATTTTAATTATATAATGAAATTTTGGTTTTTCTTCTTCTTTCCTAAACTTAGATTCAGTGTGTTTAAAAAAAAATAAGAGGTTTGCCAAAATTTAAAAAACCCTGTATGTTTCTCATTAAATTCTCACTATTTGGCAAACATTTAGCCAACAGTTGCGGATGCCACTTGATAAGGAAAGCCCCTGTCTGCCAAAGCCCTAATCAATTTGGGCTGGGTCGACATTCTAGAAATTAAATCGTTTAATAATCCGTAATCTGCTTTTGCATATCTTTTCACCACCTATTTGATTTTTTCTATTTCTATTTTCAGTTCAGTTAACCTTAAATTACTTTTAACAAAAATTCGTCATTATTCACTCCTATACAGGACAGTAAAACGAAATTACTTCTATATTCTTTCATTCATCAATTATCTTTACAGGATATGGCATTGCTACCCCGAAAGGCAGTCCTTGGAGAGACAAAATTTCCCTGGCTATTTTAGAGCTACAAGAGAAAGGAGATATTCAGATCCTGTATGATAAATGGTGGAAGAATACTGGAGATACCTGTCTGAGAAATGATAAAGGAAAAGAATCGAAAGCCAATTCTTTGAATGTGGATAATATAGGAGGAATTTTCGTCGTTCTACTATGCGGTTTGGCATTCTCTGTTTTAATATCGATATTTGAGTTTTGTTACAATTCGAAAAAGAACGCGTTGAATGAAAAGGTAAAATGGAATGTGATGTAGTTATTGTTAAAAATCCATAACTGATAAGAATCACGTATGACAGAATCGATAAAAATATGTTTAGAAATATTTTTGTATAATATTTTCTGAATTATGTGTAATTTTTAGAAATCTGCAAGCGTTCTGCACGAATCTCTATGTTCTGAAATGAAAAGTGAATTCTGTTTTGCGTTACGATGTAGTGGGTCTCGGCAACGACCTGCTCTACGAAGAAGATGCTCTAAATGTGTATCTGGCCTTTCATACGTGCCTGCCTTACTGGATATACCACCCATTACACCTCAACCTCCAACGAGGCCACCTCCAACAAATATGGATATCATGCACACAGAAGCAGTAAGTATTTTGGAAGACGTTTTTAATGACCAATGTTGTAATGGGACTAGAATACGAATCTTATTAACCTTACTTTACATTGTTTCAGAGAGAACTTCTATTTGAGAATTGAAGACCAGAAAAAAAAATTTTATTTAATAAGCACATGCATAGATATAGTGAATATCTAGTTATTTTAAGAATAATAATTATTAGATTATTATAAAAATAATAAATTGTTTTAAATATTACATTTTTTAATATATTAAGTTATAAGTAAAACGAATCTGAAATATATAAATTATCGACTTACTTCAGATATTTTATGCAGTATTTATTTATTATCTGTCGGCAGTATTTGAATAAATTTAGTGACTGGTAAAGTTATCGCAACAATGGATGAACAAGAAGATGTTATAGGATTTGGTAATGCTTATAAGAAAAGTTATTCTACAATAACAAAAAGAAGCACAGGAGAATATTGTCAAAGGAAAAAAAGAAACATGAGAAAATAGAAATAGTACAAAATAAATATGAAGAACCACATAAGAAAAACAAGAAGTACGGAAGAAACATAAAGCGAAAAATAGAGAAGCACAGCAGAAACTACAAAATAAAATGGAGCATTACAAGATAATTAAAAAAAAAAATAAGTATATCAAGCAGATAGAAAAATAGTGTAGCAAATTCAAAAGTTAAATAGAAAAATTAAAATTTAACGTACAAAAACAGAAAATTTAAAACAAAATAAATTTAAAGAAGTTGAAGATGCAATTGATGAAAACGATAAAGTATAGAAGACACTACAGATTCTGATGAAAGAGGAATGAAATAATGCGGAATACGACTAAAGTTATACCAGGAAAATTTCTGAAATAAGAAGAAAAATTAGAAAATAAGTCTAAATAATTTTTAAAAAGAATAAAAATCAGAGTACGAATATCTCGCAGAATATACACTAAAAGAAGTAAAATTAAAAAAACATTAGGTACCTACATACATGTCCAAATTTTAAAATATGACCAAAAATGAAATTCAATCAGTGCCGCACTAAACAGGGGAAATTAAGAGGTCCCTAACTCTTGCTGTACGCTCCTTGGACAGAATCGCGCCTAATCCATAATCACTGGCGTCTGTTTCTCCAATAAAGGGACGTGTAAAATCCGGACAGGCGAGGATAGGAGCTTTTATGAAGATCTGTTTAATCTTAACCAGTGTCACAAATATTGTCCTAAACAGACGTTTTGTTCTATTGAGTCCATCGAGTTAATGGTGACATTAAGTCGGAAAAACTTGGAATAAATTGACTCTACTTTCCCTGGATTAACCAAGAGACCTGTCTCATGACGAATTTAAAAAATCGGTTGTGTCTCCCCAAAACTTTCCCGACGAGTAACCACGAATACTTTTTCAGATATTTAATGTTAAATATTCAAATTTTGACATTTTTTTATTTTTGACAGGTGACAGTTGGAGAAATAATTTTGATTGTTCTGATTAAAGTTTTTCAAGGGCTTTCAAATGACATATAGCATGTAAAATTCCATGAGATAATGCATCTGTCATTTTTTGATAGTGACATTTTCGTTTGACAGATGCCATACAAAAACGAACGAGTTCTTCTGACGGGTAACCCAAACCCATAAACCCAATTTCAGCTCAATCGGATTCATACCTTTTCAGATATTTAATGCTAAAATTTCAAATTTTGACATTTTTTTATTTTTGACAGGTGACAGTTGGAGAAATAATTTATACTGCTCTAAATAGAGTTGTCCAAGGGCTTTCAAATGCCATATTGCAAGTCAAATTCCGTGATATATTGCATATGTTATTTTTTGATAGTGACACTTCCGTTTGACAGATATTGTACAAAACTAATGGGTTCTTCCGACGGGTAACCCAAACCCACATACCAAATTTTAGCTTAATCGGATTAACCGTGTGGCCTCTATCGAGGAAGAATACACACAGACAGACAGACCGACAGACAGACTTCCACCTGGAAATGGTCTTAATCGTCTCAGGGGACCAGAAAATCGATATTTCCATTTTTATCTCGAAATTTTTTTTTAGCTCGTTCACAATACTTTCCCTTCTAGGAGGTAGGTCGGGAAAGTAAAACGTAAAAAATACAGGGTGTAAAAAACATAACCTTGCCACGGATTTATCACAGTTATTGCTTTTAGTTATTTTTGTAACATTGCTCTTTACCACTTTTATTTAAGATCTTTTTGCTTATCTCAAATGGGGAAGCAACTATCGTCCATCCAGCCATCAACGATACATCCTGTTTTTGTTGGTCGTAACAAAATTATATCCTTATTATTAAATCCATTGAGAATTTAAATTTCCACAGACGGGTAATTCTATTCAACACTGAAAAAAAAATGATTTACGTCTATTATGTAGATTTTTAGTTTTTATTTTGGTTTGGTTATTAACTTACTTCAGAGCTTTTCAGACTATAGTAAGTTATTGTTAGTGTGTCTGTGTGTTAGTGTATCTGTCTGTGAGAGCTCTCACAGCTGTTCCATTAAAACAGCAAAGAAGCCTGACCAGTGTGACCGTATACAGCCAAGTACAAGGATTTTTGAATATTAATTCCTGACACCTAGATATTCTTTATTTTGAGGAGTCACCATGAACATTTGAACGTCGAATTCTGAAACGCCCACACAATATATTTATATTTATGACCATATTTTACCATACATTTAATCGACTTACGATAACATTTTATAAAAAAATTATCTGAAATTTAATGTGCTAGTGGCAATAATGAACTAATACTGATATAAAATAAATATTGCTAAACTAGATCAATTAAATAACAATATTTTACTAACAACTTGGATACCTCCTAAAAACCTTGACATCCAAAATCGATTATTAAATAATAAGAGCACGTCTTACATAATTAACCTTATTTTAGTAATAATTTAAAGTGATGTTAGACAAAATATGGGCGTAATGTATTGATATTCAGTATTCACGTAATCTATTTTTGAAATAAAGTGCTAAGAAATTGATTGATATCAATAAGCAGAATCTTAATGATACTTTCATTAATGATTTATATAATTTTATTTGAAAATAAAATAATAGCAACATGTAAATAAATAGTAATTTAAGTATAGTTGATTTATTTATGTTTAACACTTTGCAGCCCAAATTATGGTATCGCGAGTAAAATAGATTCCTGAGCAAAAATTGTGTTAGTTACTGTAAAATTTAACCATAAAATTTAAAATATATTTTTTTATTACTCCCTTTTGGAGTTTGGAGGTGGTTCCATGGTGGAACCGCGGGGAATTAAATATAAATTTGAAATTTTGAATTTTATTTATTTCGCATGAAAACTTGAAAAACAATTATTTTTATCAGTAAGACAAAGTCCAACTTGACATGAGGAACAGTGCCATCTACTTCTATGGGGTTGGTTTCTGGTACTATAGTGGGCACATCTAACTTTTTTGCCATGTACTGGCATATGAGCAGCTTTGTTCGTACGTATTTCAATGGGAACGTGAACTTTAAATTTGTTCACCACGTCTGCTTTGGAACTTGGCCTTCCTCTTTGGGGATTTGGTTGATCGGCTCTTATAAGTCCTGCAGAAACTGCTAAACGGAAAACTTTGAGAGTAACGGATGATGTATGAGATCTTTCTTTGAAAACGATATATGCGTTAACAATTGTTAGATCAACAAAGTGCCAGAATATGCGATGCCATCATTTTTTCGCTTTACGATCTATTTCGTAGCAAGCCTTGTACATATCGCATTTATCTACATAACCCATATATCGATTATAATCTGTCACCAACGTTGGCCCAGTAAATATTTGTTTTGATCCATCTTTTTGCTTTCTTGAAATTGGCTGTGTATCTTCAGGGTTATGAAAGTTACTCAAGAAGTGTACAGATCTATTATCCATCAATTTTATGGCCGATATCCCACCATCACTAATTTTCAAATATGTATCACCCCGTTTCCTGGTTTTGTCATTAGGGAAATCTTTTGGAAAAAATTTTGAGTTGAGTTTTACTGTCCCACAAGCATATATATATATATATATATATATATATATATATATTGAGCCCGTAGATCTTCTAAAAGTAGATAGGAAGTAAAAAAATTAGCCATATATACTTCGTGGCACTTGCCAGCAAGAGTATTTATTAGGTCTTTGACCACTCTAGCCCCTAACCTTTTTTCTGCGAGATCACCGGTTTTACCTGTATAAATTTGAAATTGTGAAACAAAACCTGATTTATTGGCTCGTACCCATACTTTATAGCCCCTTTTTATGGTCTTCTTGGGCATGTATTGACGTAGTGTGCTGCGACCCTTGAATTTAATCATTGATTCATCAACGGATTGGCATTTACTCGGATTGTAGTATTGCTCAAAGGTTTTGGTCAATTTGTCTATCATTGGTCTTATTTTATATAATTTGTCGTAACCAATCCGATCTTAGTGTTATCATTTAGGTGCATGTTACCCAATAACCAATCAAAGCGATTTCGAGACATAGCAGATGCTATATAAGTGTCCCGTAAATAATCCCTGTAGCTTGGATATTTTTTTATACCCATAAGAATATTTATACCTAAGAAACATTTCATTTCTTCTTTTGTTGTTGAAATGAATTGTTTAGATTTTTGGGTAGCATATAAGTTAGTTTGAAATACTAATGTATCCAAAAGTTCATCTGAAAATAAAATCATAAATACATCCAATGGTTCTTCTATTTCTTCAAGTACATTAGGACCTACGTCATCTATAAAAGCTGAAGGACTCTTATAAAAATTTTTCGGATCATCAGACCAAACAACGACCGTTTCTTCCGTTTTGGATTTCTTTTGAACTTTTTTTTGTATATATTTTTTTTGTTCTTTTTCCTTTTATGTTTACGATAGTTTCGTCACCACTAGTTGATTCTAAGTCGCTGTATGTATCAGTGTTCTCATTCTCTTCAATATTTTCTATTTCTTGGATATCATCTTCAATTGAAAAATTTTCATCATTTGCGTCTTTGGGAGGTGCGTCCCCTAATCCATGGTCGTCTGAATCTATTTCCGAAGCTTCTGATTCTTCTCCAGATGGTATATCTTCAATTAATTGAAATAACTCATCATTTCCAAGAGCTTCAAGCTCATTGTAGAAGATGCTTGGCTTTCCTGAAATTAAAATTAAATGTTTACAATATACCAATAATAGGCTTTGTGGGTCCACATGGAACCACATACTTTAAAATCAAAAAAACGACACATTTATGAAAAAATATAAGAAATTCTTTGTCACAAGTTCAAAATAATATCAAAATTAACATATTTATAATTTACTTACCTGCCATAACTCTTTTATTTATTTGGTTGAATAAGAAGAAGAGAATAGTCGTGACAAAACTAAAAAATGCAACATTCATCTAACTCTCTGTGAAACAAACTAAAGCCGGCGAGAAGTTCGCGGCATGGGCGATTTAAAATCTAATGGGAGGGGATGTCGATTCCTAGACATGGTTCCAGGGAGCGCCTACTAGGAAAGGAACTATACATTTGTGAATTTGTGGTTCCACTGTGTTGCCCGCAAAGGGTTAACAAATGTCAAAAAAAGTTCTACAGTAGAAAGTCGAGGATAAATGACTATTTTTTTAACGTATTCGTTTAATAATATTAATAATATTAAACGAATACATTTTTACTTTTTGCATCAATCACATGTATTTCCCATAAGGAAACATGTAAAAATGACATGTCAAAATTCATGAAATATGGCATTGTTTGACGTATTTTTTCGAATAAATATTCTAAACGTTGAAAACTTCGTAAAATATGACGTTTCGAACATTTTTTAACGTTCAGTACTTTGAAGCGTTAAAAAACGTTTGAAACGTCACATTTTCAACGATTTTTTTGAATCAAAAAACAGAATGTGAAAAACGTTCTAAACGTCAAATTTTACGACGTTTTTAACTAGTGGGTGTGACATCATAGCGCTCTCTCTTTCTGACACCCTGAATTTTCTATACATCTCTCTCTCTCTCTAATACATTGAATTTCCTATACCTATGGCAGGAGTGGCCTAGACTATCAACTTCCAGCTGCATTTTGGAATCATTTATATTCAGATTCAAAAAATTTTACTTGCGTTTTATTTAGTATTTTTAATACAGTATCTAAATTGTTAAAAAATAAGGATGGGACCTTTGGTGGTGTATTAAAAATACTATAAACAGGGTGTTTCATAGGTAAAGGTACATACACTAATTCTGGATAAAGGACATTTAGATGAATCCAAAAAACTTATATATAATCGCTCTAGGTCGCTAAGTTACAGGGTATTTTGTCAATTTTGCTGATTTCTTTCACCCCACTTCCCCCCTTATATTTGAAACCATCCCGAATATTTTTCCTATATTTGGCAAGCTTATTCTACTCTATTAGAACAGTCAACAGCTATAGTGATCAAATTTAAAATCCAGATGCGGCTTCAAAAAAAAAATATCGCAATCATTTTGCTTTAGAACAACACTCTGTATAGAATAATTTTAAAAAGCGGGAATACATATTTCTTGAGACTGCACATTTCATTCTACTAGGAAAATTTTAAAAGCAAACTTAAGATTTATTAGTTTTCGTGGAATTTATGCATAGTTGTGTTCATCATTAGGAATTGTTTTTTAGAGCTAGTGCTCATAGTTTTCAACAAAATTCTTTTATGGTATCAAAGTAAACTCAATTTAGGTTTTTGAGTAATAAAACATTGATTAAATATTAAAAGAAACGGCAATCGTTATTTTCTGATGACAAATACAGTACAAATGATTCACAAAACAATCCGCAACAGAAGTAAAAATTTTCAAGAAAAAAAATATTTAAGTGTAAAGAAGATAATTAATATCAAGTTTCTGACTAAAATATGTAAATATGTAAATTGATAAATAAATAAAATTTATTGTTCAAAAAAAAATAACTAAAGAAGCTGTTCAAAACCATTTTCTTCAATACATACTTGCTATTTGAATAATATTTATAACTAATTTTCGAATCATGGCTGGATTAGATCTCATTTCCTCGTAATCATTTTCAATACGGTTATAAAGTTCTTCCCTGGTATTTATTTCAGATGAATACACTTTCAGACTTCAGATAACCCCAAACGTGGTAATCTGCTTGATTAAAGTCTGGCGACCTTGCAGGCCACTTGTTTGGTCCACCTCTGAGTATCCACATGTTAGGAAAAAGTAAAAAAAATACTTAACATTTCTACAGCGTGTTTTAAAAGGTAACATGGAAAAAATTGTGCAAAATTGCATTATTTTAAAAACACATTGTATTTCAAAAGTTCGTTGATGCATTTCCGTATTTTTTTTTTATTTGGTAAATGTAAGCTCTCAAATATATTTCCCAAATATGATTATATTGTAATGACCAGTTTTAGAAATATAGGGTGTTCAATTATTCAATGTCGACGTTTTTTAAACAGATGTATGTAAAATCTATAGAAGATCATATTAGAAAATTTTTGCTAATATTTAATTGGTGTAGGTACTATGTAACTTAATTATTTTATATATTGCAATACCAATATACGTTTCGATTTAGAATCAAAAAATCCCTAAAAGTAGAGCTTTAAATCTGTTTAAAAAACGTTGACATTGGACACTTGAGAGCTCACATTTAACACATAGAAAAAAAAATACATATTTTGCACAATTTTTTCCATGTTACACCTTTTAAAACACTCTATAGAAATATTCTTTTTTTATTTTAGCTAGGGAGTATACAAATTCATGGTGACCTAAATTCATATAACATATAATAAAATATACAAATTTTCTCACTAAATAATGGTCATGCACATTTCATTACTCTTGGTTTACCCTGTATACAAGGTATATATTGTAACATATTATTGTTAAATGGTAGTTGTTTTTATGTAGTATACAAAAATATTACTATGTACTCCCTGTTAGAAACGTAAATACAGGTACCATGAAAATAGCACCCATTTTACTCTTGACTCACGCTGTAGCTTCTTGTAATTTTGGTAATATTCGTGTCAGTTGCATAACTTAAGTATAAGTGAACATTTATGTGATATTAAGGTAATAACGAAATATTAGGAATATATTGATAATGCCGTAGTAAAAATATGTAATTTTAAAATTCAACACTCTGTAGAAAAAAAACTGTCCATTATTGAAGCTTGTGCCCATGGACACTTTCGATCAGGATGGTCAAAAGTACATTATATCAAAAATTTAGCGAATTTCACCTAGAGCCACTTTGTATAAGACACTATGTCTGTTAATTGTCCTAATGGAGTAGAACAAGTTTGCTAAATATCAGAAGAATATACGGGATGGTTCCAAATATACGGAAGGTGACAGACATCAGCAAAATTCACGAAATACACATCATATCAAAGTTTTTCGGATTCATCTAAATGTCCTTTATCCACAGTTAGCATATGTACCTTTAACTATGAAACACGCTGTATAACTACTTGTGGAATTATTAAACGAACCTTACAGACAATCAGACATCTTAATAACAATAAATGTCACTATTATTTTTCAAGTTTACTGAGGCTATGTTCCTATTAACTACCTATAGCCATTAAATAATTGCATTTGTTATCTAAATTATTACCAGTGGCAAAAATAATTAAGATGAAATATTCAGTACAAGATTATATATCATAAGTCAAATATAAAAAAACACTTTCATCCACGACTAATCAAAAATTTGTTCTTTATACATGAGTTTATTAAATAATAATAATAATAATAATATTCATTATTCACTAGTGAATAATGATTTCATTATTCTCAGGATTTACTGATTTTTAGATATCCATTATTCACTAATGAATAATGATTATTCACTGGTATAAATAAAGGTTTATAATCGTGGTATATGGTATAGTCTACTCGCATATAAAGGCTATTATTCACACGGGTGGTTTTCGCCACCCTCGTGATTAAAAGCCATCATTAAATGTTTGTTGAATAATATACTATTTATTGATTTTTTTAATCTCTGGGAACGTTTAATTGGCGTTAAAATTGCTTGAGTTCTAAGTTAGATCCGAAATAATTTTTGATAAAAATTTGGATGACTAGTATTTAAAGTTTCTGGAGACATACATATATGCATGCATACATACATACATTTTCAAAAAATGAGTTTTTTTTGACTAAAAAATGATCGATTAAGTAGAAATTTAAAATAGCGCAACTAAATTTATCTAAAATAATTATAGTTGATATTTTGTTATTGGATGTACGAATAACAACTTTAAAATTGTGATTAATATGCAATTAATTTAATAACTATAGTTATTAAAATTACTAAATTAGATATTTTTAAGTATTGAAAGTACTTTCTCCCGTGTTTATATATTTTTATTGGCCTAAGAAAAATTAATTTATATAATATTGGGAGTAGTATATAATTATTTATATATATGTAAGTATATATACAGTATGTCCCAAGTCTCCCAAATTTTTATACTTTTACTAGATTTATTTATTTATTTGTCTCTCAATCCTTTTTTATTATACTTCTTCGTTTTTCCTTCCTTATAAACGTCTTTTTTCTAATTTTTCGTTACTGGATAATATAACGTCTTATTAATTTCATAGGTTAGTTTTATCTGATTTTATCCCGATACTTAAATTATCAAATTGTTATTCTTTCTTTAAACTTGTTACATTTTATATCTTTATCATGATGTGTGCCCTTGTATTTTTTTATTATTTTCTTTAATTCTTCTTGTGTTTTGTTTAGTTAACTTTTTAATTTTTTTACAAGTTTATTATCAACTCCTAGCGTAGTAAGCGAAACGTACATAAATTGTTAAAAGAGTATAGTTTTGTTTAGTAGTGACGATATTCTTTAAAATAAGGTTCTACAACCCCAATTGAAATGCACTATATCTTGTAATTTTATGTTAATCTTTGTTCCCATTTTTATTTCTATTTTTTAGTAAAATTGCTATGTTGGTTTAAAATTATTCTGCACGAAATTTCCTTTTAATTATATTGTATGTGGTATGTGGTATGTTTTCTAAATGTTTTTAATCTTTTTTATCTATATTGGAATTTATCTTCATTAATTTTAATTATTCACATAGTATCTTTTATTTATGATTATTTGTATGTTTTACTTTTCTACCTCTTTCCGAGTGTTGCAATATTTCTTTCTAGAGGTAATAAAACTCGACGTCAAAGTACCACAATTAATTTATTAAAATAATTTAAAGTTGAGAGGGCGACTGGTTCCAGCGAAATTTCGTCATCATCAGGCCTAAGACGACTACTGTCAATAAACTGAAGTAATTTAATAACAAAGTTTGTAACCACTGTAATCATGGGGGTTTTTCTTAAATACTTAATATTAAAATGAATAAATGAATTATTTAAAAATGTGCACAAAAGTGGTTAATTTCATATTAAAAAAAAGAAAGGGGTGACATTATGTAATAACTTGGACATAGTATGAAATAAATAAAAAATCGGCTGTGTCACCCCAGAACTTTCCCGGCTCGGCTTCGGCTATGGAGAATAGGATTATTTTAATTACAAGAGACTAAGCATTCCATTAATTTATGGAACACATTTTAAATAGCAATCCGACAGTAAATACGTCTACCCAATGGGGAGTTCAATTTGAAATATTAGTCCATCTTTTTTTGCATTATTTAAGAAAAAAATGAACTTCTTTTTATGAAAAAATCGTTTTTTCTTGTTTTTTTTTCTTTAATTTAACATGAAAAAATTGATAATTAAAAATTACTGCATCTATGCAACTTGTAGTGCACCTACGTCACTTATGTGCAATAGCTGCAGCATAATATTAACGTGGGCCAGTTTCTTTAAATAAAATTGACGCTTTCAAATATAGATGACGTTTGCTTATAAAGTGTCGTTTGGTCAATATGTTTTTAATTGTGTTTACTTTTACCTTTCGCGTCTACTTACTGCATAGTTCACTGTCACTGTTGTAGTTTGTACTCTGTAGAGCTGGTTGATGTTAATAATTTTCCGTATTTATTTGTATTTGTAAAGATACGTAAACAAAGGTAAAAGTAAACACAATTAAAAACATTGACCAAACGACACTTTATAAGCAATCGTCATCTATATTTGAAAGTGTCAATTTTATATAGAGAAACTGGCCCACGTTAATATTATGCTGCCGCTATTGCACATAAGTGACGTAGATGCACTACAAGTTGCATAGATGCAGTAATTTTTAAATATCAATTTTTCATGTTAATTTAAAGAAAAAAACAGAAAAAACGATTTTTTCATAAAAGGAAATTTATTTTTTTCTTAAATGCAAAAAGATAGACTAATATTTCAAGTTGAACTCCATTATCATATAATGGTTTTTTCCATCGATGTCTGTATAAGTCAGATTTAATAGCCGTTTCTCATTCGTATTCTCTTCTTTACATATTTGCAGTTAATGGCTTGACCGTAACTTCAGTGACATCACGATCGTAATGGCGGCATATTCAAACAATTGGAAATTTGAATTTGAATCGGAAAAAAGTTAAATATAAAAGATAAAGGAAATTTGGTGCTCTACAACTTTGCACTTGAAAATTTTGCACTTAAGTGCATTGTTTGTCCTCAAAATTTAGAAACGTGTGGGGCGAATCTTCCGCGAATCATAATATATCATTTCTATAATAATTCTTATAATAGGTGTAAATATCACTTTTTTAAACAATGCTACCATCCTTAAAATCTTGAAGTTAATATATAATCAACATTTTCTATCATATTTTTAGCCCAATCATGTTAGCCAATCTTACTGTTTCATAAGATCACACAATTTAGTAATAAATTAATGGAATTCGGTTAAAATTTAAACAGTCTTATTTGAAGGCGTGGTTAATAAGGGA
This sequence comes from Neocrepidodera transversa, assembly GCA_963243735.1. Lineage (NCBI taxonomy): Eukaryota > Metazoa > Arthropoda > Insecta > Coleoptera > Chrysomelidae > Neocrepidodera > Neocrepidodera transversa. The sequence continues at coordinate 14,827,161 of OY725348.1, forward strand.
TGTTTTCATATTTAGAAATACAGGCCAGTAGAATTTTAATAACAAATTATACCATCCAACAAGTAAGATATTTGGTCTGCAAAATAATTTTAGACACTCAGTAGAAACGTGTACAACATTCCAATGTCCAACCAGTATTTAAACTATCTGTCTATGGAAAGAGTTAATAAATCAATTTGATAGGGTCGACCCAGATTTATGACGTCATATTCTAAATGTTTCCTTATGCATATATTTGTAATCACTCCCCAGATAAAAATTTCGTAATGTCACGATGATCAAGATAATAGACAGGTGCTTATTAGGTATATTTTCAGAGTAAAATTTGAATAAAGTACAAAAAATAAATACCAAAAATGTATGTTTTGGTTCTAATTAACTAATGACAGCAGGTAATTTATTTAAAAAATAATGAGTTAAATAGAATTGGTTATTAATTATTTATATTGTGAATAAGAAAAATACTACTAATGTTTTAATGTTCACAATAATAAAATGAACGGTATTAAAAATTATTTTTAACTTTATTAGTTCTTGATACTTTCCGAGAAATTGCCAAGCGACTCAGGATAATTTTCAAATTATTTGAGTACTCTGTAAATATAAGTGTCAATACTGATATATCTGATTTTTCATTTCAACTTAAGTTTTCACATGCACAAGAATCAAAAACTAACTAGGTCACTTTTAGCAGAAACTCTATGATATACATCACGAAAGTCAAAAAACAACTTAGAAGTTTATAAAGACAAAATAGTAATTATGGTGTAAGGCAAAATGTTAGGTTATTTAATGTATTATTATTTTTCATCAATTTTTAATGGTAATTTGTTTCGTCTTATTAATTTTTTTTAAGGAATTTTAGAGAGATAGCCAAAACACATTATATTCTACAAAACGATAAGGCACACTTGAACCAAATGAAAAACTATTATTGTAACAATTTAAATTTTAAAATTTAGAATGTTGAAATATTGGAAAATAATTGGAAAATAATTCTTTTCACGGCTTAATATTAAATGCTAGAAAATGTTCATGAGTACCAATAAGAAGACCTGGACCGCACAAGATTATGACGTCAAATGTTTACTCAAAACTCGGCATAAAAAGGGGGTTCGTAGCTCAGAAAAAGACTAGTCAAAAATCAAATTTCAAACTACTAACACCGTCACCGAAGAACCTTTATTCAGCGCCGAGACGTCGACGCCAATAATTTAGACAAACAGTTGGGTTTTACTTTTTCGAACCCAGTCTATTCTCTTAAATTAAACTACGAATAGAATCAATAGAAGCTTACAATATTCGAAGTAATTCAGCGTCGCTACGCTCTTCGTCCCGAAGCTAAATATTTCGGCGTCTACCCATTTATACATGTCTCATCGTATAGACAATTTCTTTGTTTGGATTTATTTTGTATTCTCAACAATAAATCAGAATAAGTATTTTTACATTTTTATTCGCCAACTTCTTATAGTCCCTGAGCCAAAGGTTAAATACGTATTGACTGAAACAGCTTATAAAATTTCCATCTTTCGTGTGTTCTCCAGGGAGTGACATTTATCAGTTAATTGTATTATTCTAAATAATAACTTTTATCATATATTTTTCTAAAATATATTGTCAATGTTATGCAGAGGCGTACTGTGCCAATCGCATTATGTATTTCTACGTTATGGTTCAACAAATATTCAGCCTGAACATGAGGGTTGCTTCGGTGGTACTAATCTGGCCGTAACTCAGTAGGGTTGTCCATACAAAAACAAACAATAATAAAAGAGCAATATTTGCCAATAATGCAGGGAGATAGTGACCGTCTGATAACATTTACAGTATTTAAAGTTATTAAAAACTTTTTGTACATATTTATTGGTAAATGTCCCAGTAGTGGGTATTCGTTTTCCTGTATATATATTTTTTTGAGATGTTTGTGTTTTGATGTATGTTCTAACTGGTCCTAACTAAACAAATGATGATCGCAGCTATTGGGCTAAAAAGGCCACAGGTAAAATTATAAAATTCATTGTTAAATAAATAATAACACGGTTAAATAATTTCTTGCAAATAGTAAAACTTTACACAGCATGAGGGAGGAAGGTTACATTAACCAGTATTATTTTTTTCTGGTAATATTCATTACAGATCGGTATACACCAATTTATAAAACATTTTCTAGATGTTCAATTTGGTTACGATGCTTTTCATCGACAAAACAGTATTCGCCGTTTTGTGGAAGATCTTCAATACTAACAGGAGCACTATTTTTATTATTCGAGTCCCTAGAAAACGATGCTCTAACAAATCAGCAGCACAAACAGGTACATTCTTTAGAAAAGATCAAACAATTTTAGTTCTTTGCATGAACATTTATTATTTTTATACATATTAAAACTAAACTAAAATCACCTCCGACACTGGATGACGATCTAGGGATGTTTTTTTATGTTCTACGAATTGGTGAAATGTCATCTTGGTCACGTGAGAGACAATCATTTCTGAAGCCACTGTATTGTAAAACCACACAAGCATATGTCAAAGGGCTTCTGTGGGAAAATGGTGAAAATTTCTAGAATTTTTAGTCAGCTCTTTGTTACATACATTATATATAATTAATAATGATGAAAAAGTTCCACACTGAAGTTTTATGTTATGTATTCTTAGAATCAATTTTTCTATGTATGTGCCAAAAGGCTTGTTTAGGAAATTTTTAGTTAAATAATATACTCGATGTTTGATACTTAAGCTTATTGTTACAATAGTTTTAAAATCATTTTTTCTGAGCATATGTCAAACAACCTGAGGGATAAAATGGAGACAATTTCCATACAACTTTCCTGTAAGTTTCCGAAGCAAGCCTTGGTTCCGATCATATCCGGTAGTCTTGCCAATTTTATTGCAATGTCTAACACATCAATAACATTCTATATTTTTAAGAACTTGCATAAAAAAATAACTGAAAAATCGAAAAGAATTTCCGTTAAAATCTACTTATTTATTCGCGCTACTCAAACCAATGCATTTTTCGGTATAGTGACGATGTAAGTTGTCATATTTTCGATGGGCTTGTGTGGAAAAATCTGTCAAAATCTCGATTTTTCCGTATAAGATTATGCCCTTATTTCAACCCTTTAGAGACCTGCAATATTCAAGCCTGTGGTATTTCGAGACCAGGTTCTATTAATTAATAATTTAAGAATGATAAAAAAACTCGTATTCATACCACAATAATATAATGTTGAAAATTTACCAGCGGGAGGCGACATGTTTCGGCCATTCGATGGCCATCATCAGACATAAATTTTGTTAAACAAGTATAATAACTTAATTCTACGATGACCGTAGAATGTAGAAGAAAACTTTAACCAATTGTGGCGATACATTAACAAAATTAAATGTGGTATTCCATCAAAATTAAAATTAAAATTTTATCTGGTAATTTGTAAACAATTTTAATCTTAATTTTGATGTAATACCACATTTAATTTTGTTAATGTATCGCCACAATTGGTTAAAGTTTTCTTCTACATTCTACTATTGTCAACGTACAATTAAGTTGTTATAAATGTTTAACAAAATTTATGCCTGATGATGGCCATCGAATGGCCGAAAAATGTTGTCTCTTGGTGTTAAATTTTCAATATTATATTATTGTGGTATGACTACGAGTTTTTTTTATTATTCTTCAATAATTTTACCACATTTGAGTATGGATAATCTTCTGTTTTTTTTTTTTTTTTAATTAATAATTTAGTGAACGCGTCTTGCGTGAAAATATAGGCAACACACTTCTTTTATATCTTTTCTGGAAAATCAAATTTTCCATATTTTATACCCAGGGGCCACTCGTACAATTGAACCCTATTCGAGGCTAGTATGAGAAAATGGACCACCTAAATCTGTCACTATCTGACGGTCTATAAGTAATAACATCAATTTGTAGATTGCTTTACAAACATAAAAAATAAATAAAAGTACAAAGGTTTTATCCATATTAATCACTTTAATTCATAATAAATCTATAAATTCGCATTCGAGCATTATTCTTGACCCTCGACATTTCTTTTCTTTAATTGGTACTGGCATACAAAATTTTTATATCATTATACTAGCACATAATTAACCTCTCTTTGAAGAAGTCTGTCAGCCATACTTATCTCTAATGATTGTTATTAGTTTACCATATGGGATTGTTTAACATACAAATCAACAAATATAAGTGGCAATATAGACAATACTATTGACATTTACATTTGTTAAATCGTAGGAGTAGACTATGCACCTTTTGTCACATTAACTTCTGTACTTTTTACATATATCCGTGTTCAGAGGTGGAACAAGAATTTCTTTCTTAAAAAAGATATAATATTGTAGCGTCCAAGGCGAAGTTAAAAAGAATAATTAAATTAATTTAGAAACAACAAAAGCAATGGAAATGGCAAATAAGGTTGAAAGAATATATTATACTAATCAGCCCTTTATCATTAAAAATTTTTGATTGTATCTTAATGGGAGGTGGGTTTTGCTCTAAACAAAAAATGATAAAATTTTGCAAAAAAAAGTAATAACAAAATTTAGTGCCCTGCTATTTCCTTTTATTCTTCTTATCTATAACTTGTTGACGCTAATTTTGACATATACACCTTCTAACTGCTTCTTAACTTTTTTATATTCTTAATTGTTTTTGTTATTTATAACCATTTGTATATATCTCCTCATTATATATTCCCCAAACCATATTTCTTCTGAACCAATACCGTTTGCAACCTTTTTGTTTACTCTCTGTTCAGTGTCCATCTGTCCATATTTATTATTAATTTTTTTTAACTTGTTTTCTGATATTTCTTCTTCCCCAAGTCGTCTTTTATAATAAATTTTTTTATTATAACAAATCTTTATTATAAGTATCTGGTTAATTCCGAAAAAAAATCGTTACACTGATTCTTAAATCTTATCCAAATTATTTTATACTGAATGATTGTTAATTTTTACTGTTAAATTTTAAATTATTACTTTTCCAAATAAAAAAAATATTTTCATTAAAATTTCGTAACACCTGCCCTGGATATATCCAGATTTGTTGATTATAAAAATATTTAATTTATATACCCAATTATTTTAAATTAATATAATATTTCAAATACAACACTTAATAATAATAATAATAATGAATTAAATTCTATAAATCGTACTATATGATTTCATTATAATATATGACTAAAATTAAACAGGTAAACATATTTAAATATCTGTGAATAATGTTAAACAATACAGGAATATAGGAAATTACTTATATAAGCTCATTTCAGATGAGTACAATTATAAAATATCATTTTTTACATTTGTGCTGCTGTGGTATATATAAGCTGTCTAATAATAACATTATTAATAATACTCTCCTCCCCTTACGAATGTACTCTAGAAACCAAAGATTCTCCGGAATACTATTATTGTTCGACTTACTGATGACTGATTGTTTAATTTGTTTCAATTTTCTTACAAACGTAATTTTTTACTTTATTCTATTGAAACGATACTTTATTTTGTTGATAATAAATAATTAATGTGATTAAGCTCAAATCTTTTTATTATGGGTTGGTTCGTAGAATTTGAAATATATCAGAAATCGAATATTAAATAAAAAAAATTTTTGGACTCCAGTCTAACTGATTTTTTGATATATTTAAAAACAATTGACAAAGGAAAAAAACTTGGTCCAAAGGAAAAAAAATTGGTCCAAAGGAAAAACCTCTATAAAATGAAGGGGAGAAAAAAAAGAAATCTTCAGTAAGCCGCATGAACGATATAAAAGTCAATTATTTTGACTGAGTAGGCAAAAAGAAGAAGATTATTAACATGGGAAAGGCATTTTATGGGAATACCAAGAGAAGAGTGGAACATGATGCGAGGAAACAAAAAGGGGATATCAAGCGAGTATGAAATTAAAATATATTGAGTAGAGGAATAATGAAAATACAGGGTGGCACAAAAAAACGTAATACTATTTAATTATTCATGATTTGCCTACGTGACTTTCATACAGAGATATCTGACCCTAAGAAATTACTTCGAGTTGACCATTTTGGGATAAAAGCTCTTACCATGGCAATAGGTTAAAAGCGCTAAAAATAACTTAGATTGAGGAATAAATCTGATACACACTTTAACATAGATCTTTTTTATCTCAACGATAAGAAAATTTTATGTAAAAGTAGTCATATTTAAGATTATAAATCCTGGCTAAATTATTACATTTCAATTTTTAATAATTAAATGAATCAAGTTAGATCAAATAGTTATTTATTTACCAAGGGTATAGATAGATCTTTATGCCCCGAGAGCGACGATCTTACAAACTCGAGGACCTGAATACACACTTTTATGTCATACAAGTTTGTTATTGCATCCACAATATAGATATAAAAAAACTATTTTTTGTCTATATGCCCGCGCGGGCCATAATGTTCACTTTACAGGCCATAAAGTTCACTTTATTCATACACGGGCATAAAATAAACTTTTATTTAGTTGGTTGACTCGACCTCATTTTACAAGTACAACATGAGGGTTTATTGTAGCAAACAGCCCCCAGGTCCATTTTCTGTCAGCAATGCCTCTTCTGATGTGGTAAACAAATTTTGCTTATCACTTTCCCAATCTAGAAGAACTCGGTTGAGGTTAAAACTAATTTATTGAAAATTCATCAGCTGACGATTGTTGGGACATTAAGGAAAAACAAGAAGCCCGAAAAGTCGAGCATGATTGCTTTTGCGGAAGATATGACATAGACGGATTATTCTACTATCAACCCTTCGTCATGATGACGCCATCGATCCAGAATCTGGAGAAACCGAACCGGAGATAATCCCCTTCTACAATTCCACAAAAGGTGGAGTAGATACTGTTGACCAACTATCAGCAACATTTTATGTTGCGAGGAATACATAATGCCCAATGGTTGTATTATATGGACTTCTCAATGTTGCCATTTACAAAAGAATTCAAAATAACTACATGACAAGAATTTTTCTAAAACAACTGAGTCAGGAACTCTTGACGGATCATGTTAAAAGAAGAGTGAATTCTCAGTACTTGTCTAGATAAATTCGACAGCTTACAGAGCGTACAGAAATCGTGGAAAATAAATTGTAAAGATCGGAAAACGAGATACATATGTTGTTTTTGTAAATACTTCATTGAACATATTTGTCAAGTTTGCAAGGCAAAATTCCCCTAAATAATTTTTATACATGGAGTTAAATCAAACTGTGTTAAAAATGCATAATTTTTAATTTTCTATTTTTGTTGAAGAATTATAGTGACATATTTTCAATTGTACTTTATTACTTTTCGTTCATATTAAACTATATATGTATTTAGATTCCAGAAAATATATCTTTGTTTCGAAATTTTATTTTTATTTTCGTGTGTACGTCAGACCCAACGCGTACCTTCACATAAAAAATAAACACTTGTGCGCACTGTGAGGTTAACCTCAAATATCATAACTGTTATTTTATAATTGTCACTGTATTTAGGTTTTGCGATGTTGTTAATGATTGATCTTCAGCAAAACCAGGGCCCGTTCAGAAATCTTGAATATGTTTTAAGTAAAGAAAGCCGGAGCTAAAATGTAATTGTTTTTTTAATAAGTCGATCAAATGACACAGGTCAATTATGTATCAAACATTAAGTTCCGATGAATGTAACGTTATGCGATATTTTTTCGAAGTAAAAAATATATGATGAAACTCTAGTGAAATGGATATTTTATATGAAATACAATCGACGTATATAAGTTTTGGAATTTATTTTTCGGAAATGAAAAGTTCCATTGGGCTTTATTACAAGTGTGCTGTAACATTGTGTTTAATCTCTAAAACACCTTTTTATCTAAACAAAGCTGGTTTATCTTGTTAATATGCAAAAAACCTGATAACTTTCAAAATTTCTACAAGCTACGGCACTGTTCGCTTATTTTTATGAAGGTAGAGTATGATTACGAAATTTTTTGAAACAGGTATAGAATATATATATGTAGGTTGTTATAATAAACATAAATGCCACCAAGTGAATTGTTTTTGACACTTACAAGGTTAATAATAAATCTTTGATCAAAAATTGGTTTAAGCGAGATTATAGAGAGTAAAAGTATAATAACCGTTTATGTTATATATTTGGTTCTTTGTTATGTAAATTTAAACAATGAATAAAATTATATCCAATAAAATTAAGTTAAATATTTAAATAATAAATTTGTTAAATTATAATCTAAATTATCTGAAAATCCTATAAATTGATAATAATAATAGTCCCATAACCAACAAAAAAAATACTTTCCCGGCTCGACCGTAGAGAATATGTTAATTATTATTATTATTTGTAACGAGATTAACTCTATTTACATTTTTTAATCAAAGTTCAAAATTAAGTTTGATAAAAATAAAATATTAATAGATAGAAATTTAACTAATATTTAATTTATTATTATTTTAAGGCAACCAGAGCATCGACTTTTAACTTCAGGATCGTGAATTAGTTTTTCTTTGATGCAACACTTTTCCTTTATTTCCGCTTCAAGGGTTGTTAGTATATTTGTTGAGCGCCAGTAAATTCTCTTTGTGTTAAAATAATGAATTGATTGAATATTATCAAAACGAGTCAGAAGAATTACAAAGACTGACTCTAAAAGAATTAATTCGTAAAAAATAATAGAATGAGAGAGATGAAAATTTAGTGGAACCGAGAGATATTAGTAAAAAAAAAACAATTTAATGACTTTTTGATATATAATAAAAATTTTATAATTAATTGTTTATAACAGTATTGACACCGCAGGTGTACCTTTTAGGAAATTAGATTAAATTTACTAATCATAAGAAAGTCAATAATAATTTATTAATACAAGAAAGTCATTATATTTTACTAATCACCAGATAATTAATAATATTTTACGAATCACAAGAAAGTCAGTAACATTTTACTAATCACAAGAAAATCAATAATATTTTCGTAAATATTCAGGGTTGATATTATTTTTTAAGAAGTAGTCTTAATACTAAAACTTAGCTTTTTTACGAAATCATCTCCAATGAGGAGACGTTCTCCTCCTGGTAATCTATCCTTTACAGAACCTCCAAAGGTGCATAAGCTGCAGGATACAATAGAATATGTAGTTCGGTGCAGGATTTAATTAAAAAAATGAATAATGGTAACTCTGAACATCAGATTATTTTCTTAGTTCTTAATTCCATTGAATAAGAAAATGAACTCAAAAATGTAGAACCAAATAAGAAATGGAAAAAAGAAAAGAACTGTCTCTTATTCCATCTGGAAAAAAAAGAGAACAAAAAAACTAAGTATATTGCCGCATAATTAGATCCTCAGCTATGTGGCATAATTAAATGTCTACACTTAAATTATTATTAACAAAATAAGATTATATTTAGCTAACAAAATAAAGTTTTATTTTAATTATAAAAAATATTATTATTAATTAATTAAGAAATATATTGGGAAACGCCCTATTGAATTTCAAACAAAAAACTACTATTAAAATTTAATTATTGTTTAAATTTACTATGCACATAACGAGAAATCTGTATCTGAAATATTTGTTCTAAAAAAATAATAATTATAACAAACTTAGATGTTTAACAGTTTTTTTCTTTAAATTAATTAACCAGAAATGTGGCATCTCATGGCAAACACCGAAACCCAAAAAAGCAAGCTGATTGTCCGATCAAGGAGTCAACGAGCATGCCCAAAAATAACACTAGCGAACCGTATCTGTATATTTCAGAATTTTTCAAAAAACATAATTTACTGTTAGGATCTCCTACAATCATGTGTGAAAATTATTGGGAATTCGGAAAAATTTTTATACAATAGTTGTAGGGAATTTTATGCTTTACAACTTTGCACTGAAACATTTTGCACTAAAAAGCATAATTTACCTCCAATTTTAAAAAAATGGAATATCCTAAATATGTATTTTTCTGGCCTTCTAGCGGCGAAACTATGAGGAATTCGATCAAAAGTTAAACATAAAAGCTAAAGAAAATTTGATGCTTTACAACTTTGTACTAGAAAATTTTGCACTAAAATGCATTGTTTGTCCTCAAAATCAAGAAAAACTAGAGAAAACCTACATGTACGTTTTTTACGAGCCCTCTAGTGGGGCAACTATTGGAAATTCTAGAACAAGTTTTAGACAAAAGTTGTACGGAATTTTATGTTCTAAAACTTTTTACTACAATATTTTGCACTAAAGTGTATGGTTTGTCCTCAAAATCAAGAAAAACTAGATAAAACCTTCATGCACATTTTTTACGCGCCCTCTAGTGGCGCAACTATTGGAAATTCTGAAAAAAGTTTGAAACAAAAGTTATAGGGAATTTTATGCTCTAAAACAACATTTTGCACTAAAGTGTATTTTTTGTCCTTAAAATTTAGAAAAAGTAAAAAATTGATACATGTGTATTTAATCAATGTCGGTCTTGAGGACCTTCTACTATACCGATTTAAACTAAAATCTAATGGTCGTATTCTAGGAACAGACCGACCCTCCATTCCAAATTTCAGCTTGATTGGTCAAACGGTTCGGCAGTTATCGTGGAAGATTACACACAGACACACAGACACACAGACACACAGACACACAGACAGACCATACGCTAGAAATGGTTTCAAATGGTTTCAATCTTCTCTATTTAATTTTTTTTTTGCTCGTTCACCTTACTTTCCCTTTGATGGGTCCGGGAAAGTAAAATAGGGTACAATTTTATTTAAATCTCGATTTATTACTGTTCTGCAAAAACTATTTTTTCTCCGATTGACATTAAACGTCAGTTTTAGTAACATTTATCGATCATATAAGTAACACTTTTACTGCCTAGGCAGTAAAAATAATTTTTATTGCCTAGGAATTAAAGAAATAATTTTATATCTCTAAACACAGATTAATCTCTTCTCCAAACAACTTAATCTTAAGATAAACGGATAAAAAATGGCGATTTTCAACTAAACAATTCAGAAAAGGTACATAATAACCCAGACTTTGTTAAAGAAAATTGAAACAAATTGAATGTAACAGTGGTGTCTTATTTTTCGGTATATATTATTATGTATATAAGTTAAGGTCTAATCAACAATAATAATTAGAAAATACGATTTAATTATTACCTATAACATGCGATTAGAAAAAATATATTAAAAATTGTGAGTTGTATCCGTTATAAAAAAGTTTTAATTTTAATTTGATTTTTTTAATCATACTGTACAAACAATCGGAGAAAAAATTATGTTTCACACGGCAGAGAATCAGATTTACTGCCTTGGCTAGTTTCATTGCCTCGGCAATGAAATGCTATTATTATTGACATAATACCTAAATATGTTTCAGAGCGCTTGACACTTCTTGGCACACAAATATGTAACTAGCAAAAAAGTAATAAAGCAATTTAAAATATTTTTACGCCAAATATTTTCTAATATTACTATTTGCAGCTTTTGAAAATAAGTATAATTAAAACAAATGGTAAAAAATGATTGCATTTACATTTAAGTACGTAACTTATATAAGTGCATATTTTTTTAATAATTTTATATCAAATATTAAAGCCATTACCTTGCTCTTTAAGAAAACAAAATTCTTTAAATGACTACAAGTAGAAAACAGGAATACACCTTGCAAGCATAATACTATAACATCACTAAGATGTCTAAAATCCCTGGTGTATCTACTGATTTGATTTTGTTTTAAATTTTTTGGGAGTACCACCTGTTGCGTTCAATAGAACTTACCAGAATTCTTTAAGATGGCGCTGTTTAGAATTATTAGTCTTCGCTGAGTTTGTCACATTTTGTGTGGACAGTAAAGCTCAGTGTTGCCAATCTGTGGGTAATTACCCAATTTTCAATTTTGCCGGTAAAATTCGGGTATTTCCTTCTATCTTCATCTCATGTGAATTATTCACTGCTTAGGTGATGTTTTGTGGGTGTGAGGCCACTTCTACTAAACATAAATATCACCGCTACAGCTCAAAAAATACATAAAAAGAGTAATTCGTTTGTATTGAACCTTAGACCATTTACTATTAGACATGCCTTGTTTACATTTTTGTATACAATATTTTGAAGTCGATACATCTTGTCTTTTTCTATAACATTTCTCATGGTCCGGGGTATCCGGTGTGTGCGGGGAAGTGTTTACAAACATCAATAGAAGTGGTGTACGCCAATGGAACTTACCACAAGTATCGTTTACAATTTAAATAACTCAATAAAACTTTAAAAAATGGCTCGGACATTTATGTACACCCTCGATGAGTAACTTGCGATACTGTTTGTGTACGTGTTTGTATACAAACAAACTGTCATATCACAACATGCTGTACTTAGATATCAACTTCAAGAGAAGGATGGAAAATTGATGTCTAATAGTAAATGGTATTGAACACTTCTACATAATTCACGTCAGATGTCAACGTCAAATAGAGGCCTCAAAAATAAATAAGAAAATTATTTATTCTCAATTTAAGCACTTGTTTCCGTGTTGCAATTTGTGTTGTAATCGGTTGTATACATTAAATAAAAACGTTATAACTAACTGACAAACACTTCAAATTATAAGTGGGTAAAATGCAGGTATTTTGGAATTCCACGCGTATAAAATCGGGTATTTTGGGGCAACGTATTTTAGTGATTTGTCATTGGCAACACTGGTAAAGCTGCAGATTTGAGCATTCGTCTGTATTCAATACCAGATTATAAATACAGCCTGTGTGATCTGTGATTACAGTTTACTATAAGCGATATATGCGTCATCTGAAATTTCTATTGTGAAACTCTAGTAATCTCTCAAAATTAATCAAAATCAAGTAGGTAGAGATTGCCCAGTTTGATCCAAACTTTTACAGGTATAAGTGGAAACACCAGGGTTTTTAGACATCTTAAACATCACCAAACCAAACGCCAAATTGTCAAAAATTGATGCCTAGCATTCCATGGCCAATCCGTATCAGCAGAAAAAAAAACGTCCAAAAATGTTATTCCTTGGAATTTTTTCTTTAATATTACTGAATAACCTAAATAATTTGGGAATTGGGAATTTGGAAGTGCTCGAAATAGAGCAAGTGTTTTAAAGACCACTTGTCAAGGAATATTTTACGCATTTTTTTTATTGGTAAACTTTGAAATTATAAATACTGGTATTATAACTACAAAACAAGTGAAAAACGGCAATATTGATGAATCAAGCTAACAGACGAAAGGGCGGACGGACGAACGGACAAAACCGATTTATAAGAGTTTTTTTTTTTTCTAAAACTCGAAAATGGAAATAAGCGCTATCTGTAATTTTTGTCAGTCCAGACAGTCGGAAAAAATATTAATATAAGTATGGCATGTGAAATAAGAAACATCCTGTATACACATTCAAACAAAATTCAGATAATTTCAAAATTTATTTTATGCAAAATTAAAATCATCAGTTTAATCACTTTTATTTAATTTGCATCAATTACCGATTAATTAATTCGTTAATAAAATATGTGAAATCATAAGCATCCGCTCCAAATTACACTTGCGAAAAAAATTACGATGACCCTCAAGTAAATTTTGTCTGAAGCTCGCCATACATCGATAACCTGGAGGGGTTGAATCTTTCTTTGCGAAAACTGAAGAAAGTGACAGTTCTTCTGCGAGTTGGAGTACCTACGTTTAATCACTTACTTGCGGTATTGGTGTACGATCACTTTCTGAATTTTTTACGGTCGCGTTTTGATTAAGGATTCTTTTCAGTGATTGAGTTCGTTTATTTTTTGGAAGTTGATGTATACAAAAGACATGAGGTTAGTAATTTTTTTTAATTTAGGGCATTTATTAATTTATTTTAAGGTTTATTATTCATTAAAAAGGATATGTAAGTGTATGAATAATTTACTCAATTAAAATATTTTATTGAGTTGTATTATTTTTTCTTTTCCGTCTTTTGTACTAAGGAATTATGAACAATATTAATATGTATTTATCATAATTACACATATAACAGTAAAGAATATAAAACAAATAAATATAGTAATCCTACATAAGCACAGGTATGTGTGTGGGAAACAAAACATTCATTTCTATAAATATAAGTCACTTAAAATATGATTGTAGTAATGACAATGACAATTGGCATAACACTATTTTTAAATTTACTACTAAAATAAAATAAAATATGATATAACAGTTATAACAAAGACATTGCATATTGAGTTTTTAATTTGTGGAAATAAATTATTATATGTAGATGTGCAGAATGTGCAATTAATAACAATCAGTCTCTATTATTTACTTGATTATTTTTATTATGATTAACATAACATTAACCCTTATAAAAATCAACAATAAGTGATATATTTTACCATAATTAACAAAGAAAAAAAAACAATACTAATAATTATACTGAAATTAAAAAAGGATTGTTTATTGTCATTTATTTTAAAATATTTCATAAAGGATTAATTAATATTTTTATTAAAAAAAGAGTATTCAAAAACAGACATAATACTTTCTAAAAACAAAATATTATCTATTCTCAAATGTGGCACAATATTCTATAAAGAATAATGAAACTCAAAGTCATACCACAAATATTTAATATAAAGACATATAAATGTCAAGACAACATGTTTCGTTCTACAAAAAGACCATCGTCATGCCTGTAAACAAAACAATGTTGTTAAAAAAACAGCACTTATGAAAAATATAAAATTACTTACAAAATATGTGTATAATTGGATCCAATAAAAACAAACCCTAAATTATTTAAATTGAGGTATGAAAATTAACTTATAAAACATTACCAATTTAAAAAAATGAATTATAACTAAATTACTCCATTTTAGTTATTTATATTATTACTGTTTATATCAAAGTGCATAACTATGCACAACAAAGTTAAAGAAAATTGAAAGCAACTAACAAATTACTCGTACCATCCACTAATGCCCGTATAAATATTTAGAAATAATGACAATTATAATTCAACGTCCATCTACTATAGACGTTTAACGTACATGGTTTAAGATAAACTTTTGTATTTTGGGACCAGAGCCCTAGATGGCTCTGTCAGTATACGAAAAATTAAATTTAAGTTGGCTGCAATGATAAAATTTCAAAATTTATGAGATATTGGTACTGGTGTTCTGTTTCAAAATTATTTATGAGTCCCGAATACAGTGAAATTTAAAATGTTAACAAACTACAATAAATTTTATTTATTTTAATGTTTACACCATTTTATAGATCTAATACTATAATGTGTTACAATAAATTAATAATAAAATAAATTAAATAAATGGAATTTTAAAATATACAGAGTTGCGCATAAGTTCTACACCATTTAATTTTTTTTTCTCTAAACTTGTCTGGTCCCAAACTTATCCCCAACTCTGTATATCATAAACTACAAACTATATTATTAAAGATGCAAAATGAATAAAATCTAATATATAAAAATGAATGAGAAAATCTTCTTTCTAAATAATTAATACATACTGCATGATGATTATGGCTGTATAATTAAATATAAAGAAACGCCTGTATTTGATGTAACAGGTTAGCCCCAAGCCTTTACATGGATTCAAACAGATTTTTTTTTGGCTTATCAGGTAAATGTAAAGTTGAAACGGTATTTGAAAATAATCCATTAAATTGTGTTTACACATATTTTGGTTCAAAATGTCTGTGACACACTCGCTTTTTTATTTAAAAAAAGTAATAGAGGTACAGAGTTTAAAGCAAGTAGCTATTTGTTAAATCGTTCAATATCCTTATTTGCACGTTTGGAAATACATGATGTATTTCAGTAATTTGATCACAATTTGGAACACCACAACATTTTTGTTTATAAGGTATTGTTCTAAAATTGAAAAGCAATAAACGTTGAATAGAAAGATACTCACAAAAGTTTTATACGAAAATCACTCTCACTAAAACAAAAATTCAATAATAAGTACCAGTATCTAATAAAAATTGAAATTGCATCATTGCAGCAAACCTAAATTTAATTATTCATACTAACAGAGACATCTAGGGCTCTTGTCCCAAAATACAAAAGCAAAATGACCTTGAGCCATTTACGTAAAACGTCTATAGTAGATAGTCTTTCTTATAATTTTGAAGATCAAGAGATCAAAAAAAAATAAAGAACACAAGATATCAGACAACGGAAAAATTCATTCTTATAAGTAAAAGGCCTTAGAGAATTAGGTTAATAAAAAAGAAGAATAGAAGAACCAAACCAATTGGATATTTTGGTCACATTCCATTATGCACTTTGATATAAACATTAATATTATATAAAAAACGAATAATTAAAACTCCAAGTCATACCACAAAATTTATTTCAGGTTTAAGATGAGATTAAAATGGCGACATGTTTTGGCCAAACGATGGCCATCATCAGGCCTACAATACAAAATTAAAAATTCGATTATAATAAAACTTACTCAAAAAGAGGTTACTTACAAACATAATGACGAAATTATACATGGTGTTAAAATTTGGTATGAAAATTGAACACGAACATGGTAAATTTTTTTTTTAATTAATGTTAAAAAATTTTTTTACACAATTTCACCAATACCCAACGCCTCCTAAACTAGAAGTTCACAAATAGTGTATAACAACATCAAAGTACGATGCACTAAGAAAGCAAAAATTAAGTTTTTTAAAAAATTAAAGTAGCAAGTACCAAGCGGCAGCTATTGAGATGGCACTTTATGTCAAATATTTCAGTTTTGTCTTTATGTCAAGTGTCATGTTTCTTTATGTCAAATATTTCAGTTTTGTCTTTCTGTCAAGTGTCATCTCAATAGCTGCCGCATGGTACTTGCTATACTTTAATTTTTTTAAAACTTAATTTTTCCTTTCTTAGTGCATCGTAGGATGCACTTTGATGTTGTTATACACTATTTGTGACCATTTGTTTAGGGTGCGTTGGGTGTCGATTAAATTGTGTTAAAAAAGTTTTCAACATTAATTTTATAAAAAAAAATTACTATGTTAGTGTTCAATATTCATACCAAATTTTAATACCATGTATAATTTCGTCATTATATTTGTAAGTAACCTCTTTTTGAGATTGTTTTATTGTAATCGAATTTTTAATTTTGTATTGTAGGCCTTATGATGACCATCGTTTGGCCGAAACATGTCGCCATTTTAATCTCATCTTCAACTTGAAATAAATTTTGTGGTATTACTTGGAGTTTTAATTATTCGTTGACTAATATTATATATTTTATTTCATCCTGCCCAGTAAATATACTTCCCCGGTACTCATTTGCGGCCAATAAATAGAACATTACAGTATCAGGTACCGTAATGTTGTTGCCTAGCAACATTGATTTGATTTTAGAAATCTCCATATTTAAAAGAAAAATATCGATAACAATTTTTTGACCACGGATTATTGTTCATAAATCTATCTAGTAGGTGCCTGAATTTTTTGAATTCTTAATTTTCATATTTAAAAAGTTTAAATAATATTTATTCATTAAAGGTCCAATATGGGCGGCGCTTACGCAAGCCAGGGTCCCCGTTTTTGGCCGTATTTTCAACCCTCTGGGAAAATTATAAATATTGGTCCTACAGTTCTTTTTTTTTTATAAACTTTCCTTCTCTTTTTGAATCTTTTTACAAATTTGAAAAATGTCAAATAATTTTTGAGATATTTGCAAAAAACCAAACCCCATTTTTATTTTTCAGTTAATTGTTTATAACTTTTGCAATTTTTGCAAGCGGCTCTTTATTTCTTTCAAAAATCACCTACACACTATTCCGAATCGAATGACACCGACACCTCGTTCATATTTTTCGGAGGAGGAGAAAAAATTTTGGCCCAAAAAGTACTTGTTGACTATAGTGCTTTTTGTACATTTTTGGTAGTGTATCGTGTTGTCCAGGATATATTTTTACGCTTTTATGAACAACAATTTAGCAAACAATTTCAGTAATGCAATCCAATGTGTAGATTTTGTTACGTACGTTATTATGTATTCACTGAAGGTTAAAAAATTTTTCACACCAAGAGGTACATTTACAGACATATGTATTTTTTCGTAAATTTATATGTAAACATTTAGAGCGTAACTAATAGAATTACAAAGAAACCATATAATATGCATATAACCAGGACAAATAACATTTTTGTGCAAATTTTAATAGAAAGTTTTATTCAAATAATAATAGATGTCAAAATTTCATGAAATGATGTATATTAATAAAATATAATTTTATTAGAGGAGTGCGTGCTATAGAAATATATTTATAACATAATTTATTGTCGTCGTCGTCAAAAATATTAATGTCTTGTTTGTCTCCTAAGAATTTTCTGTTATTATGTCTCTAATAACGGTTTTTTAAATTTCGGCAATTTGTCTCTCAAAAATGAACTAAAATTTATTAATTGAAATATCCAAACAGTCTTTATGAATATCGCAATTTCCACCTTTCTTCTATATCAAAGTTTACCATTATTCTTCTCCAAAATCACACAAATGCTCTAAAAGCAATCAAATCGCCTTAATCAAACATTAATCACGCCGACTAAAATTTGTCAAGTACAACGTTGCTATTATGTTCCAATATAATAACACTAAGGGTCAGTTTTTTAATATGTGGTTAACTGTGACCTTGAGGTAACTAAAACTTTCCTGTTTTTCAAATAATAGTTAGACTAACTGAAAGCTAACTTTAACCTTACTCTCGGGTAGGGTTAACCCATTGTTAAGTGAATATTACTGTATAACCCCTGTGTTTTGATATTTGAATATGCTTTAAGGTAGCGAAAAGGAAGGAATAGTGAGAATACCGAAAATAATTCGATATAGGCCTAATTTTGATGGTAAAAGAAGTTCGGGACCTTTTGGAATATTCAACGTGTTTGTTCGCATTACATTTATTTTTAGTTTTAGACTTCTAAACCCTAGAGAATAAGTCTTATAATACGGCTCTGTCTGCCTGTCCGTCTGTCCGCATTTATAACTCAAAAACGAAAAGAGATAAAGACAAACGGTCAACGGTAATAGACTCAGCATACCTTGGATAGCTCCCAAATAGATTGTCAGATTTCTATGACTTACGGTTTCAAAACTGGTTTTACAAACCAGAACCGGAAGTGGTACTACCGGTTTCAAAAATAGCATTCCGAACGTGTTAAACGCTGAATCGATATTTGAAAACAGATTTGAGATATCTTTTATGGTTCATGAGATAATGCGTGTTTAGAAGTCTCACGTGCCTGCTAACGCTCAGGCGCTTCTGACTTGTTTTTTCATATTTATGTATTTTGTTTTACGCTTCGGTAGTCGCGAATATTCCCACTGTTCATAAAAAATCCTTAGTCACATTTTCCAACGCAGCCTTCTTCTCCTGCCAAGAAGTTACATCACTTTTTATTACTGTCTATTATTTCTTTGTATTTTTCTACGGCCTTAACAAGAAAATCTTCTTCTGCATGAATAAAGTTTTCGCCACGTTTCCTAAGTTCTTTTTAGGTTAAAACATTGGTCAAGTATGAAAACGAATAATTCTACAGAATACATAAAATATAATGTTGCCAGATTGAAATAAATTTAAAATTTAGGTTAATTTACAAAAAGTACAATTTGAATTTATTATTTTAACTATAGGTTAACCTTCAAGTAGAAGTTAGTTAACCTCCAAGTTGATATTACATTGAAAAACCGGCCCTAAGGTGTTACAAAATTACAAAAAATAAGTTTTTTTGAAATTTCGGTTAAAATTGGTAACGTTATTGAAAACTACAGGTACACATACTGACCATCATGTATACTTTTTAGTTAATTTTTAATAATTGATAATAATTTAATTTGATTATAGAAGAAATTTCTTCTGTTTAAAAAAAGGTTAATTTATGAATTTATAATAGAAACATTGTATGTTTTATATATTTTTTAATTGTTACTATTAAATTTTAATGATAATTTATAATATTATAAAAGAATGTTTATATTTAATAATATTTAACGTTGATTAATGTTAATTAGATGTAAATATTATGAGAATAATATCAACAATTTGTGGAAGAGATATAAATCTTATTGTTACGATTTCAGAAGAAAATAAACGAAAACAAATGAAAACAATCGAAAACAAATCATAAAAAATTTGGTTAATTTTGGATAAATTGCAGTAAGAAATAATTTTTGGAAGTTATTTTTTTTAGGAAATCAATTAAAGAGAGGAAATTTTAAAAGGTATTTGATTTAAATATGAATTTGGTAGTTAATTAAAAAAAGAAAAATTAATAAACAGAGAATAGGGTATTTTTTAATGCTATTTTTTAAATGTCAAAAACGCTATCTGCCATATTGTGACGTCATATTCATAGTAAACACAATAGATTTTTGTTGTGCTGTGTGTGTTAATTTTAATTTTTTCGAGTTATCATACATTTGTAGACTTTTAGCATCCCGTATTTTATTGAAATATCATCATGGATGACGGTTTTATAAAAGCAGAAAGATTCATTTAAGGCACTTTTCAAAAAAGGGTGTAATAGCCTATTGTCAAGTTGTTTTTAATTTTTTGATGTGACACTGATTGTCAAATAAATGTTTATTGTAAGAAAATGGATTATTGACCGTAATTTAAACAGAAACAATACCAATTATAAAAATTTATAAGAAAGGTATTTTCTCCACGACCATTACTGAATTTATGAATTCCGAAATTATTTTTAATAATAGAATGTAAACATTCACACTCTAGAGTCTGAATATTTGTTCTAAAACACTTGCTTCTTATGTATTATGCATTTATTTTCATTCTTTATCAAGGTAAAGAATGGATTTTCTCCACGACTGTTTAATAATAAGTTAATTCTGACTACATTTTCTGTGGAAGAATGATATACATTCTTCCACTAGTTGAAGAATAAATTTAAGAATCCACGGTAATCAGCCAATCACATCCTTTGATTTCTAGAATTTATATTAATATCGACACAAATCACATTGATTTGAAAATAGCTAACCAATCGTATCTTATCAACATCCTAATAAGTCGCCATTTTATTTGAAATGTCAAATATACAAACGTCAAAATTTAAAATTTTAAGTGTCAATTAAAGATTTGTGATAAAAACTATGATTTTAGGTATGTAATTTCTTGTATAGTCGTGGAGAAAGTATCGTCTTCAACTCGCATAGAATTATGGCTATTATTCACGAGAATTAAAATTCCGACACGAGCGGCAGCGAGTGTCGGAATAATTCTATGCTTGTTGTAATCGAACTAAACAATATGGATTACCATGGATTTCAAAAGTGTCACTGACAGATATAAAATGGCGACGGTAATAATTATTTCCAAACAAGTTTTAATTTAAACAAAATAATGAGTGAAATATCAAGTGAAATAGATATAGAATTTAATAATATCTGAAATTGCAAATTATGAAAAAACACCACTGCACCAGATTTTAATTTCGGTAAATATAGCATAACACTATAAATATTTTTCTACAATGTAATACAAATATGTCAACAAATAACCTGTGTTCAGATTTAATTTAATTTAATTTAATTTTGATTAACACTTTTTGATTGTGGAGAAAATATAGTCTGTTACTCGGTTAGAATGAAAAATTTCGACACTCGTGGTTCCTCACTCTCGCTAGCGCTCGCGTTCGGAAGGAAGAGTGTTTTTGACCAAGTAAATAACAAAGAAGGTAGGGAAAATAGTTTACCAAGTAAATAATAAAGACAGTAGAAAGACATTAAGAAGAACAATCGCACTGATTGATTGATTCATTGATCGATATTACTGCCTGACTGTCGCAGTAAATTAGGATTTTTTTCCCTCTATAGCCCCTATCAATGTTCTCCATCAGGAAAATCTCTGTGCAGGATTTTCGAGTTTAGTACGCATGTTGATTTTTCTGTAGTGACCTTTCTGTTAGAAAGTTTTCCCATATATTTCAACCAGTTTTTCCAATAGTTTTATCATGAGAGACGATAAATTTATTGGTCTGAATGATTTTGCCTGGGAGTAGTCTTTCCCAGAATTTGGAATTAAGACAACTATAGCTTTTTTTCCAGCTAACTGGAATGTAGCCAAACTCGCCCTAAATAATTTGTAAATCATCGGTACCAGCAGTGTCTTACCCTTCTATAGGAGAGCATAATCGCACTAATCAGCATAATATATTTTTTGTTTATTTAATTTAATGATATTCATTATTTATAAGGTTTATTATTTTTTATTCCAACCCACATACATATATTTTTCTATTTTTTTGTGATTCAGGAGATCTGAAAATGTACGGAAAAGTTATAAATCTCGAAATCGAATTCTTACCCAATCACAATATATTATCTTATAAATTTAGAAATTTCACTAACAGCTTATAAATATTAAGAGATATTTTTATTTCTCACGGATTATAAATCTTCACATGCACTACCATATAACTTGCTAAATGTCCTAGATGAAATATGAAATTGTTTTACAATTTAACATGTTACATAAATATGTTATATCACTAAATCAGATGGTAAAAGAATCTTCTTGTACAAAATACTCGGCTATAAAAGGTGAAAGTATTTACACCTTACTCTGAACACACAATCTTAATCATCAATATTAACGACGGATGAGAGAATAATGACAGGAATTAATTTGAATAACAAAAGATTGATCGAATTGTTTAATAGAAGACATTTTATTTTCTTAAGCCGTTATTTAAAAGTACTCTGGGTATAGGAAATTATGTATGTTTAATTTTGTATATTTTTTGGTAACTCAACATTTATAACCGTTAATAATTTATCTTATTTCCGATCTTATATTTTTAGTTCTTCTTCTTTTATTTTATTCTTAGCTGATATATCTCAACTTGTAGTGTTTTATATTATTCTATTTATTATCTTTTGGTTTAAATATGTGATTTTATTTAAAAATATTTCATTTTCAAAATGCTTTTAACCACTTTGTATTTTAATAAAGTATTATGGTCATTATTACTGTATGAAAATAAAGATACTAACAGGAATAATAATGAAATAACATTACCGCCGGAGGTATGTCATGTGATTAGATTTTTGATAAGCTTTGTAAAACTTTTTTGCTGTAGAGCATACTGTTTTTAAAATAGCAAGGTCACGTGACTCCGTGAAGGTCAATGTTCAATTTTTTGTAAAGTATATTGTTTTTAAAATAATAGCATGGCCAAGTGACTCCCTAAAGGTCAACGGTCAATTTTTTGTAAAGAATTGTTAAAATTGGCAAAATATTGATTAAAAATAACTCAAAATATTGAAATTCAATGTGGGGGAGATATACTGCTACATGAGACTATCAAGATGAATAATAGAGGATTTGGACTATTAAGCCCAAGAGCAGAATCGGGGAACCACAAGACTAATTGAATCCAAGATCATTAAGATAAACTGCAGATGCAACTAAGAGCGACCGAAGAAATTATAGGGATCGACCGAAGAGCAGCCAGGAAATGCCCCAATCTTCGGCAAAATCCACAAGTCCGAGATCTCGATCGTCGATATATCGCTGGGTCGGAACAAACCCAGATCTACCAAGAATCCAATTCAAATCCACCCAGTTGGCGGTAAATTACGAACAGGGTTGCCAATGGTCTTCGACGTTATTCCCCGTTACATGACTGGCGATTCCCCACATTATATATTTTATAACGCGCTTGCTCCAAATTACACTGTTGTGCTAGTATTAGGAGGGGATGCATTAAAACAAATAAGTAAATTGCAGTAAAAATGAAACAACTATTTTTAAATTTCGAAACACTGATTTATTAATTGAATTTTTTAGTTTAAAAACTTGAAGCAATATTTTTCAGCAGTTTTAAAAGGTTCTGATAAACCATGCTGGGAAAAAGTAAAGCACTCTGTCGAAAAAACAAACACCGTTTTTTTGACCAAGTAAAAGTAATTGACTTGTAAATCGATCAAATTATGCAGAATCAATAAAAGGTCTATGTGAGACATCGGAATTATGGAATGCGAACTATGCGAGTGCGAGAAAGAAAGAGAACCGTGGAACGTCAAAAGAGGTAGTGTCTAGCAAACCTAGAAGACGTTTTAAGAAAAATGAATCTTTAATTTTGTCACTTACCTACCCTATTTAGTATGAGAAATCCTAGATTCCCCACAAAATCCTCACAGCAGCTACACCCCACAAAATTCCCCACAGTCGATGAAATTCCCCACATTTTGGGAAATTCCCCACAGATTGTCAAAGCTGATTACGAAGTCATTTAAGCACATAGAAGTCAAATCGCTAATGGACAAATATAAAAAAAGTTAATACCAAGAGTTATTTATATAGTTAACGTACAGTGCTAACGCCATCTCTGGGTAATATCTGTAATCTTAATTGCGTTATTGTAGAAACCCTGGTGTAGGTTTTATAAGAGCGATAAATACAGCAAGCTGATTTTATAAACGACCCAGCAAAACCCTTACGCAAATTGGGTCTCGGTGGATTTGCTTTAATTTTTGATATGATGTAGTCCATGGAATTCTGAACATATGTTAACATTGCGCCAACTCCCAAATATATAAACAGTTTTTCTGCTATGGGTGGGGGGGGGGGGGCTAAATCCACATATTGGCCATGATGGATTATTTATTTTTGAAGACTGGATAAATATTTTGAAATATTGTATTCTAATTTATATTACTAAAAAAATATACAACCCCCACCCCCCTATTCAACCCTAAGCCATATTAATTGCTGGCTCACTTTGAAAATTATAAGGGAATGTTTTAATAAGACCAAAATATCGCTGGATTTTGCTGAATTTTTAGTATGATCTCGTCCATTTGATTTTGACCAAAAATTGATTGGGTACCAATCACCAAAAATGAATAGATTTTCTACTGGAGGCTATTACATTCCCATTTTACTCGTAATAAACTATTTATTTTTAAAGGCGGCTACAATGTTTTTAAATGCTTTATTCTAATTTATATTGAATATTGCTTTTTTATAAAAAAATTGTATACCTCCCGCTACCCCTTCTCATATTAAAAGAAATAAAAAATGGTATTTGCTCGTCCCTTCAAAAATTTTAAGAAACGTTTTTATAAACTCAAAATGTCGGTCGATTGTAGTTGATTCACTTTCCCGACCCACCTCCTAGAAGGGAAAGTATTGCGAACGAGCTAAAAAAAAATTCGAGATAAAAACGTAAATATCTATTTTCGAGTCCCCTGAGACGATTAAGACCATTTCCAGATGGAAGTCTGTCTGTCTGTGTGTATGTGTGTGTGTATGTGTGTGTGTGTATGTGTGTGTGTGTGTATTCTTCCACGATAGAGGCCACATGTTTGATCTGATTGAGCTGAAATTTGGTAGAGGGGTTTGGGTTACCCGTCAGAAGTACCCATCTGTCAAACGGAAGTACCACTATCTAAAAATGACAAATGCAATATGTCACGGAATTGGACATGCAATATGTCATTTGAAAGCCCTAGAAAAACTCTATTCAGAACAGTCAAAATTATTTCTCCAGCTGTTACCTGTCAAAAATAAAAAAATGTCAAAATTTGAAACTTCAGCATTAAATATCTGAACAAGTATTAATCCGATTGAGCTGAAATTTGATATATGGGTTTGGGTTATCTGTCGGAAGAACCCATTAGTTTTTGTACGAGATCTGTCAAACGGAAGTATCACTATCATAAAATGAGATATGCAATATGTCACGGAATTTGACTTAAAATATGTCATTTGAAAGCCCTTGAAAAACTCTATTCAGAACAGTGAAAATTATTTCTCCAACTATCACCTGTCAAAAATAAAAAAATGTCAAAAGTTGAAACTAACATTAAATATCTGAAAAAGTGTTCGTGGATACTCGTCGGGAAAGTTTTGGAGCGACACAACCTATTTTTTTAGTTAGTCCATTTGATTTTGACTAAAAATTGATTATGTGCAACTCACTATATAAATAAACAGTTTTTCATCTACAGGGTGTTACATTCACAATTTATTGCTCTTAATAGACCAGTTATTTTTAAAGACGGCCACAATATTTTTAATTGCTTGATTTTCTTTTATATTAGATATTTTTTTTATAAAGACCTATACTTACAAGAAATAAAAAAATACTCATCGTAAATGAAACTCGAAATCAGGCAACTTGTTTCGGTTAAAAAGTCATCTTCTGGCCAAAATTACATAAAGGTTAAGATCAAAACCTAATAAGCATTATGTTTAGATTAAGGGTATCGCTACTCATAAGGGTAAGAGGATGGTATAAGGGAAAAATGAGTGTATATGAAAAAGAAAGTGATAATCAAAATGCAGGTTAAATGGTAATTAAATAAAATAAAATAAAATAAAATAAAATAGATGATTAATTATGTGTAACATATAAAAATATGCCACTGAGGGCGGTTAGAACTATTACGATCTAACAAAAGGAATTTGACATATTAATTCTAACGCAAAATGGCAAAATTAAAAACAGAAGGGAGTTAATAGAATTTAGTATCTAATATCAAAAGTTTCGCCCGAAATCACGAAAAATCGCAAAAAAAATCATTTTTCACCCCCTTTAGTCACAACTCAAATAAATTAGACCAACCGCCAGAGCGTTGTTTTTTTTACAAGTTCCTTGTAATCCCTCTTATCATCTACCACTGCCTAGGGTTGTATATCAATTGAATTGTAAAAATGTATCTCGCCTGTACTACATAATTACATTGGTTTTATTAGGCGTTAAATAAATAAACCTGGGTTATTATACTCGTTGCAAGTAAAGATGTAGGTGTTTTTATTGCTCTAAAACAAGACTATTCCGCAATTAAATTAAAAATTCTTATAAATTGCATAATAAAATTGGCTTTTAAACCAATAAAGTCTACTTTATTTCGTAAACAAAAAACATAGTTCTAATAAAATGAAATAAAATTACCTAATTGAGCAACGGAATTCGTTAAATGTGCAGGTTTGTAATTTGATTTTCATTTAATTACGATTGACGTACTTTCAAGGTTAGTACTAATCTAGATTTTTTTCTGTTTTTATGATTATGATGTATTATGTAATAAATATAGTTTATATATTGTAAATTTACTTTTCCGTCTATATTTCAGGAACTTATACGATTGTCAAAAATCTAGTACATTTTCATTAAAACCAAAGATCAAATAGATATTTTGAATAAATCGGACATTTATAGTATTACATGTAATGAATAGTTGTTCATATGTGGGTCAATGTGGGAAACGCTTTATAGGTCGTATTAAGGAACACCCTAATTTAAACAACTAAATAATCTATCGTGAGTAAGCAACTAAAAATCAATTTTGATCCGAGGTCACTGTTTGAAGTACAACATCTTTGTTATCCTGGTTTTATATTAAATATGCTATAAACCTCGAAATATTAAAAAAATTTAAGTGATTTGTCATTAAATCGGAAACAAGTTTTACAGTTCCCACCCGTATTTTCTTTAATAAAAAATTCACCTTACTTTTCAATCATTTAAAGATATTGTTAGTTTGTACGTCCCAACCATGGTTCATCCCAATAAACACACGTAAAAATTCCTATTTTTAATATCTTTAAATGTTATTTTAATATTATACGTTGAATTTTAGACGTACATTTTTTTGTAGACATGTTTAAGTAGTTGTGATATTGTATTGGACGTATTTTAAAAACCAATAACAGTGTTATTTTAGTCGATACAAGGAGGTTATTTCAACTGTTATACGTTGTATAAATAACTTTTTGCAGCTTACGTTTATCAACCTTCCAAAGAGAAATAGCGATTTTTTTGTTGCAATGGTATCGTTATTTTAACCCTCTGATTCTAAGGTATATTTCACGTTGTTTAAATAATTGTAGCACATCTGACGTTTTTTCAACTCAATAAATAACTTGGTCAATAAACAAGAAATAGTATTCTTTCAGTTGAATTTACCAACCATTATTTCAGTTATCTGATATACTATTAGACATTGATTAAATAATGTTTTTTTGCACCCACATGGATATTGTCGATTTTACGCACACTTTATAGATATAGGCAATAACAGTTTACTGAACGGATATAATTTTATTAGCGTGAGATATGAAATCCACCAATCAGATTTGACAATATCACTTCATTAGAGTGATATATGAAATCCACCAATCAGAGTTCATATTTAGTAATCCACCATCCATTTTTTTATTTTAAATAACCTGTCAAAATAATTGTCAGAATTTTTTATACTAATACAGAAACATATTTATAAAAATGAGTAGTTCCAGTGATGACTTAATAAATGGTACTTCACCAGATATTCATTTAGCCGTAAAGATGTAATAGTAATAATATTATTACCCCAAAAATATGAATATGATCTACTTATAAATAGAAGGTGCCTATTAGTTTTAATGATTTTATAATAAATCCGAGACAGCCCGTGATAGCCTAGTGCTAACGCTCTCGCTTTCAAATACGAAGGGCGTCAGTTTAAACCCGGTGACTATAATCTTTTTTTTATTTTTATTTTTTTTTATATGTTTTTATTTTTCCTTTGGTGGCTTGTACTATTCAACTCGTGTTAATTGTCCATATCGCATTCCGCCTACGGTGCCGTTGTCAAACTTCGTCCGCGTGCGATTCACACTTGTTTCACAGACTACTATTTGTTAATTATGTAAATAACGTCTGCTAAGATTGAGAAGTCACGTTTTTTTCTCAACCTCGCCTTCTGGAGACAATAATTTCATCACCTGGATTTCAAAACGAAATAGACTCTACTAATGACAATTATTATTTTCATCAATACCATCCCATGAGTACATAAATATCAATCCTGAATATTCATTGATTTGACCTGAACAAGTTTATTTTTTTTTACATTTAATTCAATCAAAATATGCATACACTTCTTGAATTTTCGTGGTGTCTTCGCCGATTTCAAAAACAAATGGTTAAATGAATATCTTCTATCTCTTGAATTTTGTCGGTTGAGATTTTACAGTTATGTCTTTTTTCACCACTTTGTTGGATGTCACGAAATATCCGTGCAGAGCCCACAGAGTCGTATCTCGCCCATCTAAAAATCGTTATATATATATATTATGGTCGAGAATAAAAATGTGTTCCATCCTCTACGTTATTTTAGAAAATAATAATGTAATTAACTTTATACACAGTGCATAAACTGTCATTAAATTTGGACGAATGGAAATTTTGTTCCCTTTCAACCCTAACAATACAATCATTTGACATAATACAATTTAGCCATTTCGAACTATCAATATTACCAGTACTATAATTTGAGGTAAACACCGTTTTAAATACAGATACTTCTTTATAGTTTTGTCTTTGACATGGTTATTCAACAAAAAGGAAGTGATTTTTGTCACTTAAGGCCGGCTCTCACTTAAGCTTTGGCTAGCTTTACTCCGCTTGACTTCTTCGAGCGTTAAAATGTTGCTTGAATCAGTTTACTTGGTTTCTTATGTAGCGGTTCTCACTTACACTATGCGTCGCTGAACTTCAAGTAGCTTGACTCAGCTAGACTCGTCGAATGAAGTGTATAAATATGTGATTCCTCGAAGCGTGATATTTTTATTATTTTAAAATGTTTACAGGACACTTGTCGGTGCAGAAGTTGTAATTTTAACAATACAAAGTTAGAATCTAGTAGTTTGTTTGGTCAATTTGTCTGCTACTGCTCCCAATAATAAATTAAATTTATGCGGAGACATTCTAAAATATTTGTAAAATTTGTTTTCGTCTTCTTCCAGTGGTTTAAAAAGCGTATGGAAATCGCCTTCTGTCGACCACGCTTCAATTTGAAGCTTATATGAATTGGACTGGAATTTTGTCACTTTGTCGCGACGCCAAGCTCAATGAAGTGTAGTATGAGAACCGGCCCTTCTCAATTTAAGAAGACCATCAATGTTTTGTTCTTCATGGTGAAGTCCATAACAATCTAGTAGTAAAATATATTATAATTATATTGTAATTTTAATAATGTAATGATATTGAAATTACCATAGCCTGAGAATTTCGGTTTCTACTTTAGATCCAGATCACAGTCTGTAATAAAAATAATACATTCATATCTTACCCCACCTTTGAATAAGTCATCGATATAATTATTAGAATACAGAAAAGATTTAATTGAGACGTCGAAAAATGCTTAATTAAAATACTACTAACCTTACAACCCTCTATGAACAAACACCACTTAAAAAATCAATTCAAATACAACAAAAACTTCGCTTGGGAGGCAAATTGGCATATATTTATGTGTCGAATCAGTAGGATGCAGAGAAAAATTTATTAACCGATGATACTTTTAGCATCGTCTCGATGCTCTCAGATATTAACAGAATGACTAAATACATTAGTTGCTGTAATGAACTTTCATCAACCGATGATTGGTTTTGCATTGTTTGGATGTTCTCAGACATTAACACAAAATCGGTTTTATCACCCCAAAACTTTCCCGACGATTATCCACGAATACTTTTTCAGATATTTAATGTTAAAGTTTCAACTTTTGACATTTTTTTATTTTTGACAGGTGACAGTTGGAGAAATAATTTTGACTCTTCTGTCATTTTTTGATAGTGATACTTCCGTTTGACAGATGTCGTACAAAAACTAATGCGTTTTTTCGACGGGTAACCCAAACCCCTATACCTAATTTCAGCTCAATCGGATTAAACGTGTGGCCTCGATCGTGGAAGAATACACATACACACAGGCAGACAGACAGACAGACTTCCATCTGGAAATGGTCTTAATCGTCTCAGGAGACCCGAAAATGGATATTTCCGTTTTTATCTCGAAATTTTTTTTTAGCTTGTTCACAATACTTTCCCCTCTAGGAGGTGGGTCGGGAAAGTAATAAACTAATACATTGGATAATGGACGCAGTATTCTTATCCATTGGTTAATATTTTCAATCAATGATGATAAAACTATAATGGAAATAGCTAGACTTCTAGTACGTTAATGTAATGTTTATTGAGCACAGCTGTATTAACATAGGCATTATTTTTGGCATTTTATTAATGAACAATACGTCATAGTAATGAATATGTGCAGATCATTCATTAGAAGTCATGTTACATTTTTTTCCTATGCCACCCTGTATTGTCATTATTCATCTGCTCTGTGTAATTTAATGTCAGACTCGCTTGTTATCCCTTCTTAATTTCTTCGCTTTGTGTCCCTTCTCAATACATATTAATTTCAATCTCCTCCTTTTGATATGACTATAAAATGTCTTTCCCATGTTAACAATTCTTCTCTTTACCTCATCGCAGTCAGAACAATTGGTTTCTTTATCGTCTCTATCGCTTGTTAAAAATTTATTTTCTTCCCCTCGACATATAGGGGTTGGTCTGGATTAAACATCGTTTTTCTGGACATAGTTTTTCTGGACAGAGCCTTTTTTCTGGAAAGAGCCTTTTTTCCTGAACACAGTTTTTTTTCCTGGACAGAACCCCTTTCTGTACTGAACTATTTTTTTGGGCTATGCTTTTGGACTGACATCTTTTCACTGCCGGATCCAGGAAGTTATTTAAATAATTGCCGTCTCTTTTCTCCGGATACCAGAAAGAAGGCTACCGGAAAAAAGTTGATGATAAGAAAAACAAAACAAAATAAGTCCCATTTTCCCGGAAAAAAATTAAAGAAAAGTGTCTGAAGATATCATATTTATATTAATTTTTCCTCATCCATAAAACAAGTATAACTGAATTTAATTTCCTTAAACCCACAAAAATCAATTGTTTCTAAATATATTAAAAAATCAATTAGACTGGCGTCTAAATTTTTCAATATCCGGCTCATTATTTTTTTCTGTAGACAACGTACCACTGATAATTCCTAAAAGGATGAAACATATTTGGTAATGGTCGAAGTAATAGTTTTCAAAAACTTACTCTTTCTGTCTTGACCCCCAAAAATGTTACCTCTCTAAACGTTTAAATTATATTACCAAAAATTAGTTTTACAACGTAAAAACCAAGTAAACAGAAGACATGAAAATATTAATTAATACAACGTTTAAAATACTTTACAATTGACTATTAAATGGACGTAAATAAAACCTAAGATGTAAAAATGTAACCTTCAATAATGTTTAATTACGTTAACAAAAAGCAGTAAAACACTTTTCATTCAATAATTTAAACATGGTTTATAGGTTTATAACACCTAAATAAATGACCGTTGGGATTACGGAACCCCATTGACCGCTAAGACCAAGTGACCAACACATTCATATACTTTTATTTAATGACGATTAAATAATTTGGTATAAGAAGTACATTATAAAATTAAATTGTTTTAATACAACTTTTAAGCAACATTAAATTACCTTTTGAATAATCATATTTTTAACAGCAAATAATTCATAGGAGCAATATTTTAAATAGTTTTTATAAAATTATGAATAATTCACAATATTAATTAATTATTGTAAAAGTATTGTAACATGAATAATATACAATTAACTACGTTCTTTTTCAATATGAAGGTACTTTCGTATTTAAGACTATAAACGACTATATGAATCTCAATTAAACTCGACAAGCTTATTGCAACATTTTTTCTTGTTAAGTTGCCGAAATCACAAAATTTCACTTTAATAATATATCAATACAAAGAGATTTAGTTGTATCCGACAAGAATATTTTTACATAACATTATTCACATGCTGCCAGTAAATATATCACATTGTTTATCCTCTAATTGAGTTAAATATTCTTGTATCTATCATGACGTTATTTTTTTCTGCTTTCTCTCATCTTAATAAAAGTTAAAAACTTTTATACAGATGTACATAGTTGATGACATTTTTTTTAATCTACTGTATAAATCAAATATGTTTTAAAAATAATAAATAGTGTTCAAAACAATTTAACCAAACTGGTACAATTTCTTCTTTATATTAATTAAAAATAGTAAATGACTAATCAAAGTAAGCTTATGGAATGAAAAATAGTAAATTACAAAAAAAATGTTTTAAGAAAATACACCTACTTATTACTAAAAGATTTGAAAATAAATAATTACATAAAACAGTGACATTTGTGACAAAATAACATTATGACGTAAATGATAATTCAGAAAATGAAAACAGTAGGTAATTGAAGAAAGAAAAGTAAGATAATGGTAAAAAAATTGAGAAAGTTATGCAAGATAGAAGAATGGAAGACAAAGAAGAATATTGAAAATAAATGCAAGATACATGAAAAAAATGGCTAAATAAATGCAAGATACGGATGAAAAAATGGAAGAAATGGTGAATGATATAAAAAAGATATTTAGCAAGAGAAAATAAAATTTATATGATACAGAACATTGAAGAATATGCACTGATGAAAAAAATGAAGAGACAAAAAAGTTATAAGATGAGGAAATTGTTAAATTTGAAGAAAAATAAAATTATTTCAAGCAGGTAAAAGAAGAAGTAGAAAAAGTAAAAGTAGAAATATAAGAAAGAATGGAATTTTAGAAAATAAACGGATGGATAGTATTACAGGGATATATGAAATAATAGAGAAAAATATCAAAATCAAAGAATCAGAAGAAAAACAAATAAATGTAGAGAAGGAAGAATTGAAAAATTTAAAAGAGATATAGAGATAATAAACTAATAAAGCATTTTTTTAATTCATTTGTTTTTACCAATTTCGTGCATTAAGCACAATAAATTAGTAAAAATTAAAAAAAAACCAAGAAGAAAAACTTTTTGTTGAACCATTTCAGAAATAATCCATTGTATTTACAAAACGCGATCTACAAAATACAAGATACGGTTTAATAATATGTTGAAACAAACCCACTGTTATTGACTTTCTAAATATACATACTTACGTTATGTAATTGGATTAAGATAAATATATTCACCATATAGTGTGACACATAATAAACATGAACTTGAAATTCATTTAAAATTGGAGATAGATTTATTTGGTACAATATGCGTGGTGGCCATGATTATACTTTCCTGTTACTGTTATTTATTTAAAAAAAAATAATTAAAAAAATTATTGAACTTACCTGAAGGAAGATGAATTTAAATTAGATGACACAATTACAATATAATGACTCATGCAGATTCGATTTCCATAGATGCTCAAGTCACGCGTTGAAAGTTGTACCAAAAATTGTTATTAATTGTTCAGAAAATGCATTTTATTTGTGTTGTTGTGTGTTATTAATATTATTATTATATAAATTTTTTTCTTTAAAATCCGTAAAATAATATATACGCAATAATTTAACAAACCAACTAGTTATTAATGATCTTTTTTATTATATTATGACATTAAAGAAATATTTTGCCTATATTAAATATTTTTATGATTACATGCAAATTAAGAAATCACAATTTAATATATTTGTTTCAAGTCAATAAACCTATGATTAAACGAATTCTTTGATCTAGATATCAATCCGGTGGCATACTTTTTAATTATTTTAAACTATGTTGTCGTTGAATATGGATATTGGATAACCATATAGGTTTCAATAGAATTGAAACTAGTTTTTCGGGTTGAACCCTAATCGGTAATATAATAACCCAAATAGTTTTTTTGTTTCTAAACTTGACTTGTTTTCAAAATATCAAGTTTGGCATATTAATTATCGAACAGACAGTCAATTAAGAACAATATCAAATTTCAAATATCAAACGTCGTTTGGATGTTATTTAAATGAATAAAAATAATAAGAGATATCATTTTAAAGAAATGTTTAAAAATGCGAATAAATATATTGTCAATGCGTGAACTGAATTACAAACAGATTGTAATAAAATTTTAATAAGGAATATTGCGATTCAATATGAAATTTGTTTAACATACCATGTAAAGACAACAACGTTGGCAACAATGTTTTTTTAGTTGACAGTTTGACAATTGACATCAAACAATATATTTACTTTCCTGCTACATATACCATATAAGGTGATTTATTAAGAGTGGTGGCAACCGGCCGTATTTCGAAAATCGTTTGTCCTAGAATTTTGGGGAAAATATTCTTATAACAAAATCGGACCTAGAAAATTGCTTAATAATAGTTTTAAGTTCGTTAATTTCCGGTAGGTGGCGCATTCTGTCACTAACAAAATACATTTGGGGTTTTTACCAAATATTTCCTAATTAAGGTTGGTAAAAAATATTAGCGTTAGAAACTGCTGTCCTTATTCTACAACTTTGTCTAAGTCATTTTTCTGTATCACACATTCTGAAGTTGAGGAGGTAGTGTACTTTTGTTGACCGATTTTCACAAACGTAGACTTCATGCAAAGAGCATTAAAGGGAGATTTCAGAAACAAAAAACAGCATCACACTTAATATTTTAATCGGCAACTACAGGGCATTATGTGACATCTAGTTCTATTTAACTTTTTCTGAGAAATTCAATGCTATAACTATAATCAGCTTACAAAAAATTAATAAGAGATGTCTTATTGACCTGTCAAATCCGCAAATTGATATGTCTCTTGTCATTCGAAATATTTTGGCATTTTTTCAATTTTTGATTTTTTATGAGTGTTGGCTCACCCTGTAAGTTGTATAACGTTGCTAAAAAACATAAATATTTAATCATAATAAAATTAAGTTACTTATAACAGAAATTTAGAAAAATTAAAAAAATGAACTACGACCCATTTATTTTAAATAATCAAAATTCGTTGAACAATTTCAGACAGTGAAAAATCTCTTAA
The DNA here is from genome assembly GCA_963243735.1 of Neocrepidodera transversa. NCBI lineage: Eukaryota > Metazoa > Arthropoda > Insecta > Coleoptera > Chrysomelidae > Neocrepidodera > Neocrepidodera transversa. The sequence continues at coordinate 14,862,917 of OY725348.1, forward strand.
AATATCAAATAGTTTTATGTGGATTAGCTGTAATATGTAATTACGAATGGTATTAAACTATACGGAGATGTTTCAAAAGTCATCCAGTTAGGTTTTGAAATAACACAAATGTTTTATTATTATCACAGAACCCCACAGGATTAACTGTTCTGTGTTATTATGTTTACTTTTTTATTGCTGTCAAAGTGGTTTTTTAACGTTTGCAAACTACGTCTTTTATAAATAATGCCTTATTATTAAAATGAAGAGGCATATGATATGCTTAGTGTGTGTTGACAAAATTGAAAAATAAAGTTGGGGGTAATTTTAAGTAGAAAATGGAGAAAATGAAGAAAAAAATTGAGGCAAATATAAGGGTAAAAAATTAAGAAATTTTAAGTGTGACAAAGGTTAGGAGAAATTTTAAACTAGAAAAATAAAAAAATGAAGAATTAGAAGTGGGGTAACAGAAGTACTAAAAAGTGACAAAATTATCATGCATAAGCGACATTGATATTAAGCTGATGAGAACGCAGTAATACTCTTTGATCTGTGTTAGTCAAGAGGAGGTAATTTGTGAAGAAAATTAAGAATATATACGAGTAGTTGAATAAAAGTGGTGAAAATGTGTTAGATTTGCTGTCTTTAGACAAATGTAAAGTAGAGTTGCTGATTTAAAATTGTCGAACGCACTACATCTTGTAATTAGTTGAACTGTTATATCAATTGTATTGATCGCTGTTAGGATGGATATAAATGAACGAAAATCGATGTAGTTTCATTATTTTAGTTCAATTAGGTATTCGGTTTCTTTAAGCTTGTCTGTGGAGTGATAAAAACTAGGGCTGCTGAGACCTTTAAGCTTGTTCGTCGGGTGGTACACGTAAATCTTAATCATAGACACGGTCAATAATGAATCATAAAGAAATAGGCTAAACCTTGTCGTATATATTAGGTATTTTCATATTATCGGCTATCGGCTATTGTTGGTTATATAATCAAATATTTATGTGCGTTATCTATCTCAAATGTCAAATAATAACTAATAAAATCCACTTTTACTAATTGGAATGTCTAGATTCAATGAAATAACAATAAAACAATAATAATAATATTTGGTAATAATCACAAAAACAACAATTCATTAAAACTAATTCCCATCAAAAAGTACAATTCACCGAGACTAAATAATGTACAAATGGATTTTGATATGATTCTGGACAAATGTCGAAACTCTCATAAACTCCAATTGTCCCAGGGATTGTAAAATGTATCCTTATCATGTTGTTTTACACTAGGAGTTAAGAGAAATAGATTTTGATAGATGACTGGACTATTGCAACTGGTTGAAATGAATGTTAAACGATGATCCCATCTTCCTATCTAAAATATTATAGACTCATGAGGCTACGTTTTCCAATAAAGTCAATTTGCACAATAGCCACTACTGGTCTGAAACATGCAAAAGGAAGTCAATTACCAAAATCGTTGCAGTCGAAGCGTATGGTGTGGTATTTTAAAAGAAAAGAATATCGGACCCTTTTTTTTTGAAGGATCATTAACTGGCCAAAGGTACTTAGATTTTTTAATGAATAATTTACCAATTCTCCTAGAAGATATTACTATTCAAAGCAGATTAGACATGTAGTAATAACAAGATGGTTGCCTAGGTTGCCTAACGTATTTTGTAGCAGATGTCCGGCATTATTTATACATATATTGTATTTTCAAATAAGTGGATTGGGCAAGGGAGTATTTTTTCATGACCAGGAAGGTTTTAGATTTTTACTTACGGGGAAGAATAAAAGATTAGTTTTTAAAACACGTCCAGCTATACATGAGGATACTTTTTGTAAATTCTTGTTACGAGTAATTTGGTTTTATTATGATTATTTATGTTGATAAATATTTTTGTGATTCGCTTTTACTTGTTATTTTATTCTCAAAACAATTTTAGCAACGTAATTTATAATTTCCCCTGCAACTTACAAAAATTAAAAGATATCAGTTTGCGATTTACTACTATCTTTCTAGCTCATGTCTAAGCATTAAAACTACTCATTGATGCCAATATGATTTAAATTGCAACATGATTGGCCAATCTCACAGATTTTATGCATTAAAGGAATTAATATTATCACTAAGGTGGTCACAGTGGTTATTACAGTGTAGTTTGTTTTAATATTTGTTTTGGACATTGTGAGTTTGATTTGTATTAGTTACTAATTACTGTTTAATGAAATTCAATTATAATAGAATTTTAGTCAATTATACATATTCTTCAGTTAATACTACATAGTATTATGTCCTTTTTAAGGAATTCTTCTACAGTTTGGCAACGTCGCATACATACCAATTTAAATACCCGGGTTAAATACATTTTTGACAGGGAAACAAAGAAAGTGGGTGAAGTGTCACATCTCATATGATGTCTGGTCCAGCAACGCAGTGAATTTTTTTTAATAAGCTCACTGTTGTCTACCATGAATGAGACTGACAAGTGACAAAATGGACGTATTGACAAATGACATCGTAAGGCACATCAAAAGTGTGCAGGGGACTTGAAATTAAATGACAACTAATGTAGGTTGTTAAGTACCAATCGGATATAGCCACTTAATAGGATAAAAATCTCTGTAAAAGCGACTAACCAAATATAATTTGGTGCCGGTAGATGATGGAAGCCATCTGCCATCATAATGCCTTATAGGGCGAGCGGGCATCAAGCAATTAAATCAAAAACAGAGTAAGTTTTCTGAAACTATACACCCGACCATTACCATACATGTTTCATCCTTATAAGACTCATCAGTAGTACTTTGTCAGAATGCATAGTTTCAAACAAGTCAGAAGCGCCTGCGCATTATAAGGAACGTGACGACTTCTGAACACGCATTATCTCATGAACCATAAAAGATATCTCAAATCTGTTTTCAAATATGGATTCACCGTTAAATTTCATGGCGGAATACTATTTTTGAAACTGGTAGTATCACTTTCGGTTCTGGTTTGTCAAACCAGTTTTGAAACTGGAAGTCATAAAAATCTGAAATTCTATTTGGGAGCTATTCAAGGTATGCCGAGTTTATTACCGTTGACCGTTTGTCTCTATCTCTTTTCGTTTTTTAGTTATGCGGGCAGACAAACAGAGCTGTATTATAAGATTTCTTTCTAAACTTTAGGGTTTAGATGTCTATAACCCAATTATTTCTATGTACTATAAAAATGATAGATAGTCACTACATCTATCGCAGGTTGATGGTAATAAAAATCATCTGTAAAAGCGACTAACCAAGTACAACTTGATGCCGTTAGGTGATGGAACCCATCCCCCATCATAATGCCTGATAGGAGGAGCGGGAACCACGCAATTAAATCAGAAACACAGAGAGTAAGTTTTTGAAACTATACACTCCGGCCATTACCATACATGTTTCATCCTTATAGGAATCATCAATAGTACTTTGTATCCATCAAACTACGATAGATGTTGTGACTATCTACAAAAATAATTTTTATATAAAATAACAACCGCTTGATGGAGAGAGGGTACAGGTGCCATAGGAATGAAGAAAAAGGAGAGTGAAAAAGAAGAACGTAAGAGAAGAGAAAGAAGAAGTAGACGTTGACAAAAGGTTTGGAAACGAAGGGAAGGAGAGAGACAATAGCCTAAAATCAAATAATGTCTGTTTCTCTTCTATTTGTTTCTTTGAACTTTAATGTAATAGCATTCTTTTCCTGAAAGCATATTTTTGGGTTATTTCACATTCTTAAAATATAACATATTTGATATTATGTATCTGCAAAATTATTAACAATTTAAAATTATACTTAATAAGTATATTTGCAATTCTATATTTCATTTGATTGACACAAAAATGTATCATTAATAAAATATTCCAAGTATGTTATGTATCTATCCGTAAAAGAATAATTGTTGCGGATATCTAAAAACCTATGTAGGTGAATTAATGAATGACTAATTCATTTGTAAGCATTTAGAGTACAACTTTCTTATTCAATTTTCTTTGTGTTATAATAAATCTATGAAAAAATCGAAAGTAGGTTGAGTATGTTTTGAAATTATATGTTCAATTAATAAATTTCGATATAAGTTCAAATTAATATTTTTCACTTTTTTTCTTTATATTGTATATATGTTTTTTATATTAGCATAAAATCTTATTATTTATTATCTCTTTTTTAAATAAAAACGATTTTTAATTTTTTTAAAGTGGGTACTTTAATTTTAAATAAAATATATATTTGAGTATAATTGATTAATTTTTTTTCTACTACCGTGTGTAACTTTAAACTTACTTTATCTACCAAAAAATATGTAGGGATTAAGTAAAAAATAAGCATAAATAACTATTAAAAGCGTAAATAATATCTGTGTTTAAAACATTTTTGCAAAAATCAAGAAAGGTGCGATGAAAAGTAATTACATTTAATTTTCCATAAAATTTATCAGAAAATAATGAAATACCTTTAACGTTAATTTGTACTGTCACAGCATAAAAACAGCTATAACGTTTCTTTGTAATTTGTTTCAAGTCACGATTCCCTACCTATCATTTAATTCTATCAATACAAATAATACCTTAGCCTAGCTACCAGTAAATTATTTTTTACCCACCGATAGTAAAATCTTGCATAAACGTATTGAACCGTACAATAATTACGATAACGATTTTAATTATTGTTATTTAAATATTTGCACTGTAGATATTATTTGTATACATTTACAACTGGTTGCGCCTTTTAAGATATACAATATAATTTAAATTGAAAATCTTTTATGGTATTCATTTAACAACTTGCTCTATTTTAGTTACTATATAGAGTGTCCGCGCAAAAATAAAACAAAAAATTTGTATGAAATTTTTCAAAATAATCAAATTTTTAAAAATTAATAGCAAATAAAACACAAAATCATGTACCCCAAAGTGTATTAAATCTTAGCGGGGAGAGAGGCAACTAGTTTCGGCTACTAGCCATCTTCTGGTCATATATACTAACTAATACTATCGATTAACAAAATAATTGTTGGTAAGATTAATAAAGGATATAGTTCGTACATATTAAGAAAAAGGAATTACATTAGGATAGGAAATTTGGGATACAAGAAAATAGTAAAATATTAAAATTGAAAGGAAAACGTTTATAAGAGAAAATTGTAGAAAGGATCAAATGTCAATTTCAGTTTTAACCTTTCTACAATTTTCTCTCATAAATCCTTTTCCATCCAATTTAAATATTTATTTCCTGCCCCAATGTGCTTCCTTTTTCGTAATATGTACGAATTATAGCGTTTGTTAAACTTATCAACAATTATTTTGTAAATTGATAGTATTAGTTAGTATATGGCCTGAAGATGGCTAGTAGTCGAAACTAGTTGCAGCCCTCACCCTCTAAGAGTTAATACACTTTTGGGTAAATAAACTAGATTTATTTGTCAATTTCAAAAGAACTTGAAAGAGTGCCAAATATTTCGCAACATGTTTCGGCCTTAGGCCATCTTCAGGCACTACAAATTAAATTAGTATAAATAATTATGATATAGGAAATAACAGATTTTTAAACTAACAATCTTCGAACAATGTGAATTTTTTTTTTTAATTAATAGTGAGTCAAAACTTTTTTAAAAAACAACTTGTCCCATATGTAAAAACTTTAACATTTTAAACAACGTTTCACGTGGTACGGAAAGTATTAAAATTAAACTTGGTATCCCAAAAAATATAACTGCTTAGGTGAAAAAATCAGTACAAAATTACAAAATTATTAAACAACGAAAAAAAGTAGCTCATGTTAACCATGAAAGCTTAATAAGTTTTTTGTTAAATCACAATCGAAGTGCATCGTAAAGATGCAAGCAAAAAAAGTAAAATTGGGAAAAGTTTTTTAAAAAGTTAGTGACTGTTTCAATGTACCATACGGCGTAAAATCGTGGATCCGGAGACGGAAATTATACATGGTTGATTGACAATTGTTGAAAATATTTTATTTAGATGTGATATAACGACATACCTTTGTATACAAATTTTCATAAATATTGTGTAAGCAGTTTTCAATATACACATAGTTTAAACTCGTTTTGACACACCTTATATAGTATATAAGGAATATAGGGTGTCGCACATTTTATTGAACACTATTGGAATTTTGTAAACCGTTATAGATAAAAAAATTGGTTACATGGGAAAAAGATACGTATTTTTAAGACGAATTAAATGATTTTCTCTTTCGTCTTTGTATGGCCACCTTTAACTATTTTTTTTAAATACGGACCTGAACTTAATATTTAAGGAAATAAAGCATAAAGTCAGGTACCACAAACTTTAATTGTACAAATGAACAGTACTAGCAGGCAACTAATTTTGGTGACTGACCATCATCAGGCCAATATTAAATACTTAGAAGGGGAGAAAAATGTTTTTGTAGAATCACATAGTGACGTACCCATATGAAGGGTGGTAAAAGTAAAAAGCAAACATTAAAACAATTAAAGAAGGGGGTACTCGAAAAAAAGCAATGTACAAAATATTTTTAAAAAAACTTAAAAAATAGATTGCTCCCTAGGGGGGTAACCGTGAAAACCCCTCTTAGAAATTCCCATTTTAACGTTTCGTGTCCCATCAAAGAGAAAGTATAGTGAACGAGCAAAAAAACTATTTCCAGACTAAGGTCTGCCTGTGTGTCTGTATGTAATCTTCCACGATAAGCCGAACCATTAGTTTTTGGATCAAATTGGTACATTAGAAAGTCCTTAAGACCGACATTGATTGAATACACATGTAAGATTTTTTGTCTTTTTTTTTTAATTTTAAGAACAAACAATCTACTTGAGTGCAAAATGTTGTAGAACAAAGTTTTAGAGCATAAATTTCCTAATATTTTATCTCAAACTTTTCCAATAATTACGCCACTAGAGGGCGTGCCAAAATGTGTATGTAGGTTTTCAGTAGTTGTGCCAAATTTTGACGACCAACAATGCACTTTAGTGCAATTTTTTTATTGCAATGTTGTAGAGCACCAAATTTCCTTCAACTTTTATATTTAAATTTTTTTCGAATTCCCCATACTTTTTATATACATTTAGCCTTTTTGCCTTTTTTATAATTATGAAGACAAGCAATGCACTTTTGTCCAAAATATACTTGTATACAAAGTTGTAGAGCATAAAATTCCCTACAATTTTTGTATGAAACTTTTTTCCGAATTTCTAATAGTTTTCACTCATGATTTTAGAAGATCCTAATTGTAGCAGTGTGCTATATAATGTGCATGTGCTTATGTGATTATCAACCTTAAAATATCAATTTAATAATTAAAATGTTCAACAACATTTGTCATTATTGCCAGATTTACAAAAAAGTACTTTTTGATTCAAAAATGGCGAGCGGTCATGTGCTGGCCATATCAGATTTTTCGGTTCTGGTATAGGACTACCATATTTGTCGTCAGGAATTTACTCCTAGTATGCGAATCATATTTGTACTAGTTAAGTGAATGGGGAACCGCATAGAGCTACCGTTCCACATCCAGGGGAATTAACTGAGGTTTTAATTTTTCAAGTAATTTAAACACCTGGAAGCGAAATTTAGGAAGATAAAATTAATCCAGCTGTGATAATTACGTTTCGTCAGCATTTTTACTTTACGCGAAATACATGCTCTTATACAGGAAGATTTTACCCCGATTTCACCTAACGTATTAGGAGTTCAACTAAAGGAAATAACTAATGGTTTTATTGTTCAAACAAAAAAACCAGTAGAGTCTTTTTTGCTAAAGCAACGAACCTCTCTAATTGACTATTAGTAACTTAATTAATAATGGAATACTCCTATTTTTTTTTTATGCTGCCGCAAGTTATAAATTACTGTGGCGGTAAAAAATATAAGAAAAATAGAGCATCGAAAGTTCCGTTTTGCGAATAAATACTTATTTGATGTTTATCGGAAAAAGTGAGAAGTGAATATGATAAAAAAGAGAAACATTCAACTATTTTGGTTGTGTTTTTCTAAGACTAACAAATGGTGAGATTATAAGATCTACGTATTTTTAGATATTATGCAATAAACATATAACCAGTGTTTTAACATACTTTAAGAAATAGTTAAGAGGAGTAATTAATTATTCCAGTAACGTAATCCTAGGATGACTAAAATTTGAATTATATACGAAAATTAACGTGCTCATTCCATCTTCAGTGAGTTATTACGGCACCTAAATTGGGTCATTGCGGCTAACAATCAGCTGATTTTGTTCAGTAATTTTCGGTGAATATTTAAGTAAAAAGTTTTTTTATAGTACCATATACGAGCCATGTTTTCGGAATTTGGATTGTATTTTTCCTCAATCCTATTACAATACTTTTTATATCAATACTTATTAATTTCATGTATAATTAAGCTAAAAATTATTAAGAGAATTCTTCAAAAAATAGTACTTAAAATTATTTAATATATTTTCAATAAAAACTATTATATCATTTTTTGTTTAGTCCAGTTTTTATGCAATGCATTTACTACCATAAATTAATGAAGTGGTTTTTTAGTGAATCTGGAATAATTATTATTATTTCATAAACACAAAAATTGATGTTCTCTTAGAAAAATTAAAAAGAATATCTATTATTTAAATCTGCCGTTATTTATAATATTTATGCTCTTAAAAGAATTAAACTACAAAACTATTGAAGTCATCATGGTCAGATCAATAAACCAATATTGGAGAAATTTCTAAGTAACATCCAAAATTTCCAACGCGTTCACTTTTTTAATATACATCGTAACCTAAAGTAAAAGTAATTTATCAAATTATATAGTTACATAACAAGTACAAAGATGATACCGCCATCATTATAATGCTAAAATATATATGTTTAGTTACGTAAATCAGATGAGTTATTTTTGTTTATTCTCCTTTTACTCAGGAAACTTGATATAAATACCTGTTTATGAGATCAACTTTTTTTATTATTAGGGAAGTAGATTGATGTCTTCTGATAATTATTTAGAATTTCCTTCATCAATAGAGATTACCACATTATAATAGTTTAAAATGTCTTGAAAACGATACGAGATTCGAAACGTTATTCGGTTGGGGCGAGACGAGACTTTTATTGGTCTCGTCTCGACTCTCGTGAGAGACGTTTTGGGTCTCACGGTGTTTTTTTATTATTTGATGATATGCCGATAGTGGTTATTCCGTTTCAACCTCTATATAATTATAAGAACTTTTCAAATATGATTTTTATTTGTAAGAGCATATGTAGAAATACAAAATTTGATATACATATATCAAATATAAAATTATTTTTTATTTATAAAGATAACGTTGCTTATATATTTTTATATTTTTTTGCTTGGAAACCGCTGAATCTTTTTCTTATTTTTCTCGTCTTCTGTGCATCGAAACCACCACGAAAATCATCTGTGCAATGTCATCGAAACTTTTAGAATCGATGACACTGACAGATATTGACGTAAAGAATCATGTCACCGAAAAACATTCTAAAGTGTCATTTCCAAAATCACACGTTAAAATGACAAAAGGAAAAGATTGGCTGTTCGCCACAAGTAAATACATAAATAAAGAGAATTATATGTAGTGTACCATAACAATGGGTAATGCCTCAGCCAATACATTTTTCATTACAGAAGTACAGAAACTAATTCTCGATTTAAATATAAGAGGACGGCGATTTTAGATGTTTTGGACATGTAATTAATCTGATCGTACAAGATCTGTTTAAGTTGCTGAAACCAAACTCTGAAGCAATTAAAATATTGAGTGATAGTGTGGACGAGGAAGCTGAAGATAAAGAAATTAAAGATTATTCTAATGCAATATATAAAATACGTTATATTTTTTCGAAAATTAAACAGTCAGAGCAACTTTTAATTAAGTTCTGAAGCGCGTGTGAAGCAACTAATAATTCACAATAACTGACACCTGTGTTAGATGATGTGGGTGGTATTCCAGTGATAATAAGTTGCAAATATGCATGGCAGACATGGACTTGGTGGATTTTGTCAAAATGAAGAATGGATACTGCTAGAAGAAGTGTATAAACTACTGGTCAACTTTCCAATATTTTCCAAACAACTCAGATAATGGTTTGTATATATCAATATACTAACAGAGTATCTTAAGAACAAAATATTTGAATGAGACAAAAAGGTAGATCGAACATCATTCGAAGAGCAGTTTATTGTTGGTTTTCAGGTGGCGACAGACAAAATATTAAAGCATTATTGTTTTAATGGGGCAAAAAGAGCCTTCGATTCAGATATATACAAAGTCTATTTTTATCAATCAGAGGTACAACGTTCAAAAGAAACGGCAGTGGAGGGACGACAAGATCCAAATCCTAGACCAGAAAAATGACATTTTGTAACCGATTTTAATGTCTTGTACGCAGAAAATCCTACCCTTGCCGAAAAAGGAAAATGGATGCAGGAGCATCAAACATATTAAGCTTCTATATCTCGAGTAGTAAAAACACAGATATATTACAAAGGTGAAAAATTCATGCTTCTAAATTTCCCATTCTAAGTTTGATGTTTGTTATGGCTGAAGGACTGGGTGAAAAATAAAAACATTTGTGACCGAAAAGACTATTAGCAGATTTTTTTTTTACTTTCTACAATAATGTTAATTTTCTTTATTTCATTCTGCCCAGTAAATTTGCTGTACTCACTTACGGCCGGTAAATGGAAGAGTACAGTAGATACCGTAATGTCGTTGCCTAGCAACATTGTTGTGTTTTTAGAAACCTCCATTTCAAACGCAAATATTTCTTAATTGACAGTGAAGCAAATAGCAATCATACGTAACTATGAAAATCAATGGCTCAATTGCAATGTCAGTTGCAGCCAGTCAACCAGTTAAAGAGTGAGGTTAGGTTTTTTAATGATCTTTGGTTAGTCGTAACTAAGAATAAAATGACTGAGTTTGTAATGTCTACTTACGACATTCGTTTATAAGGCGGCTCTACAGTAATGTAAATTCTTATTATTAAAAGTTGGTCTTTATATTTGATTTTATTAAAAAACTATTTTCAGAAACAAATTCTTAATGAGAATAACCAAAAGTTAATGGTGCTAAATTTTTATTTTTCCATCTGTTTTTTGAGTAAAAAATTAAAATTTAACATAGTTAAAAAAAAAACTAATTCAATAATTTACAGATTTAATCCTTTTTACATAAGTTAAATCCGAACTGGTATAGCCCATTTCGACATAAAGTAACATAATTATCATAATTGCCTGAATAAAAATAAATAAAGATAGGTACAATATGTGATATTAATTCATTTTTTAGTTTCTGGCTAAGATTGAAACTGTAAAAATATTGGAGGTTTGCGAGGAACAGTTGAACGAGAACACTATTACTGTATCGATTTTTACAAAAAAATAACAGAAAATCAAAATTATAGAACAAAAAATTTTTATAAATAAATGTTTTATTTATTTCTGTTGCGTATTGACGCAATTATTTTTAATTTTTGTCATTTTAATATTTGATATTTAATTTAACTTTTAAAGTGGGTTTCACCCAGTATAATTCGGTATGTGCTTATTGTGTTTTCATTTTTTACAATATCTTTAAGCCGTACGAATTCCACTTTTTTGTACGGGTTTTTTGGGTGAAGACCAAGAAAGCAGTATCGTTTTGGTATTTAACACGACAGCATTTTCAGTCAACGGTTCGTTCTGTGTTTAAAAGATTCGTTGCGGTGTTACAAGTTAAAAAACCGAGATTTTTCGAGTGTGATTCAAGGAAGAGGGCCCTCAGAAGCATCCTGATCAAGACAAAAGGTTAGTGGGGTTCGTTGGCTGATTAATAGATTATTTTTTGTCTTAACAAAAAGCACATGTCCACCATAATTTACTAAAAAATACAGTCCATTTAATCTTCTCTGCAATTGAGTTATCATAACAGAAAGGAATCCAAATCATTGGTCCTTCGAGCCGGATCTAGTGCCCTTTTGTTCAATTTTTTTGGCAACTTTCGAAAATTTTGTCTTTTGAAATTTTTTTTTTTTAATTTTATAAATTTTGTGGGTAATATTTTTAATATCTCGGTCGCTTGATTTTCTCGTATTTAACGCTATATTTTCCTCAAAATTCCATGATTTTTGAACCTTTTTCGATTTTTTAAGATATAATAAGGAACCGGCATTTGGCGGTCTCCATTTTTATTAATTACAACGGCAATTATTGGTATATCGCTTCAATAGACACGTGGCGCAGGTCCTTTGATCATTTGATTTACGCATGTCTATAAGTCGCGTCTGACCATTAGGCCTTTGTCGCTTATCGCTTTAGTTTGTCTCATTCATTTAGAAAATTTTTAATTACCTATTCCGGTAATTCCATAGGCGGGTTTTTTGGTTTCTGCGTATTTATTTTTAATTTAGAAACTTAACATGACGGAGAAATTACGACGTAATATTGCGTTGCGCCAAAGTTGTATAAATGAAATTGTTGTTATAAATAATTTAGCCGTCGCCTGCCAAACGGATAAATCGCAACGTACAAAATTTAAGGTGCGTTATTCTTCTGTGGATTTTATTAACGAGGAATTTATAAAATATCACAGCGCAATTATTAGTAATTTGTCTAACGATCCGGATGCTGATCTTGATTCTGAGGATAAAATTAAATCCGATTTTGCGGATTATTTTTATAATATCAAGACAATTTTCGCTGAATTGTTTGATCTCGATTTAAACGCTTCCGCTATGCCTCAAAATCAAACTTTATTTAACGTTTCGCCTGATCTTTCGCATGTCAAACTACCTAAAATCGAATTAAATAAATTTACGGGGGATGTGCGTGATTTTCCTAGTTTTAAAGATATGTTCGACGCTGTAGTAAATTCAAATCCAAATTTAAAACCCGTTGAAAAGTTTAATTACCTTAAATCGTCCCTAGACGGGACTCCTTTAGACTTGATAAAGCGTCTTAAAGCTACGGCCGATAATTATGATACTGCGTATGATACCTTGGTCAAGCGATATACAAATCCCCGCGCTCAAGCAAGGGCTTATTGGCTGGAAATTGAAAGGTTTGTTCCAATGAAATCCGAAGACCCTATTATTTTGCGGGCTTTACTGGATACCTTTTCAATAAATCTAGAAAGTTTAAAAAATATGGGGGTTCCTATTGATTGCAATTTTGTCATAACTCATATGTTACTCTCTCGTTTAGATCAGGAGACCGCACGTGCTTTTGAAAAGGAACATGGTTCTACGTCCATTCCTGAGTATCAAGAGCTTTTTAATTTTTTAGAAAATCATTGTAATGGTTTAAACAATTTAAATATTAGAGATACCTCCAAAGTAGTTACAAAAAAATCTAATTTTTTATCGTCTCCACGATCTAAAGGTAGTTTTTTCACTCAGACCTCGGATAGGTCCCGAAAATGCTCATTTTGTCAGGATAATCACTCATTATATTCGTGTTCCAACTTTTTGAAAAAATCTCCTCGCGAACGGTATTCGTTTTGTAGAAACCAACACCTTTGTTTTGGTTGTCTAAGCAGTTTTCATGATTTAAAAACTTGTAAATCTACGTCGACTTGTCGAAAATGCGGTAGTAAAACCCATCATACCCTTTTACATTTTGATCGAGAAATTACCCATGTTGGCGCCGCTGGTAGTCCGGATCCTCTCGCGGTACCGGGCCCATCCAATTCGTCAATTGAAATCGAGAATTCGGTATTATTTTCGTCGACAACTAAACGAAATAGTAAACAAGTTTTGCTTTGCACGGCTCTTGTAGAGATAAGAACGGGAAAAGGAAGTTTTAAAAAATTTCGAGCGTTATTAGATTCAGGTTCTGAGGTGTCAATTATTTCGAATAAATGTTTTAACGCTTTAAATATTTCTAAATCGCGGTGTATAACTACTATTCACGGAATCGGTGATAGTAGCCAAATTTTAAATACCGGGAGTGTTCAAATTGTTATGAAACCGGTACGAAAAAATGAACCTATTTTTGTTGTAGACATGCTTGTTCTTCCTAAAATCTGTGAGAAATTGCCTTCGTCAAAGATTCTCACAAATTCGTGGGGTTATTTAGATAAATTGGAGTTGGCCGATCCAACTTACGCTTATCCTGCTGATATAGATATTTTATTAGGAGCGGATGTGTTTTCCCAAATTTTACTTAGCGGGCGCGTTCCTGGAATTAACGGCGGACCGGATGCTATCCAAACTGTTTTTGGATATGTTTTATCAGGAACAATAGACAGAACCTTAACGCAAACGTCGGTTAATACATTTTTTTGTAAAGTTTCTTCTACGGAAAATTTCGAAACTTCGCTAATGAATTTTTTTGGTATCGAAACTGTACCGGAATATAATGCTCTGTCTGCTGAAGATAAACTCTGTGAAGATATATTTATTAACAATGTTTGTAGAACGAATTCTGGAAGGTACGTCGTGCCGCTTCCATTTCGCGAACCGTTTCCTATATTTCCAGAAAGTCGTCAGCTAGCCTTGCAACGGTTTCTTTCTTTGGAACGCCGCTTAGTACGCAGTCCTGATTTATATACGAAATATTGCCGGATCATTAAAGAATATTTGGAATTAGGGCAAATGGAAAAAGTTGAGCGCCCTAATGAAAGTTTCGCCCATTTTTATTTACCCCATCATGCAGTTTTGCGTCCCGAAAGCGCTAGTACCCAAGTACGAGTAGTTTTTAACGCGTCAGCTCAAATGTTTGATAAAAAATCGCTTAATGATTATTTATATGTAGGTCGAAAATTACAAACGGACATTGCCACCATACTATTAAATTTTCGCTTGCATAAAGTTTGTTTTACTGCGGATATCAAGCAAATGTATCGTCAAATTTTAGTTGCGCCTGAATTTCGGGATTATCAACGCCTACTTTTTCGCTTTTCACCAAAGGATGAACTTTTAGATCTTCGCATTAAAACCGTTTGTTTTGGTTTTAATTGCGCACCGTATCTCGCAATACGCACTCTTCATCAACTTGCAGATGATGAACGAGACCTTCATCCTTTAGGATCTCGTGTTTTAGCTGAAGCTACTTACATTGATGATATTTGTTCCGGTAGTGATTCTCTTGTCAATGCTCAAGGCTTAAGAGATGAATTGATCTCTCTTTTAAGTAAAGGAGGTTTTGAATTACGCAAATGGACCAGTAATGATCCTAAACTTTTAGAAATTTTTCCCTCCGATCAAGTGTCATTTAATCCGCTTTCCTTTGAAAATGAACCCAACAATCCCTCGGTTAAAATTTTAGGTCTTCTTTGGGATCCTACTCGTGATAATTTTTTTTATAACGTCAACCCCACTGAGCGGGCTTGCACAAAACGCACTCTTTTATCAGAACTCGCAAGGATATTTGATCCTTTAGGTTTTCTCGCACCTGTTACCTTTTTTTGCAAATATATGATTCAACGATTATGGTTACTTCGCTTAGATTGGGACGATAGCCCCAACGAAGAAGTTTTGCGACTTTGGTTGAAGTACAAAAATGAGTTACCCTTATTATCGTCGTTACAAATTTCGCGTCATATTCTAATCTCGTCTAAGAGTAGGGTGGAATTGCATGGCTTTAGCGATGCTAGTGAACGCGGTTATAGTGCAGTGGTTTATTTTAAAATTAAAGACGGTGATAATGTCGATAGCGTTTTTCTATGTAGTAAATCCAAGGTTGCACCATGTTCAAAGAAATTGACAATACCCCGTATGGAATTATGTGGCGCGGTTTTATTGACCAAAGTTGTTTTTTGGCTAAAATCGGTTTTCAACGATAAAATACACATTAGTTCGGTTCATGCCTATACAGATTCGCAAATTGTTCTGGCTTGGTTAGATTCGGAGCCTAGTAGGTGGCAAACTTTTGTGTGTAATCGAGTCGCTTATATACAAGAAAAGATTTCTCGTTCTTCTTGGGCTTATGTTAAGTCTCAACTTAATCCAGCCGACGCAGCTTCGCGCGGACTTTTTCCTTCCGAAATGCTAAATGATGACCTATGGTTTCGTGGTCCTGATTTTCTACGCTCACCGAACTATATTTTTGACGACAATCTTTTGAGATTAGATACGCATGAGGAAGAACGCAAAACTATTTTACTTTCCTCGACTGATCATAACTTTATTGATGATGTGCTCGCTAATGTATCATCCTTTTCTCGTCTTCAGCGCGTTTTAGCTTACACGTTACGATTTATATTTAATTGTAAATCAAATTCCACGAAACGTACTGGTTTTCTTACCACTTCAGAATTAACGGAAGCCTTAGACCTTATGGTTAAACGAACGCAAATTTTGAATTTTTCTCAAGAAATTGAGACAAAAATTTTTTCTAAACCTCTCAAAAAATTAAATGCTTTTTTTGATTCTAAAGGCATTTTACGGGTTGGTGGAAGATTGAGTTTATCGCCCCTTAGTTACGATAGGAAGCATCCTATCTTATTACCAAGAAGTAGTCGCTTAGTTGAGTTGTTAATTGATTTTTATCATAAAAAATATTTGCACGCGGGTTTGCGAACGACTCAATTTTTAATTTCGCAACGTTTTTGGATTATGTCTTCACGCAGAGCTATTCGTTCTATTTTATGCAAATGTATTCGATGTTGGAAAACTCATCCTGTTCCGATACAACCCCCTATGGGGAACTTACCCATAACTCGTGTGTCTCAAGTGAAACCTTTCTTAAGTACCGGAGTCGATTATGGTGGTCCATTCTCTATCACTATGAGCCGATATCGTGGTTCCAAAGTAACCAAGGCTTACATCTGTTTATTTGTCTGTTTGGCTACCAAGGCCATTCATTTAGAATTGGCTTCTGATCTCTCCACAGATGTCTTTTTGGCTGCGCTTAGGAGATTTGTCTCCCGTCGGGGTACTTGCACGCATATTTATTCCGATCAAGGTACTAATTTTGTGGGTGCTTCTAATGTTTTAAAAAACCTTATGCAAAGCGCTGCCCAAGCAGAATCTATTCAATATCATTTTCTCCCCGGAAACGCTCCCCATATGGGTGGATTATGGGAATCCGGTATTAAGTCCGTCAAAACGCATTTAAAAAGAGTCATTGGAGAACAAATTTTAACTTTCGAAGAATTTTATACCGTTCTGGTTCAAATTGAAAGCATTTTAAACTCTCGACCGTTGACTCCATTAAGTTCGGATCCTAATGATTTGACGGTACTAACTCCCGGGCATTTTTTAACACTCGAACCTTTAACTCCAGTTGTAGATATTGATTTGACTGACATCCCTTTAAATCGGTTAAAGCGGTGGCAGTTGGTACAACGCCTTCATCAAGATTTTTGGCGTCGATGGCAGGCAGAATATTTACATACTCTCCAACAAAGGGCCAAGTGGCTTAAATCCTCCATTTCTCCTAAAATTGGTTCCCTCGTTTTAATAAAAAATGATAATTTGCCCCCCTTACAATGGGACCTGGGAAGAATTTTAAAACTTCATCCAGGCAAGGATGGTATAGCTCGTGTAGCCACCATCAAAACCGTTAAAGGTCTTCTACAAAGGCCATTGGTCAAGTTATGTCCTTTACCGGTGGAATAATTTTTTACGTATAGTTTAGGCCCCTTAGGTCAACTATTAACGTATTTTGTATTTTTATTTTATTTTTTTTCTGGTGTTTTTTGAGGAAAATCTGGCTATTTTGCAATTTTTAATTTTTAGATTTAAGAAAAAGGCACGTCTTTTACGCGCCTTTTGGGGCGGGTGTATGTTGCGTATTGACGCAATTATTTTTAATTTTTGTCATTTTAATATTTGATATTTAATTTAACTTTTAAAGTGGGTTTCACCCAGTATAATTCGGTATGTGCTTATTGTGTTTTCATTTTTTACAATATCTTTAAGCCGTACGAATTCCACTTTTTTGTACGGGTTTTTTGGGTGAAGACCAAGAAAGCAGTATCGTTTTGGTATTTAACACGACAGCATTTTCAGTCAACGGTTCGTTCTGTGTTTAAAAGATTCGTTGCGGTGTTACAAGTTAAAAAACCGAGATTTTTCGAGTGTGATTCAAGGAAGAGGGCCCTCAGAAGCATCCTGATCAAGACAAAAGGTTAGTGGGGTTCGTTGGCTGATTAATAGATTATTTTTTGTCTTAACAAAAAGCACATGTCCACCATAATTTACTAAAAAATACAGTCCATTTAATCTTCTCTGCAATTGAGTTATCATAACAGAAAGGAATCCAAATCAATTTCATTTACATTAAACCCAAAACTCTCACAGAACTGTGACTATTGTGATAAATACAGTCGATAAAATTCAACCAACTTTTATAGCTACCCTGGTACAGACCGAGAAACGTGGTCAAAAAGGGATGAGCCATGCCCCATCTGCTTTCTCCGACTACAAGGTTACCCCTCAGGTGTATCTATTCGTCAAGTAAATCATGCTTTTAATTATATTCTTAAAATGAAGTGTTTTAAAAGGGAAAATATGTATTTTTATTTGTAGGTAAAGTTATGATATCATACTGTTTTTTTGAAGGTTTTCTTCGTGTACGTCAATTTCTCCAATAGAAAAAGAGCCCTCGACAATATATATATTACCTTAATCATATAAATATTTACCGTACGTAATACAAGAATCTGTATAGTTTATTCTAGTCACTTCACCTTTATTTTCATAGATCTCAAAACATATGATACCGTTTATTTTGCAGCGCGCTGCAAAATATTTCCATCTTGTTTCAAAATTACGGTATTGGTGGGGAGGTGCCGCGAGCTGCTGTTGAATTTCTGTGAACCCATTGTTAAAAGAAAATAAGACGAAAACCTACCGTCTTCTAGATTTTATTCTTTTTTTCTCAGAAATCTATTTTGACATTTGGTATGACGGGCGCGCTATTGCTGTTAAATGAAATGACCTTGAAGAATAGCCCCTGATCGCGCATGCGTAAAAGAAGTTGACTGAATATCCTCTCTGAACTAGTCTGAACACTAAATACTACTCCGATTTGAGTCCACTTTCAATCTCCTATATACTACTATTTTCTGAACTAGTGCGGCATTGGGCCACTGAATTTTTTATTGAATCTTATTTTTTCCTTTATTTTTTTATTTTCATATAATTAACACCCTAATACTTCTCTTAAAATTTGTAAATCGGCCCAAACTAATTAATAAATAACGGTTCTCGAGGAAATGGAATCTACGACGTAGTTGCATTACTTACGTCATAAAATAAAAAGACCATAAAATAAGAAATAAAATCAGTATTAAAATTTTTACCAATGCCCTAGTCATCTATAGTACCGACTTCGAGAAAATTATTCAGCAACATAAACTTCAATCCCTGAAATAATTATTTATAGATATAGAAAAAGACTTTTTATAATACAAAAGATAAAATAAATACAAAAATAATTCATAATAATTAATTTCCAAATAAACATATCTATTAAATCCATAAGGATACCCATATCTCAAATGTTGTACAGTGTTCAATAAATGCCAATAAATGCAATGTTTCAGCTTTGTCTAGTGCTGTTAAAGTTAATTTTATATTTCTCGCACCTAATCTATTTCAATTTCGTGTTTTATCATATGGTTGGTATATTTTCCACATGATACTCGTCAGCTTAAACAAAAAAAAGAATTAATATTTTTGGGATGATTAGGAAATTGTCCCATTAAGTGGTGTTGCAGATCGGCTATAGACCCGCGGATATCTAATCTTTCTACCTGAACCATTAAGAGATTGTTGAGCATATTAAATACACGTGATTTAAAATAGTAAAAAGGTTGTACAAAACAAGAAATCTAAAAATAAATACACAAACACAAAATACAGATTGGGAAAATGTGACAAATGTCCGTTTATCCAGTGGTGGGTCTGTGTGTAGGGCCCTCACATATGAATAGGGGCAAAATCTATATAAGATTGATAAATACTAGAAATTTTTTACGTTATATAAAAGCATTTTTAGGATTAAATAGCGGGGAAGCGTTATGTTGACTACAACTCATATTTACATTGTAGATTGTATTATAGTTCTATTTATTTCTCCAAACAGAGAAATAGAGAAATCATAATTGGTCGATTCGGAATGTTACTATTTTGTTACGCCACATTCGTAAGACGGAATTTACGATTGCCTTAGGAGAAATAAAATAACAATTTTACTCGATTTATGGTGTAGACACAGAAATAGTCATTGAGTGAATGTATTTACTACAACATTTTAAAGGCTATTAAATTATAGTTCTGGTATTTGGGAGAACCATATTGATCCGATAACCTCAATTGATTCGCGTTTCTCGGAGCTTTGTAATATTTACATATTCGTTACTAGAAACTAAAAAAAGTTGTTTCCACATATATTATGCTAATTAATATATTTTTTGTAATATTATATTTGTAGTTTACCACTCTGTGTTTTATTTTCTGATTTTTTTAATGGTAAATAAAATGTTAGAAACAAAAATTTTTGAGATAGTAAATCCCTAAATCTATTAGTTTTCTTTCTAAAACTTCAAATAAAGTGGATGTAATCTTCTAGAATGCGTTTGACAAACCTGACCATACTACTTTATTACATAAATGTAACAGTTAAAGTTACCCGTTAATCAGCCTCTGTAATTACAAAGACATTTTCTTGAGGAGAGATGCAGACTAAATGTTGATAATGTTTGCTTAAAAAGGGATAAAACTACAACAAAGAGTAAATCAGTAGAAGTAGAAGAGTCAAATGGGAGTATGGTAAACAGTTAAAGGGCTCTTAAATTAACCTAGCTAGCTAACAGTACCCATGTAGGTCAGCTACGGACAGACGGTCAGACAGACGGTTTTAGTTGACTTAGGTCACTGAAAATAATAAAATTCGAAACATTCCCGGAGATGGGGACTGCAGTGAAGATGACATTGGATCAGACTCTGATAGTGACTGTTTACCGTCTAGACATGATTCAAACATTACAAATATTGACGAAATATCTGAAACAGATGACGATATTCCTTCAATACCATCGTATAAGGAAAACCTAAAATCGAAACTAGTAAATAAAAAATATTTTCAACAAAAAGATCAAACGAAACAACCGGCAAATAAATGACAAAAAAAAACTAAAAGACCTAAAATGATTTGGACAGAACAAAAACTACAAGAGTATAATGAAGAACAGTATCCATTTTGCCAGAATATTTTGGCTCGATGGAACCACCTGTGGACTTTTTCGGTTTTTATTTCCTGATGACTTACTGAATATAATAGTTCTTGAATCAAACCTAAATTGAGTTAAACGTAAAATCTGTGCAAGATAATGTGAATAAGTCCGTCAACGTTACTAAAAACGAATTAGAGCAGTTCATTGGTATGACTTTTTAAATATTGTTTGTAAAATTATCGTCAAGTAGGCAATACTGGAGTACAAGTTTGGTTAACCACTTATTTTTGAGAACACGACTTGCAATAGATGGGAGGAGTTCAAAAGATTTCTCCATTTTAATGACAATGCAAAATTTATTCGCGTTGGCCTTAACGGACATGATAAATTGTTCAAAGTTCGACCATTATTAGAAAAGATTTGGAGACAGCTGCTGATAGTCCCTAGCTGTTGACAAACAAGTAATACCAAACAAAGGAAGACACCAGCTAAAACAATATAACCAAAAAAAAAGCCATGAGTGGGGATACAAAAATCTGATTATAAGTGGTACATCCGGATTCAGCTACGACTTGGATATTTTTGACGGAGAGTAAAGTAATACCTTTCCAGATGGAGCGCCTTACTTAGGTCCAAGTGGAAATGTAGTCTAAAAAACCTGAAATATTAATGCTTAAATTTACTTTGGGGTGTAGCTTCCAATATACCTCAATAACGTAGGGTTGCCAGAAAACAAAACCAATTAATTCACCAATAAACGTAATAAATTTATTAAATTCAACAATTTATAAAAATACCAACTTCTCAAAATAATTGTACAAAATTTATACTTACACTATCTTACATATACTGTTACTGAGGACAATCTTCTTTCATGAAAGGCAGTGTTAATTTTTTATGTACTCTTAATCGACTCCCGAATATGACTGTCCCAAAAATATCTCGACAGCTTTTGAGCTAACCACCAAAAAAACCCCTTCTACCTGACTAATCGAAATTAAGTTTCTTTGTTCACCTTGCAATGCCTAAAATTTATCCAAATAAAAAAGTGTTTTCAAACAAACGTTGTTTTAAAATTTAGAAATTTATTTTAGATTAAAAAGCATGTTGTAGATTGTAAATAAATTAAATTTAAATAATGTTACATACAGGGCGAATCTTAATTATCGCTTACTTAAGCCTTCAAAAGGGCTGCCCTCAGTACTTGAATAAACTAAACTTAATTCAAAATAAAAAAAAATGTAGCTCAAGTGAAAAGTGAAGTACTACCCTGCTGACTCTATATAATGCAAAACTTTTATATTCTGCGTCTCCTCTGGTTAGTCTAAGCCTGGGCTGGATAGGTCTCTATACTTGATGCTTTGGTGTCTTGACTTCGCATTTTTACGGAGCTCACAGAAAAATAGCGCCATCTAACATGTGATGGTCTCTCGGATTCCATTTTATTTGATCATCTGCTTGCGTCAGGGTCTCTTCTTTCTACGCATCAGTAGAATTTATAAGTGATACGTCTGTAGATGTGGATGTTGATTTGGATTGTTGAACAATAAATAATATAATTTTCAGAACATCTTGGAGTTATCTCAGAACCTTGTAGTTCCAAAAGACTAGACTAGACTCATTCTATTATTGTTTCATTATACTCATATTCTCCGAGGTTTCTCCATCTGCGTGCCCTCTCTATAAACATCTTTGTCTCCGCCCTCACGCGGTATCGCGAAAAAAGTCGCACACAAAACGTCGCGCGACAAAAGGTCGCCGACGAAAAAAGATCGCCGACGAATAAAAGTCGCCAGCAATTGGTCGCGCGAGAAAAAGTCGCGTACAAAAATAGCGTTATATACAGGGTGTCCAGAGATGAAACCGACAAAACTTATAGAGACTGGCAATATGATTGCAAAAAGTCATATACAAATGTCCAAAACCGCTTCGTTACTGATATACAGTGTGATTTTTGAATTTAGACAAAAAATTCAATCCTCCATATTAAATACACGGATAACCCCATTTGGTTTAAATTTGGTACATAAATTAAACTAAATTGCCTTAATAAGTAGCCCTTTGAACGAATCCAATATCAGGACCGGAATATTCTTTTTCTTCCATCTTAAGTTCTTGTAAGAATAACTCACCCTATATAATGATTATCAAAAATCTGAGCTCAGATTCGAAATCTACGAAAAAAATCGTACATAAACTTATTAAAAAAGTTTCTGGCACCATTTCAGTTATTCCGTAATAAATTATTATTTTCAATTTTTTCATTCGAGAAATTAATTTTTGGATAAAATACCATCAGAAATGGGTTATTCTAATAAAAAATTACAAAACCAAGACATAAATATTGTTATTTTCTTTAATAAGTTCGTAGTAAAATTTTATAAAATACTTTCATAACCCAAGAAAAGACGAAAAAATAAATTCGTATCAGGACCGGAATGAGTCATTTCTTATAAGAATAACTGTTCTAGTATAATAATTATCAATATTCTGATCGCAGATTCAAAATCTGCTAAAAAAAGCGGATAGGAATTTGTTCAAAAAGGACTGTACTGAATTTTTTATAAATTATATTTGCTTACTAAATTTGAATTTATGAAAGTACAACACAACGCACAATAATTTTTTGATACAAGCCTACTGTATTTAGACAAAAATTTGTAAGCTACTGATACAGATTTATTTTTCACTTTTTTTTGGGTTATGAGAGTATTTTATAAAATTTTACTACGAACTAATTAAAGAAAATAACAATATTTATGTCTTGGTTTCGTAATTTTTTATTATATTAACCCATTTTTGATGGTACTTTATCCGAAAATTAATTTCTCGAGTGAAAACATTTACCATCATAATTTATTACGGAATAACTGAAATGGTGCTAGAAAGTTTTTTGACAAGTTCCTCTAGAATTTTTTCCGTCGATTTCGAATCTTAGCTCACATTTTTGATAATCATTATACAGGGTGAGTTACACTTACAAGAACTTAAGATGGAACAAAAAGAATATACCGGTCCTGATATTGAATTCGTTCAAAGGGCTGCTTATTAAGGCCATTTAGTTTAATTCATGTACCAAATTTAAATCAAATCGGGTTATCCCTGTATTTAATATGGCGGATTGAATTTTTTGTCTAAATTCACAAATCACACTGTATATCAGTAACGAAGCGGTTTTGGACATTTGTACATGACTTTTTGCAATCATATTCGCAGTCCCTACAACCCGCTAAGTTTTGTCGGTTTCATCTCTGGACACCCTGTATATTAAATAAAAAAAAAACTTTTAAACACTAAAAAAAAACTTTGAACACGTCTGGCAATATTACCTGCCAGTCCTAAGCCAGGATAAAGTGTGAAGGAAAGTTTAATGTAATTTCAGGCAGAATTAGTATTTTGCCTATCTTATCATGTGATTTTCACATTTGACTATTCACATTTGTAACACGTTCTACATCAATTACTACTTATTTTTGTACCCGACTTTTTCTCGCGCGACCAATTGCTGGCGACTTTTTTTCATCGGCGATCTTTTTTCGCCTTTTTTCGCCCTTTTTCGCCTTTTTTCGCCTTTTTTCGCGTGACGTTTTGTGCGCAACTTATTTTCGCGCGACCAAATGTTTGCGTCCTTTTTTTCGTAGAACCCCCTCAAGCATCGTTCGATTCAGCACAGTCTTTTCTGTTTGTATAGATACTTTACTTAGTCAAGGCTTTAGTAGGGTTTTCTTCGTTGTTCCAGCCAGTGGCTCAATCCAGAGAAAGTCCGCCATTAGAAACATGAAAAAAATTGCAAGGGTAGTACTTTCAATTTACTTTCAAACTATAATAACAACTACATAAAAATTTGATTTTACCAACATCCCTACAACTAACTTAGTTTTTCCCCTTAATAATGTAATTCCATAACCTGATTATTTATAGTTATTTATTTTCAAACATATTTATTAATCCTAAAATGGTATAGAAAAAAGTATTTATTTTTATATACTTCTGCTTTAATATTTCTAGCAACTGATAAACATATTATTAGAATAAAAAATTAACTGTAAATTATGAAACCTTTGTTTGGAGTTTTCTCGTTTCATAAAAAACGCATGTAAATAAGCCCTTTTGAAAAAACACTTTTCAATTGTTACTAGTATGTACTAATAAAATTATTAAGACAACAAGTCACAATATTAATTTAAAATTACAAAAAATATTACGTTCATAATATAATAATGAATATCAAATCAAATATAAACTAATAAACCTAATAGAGATTAATTAATAAGAAATTAAATGGTTCAACTATTAAACCATGTAGGTAATTATATCTACCTTGACCTACTGAAATTTAAAAACAATTCTCACTTCATCTCGACGAGTAACTGTTGCAAAAGTAGCAAGAAATAAGTCTGTGATGTAATTGGAAACGAGTCATTAGTTTTTATTTATTTCATTCAAATTAAAACGGATTACTCTCTATTACATATTACATCTCAAACATACCGATCTGGATTTTTTATTATATTAACAATTCTATCTTAGTGCGGTATTACACTTTTAAAGATGTGATAAAATGTCTTTTATACAATATTGTTTGATTCAAAGATTAAAAAAGATTTAGAAAACTAGTATTAGATAAAATATTTTATCACAGTTGTCATATGTTAGATGGAATGATGGATGAACAACAGTTTTATGCTTGTGTGACTTCAACTAGTTCAATTAGTGCAATATTCAAAAAAACAAAACAAAAAATAAGAGAAAAAAGCAAACTAGACATATGTGGGTTAAACCATTGGTTTCGAGACGTGACAATTTGTTATTCATCAAAACGTATTAAAGTAACTCATTGATATGTATCAAAAGTAGCTCTTTTGATTGCGCGAAAGAATAGTCATTTAAGAAATTGCACTAGTGTATAAAACGTTATTTTTTATTCGTTGATAAAAGTGATTTAGTAATAAATGTGATTTAAGCTCAATCCTATATATCGAAAAGTAAAATATTAAAAAAAAATAATTTGGACTCCAGTCTAATTGATTTTTTGATGTATTTAAAAACAATTGATAAAAAAACTATGATATATTTCAAAATCTGTCCTTTCTTTCTTTTTTGGGAGTTTAACGAAATTAAACTCAAATATTTGTTTTATTTTAGAAGATAATTTAATAATCCATCAGAAACTTTTTCTTTATTTCTTTGGAAAATGTGACTTCGAGTTTCTTCTAAAATTTCCTGGATCCAGCAATAAAATATGTCATGTTCGAATGAAAAACTTGTTTCAAAAGAAATGCACTTGTTCCAAATAAAAACTTTCGGTCCCAAAGGAGAAAAAAAATTGCTCGTTCCAAAAAAGACGTTCAGCCCCAGAAAAAAAAACCCTATATATAACGAGGGGAAGATAATAAAACTTCAATAAGCGACACAAGCGATATACAAGTCAATTATTCGAACTGAAGATGCAAAGAGAGAGAATTGTTAACATGGGAAAGATATTTTATAGTAATACCAAGAGGAGAGGGAGATAAGAACGGATATAAGAGTCTGAAATTAATGTATACTGAGCAGAGGAATAATGAAAATACAGGGTGGCACAGAAAAAAAACGTAACATGTAGAAGATCATATTCTTGTGACTCTTTGATTTTTGGCCGCTGGAGAAAGTTATTCCAGCTTAATGTATTATATACACGTATACCACAATGTACAGAGCAGCTTTGGCATTTTAGCTAATAGATTTCGTGATCTTTTGATGAAAATTCACCTTTTTCCTGATAAAGTTACAAAAATTGTTTTAGCTGTTTTCACCCTGCTGTTAGTAGAACAGAGAAAACATTTTTACACTCAAAAAGAAGTTTTTTCAATGACAGAACGAAATAAGAACTTTCTAGAAGAAAGTGCTCTGAAAGAAACTCTATATGACACCTTTATCAGGATACGTAGATTATGGTTATAGTCAAGTGAGAGAATCATGTCAATGATTTTACAACGGTCCGTGGTAGGACAAGTACCGTAAATATGTGTAGGTGACCTGCACGAATAGAATCTTGGTTTTGTGATGGAACCTCTAAATTTCTATCTGCAGTTGTTAATGCATCCAAAAAATTTAGCAAAATAAACCAATCCACAGTTGGCTTATACACTGTGTCTGCATTGGCTCCACTCTTTACACTGTTAGTAATTTGTAACAAAATATTTATACCAGATATATACATAATATTTTTTATTGTAATTATTTAAATAGAAATTTCGTTGACAAAAATCTTTTATAAAAGACCTTTTATCAAATCTTTGATAAGGTAATACTGCTCTTAGGAATTCCAATTTTAGTTTCAAGTTTCTTTAGTTTTATTTTTTTTTCATTACAGCAAAGGGAATGAGCCATAAATAATAAAATAAATATTTAATGAATCTCCTCCTATCCCTATAGAAAGTACATATCTTCTCCCTCAAATTAGGTAAAAACTCAAACTTGCCCCTAAAGGAGAAAACCTACTTTTCTCCCTCTCATTTTAAGTATGTTTTAAATGATGGAACTTGTGAATCTATTATATTCAAAATATTTCCGTAATTTTTAGAATATCTTTTATATCCTGTACTCTGATAAAAAATAAATGGATGAATGTTACTTCAACGTTAAATTTTTAAATTAAAATTTCAACTTCAGGATTGTTAGATACGTTTCTGAGTTTTTAGAGTGCAAAGTCACTAAGTTAAATTGATTAAACTTTATTTATCGAATTTTTGAAAAATGGAGAGCGATGCAAGTGATTTTGAATTTCATAATACGCCACCTAATATTAAGAAACAAGAAAAAGTAGCATCATTAATCTTACTACAACAAAAATCTAAAGACAGGTATGAAAAAAAATACAGAAGTCAGTTATACACGAATTTAATTCTTTGTCACTTCTAAAGGTGTAGCCTTTCTGGACACAAATGCTGGATTAAGGGTTATATTTAAATAGGATTATTTAAATATTAAATCATATTTTGTAATCTCTTGAATTTTGGGTTATTCCTAGATACAGTTTAAATAAAATTATTGTCAAATGGTTTTATGAATTAGGTTATCTTATTTTACTACTCTTATACTCTTAATCGGTTTATGATGAGAGTAGGACCTGAAATTCTATTTATTAAGCTATAGGTAAACCATAATAAAAATGGAACTAATTTTATTTAGATTTTCTGCACTCTCTCTGAAAACGTTCAATTTATTTATGTATTTTTCTTAGTGTTATATTTTTGTAATAGTATATTTCTTATGATTTTTCTTATTGTTTTCTATTAATTATGAGTTTGTTTAATTTATTTTAGATACAGTTTGAATAAAATTATTGTCAAATTATTGGTTTTATTTGAAAAAAAAAATCTTTATTATACAAGTCAACCGAGGTTATTTATTTGAAGAAAAAAATCTTTACCATACAAATCAAATGAAGTATATTTAATTGGAGAAAAAAAAATTAAAAAATCACTGAAATTGTTCCTAATAATTTTTTTAAAAATATTATTTTGAATCCATTAGTTATTTATTTAGTTAGTTATTTTATGGTTGATAATCGCTGTACCTAAGAAGTCTAATATCCTAATTTTAAAACTTGAGACCAAATGACCGGTAGGATTACGGAACCCCGTTGACAAAATTGACCGCTGGGTCCAAGTGAACAACACCCAGGACGAAGAGTCATATGAATTACACGGGAATAAAGTGCCTTTTTCTCGCTTGGAACAAATAGCTATATTAAAAAAGTATTTTATTAATTAAATACAATAAAATACTTCATGCTGGTTGGATAAAGAATAGCCAAATGTAATTTTTCTTTAAGCAGAATCAAGCGATAAAATCTTCTAGGCTAAACTTATCTTCTACAAGTAAGCGTAGCTACACACACAAGATCAAGACCAAACCTCATCTTCCCATCGAAATAAATTAAAAGACGGGAAGTTTTCTGCACCACTCCCTAGCGATTTCGATAGGTGGTGCCGGGACACATGCGGTCCCGATACATTTGCAGATCTCTCTTAAATTTTTGGATACCTACTAATACTGCATAACCAAAACAGACATCAAATAATGCAAGTGAAAAACGGCAAAATTTTTGTGAGTTCAATTTGAAATATAACCCCATCTTTTTTTACATTTGAGAAAAAATTAATTTCTTTTTATGAAAAAATCGTTTTTCTGTTTTTTCTTTAATATAACATGAAAAAATTGATATTTAATGTAGTTACTTATGTGCAACAGCTGTAGCATGATTTTAACGTAGGCCAGTTTCTCTAAATAAAATCGAAGATTCCAAATATAGTTGACGTTTGTTTATAAGGTGTCGTTTGGTCAAATGTGTTTTTAATTGTGTTTAATTTTACTTTTGTTTACGTATCTTATGGGTCGTGTTGATGACATAAATTTTGTTGCTATAGTAAAAAACGTTGGAAAACAGGTTTATTCGAACCACATCGTTCCACCGAATCGCTGGGACACGTTCACAAAACCTTTTTTTTCTGTTTTAATATATATTTCTTGTTATATGGTATCTAAATAAAAATTATTTTTTAAATCGCTTTTTTCTGATATTAAAATTAAGCAGGATTTTAGAATTAAATATGGAACTTGGATTTTTTTTTATTAATTGGAATTTGTGAAAATATATTAATAGTTACCATACACAAAAGAAATACCTGCAATGTATAAAAGCTTAATTATCGTCGATAATATAAATAAGTACTTACTTGTACACCATAAAAATGTCTACATGAGGCAAATTATTAGAGTTTGCTTTTACAAATTGGACCATCATCAACAAAAGTAAGAAATCATAAATCACAAAAAACAAATACAAAGAAACCCGGAAAATTACCAACTTCAACCAGTTCTTCAGAGTACAAATTACAACAGTGACAGTGAACTATGCAGTAAGCAGACGCGGACGCGATGCTTTCACTTAATCAGGAACGCTTATGCAAAGCGCTTATGTACCAAACAGCAAATTATTACCTGTTCTCGTTAAAAGAGTCGTTATCTTTATGTAACAGCGGAATCTAATATCTATTTATCTCTATCGATTTTGAATGCGAATTCACAGTGGATTCGTCCAAGTTTTCATCTTTATCCAATTATCATGTAATAGGTTTCTCCATCTTTGTCTGTATAAGGGCCATTTGCACCGACTAAATTTAAACCCAGCTTTAGAGTAAGCCTCGCTTTAAATAAAAATTCATTTGTACAGCCAGACAAACTTGGTTTAAAGTGGTCTAAGCAAAGTTTAAGTTAAACCGTCAGAATTGAGGGTTTTAATTTACAAAGCCTTATTTCATAACCAAACTTTTATGGTTTCCAGCCATTTGATCCAAATAACAAATTTTCTTTAGTGTTGTTACTTCTTGATGTTTGTGTGACATTCTTATAATCTTTTTTTTATACTACATCTTTTGTATTAAAAATACAAAATGAATTTCGATAATATTTTTTAAGGCGATTTGGATGTTATTCAAATAATTAATTTCGGTTTTCCAAGACAAATTTATATCCGAAATAATCCTTACGAAGAGCTAAGTGAACTAACTTTCCATATTTGGTTATTATATTTAATATAGTTGTTGTCTCTTCATTTGAAAAATTAGTGCTTCGCTGACGTTTTTCAATCATTTTGACACATGCAGATTACAGAAATAAGGCATGCGACATAAAATATATTATATTTTCACAGCCACTACACCGTTTTTGAATTTTTGTCAGGTTAGAATTTTTGTTATGAAGTTAGTCACAAAAGTGGTCACAACTATAAATAAACAAAATTACCATCAATAGTTCGCTTGTACTCGCTTAAGAAAGCTCGCTTTAAAAAGGTGCGGTGCAATGATTTGGAAAATAAACTTCACTTAAATATTTAAGCGAGTTTTAAAAAACCAAGTTAAGATGTCGATCGGTGCAAATGGCTCTTAGTGAGATTTATCAGCTGTTTTTCATTTGTATTCTCTTCTTTACATGTTTACAGTTAATGACTTGACGATAACTTTACTGCACATATATGACACATATATGACGTCACGATTGTAATGGTGACATATTCAAATAATTAGAAATTTGAATTTTTTAAATTAAAAATATAGCTCAAATTAAAGGTCAAAGATTAACGATGCTAAGTCGATTACCGTTGTTTGTTTGTCGTTGTCTTCTACCGTTTCTAAGTTAAATATTGTTACAGTCAGACAGACAGGCAGAGCTGTTGTACAAGCGGTTTTTTTATTCGAAAATTCTTACCGACATATATAACTTTCCTTCACACTTTTTACAGGCTTAGGACTATCGACGATGTGTTTAAAGGATATATCCAGTGGATATCGTCATGTTTTTGTTTTGGATTATCTTTCTTGGAACATCTGTTACTTTATTTAATCATTTTCCTACTAACGAGTAAATGATTATATCCAGTATATGAAATGTTGAAAGAATTTGGAAATTTTCAGTTGCATTTAGTATCTGTGCGTGGTGTGACACATTTAAATCTTGACCTCGCTTTAATATTGTGGTTAATTGTAAGCTTGAATTTATCGAAAATACCGATTACGAAGGCTACTTGTATAGAGCATAAAGTGCAAAAAAACAGTATCATACGTTAGGGTTGCTAAAAATATAAAACTGAGAAGTGTAAAAGAGCAATGGTGACCAATAACGGAACCATTCAACCTACTGTGGACCACAATAATAAACTTAATACCGCTGTTATTGATGTGAAGAAGCGAGTAACTGAAACTGGTAAATGGGCTTAAGAGAATATGCCAGTGAGGACACTATATGCAGATAAAATAGAACCAGTTAAACATGTGTCGTTGAAAAATGAATTATGATGAGCGTCCCACGCTTTTATGTTTAGTAATAAAGATTATAGATCACATTTAGTATATGGCAAAAATTATGTTCTACGTTTTAGTACACTCTCAGTACGTACATAAAAGTGTGCTTTATTTTAAATGGCGTATGGAATAGCATGTTTTAAATAATATTAGAATAATTTGTTCCTAAATTAATATGAGGTTGACAAATACTATGACACTTCTTATGTCATATAAAAGCATTGTTTTCTACGACCACTATTATTGAAATAATGATTGTTCGAATCAATTAGCATTCGTGAGGTTGGCAATTTTTCGTAAAATATTAAATACAACGGAGAAGTGAAAGATATGTGCGGTAAAGTGACAGAAGCGGTCGCGAAGTAGTTAATTAAACACCGGACACGGTGGCCGAGTTGGTTAGGGCACTGGCCTTTATACTTGGTCATTGTTCGGGTCGTGGGTTCGAGCCCCATGAATCTCAAGTGGAATTAAAGTCAGATAAAGACTTTGGCAAGTGCAAAAAGGTATTTGTGTCATGCGCAGCTTCATTCACGCCGGTAACCAGGCCGGATGAGATCGGATATCTCGTGGAACTGATAGGGGTTGGTGGCACAATTACACACTTGCTAGTCGGTAGATCACCTGAATGACAAAGGCATAGTCCTGGGTTTAGGGTGATTGAGGACCGTGGTTCGGAGTCCACGATAAGCTGTAGGTCCCGTCCAGATTAGCCTTAGTAGCAGAAAAGAGACGTTAAAATCACAAGCAAGCAAGCAAGCAAGTAGTTAATTAACGCACTTTATGTCAATTCTGATTGGTTTTGTGTTTTACGAATTAATAGTCCGTGTAGCATCAAAATATAAGAAATTTGGAAAAGCAAAATTTCAAAAATTATTTTAAAGATGTCAAAGAACTGACAAATTTCAAAAATTATTTTAAAAACTTCAGAAAATTAAAAAATTAAAATTTAAAAAACTAATAAAAAATATCCAAAAAAAACTAAAACTTTCTAAAAATTAAATACTTTAAAAAACTCAAAAGCTTTTTACTTAAAAAATTTCAAAGTTGGTGGTAGGAAAATGTAGTGAGTTATAATAAATCTTTCTTAAATACCGGGAAACCGTTATGTTGGCTACAACTTCTATTTTGTTAGTTACTATGTGTAACGTTATAACATGTTATTTACAAACTCTTAAATCACTAAAAGACATTTCATAATCAGGATCAAAAACTGGAGTACGACAACTCATTACTTGGAATCAATACCAGTTCGATTAAATAATAAAATGCATTCGCATTCCCGGCATAAATAAATTATCTGTAACATAAATCTCAGTTTTTATCAAGGTGAGTGAAAAGTTGTACACATTCTGTCTAGACTATAAAATAGATTTAACGATAACGTTTTTAATAGTCTAAAAGCGTAGATATAACAATTGTTTAATATCAAAATATTTCCAGTAAATAGTTTATATAGATTATATTTTATAATTTCCATTGAAGATAGCGGAAGTTTATTTTTAGTGCAAACTTATCTATTGCCCTCGTCATTAAAGATGACAAACTGCAATTATTGGGATTAGTTGTAAATCTTCAATTATTAAATCATAAACATGTGTTGTGAATTTTTATGCTATTTTTTACATTTGGAGACTATACAGCTGCAAACAGAAGTAAATTCACTATTTTATTATTTTTCGGTAACTAATAAAACATTCGAAAAGTGGGGGTAAATAGGTGTCAATTTACTTTTGTTTGAAGCTGTATGGTGATTTTGGAGTGTTGAGCAATAATAAATAAAAAATTTTGAAAGGAGAATACTACTATGTTTATAAATAAAGACAATTTTGTAAAAGCCTTCCTAAAGGGCTTGTTACATGTAATAATATTATAAAATAGAAAATAAGATGAACTTACGTCAGAAATAGGGATACCTCCCCCAAATTGAAAGAGACATTAATGTAACATTAAATAAGCAAAGTAAAATCTAAAAAAAAATCGAGTTCTATTCAGGTTTTTACAGTATATTTGGGTTGGTTATCAATAATGTTTAATAGAAAGCAAACTTAGCTAAGTTGGCAAGAGGTGTATTAAAGAAATTAACTAAAGATCTCATTGGTGTATCGATTTTGTGGATCTCAGGAAGACCGTAGAGTCTTGGGACATTATAGGCAGCATGAAACTTTTAGGGTTGATTTTATTGGTTAGATCAGATTTAAACAGATTAGCACCGTTTGAAAAAAAATTAAGAAAAAAAACGGCAACATTTAGATTAATATATCGCTAAACTAGAATTAAGTCTTTTTGGCAGAGCAAAAAAATGCCGATTAAAAAAATTTAAATGTATTAAAGTAAATACTAAATAGCGCCACTAATTGTTTTGTTATAATTTTGTATGCTTAAATATATGCAGAAAAATATTTCTAAATGTTTTCTCTTTTTTCAGGGTGAAATTACCCTCGACTAGGTGGGCGATAATCTTAATTTTAACTGAGATTAATTTAAGCCTGTCCATACAACTTCAGTCTTTGGATATTCCATTACAAGAAGATGGTGAATGTGCGCTTATTTTAGATGGACCAGGAAGAAGCAGTCAGTTTGATTATTCATTAAATTTATTAAGAGGATCATCTACGTAAGTATTGCTTATTCACAAATAATTCACGGTAACTGGTTTTTTTTTTAAGTGTAGAGCCAGAATAACAAAAACAATGATAAATTATTAAAAATAAAAAGTATTAAAACGATACTTCACGAAACTCATTAACATTTGTTAAAATAGAAATGTGTAGTAAAATTAAAGTATCGAAAGGGTACATTAATATGATACACTGATCAATCCAAACTTAACAGTGAAACAGGTACCGGAATACTTGGTGACTTATTTGGATGGAATTGGCTGGGGTGTTGGTAAAATAAGTGCCCCTAAGTCGTCTCCCTAACTGTCGTTCTTATTTTAAATTATATTCGTAAACAAGACCTCCAGTAAAAACTTATCGTTAGACGTGTTTGTCCCTGCATCAGTAAGTCATTCTTTTAGTTTTCAATTTTTAAATTCATAAACATATAAACAATTTATTCAAAGAAATTTATACGAATTTGTTAATAAGGTCATAAACAATAAGAAAGTTGTTGTTGGACATCTTATTTGTAATTCGCTAATGAGAGACAAATTTTTAAAATTACAAAATCATTTAATTGTTTGTTAAATTTTATGTCAAAATTGTCAGACATTAGTATTTATCTAAACCAGAAGATTTTTATTACGTATAGTCTCAGAACAATGTGAAAATGCAAAGTGTTAGATTTTTTTTTTAGTATAGTTCTTTTCAGCGTTTTTTAGCCGTTACAGAAATAATATAAGAAGTTTTTTCATTATACCATCTCCCTCAGTGACATTCGTATATAAGACTTGTATTCACAATGTTTGTTACTTACCTAATTATATTTTATCTCACCAGTCTTCGTACGAATTCTACGTATGTTTTTTCTTGATTGGTATTTGATTATCAGTGTCGTAGTTTCCTTAAATTTTTCATCATATACTTATTAAATATCAATATATGTCAATAAACTGCCTTATCAAAAGTTGGACGTACCTACTTAAAAGCAGTTGTAAAGAAAATGTCTGGAAAAACATTAACTAAGGAAAGTACTACGATAACAAAACTTGTCCAGCGGCATAATGTACGCAAAAGAAAGACTGATGATATAAAAGTCATGTTATATTGGTGTACCACTCGCAACAGTACCTACTGAGCAACCCCGCCACTGATATTACACTTTGGGGGTGAGATTTGAAAATTTTGCATCTTCATCAAATTACCACTGATGAGTTCTTAATGGAAGAACCAACTGTCTGATAAACCGCCTGATGCATAATTTTCAAAACTCACACATACAAGTTAGAAATAAGTTATTTATTTCTACTAGTCGTTAGTAAAGTTTCGTTCAATCCCTAAAAATAATAACGAAGATAGGTGCTTTGATACTTGCATGCGTAGACTTCGTTATATGCATATTACTTTAACAAAATTGAAAGCCGATGTTATAATGTTGTTTATAGTGAAGGCCACTAGTACGGGCAGCGTCAGTGGAGATGAAATAATCCAGGGGTTGTTATGCTACGACCAAATCACTGGCGGCCAGAAGGGCAGCAAGTCTGTACTTGTCCTACTGGATTGAGTACCTGAGTATTCCGCTACTAAGATGTTAAAACTTACAGTAAAAAACTCAACAAGTCAATAAAAGAGAGTGTCTAGAGATCCTTCGATTCGGACCCGGTGAAAACCCAATAGGTCCGTCCGAGCTTCGGCATGCGCATGCCTAATAGTTGTACGTTACCTTGACAGTTTGATTATTCATCACTATGATACAGTGTGGTCTAATAAAAGCGTATGTGCCTTACATATAGTTGCTGGTTCGATTCCTAAGGATATCGTTTTTTTTTTAATTTTTTTTTACGAAATAATAGTTATTTCGTTTTTTTAATACACAGGCTAGATTTAGATAGTCAAGACTTCTTTTAATAAAACAAATTAAAATACACAGGTTAATTACGCTGGATCTCTATACTCTTGTCTTATTTTTTTCATCTTTTCTTATATTTATTTCAAACTAAATCCTAACAACCGATTGACGGACATTTTTAATTAGACACAATATCAGTCAAGACAGACCTATTGGGTTTTCACCGGGTCCGACTAGACGGAACTCTAGATACTCTCTAAATAAAAACCAATTATTTAATTAACCAATCAAATCCGGAAGAAAGGTGTGTAACACGATACAAGCACAGGCCAGGCCGACGGTTCCGGTACAGTACAACTTGGAATCACTTTCTTCAGCTCTCAGCTTGACCCATCTCTAAAGGTCGCTGGCCTAACTGGTTATGGACTGTTCTCGGCTCGAACTCGGACTACCAGTGGAACTAGAAACTGGAATTGCCTCTGCCAATAACTAGGTCGTTTTTTTACAACTCTTGTTCTGAGTTGTGCAGGCGGGAATATTTTAAAGACCCCTCACGCTTGGTTCTATGCGTGAGGAAATGTTGGACTCTCCGCTGATCCCTCTGCAAGCAGGGTCAGCGGCATACCAACTAAACCCTCCTCGGTAATTTGTCCTGTTTTGTGTTATTTTATTTTCTCGCACCCCGCTGTAGGAGAGAGGTTCTCCTTTTCAGGGATATAGTAGGGCTGTTGATCTGAAAAAGAATGTGTTAATTAGCTTAAGATATTTCATGGTATGGTATGTGGGATTGATACTTACGAGCCATCTGATGCTGCGGGGGGCATCCTCCAATAGACCTAGGAGCTCGTCCGGGAGATCTATGTCTTCTATTGCTTCGCTAAGGATCCTAAGATGGGGTTGGGTGAATTTCTTCTTTGGTTTCCTCGGGATTGTTCGTCTGTTCCTGTGAAGCATACTCCCAAGTAGGCAACTTCATCCGCAGGGACAAATCTATTTTCCCAGAGCCTAAGGTTGATGTCATTGAGGTTTTGATTCGATTTTCGTGAATAGCTATTCTGTTTGAATATGATGAATTGGGTTTTTGGGGATTCAGTGTAACCCTCCATTTGCTACACCATCAGGCGACTCGATTGAGGAGTTGTTATGTTTTGGTGTTTAGGGCTCTGGTAGAAGTAGAAGGAGCGGAAGCTGAGATTTGCGTGTCGTCAGCGTAGAGTTGGATGTCTTGGCTAGGAAAAGGAGGTTGGGGAATGTCATGGGTGTATATGACATAGAACTAGGTCGACTCCGGCCGAGATATACCACAAGCTTGTCTGGGTATGCAAAAAAAGTACGCGAGTGACTCCATCTGTCGGCGGGGGTTCCAATTGTTACAGATGACCTTATATTAGAAGGTAATTCTATTCCAGTGCCGTGCGCCATTTTATTTTAATTATTACTAAAATAAAAGTAACGTTTTTTTCAATCGTAGAAATTTATGATTTTCAGTTATAATTCTGAGAAGTAAACAACACGATTTCTCACCGTTTTAATTACCCAAATTTTTACATAAAGAGAAGTCTCTAATACTTTGATGAAATCTGTCCAATTTCAAAAATCCAAAACCACAATTTGACGCCAGGACGCCACTTTGTTTGAAATTGTATTAAATAATAAATACATTTTTTTTAAATATTGTTATAATGCTGCTTTAATACAATATATTTTGTTATTTGCGTGTTTGACATATTGTTATCATTCTTTGTATGTTTGAACACTACTATGTATTTTATCGTTTTTTACTTATTTTTATGTATTTGGGTTTCAGAAATTACAATGGCATCAATACCTGCATTACTTATGACGCTGTTAATGCTGCATATTTGGATGCTCGAAAGAGAA
Source organism: Neocrepidodera transversa (assembly GCA_963243735.1). Classification (NCBI taxonomy): domain Eukaryota; kingdom Metazoa; phylum Arthropoda; class Insecta; order Coleoptera; family Chrysomelidae; genus Neocrepidodera; species Neocrepidodera transversa. The sequence goes on from OY725348.1 coordinate 14,901,223, forward strand.
TACGTAAGTTTAAATATATTTTAAATAACTAAAAACATTCAACCATAAACTGTATTTTCTCTGTATTATTATTACTAAGATGACATTTTTAAACATCTTTGTATTATTAACAAAAATTGGTTTTTGCTAATAAAAAGCAGTGCATGGATACAAATTGTTTCAGTTGCAAAAATCCTGAGACAGATCAATCTTTTATTTTCAAGAACGCATCAACATCATCATCAAGGTCGTTCAATTCCGAGGGATTATGGCTCGTTTAAAAGGAGCTGTTTAAATCCTATACACGAAGTGGATAACTCCTCTTTTATCGGTGGGCTTATAATATTTTATCTGTCCTGGACTCATCTGTTATGGTTTTCCATTTTCTTCTGCCTCTGCATTTTTTCCAGTCTCTAATTTTTAATGCTTTTATATCTTCCTCATGACGACATTCCTTTATCGTTTCGGTTGATATTTGTGGATATTTAAATCTTCTTTTTCTTTTTTGTTTATAGTTGTTGTTTCTAGTGCATAAGTAATGACTGGCCTGGTTTTTATAGATTTGTATCTTTGTTTTTTTTTTTAATCGATTTGGATTTTAATAATTTCCTATTTTTACCAAAAATTTGATTACTCTTTTATTATTCTCTCTTTTATCATGTCTTTTCCATTTTGTCCTATCGATATTCCTAAGTAGGTGAAACCTGGTACAATTTCAAACTCGTAATTTTTTATTCTTAAGTCATTGGTCTGTTTTCCTTTGCCCCTTCGCATATATTCTGTTTTATATTCATTTATTTGTAATTCGAATGTTTGTCAATTTTTTCTACTGCTTTTATTAGACTTTTCTTTGTTCTTGCGCCATTTGTGAGGTTGTCGGTATAAGCGATTAGATGGGTCTCGTTTACAATAATATTTTTCTCATTTAAATCCAAGCCGTAATTTCTGATGACTAGGCAGTCAAAAATTATGGAGATGAGAGAAAATTTAACTATTAAATTAGATATTCTCGAAGGACCACATTTTTGTGAGATAACGATGAAACATGATTTTATATTAAAAAACACATGGTAGTATTTCTAAAGAGCTTTTTCCCAGCTGGTTTATTACATTTTAAACAGATAAATATTTAGATCAAATCTATTTGACCAAAATAACGATGCCGATTTCACTTTTATTTTCACTTTGGTTTATTTGCACTAAACGTGGATCTAGTAGATATGTTTACTCACTGACAATTTTAACACAATTAATTAAATGGAGTACCTTTTGTACAATTTATATTTTTGAACTTTAGAAAATTTACTTGTGATTGGTGCATTTAACACGCTAGAATTTATTTAGAGAACATATCTATTTTACTATTACTACCGGCCATCTTTTGCGACATTTTTATTCTTAACCAGGGACCCGGACCGGACACTTTAGAACTGAAAACCGGACCGGAACTGAAATTTTTTTTCTGGGTCCGTACCATAACCGAACCCATATAATCGTCCAAAATTATTTTAGGTACCGAATCCAAACCCTTTAAAAATTCCGGTTCTTTATAAGTTGCTTGTCCAGAAGAATTTAATTTATAAAATTAATAAAATTAAAAGGTATGGAATTATATATATTTTAAGTTCATTTTTTTAACGTGTGTCTCAGCCACCTATCGAGGAGCTTGATTTGGGGGAGGGGGATTTTGGGTTATTTTTAATGAAAAAGGGTATACTCTTCCAGAAAAATTGTAATGTACATGCGTAACAGTGCTGACTACAAAAAGTGCTGTATAGTTGTAAAAAGGGCGCAGATTAATGAGTTTCATTTTTTTATTTTTGTGAAATTTTTTACCTATTTGGAGGGAGCGATCGCCGCCCATCCTTAAATCAGTGCTTGTGGCTAATAATTTTGATTCAATGAATTATTGAATAATCTGCAATGGCATGAGCTACAAATTGACGGCGTCATTAAACTCCACAAGCTAGATACCTTTCATGTACTGGGACTGCATATAAAAAAATGTTTTGTCGAAAAATCCTTTGGACCGAACCGAACCGAAATAATGTTTATAGAACCTGAACCGGATCGGAACCCTTATTTCAATTCGGTCCGGGTCCCTGTTCTCAACTGAAAACTTCTTTCTTTGAGTGAGAATGATCAACTAAAACTTACTGGAAGTCATTCACATGTGAATAATGGATATTGTTATTATTTTTTAAACTTATATATAATTAACAAATAATAGATCAGTCATGGATATATATTATTATTGGTATGATATGGTTCATCGCTTTATAATAATAAATAAATGGAATAAAAACACAAATCGCATTAGATGCAGCAAAAAAAATTTCTCTTCATACAAATGAATTAAATCTAGAAAATAATATGTGTGTATGATTGGATATCAGTTTGGACAAGGCGCTATAGCTATATGTAGTTCTGTTTAAATTTAAAACTAATAATGTAGTGAATAAAGTCATAGTTAATCAAAATTAATAAAACTGTACGCAATCGCAGTCCTATTATTAAATTTACAACTATCTGATTAAATTGGGGAACCATATTATGTTTCTGTCACGTTATAAAAAACGAAAATGTCTTAACTATAAAAGTCGTGACTTAATGCCATGTAGAAATTTTGTTTTATATAAAAAATTGCTTAATTCTCAATTAAGGTTGGGTTTTAGGCGGGAAATGACATATGTAAACTATAGACTAAAACATGTTCATATTACTACGCACAGGTTAAATAAAGGTAAATATTTTGTAAGTTAAAATAAAAATGTGTTTATAACGGTTAATTCTTTGCCATTGGCTGGTTTTAATTAAATTCTTCTACAAATAAAATCACAAATGAATCTTAAAAATCGTGTAAATTATCGTACTATTTTGTATCTTAATTTTTATTAAAATAAACTAAAAAATTTAATTCTGATATAGCGAAGGCATAGAATATCAATATTCCTTTAGTTTAGCTTATCAAACTTGTCGATTTATAAAGTAATATGAAAGTTCTGAGTGAAGTTAAGTATAAATTGACAAATGAATATGAATAAAACATGGCTGCTTCAGAAGGCGGAAACTACTGATATTAGTTAGGAGTTCGGACATTCACATACAGCATATGTACAAAGATATATATATTTTTTATTTGAAAATCTGAGTGGTGGTTTTCCCGCCTAAAACCCCGAATTAATTCATCATCATTTCAGTATATACAATACGTTTTACTATTTAAATGTATTATATTAAGTAAAAATTTAAAAAAAAAAGGCAATAATCGCCACTTCCCATTTGTCACATTCTCGACATAAATTTGATCATTTAGTGACTTTGTAAGTACTTAAAAAATATTCAGGTACAAAGAAAAGAATTTATTTTCCAGAAGAGTTGGTATGTATCTTTATTTATTCTCCTAAAGTTATTATCTTGGGCTAAGGTTGTTTACTCCCCTACTGACAATTTCTGACTTAATATAATTTCTTTATCATCAACGTACAAATAGAAAATAAATAATGTATTTATTTAGAAATACCTCAATACCGATTTATATTGAGGGTATTAGGAAAAAATCAAACTTCTTTATGTTATTTCCATCAGATTTTCATGTAACATTGATTTTCAACACCTTTAGTAAATTATTGTTTCATTTATTATTTTAAAATTATTTTTATACTACCGTGTGTAAATTACTAACTTTACACATACAGTGTCGTGCATAAAATTCAACTTTACGCACTAGTGCGTAAAATGAAATATTAGTTAGTAAAATGAAATAATAGTGCGCAAAGTAAGACATTTTACGCACTAGTGCGTAAAATAGATTGCTTATTTTTTACTTGTTGTTGATGTTGTTATGGGGGTAAATACACCGCGACCTATAAGATCTCTTAGGTATTGTGCCCTTAGATTTTACAAAGCAGTGCATTCAGAGAGTACGTGGATTGAGTTTTCATCCTCTAAGTCACAAAATCTGCATTCTTGTTCGGATAGTCCAAACTTCCTAAGATGTCCTCTCTGACGGCAATACCCTGTTAGGACTCTTGTTAATATGCGAATCTTGTTTTACTCAGGTTGATACATTCTCTGTACCTCTTCTGGTTATAGTTTTCCAGAAGGACTCGCTTGTCACATTCCTTGTCAATTACTCCAGTGGTTGGATCTTTTTATTTCTACCTCTCTTTTTAATTCTTCCAGTACCATGATCGCACAAAAGGGTTCAAGGTCCCAAAAATGGTGTTTCAGCTCCTCTTTTCACGAGCTTATCTGCTATTTAATTTCCCTCCAATACCGTATGTCTTGCCTGTGGAATTTCTTTTCGACGTTGAGCTGTACACACTTTGTAATAGCGTGTATTTATCCTTCAAAAATACTTGATGAATTGCCCAAGCTATTGAAGCATCTGGTACCAGGCCCATATACTCCTATTCCATTGCTCTCTGCTGTTCTAGAACCATCAGTGTACCATTTAATGGCATTTCTGTTGAGGCTAGAAATAGTGTCCTCGTCCTATTCGATTCTTCTACAGAGCTTTGTGCTGAATTCGTTTACAAAGTTATACTTTTTTGGTATTTCGTCCTGAGGCATGTCCCAGGCGTATCCATCTCCGATACGGAAATCGGGTTTACTTCTGGTGATTCCCTCTCCGACCATTTTGCATGTTGTTCATTTTACCACATTCTCCACTTGTATGTACAGAGGTGTGAGGTTTAGTATTACCTCCATTGTAGCCGTTGAACATATTATCATTGCTTCTGTGATGCACTGCAGAATTTTTGGGTTGCATCCCCAGTTTTTCCCCACAAAGTTTCTGCATACCAGTAAGGCTTTCGTAGCCTCAGTCGTTACTTCTTTTTCGTGTTTCAACTCAATAACGTGCCCATTTGATTGTTTTGAGACTGATGTTTCTTTTCCTCGTGAAGACTACAAGAGTGATCTTGATGGGGTTGATGTTTAGTCCCATCGTTTAGCACCATTCTTTTATCAGGTTATGTCTCCGTTACATAAGTGGGGATACCACCCACCTTCTTAACATCCTTAATACCTACATATTTTTTGGCAGTAGAAAAATGTTTGCAAATGTGTGTCAATTGCCTTTCATCAATCATCTGAAATCACTTTACACACTTGTTGCATAAATAATATTAATTATACAAGCTACCAAATCATTAACGTATTGCCTGACCCTGTTAATGTAGTGATAATTCGATCTCTGGAAATAACAACTGTCTGTTTCCAAAAACAAATGTCATTTTTTATTGAGGGGCTTTAATAATTTAATATCTATTTAAATAAATTGGATTTATTAAATTAATATTTTTATCCGCTACTAATCTAATATTTGTTCATTATACATGAGTTTACTAAATAATAACAATATCCATTATTCACAAGTGAATAATGATTTCATTATTCACTGGTTTCACTGATTTCTAGATTAAACATGAAAAGTTTAATCTGATATATGATTTTGTATGTACAATATAAAAAACAGAGCTGGCAATGAAATGTCAAGTCAGAACGCTGCCTGCGCTATCAAAGATAGTTTTAATTTGAAACGACAAAACGCTTAAATGTTTAAAAGATTTCATTAAAAAACGCCACGTTGAATAATATACTATTATCGACGATTAATCTATTATTTGTTCGTTATACATAAGTTTACTAAATAATAATAATATCCATTATTCACTTGTGGTGAATAATGATCAATAGTCGTGGATAACGTACAGTATTCTACTCGCATATGAAAGCTATTATTCACAAGGGTGATTTGTTTCACATGCTTTTGCTCGTGATGTAAGCATCACTCTCTTGATGTAAACATCACTCTCGTGAATAAAAGTCATCATTATATGCTCATTAAATAATATAGTACTCACCACCCTACAGATCGTTAATTTTTTAAAATATTTCATTATTAAAAAGATAGAGGTGACGTCTCTTGTTTTGGCAGATATCATTTCAACATATGCCCATTTGGAAAAAAAAAATCGGACTGTCACAGGCTTTTGCAAAGGTCAATCCCCAACTGAATTAATTTGTATATTCCTTACTTTATTAACGCGCTGTTCATTCTTGGTGATGAGTTACGCAAGAATCAATGTAATTTCTTTTAAAACAAGCTATTTTTTCATTGAAAGGCATTGCACAACCACACGGAGAGTGGAAAGCAGATGAAGTTGCCACAGTGGGTGAACTACTTCTAGACATTTCGATTAACTTAGCGAAAACGTAAGTAAATGTTTGTTTGATACCTAATTTAAATATGTATCTGTGATATATTGTAACTACTTATATCTTCGATATTAATAATAACTGCCTAAATGTAAAATTAAGATATAAGAATTTTATTTATTGTTAACTAGAAAAAAAGCTTGACTACACTGGTTTTATATCTAAAAACTATTGCTTTAAACTTTAGGAAGCAACATTTAAAAAAAAATATCTAACTACAAGCAGAAATTTTGTAAAATTTAAAATTAATAGCTTGTTAAATATTTCCGAAAATCAGAAAAATATTATATAATAACAATTCAAATTACAGTGATGATTAATTTTTTATCAATGCTTGGTTTTACAATTTTCTTGAAATTATTTAACTTTTTTTTATACCCCAATGAAGCGAACAATCTCTTAGACTAAGAATTGTTATGGAGGAAATAATTTTAGTGACCAACTCCTAGATTTATTACATTTGTTTTTTACTGTTTATTAAAATTTATAATCTACATTTAGGCGAGGAAATAAACACAAATCCAAAATCTCCGAAATTGGACCTTAAAGAGGCGGATTGAGACGGATTTTTTTGCATTCGCTTTCTAAAATCTTCTGAAAAAAGTACCTACTTTATACCATATCTTTTTGTTCGAAATTGCATTTTTGCAATGCAAAATAAAAAGCAAAATAGCATTACACTGCTAAAGAATGAGAACACATTATAATACTCTCATAATATGGCTTGGTATTTTAATTTGTATTTTCAGTCAGCTCCTTTTGAGATTATGCAGAATGTACCATTACTGTTATCTCGTAATAATTTTTATGACCATTTAATAAAAACCGCGATATCACAAGATTCCTCAATTTCCTGATAGGGAACTGCTTGAACTATTATCATCTAAATTAAAAAATACATACTCTTTTGGGTTTGATGAGGTCTCCGTCATTATCTTAAAAAAAATCAATTAAATATATCTGTAAACCTCTTACTTTTATGGTCAATCTATCTTTCACTACAGGTCAATTCTCCCGGACAAACTAAAAATTGGTAAAATTTTACCAATTTTTAAAAAAAGGCAACTCTTAGCTTTTAAAAAATTATAGATCTATAACAATTTCTTCAAGCTTCTCCAAAATTTTTGAATATTATTTCTTGGACAAATTAGTGAAATATTGTGCGAGTGCTCTGTCGGGATCATCTGTGATCTCAGCAGGGCATTAGATTGCGTCAATCATGCTATTCTACTTAGTAAGTTGGAGAAATATGGAATACGTGGAGTTCCTTTTTCTGGAATTTATAGTTATTTAAACATGCGAAAGCAGTATGTTGAGACTCATTGTTTAAATCCATTGATGTTGGCGTCCCCAAGGTTCGATCTTGTGCTAATGTACCCCTTTACATGGTAATGTAGCCATTAATTAATAATACTACTACTAAATTTCTGGGACTCCAAGTGGATGAATGTCTAACTTGAATTGATTATTGTTTATCACTCAAATCTAAAATTAACTAATTAGCTTATCAATCATCAATTTAAGAAAAGTCTTAGAAATTGACCAATTACTGAAATTATACTTTGCACAAGTTGACTCAAGACTGCGTTATGGAGTCTATTTTTGGGGATTATGTGATGCCTTTTGGGCCACACAGAATAACCTTAAATAATAATATATCGTAGTTCATTAAACTAGTTATATTTAAAGAATATAAAGGTTGAGACGTGAGTTATATGTAACCTGATATAGCAACGTAAGGCCGACAGGTATAATTCCGACCGTTGCCCAGGTCAGGAAATGTTTATTGTTGACTTTGCATATATAGGTTGTTATCTCTTTGATGGGGGTCATTCTTGATTCGTTATTTATTCTCTATTCTTGATTCATTATAAACATGTACCAGTGAATAAATTTGTTGTTGAAAGTATCTATTATTTATCTTCCCAATATTGAGATATTCTACATATCTACTTTACTATCCCACATCACAATTATCTACTGTACATTCTGAATTCTTCTTGGCTCAGGAAAATGCGTTAAGAGCTATCATGGGAATATCAAACCGTAACTCTTGTAGAGTCCATTTCAAAAATTGTAAAATTTGAATCCATCTTTAGTAATATATGAGTTCTGCTTATATATTTTACAAATACGCCAACAAAATCATTTCTTTATCAAATTTAGCCCACACGAAAATCCATCAATAGTCGATAAGCACGGTGGCTCCCAGACTGTATAATTTGCTTCCGGTGGGTATAAGACAGTCCAACAATATTTTTATTTTTAAGAATAGATTAAAACATAAGTTGGTCAACCAATATTACTACTCCATTGAGGAATATTTCTTAAATTAAAATTGTATGAATCTTTTTATAATATTACAATTCCTAATAGGCTATTTTATATTTTGTATTTTATTATGTTTATTGCTGTACTTTGTACTTTGTATAAATAATAAAAAGAACAAATCAAAATCATTTATTTCCAATTCAATTCCCATTTCTAATCTATGTAACCCTTAACTTCAATTTAACTCAACCTTAATGAAACCTAACTCAAATTTGACCTAATCTCATCAACTTTTAACTTAAATTTGAAAATATTGTGCTAAATATCATTCTCATTATCAACTGACATATTAGTATTTTTTTCATCATCTATAGTCTCTCTTTATGTCTTAATGTTTTCTTCTACCGAATATTTTTCAGCATTGGTGCAAGTAGAGCCTGCACAATTTCCATAAGCAATATTGCAGGTTAAGTCATTCTTTCTGCAACCACAGGAATTACAGCAACCTCCGTTTCACCCAGAGAATATTAATTCCATATATTCTCGGGCCCAGCCTTTTGGGTCATCTTTAAAGGGATGATTGCGCTGTTTTCAACTTTCCATCCCCATTTCTTTGGATCCATGTTTTGTTGTTCTCCATTCAGCAAATTTTGCACTTGCAAATATACCCTCTGTAGATGTTCTCTCAAAGCGTTAACTGTCGGTACGTGGGGTGGTAGCTGATACCAGATTCGAGAAGAGCGGGCCAAAAAACCGCCTCCGATACGATTTTCGATTCGTTTGCGCGACTCTTACTGGCATCAGCTTCCCGAAAATGCCTGGATGAGAAGTCTCGTTTCATTTGAGAGTGAATTTCAGAAGATGATGTTCATCAGCAATCTTAAGCACCAGGTCGATGATGGACAAACTTTGAGGTCATATTCTAAAACCCTCGGGAATCTGATTTGAGCCCACTCTAGGTGTTCTTAACCAAGTTACAAGTATCTTAAGAAAATGAATTTTACACTGCACAAATGGAATTTCGAGCAAAAACATGGTACAAAGTAGGTACCTTTTTTTAGATTATTTTAGGAAGCGAATGCAAAAAAACCAGTGTCAAGATCTGTAAATTAGCCATAAATATACTGAGATCTTTCCATTATACGTAAATAGTTCAAAGCTTAGTAACTTTTGAAAGCGAAGCTTAGAAGTAATTGATAATGAAAAGTTGTCTATGTGTTTTTTCTGGAAGCATTCTAACTTTGCTATTATTTATCTATTGACCAATGTCTTCTATGGGATTAAATTTCACATTTAATACATATATTTTAATTTGTTTTTGATTTTTTTTAGATATGGGCTTAATTATCAAGATATTGAAAAGGGCCTTCCCTTAATCGATACAAGCAAAACATTAATAAGAGAAGTTTGTCCTCCATATTTGTCAAATGTAGAATGTAGAGCAGGAAAATATAGACGACACGATGGACTATGCACAAATTTGGAACATCCAACTTGGGGAGCTACAAACACTCCGTTCACAAGGTAATTAAATCTTTATTTATCAATAAACAAAAATTTATTATATAAAAATTCACTAGGTCTGTCGGTCTCTCTGGAATTCTGTAGCTTTTTATATTATTATATTTGAGCATCGAAATCTAAGCAAGATTATTTTGATAATTTGATTATTTTTTTGTCTAACTCAACGAGAACTGTGTCTAAATGATCACCATTTTTTTATATTTTCAAAAAATATTCAAAAATTTCGTAATTGTAATTTTATATTCTTAAAGTAAACAAAAAACTTAAAGAGTCGTCTTATAAAATATTTAAGAAGTAGTTATGGCGCTAATTATTAAAAACAGATTGCGAAAAGAAATTATATAACATAATTGAAACACCAAAAACATTACCATCCAGCCTGTTTAGGAATCATCAGTTGCACTTTATCAGAACGCATAGTCTCTATACCCACATACTAATTTATAATAACTGTGTCCCATCAACCTACAATAGAAGGCATTAAAAATATTTGGGTTGGTTACTAATTATTTCTATAAGGATGAAAATGTAATAATAATTGTCGGAATTTATAGTTTTTAAAAATTTACTCTGTTACGATGTGGCTATCTAGCGGCGCTCAGTTGTACTGGCCAGGTACTTAGTTAGATTGTATCCATATTAGTGACTTTATCAAACCTTGTATGTACTTGTTTCGTACTTCAACATACTCAAACTGTTCAAATCCTGATAAAATGTTCGGATTTTTATCTTCCACAAACAAAATGTTTAAGTAGAGTAGGGGAATTCGGTGCAAACTGAACCAGTTAAAGTTTGTCAAATAATATGAATTATACGAAAATACTTATTACGATAATTTTTGTTATTACGATAACGATTGGCTACATGTTCCAATATCTAAAAACTAAAAGCAGTTGTATGTAATATGGTATAAACATATTTATCAAAAGTCGCAAAATTTCACTTTACCCCACAGGCAAGGCAAAGTAAACTTTCTCTTTGGGGCAAAGTAAAACAAACCAAACCATTTAAATATTTAATCAGGAAATACAACTAAACAAACTTCAAATATAAAAGATTCTATATAAACTGGATTTTTCCATATGTGAGTCTTTTGTGGGGGAAGCTTTCCCATGATTTAAGATGCAGTTATCACTGAGGTATCTACCTCGGAAAAAACAAATATGTTCCAGTTTCCTCTGTATTGTCTCATAAATTTTACTTCATACCCATAAAAATTGTTTTACTGAAATACCATACTCATCTAAGTACTTATTTTTACTATATAGATTGGTGGGACCACTTTATGCCGATGGTATTCAAGCTCCTCGTATAGGAATTTCTGGAAGAAATTTACCACTTTCCAGAGTCGTTTCAAGAACCATGCATCCTGATGAAGGTTTCCATGATCACGCTGGTACTGTTATGATTATAGCTTGGGGTCAATTCATGGACCATGACTTTACTTTACAAGGCACTCCACTAGGTAAATAGAATGGAAATACTATGTACAGATAACTTACAACTATAAATAATGAATTTTCGCCGGAGCACACTACTAACTGTTATTTTAGACATTGTAGAAATTAAGATCGTTCTGCTTGCATATATATTAAAACTACAACCATAATTATGTTTCTTGAAACATCTACTGAATTATTTTTATTATATTTACAGACCCATTTAATAAAAACGATCCCGAAGAATGCTGTGGAAGACCTCCTCATTTAAAACATCCCTACTGTAATGAAATTTACATTCCTGAAGATGACTACTTTTACAAATTATTTAAACTCAACTGTATTGATTTTGTTAGAACTTTTCCAGCTGTACGACCCGGTTGTAGATTGGGTTCCAAGATACCATTTAATACACTGACCGGCGTTATCGATGGAAATACGATTTATGGAGTAACAGATCATCATGCAAGGTATGTTTATAGTTAACAGTAGGTATATATGTGTAGTGCTATTAGCGATTTTTAATTTTAATTCTAGGAAACTCCGTATGGGAGTCAGTGGCCTCTTAAGAATGCATCCAGCATTTGAACACTTTGGACTTAAAGACTTGCTACCTTTAAAATTAGATATTCCTGATGAAGGATGTACCAGACCAAACTCTTCTATGTACTGTTTTGAAGCAGGTACAGTTATCTTAATTAATTTGAACACTTGAGACTAAGAATTTTATGAATTTCAGGTGAGATTCGAGTTAACGAACAATTAATTTTATCATGCATGCATACACTGATGGCTCGTGAGCATAATGTATTAGCTAAAGGATTAGCTGAAGTTAACCCCCATTGGGATGACGAAACACTGTTTCAAGAGGCTCGTCGTATTAATATTGGTATCATTCAACATATTACTTATAACGAATTCTTACCCATCTTACTTGGTAAAGACGTTATGGAAAAGTTTGGATTAATTCTTCAAAAAGAAGTAAGTATAAAATTATTACTATATTATTATAAGATTTATGATTTTATATACTAATTTTTATAACTAGATTAGATTAATAATGCTCTACTTTCTAATATAAAATTAAAAGAACATATTAAATAATAAGTATATATGACAATAACAAGCATAAATTAGGATAAGTAACGCCATTAAAATATCCAATCATAGAAAAGAAAATTCTAGATTTTTAAAGTAGATTATTGTACATCAATTTATTACCTTCCAGAAATAATTCTGGAAATCGAATATAAGTTAATATTTGTATAATTTAGACCCAATAATTACAAATACTAAGTTTTAATTATAAGGCAAATTATAAAAATTCTTTTAAAATAACGAGATATTTCTTTAATATAACTCATATATTTGTTTTGAGAAAAATTAAACTAATTATACACTAGTTATCTGCGTATTATAAAAGGAGCTCACCCTTGCAAGCTTTTGAGTGTTATACATTGTTTAAAGAACTAATAAACCCAGCAAGCTAACAGTATCCAAGTAGCTCAGCTACTTTATTCAATACTATGGTCTATCATGTCTTAAAACAGAGTTTCAAAATTCGAAACCGTTCTCGAATTATCGCTGTGACAGACAGACGGACGGATATTGTAAAGTCAATAAGTACCTTCACTTTGCTTCACTACCTAATAATCAAGTAATAAAACTCAAAGTCGAGTACCAAAAATTTTTGTATTAAAGATGGAATGAAGAGGGTTGGCAACTAGTTTCGGCAAACTGCCATCATCAGGCCTAGAAATTTAAATAGATGTGCACATCAACGTGAACCGTATATTGTTCCAATTGGACTACTTCATGTTACTTAACGTAATTTTACATGGTTGTCCACCAAAAGGCCAAAGAGTTTTACTTGGCATGTTTAGCCAGTTACCTAAATTTAAATTTATGTTTTTTGGTTTTTCAATAAATTGTTTAAAACTAACGTTGCGGCCGGCAGCTCCCACCGACATCTCGCTACGAGATTGGTATACGGCTAATACCTTGCTTCTCTTGAAACTATCCATAAAGCAATGTTCGACTGGGTTTTCTTTCTTTTTTTTATTGTATGGCAACTATTGCTATTGCCCTGAGTTGTGGAGATGGTAATCTTTTAAAGATACCTCACGCTAGGTTCTATGAGGTAGTGCCGGATTCTCTCCCCCCTGAGTCTCCCCAAGCAGAGTCAGGGGCATACCTGCTAAACCCTCCTCGGTTATTTGTCCTGATGTTGTCCTATTCCTTGTACCCTGCTTTGGGAGGATATTTGTCAGATATTAATTAGAATTGAATTTATTAGATATTTTATTGTAAATAATTGGTTGGATACTTAGGAGCCTCACGGGATGGGAGCGGTGGAATCCGTGATCAGTGATTGGGACCAGCTCATCTGATGCCTAGAGGTGCATCCTCGAGGAGATCTTGGAGCTCGCCTGGAAGATCCTTCGCTTCGTTCAGAATCCTAAGATTCGGTTGTGGGAATTTCTTCTTTGGTTTCTTGGAGAGGGCTCTTCTGTTCCTTTCAACTTCCTATTTTGTTCGTAGGGTGGCCTGGGCGTAAGTATTGGAGTTGTCTAGTCTTCTCCTGACGTGTTTTTCCTACAGTGTTTTTAACCTGAAAACAATTGTTGGTATGTTGGTGTGGTTATATATTTGGTCTGAGACCAATTGCGGGCGGTAGTTCTCACCGACATCTCGTTACCACATTGGTATACGGCATTCCGCTAATACCTTCCTTCCCTTTGAACTACCCATACAGCAATGTTCAGCTGGTAAGATGTACACCATTATATATTAATACCTTTTTACTCTCTCTTTTTCCTGTACCACAACTGTCCTTCCTTTAACTGCCCTTTTCTCCAGTGCGCGCACATTCTTCTTAAATTAATTTAATATAATAATAATAATTTCATTAAGTAATATCGATGGTCCTAATTTAATTTCTGGTATGCTGTATTTTGTTGTCAATAATTAAATTAAAAGTGCAAAATTTAGTAGATAAATCTTGTAAAATAACGTAAAATCACCAACAGCCACAGTTGAAAAAAACAAAAGAATAACAATAAACAAGTCAGTCAATCGCTGACAAAACTTAATTAAGTTTAGAACATGTTCAATCAATAGTTGACTAGAAAACTAAAACATTAAACAGGCTCACCACAATGATCAATTAAGGTTTCCGATCTCGATTCATCCTTATCGAGAACTTTTGTGACCCGATTTACGTATTTTGGATCAATTTTTTTCATGGAACTGTATGAATAGATCAATGATTTTTTTACGTTGATTTCTACAAAAGCAATGTACGAATACGGAACAAATATGACTAAGAATCAATAAATGTTTTTAAAAATTTAATACGACAGTCGACGTGTTAACATCGATCAATCATCGAAGGAACAATCATAAAAAATGCATTTTTTAATACTTTAAATAGGAAACTGCGTGTCACAGAGTCACATTAATATAAACAAAAACACATGTATTGATGTAAAATATATAGGTTATTTTCTCACCCATTTATTTGTAATACAATGAAATTATAACAGGCACCTTATTTGTACAACACTGTAAATGATCAGATTAATTGACTGTTGTCATACACTATACACTTGTACAACTATGTACAATATTTTTTTTAAATCTCAGAAAATATTATAATAACGGAATATGAACAAATATGACTACAGCAAGAAATGTTTGCAATAGTCAATGGTAAAAAAAGCACAGCCGTATCTGGCTATTTCACAATGCGACTGCTTACTTCGAGAGATAATGAAACAGTCATAATTGTGGCAGGTGAGTTTGTATACCTAACCCATATAAGCCAGGCTAACGATGCTTCAGGAGGTAAATTGAACGATTGTCATTGGTTAAAAATTAGTGGTATGATTTTATGTAACTGTCGATTTTACCCAATTTTATAGATAGTTATTGCAATGACATTCTTAGTTTAGTACTTTATAATGACAATATCTAAACAAAAGAAGAGTAATATCGTCCTCATATTTAGGACAAAGACATTTTTTATCTTTTTCTGTCATCATTAAGTAATTTACCAGAAAGTATCATATCAGAAGAGATCAAGTAAAAAGTTTATTGGTTATGATTATTAATTTTGACATTACATTAACAGAATATGTTTACATATGTCAAAATTAAGGCGCTTTAAATTAAAAACGTTGAAGCCTGTATTTATATTAAATAAAGGGGTTTTAGGAAAATTCACCGCCATCAATTCATCGCCGTCAGTTCATCGCTATCAATTCATCGCCTCATCAATTCACTGCCATTAATTCACCGCCTAATCAATTCACCGCCGAAATTTTTTTATTGTCAATCATTTCTTCGAAAACGTCAACAACGGAGTCGATTGAAACAAATGCCAAGGCAGATAACAAACGAATATTTAAAGCGAAATCTGCTTCCGTTTCGTACCGTTGTTTTAAACCGTTGCTTTGAATATTTCGGAAAATACTCTGTCAAAAATGGAAGAAGCAACCTTGATGCCTAATCCCAAAATTTGTGTATTTTGCCCTAATTGGGAAAAAAAATAATACTTACAATAAACGTTTATGATAATAGTAGGTACATATCCGGATTGGAAAAAAGATCATATACCTAAATAAAAAGTAGTAGAAAACCGAAAAAATGTCAAGAGACGAAAAAGTTGTAATTAAAAATGCTTAACCCGAAAAAAATTAAATAAAACAATGGCATACCAGGAGGCACTTCCAGGAATACTGCTGACAATAGAAATATAGGACACGGACTCTTTTTTTTGATGAAGCAGCTAAAAATACAACGTTGTCGTCTATTGACATTTTTTTGTATTTCACTTCGTTTTAATAAAAAAACCAGTTTTTGTGTTAAACTTCAATACCTGTATATCAAAACCCAAGAATCACTCATTGAAATATTTTCCTTTCCTCCCGAAACACCTTGTATTTTATTTTTAAAAAAAATTGCCAAATTTTGTTTGTAGTATCAGTGTATCAAGTATTAAATTTTTCAGCGGTGAATTGATTAGGCGGTGAATTAATGGCGATGAATTGCTGTGGCGATGAACTGATGGCGGTGAATTGATGGTGGTGAATTTACGGGACACCAAATAAAGGACGCCTGTATTTTATTAAAACAAAATATTTAACGTTATTTTAAATGCCCATGCGTACATGTCAAATAAAGTAAAACTTTATTAAAGTATCAGCAAAACGGAAGGTGTAATAACTCTCTAATATTTCTCCTCTCGTATGAGAGCGACCGAGAGGGAAGAGTTACAATCTTAAGAAAAAAGTTGGGATTAGTACTAACCCCGAGAAAAAAAAGTCATGATTACACTAATCCTAATAAAAACGTCTGGATTATATTAATCATGAGAAAAAAGTTGGGATTACGGCTAAATCTATAAATACAGGGTGGCAAAAATTTCCTTTCGATTGTAATATCGGAAACCGTAACAGATACGAAGTCAGTTAAACGGAACAAAAGTCTCTCAATTTAAAGGCTAATCGACTGGTACTTTGTACCCAAAGATATCAGGGACGGTTTTCATAATAAATGATAAAGACCAAAATTGCACATTTTCTATTTTTTGGTCGATTACTTTTATTTTCAACGCTAGAAAAAAAGTGCATAACCCTTTTTTTTCTGAAAACGTGATTTAGTGGCGTGGACGAAGTACTCTTCACGTATCAACTGAAGATGGCTGTTGCAGTCGAAGCGTTTGGAAGTAATAACTAAAGAAGTCCACGGTATAACAGCCCATAAATAAATAATTTCATTGACGCCGGCCGTGAAAGCCTACATTCTTAAATGAGTCGACTCTGTTGGGAGAAAACAAGAATACAGTTATCCAATGAGAGACAAAAGAGACAAAACAAATCGATACTCCAAAAATAGATTTGAAAAATAGATTTGAAACAAACTGTTATCAACTTGTCAAATCGATCACTCACGGATAATGAAACAAGATTACTATCCAAAGGAGAAAACTTCAGCATAACAGAAGAGATTATTACCAATATAGAAGCCGGAATTGTAAAACCACCTATTAAAGGGAAGATATTTGGAGTGAATCTCCAAGAATTCTAAGAAAAGCCAAACCACCAAAAAGTAATATTTCAAGAGGTGAGAGGGCAGCCATAAAAAGTCTCAATGAGGATGAAAATATCAAATTTTTCTAGTATACAAAGGAAATAACACAGTCGCCATAAATACCTCAGACTTTAAGAGCAAGCTTAATGATCTGGTCAATAAAAATATTTACAGAAAATTACCGAAAGATCAAACAGATACGATCTTAAGAAAAACGACCACAGAAGACAAAGAGAAAATATTTGCAGTAGTGAAACTCTACCACTTAGACTATATGGACCACCAAAAATTTACAAAGATAATGTACCTTTAAAGCCAATATCAAGTGTCATATGATAACCAACTTATAACCTGGATAACCATGTGGCGAAAATTCTGCAAACACACGTGGACAAAATAACATCGTACGAGCGAGATTTTACGCATTTCATCGAACATTTAAAGAATATCATCTTAGGTCCTAACAACATCCTAGTGAGCTTCGACGTCATCTCATTATTTACAAATGTGTCGCTAGAGGAAGTAGTCAGCTTACATATGGGAGATTTTTCCAGAGCATATTAACCATTTCCGACAATAGTTTACATTAGCATACTTTGAGTGAAAACAAACATTATACAGGGTGTTGAAAATTTCAATGTACACTATTGGGATTTCATAACCGTTTTAGATACAAAGTTGGTTAAATGGGAAAAAAGTTGCATATTATCAAGACAAATTGACCGAATTTTGAAAAATTTTAATATCAGGTCCGGTTTCAGAAATATTTGCTTAAAACCAAAATTGACGATTTTCGTTTTATTTAATTATCACCTTTATTTTTAATGATAGAAGACAATTTTTTTAATCTTTTTTGTTGAAGACCAAATACCGTTTAATATAGCATAGTCAGTTTTTATTTTTTAAATACGGACCTGTAGTTTTTATTTTATTTTTAAAATCTCCATTTTGTTCTCTATCCAACCATGTATCACAATTAGATTTGTTTTAAATTAAATTTCGACAATGAACTGTATTTTAGGAAATTTTGTAAGTTCTGTCCTGTTTATTTTATTCCAGAATATTTTTAAACAATCTTGAACATGTTTTCGAAATTTTTTTTAAAAGTTAGCACCTAGGAAAACGCACAAAAATGCATACACAAATCTACAATTACAACAAATAAATACGAGGTCGTTTAAATGAAACAAAAGTTTTTATTTTACATTTATTTTTTATTTTATTGTTCCTGTTATAATTCCATAGTTGAAGATTAAATTATATTTTTTATTCTCCGATTAGTGTTATATAAAAAAATGTAATTTAAATATTTAATAGTGCCCAATAACTTAATGTTTAATTAATTTTATTCAAAAAGAATAATAAATATTTAAGATGAAAATGATCAGGATCGTACTTACAAAATTTTCTAAAGTTCAGTTCATTGTCAAAATTTAATAAAAAAAAATTAAGTCTGATACATGGTTGGACAGAGAATACAATTGAGATTTCAAAAATAAAATAAAAAGTACAGGTTCGTATTTAAAAAAATAAAATTGAGGAATGCTCTTTAAAGACGAAACGTCGTATCGAAAAACTGACTACGCCATGTTAAAAGGTATTTGGTCTTCAACAAAAAAGATTAAAAAAGTTGTCTTCTATCTTTAATAATAATGGTGATAATTAAATAAAACGAAAATCGGAAATTTTGGTTTTAAGCAAATATCTCTGAAACCGGACCTAATATTAAAATTTTTCAAAATCCGGTGAAGTTTTCTTGATAATATGCAACTTTTTCCCATTTAACCAACTTTGTATATATATTTGTTAACGAAATCCCAATAGTGTACATTGAAATTAATTTTCAACACCCTGTATGAACAAATTGCGGAGTCGCCATGAAAAGTCCAGTCAGCCCAGTTGTAGCCAATTTTTAAATGGAAAATTTTGAATAAAGGAGCCATTCGCACTGCTGAAAAACAACCAAAACATTGGCTGAGGTATGTTTATGACACATTTGTAGTCTGGAGTCATGAACAGAAGTCCAGTTAACCATGGAAATAAAAGAAAACCAAGAAATTTCATTTCTAGATGTATTAGTCAATCGAGAAGATAATGAACTAGGCCACAGAATATACAGCAAGAAAACACACACTGATCGATACCTACAAGATGAATCCAACCATCGTCCAAAAAAACTGACTGTTATCAACACCTTATTAAACAGGGCGTTAAGTGTATGTGAACCAAGATACGTCAAAGCTGAAATAAAACACCTGAAAACAGTGCTACAAACAAACAGTTACAGCACCCAAGGGAGAAGAAACCCAATTTTGGTTAAGAACAGTACCAACTTTCTATCTATCATATGTAGAAGTTGTCACTGAGTTGATTGGGAAAATCTTAAAGACAAAGAAAATCAACAATATCTAAAAACCAACAAAAAAATAGAAGAGTATCTGAAAACAGCAAAAGACCGGCAGAGATCCGCTTATATCAGCAGAAGTCTAAAATTCCGTTCACTTGTGGAAAAGTGTACGTACGACACACAAAGAGCTGCATAATTAGCACACACGATTAAAGAACACAAACGAAGTTGTCGTTTAGGACAAACCGAAAAGTCTTCAGTCGCCAAACACATTATTCGACGGATAACACAAGATCCTTTTTGAAAACACCGACTTACCAATAACATCAATACATTACTCGACCAGATTGAACTTACAACAATAGAAATTATACAAACACAAAGATTATTTTAATAGAAAGGAAGAAACAGCAATATCACCTAGGATCTGGCATACAGCACTAACGAGCGCGAAAATAAAACCGCCAAATACCAGTCGCACCAAAAAATCGCGCACAGATACGCCTAATGGCACATTCGAAGCGAAGGGGGTTTCAGTTTCAGTTGATACGTCGCGAAGAGTACTTTGTCCACGCCACTGAAGATGGCTGCCACAGTTGCAATTGATACGTTTGGAAGTAATAACCAATGAAAACCACGGTATAAGAGCCCGGAAGTAAATAATTTTATTGTTTGTTTTATTAAAATAGGTTTCATCAAAATATTGTTCTTAAAAAAATCATTAAAATAAAAATTAAACAGAATTTGTTTGTTTTGTTGAATCTCGTTTAGATAAAACTACTGTAGTTTTGTTTTTATTTCAGTATTTATAATTTAAACAAAAACTGAATTAACATTTTAACGTTTTATTAATTAATTTTAATTAACTACAATAACAATAGTTATTATTTGACTTTTCTGCCTTTAGGCCCCTTTTAGCAGTTTTATTTATATGTTTTATCAACAAATATTATATTGGAGATTAATCTTTTTTCCATTAAGCCGAATAATTATAGGTACATATTTATTAACTTCGACATTAAAAATAGATACCTTTATTTATGATTTTTCAATAAATTAAATAAGCATAAATCGAGAATTCGATTAATTATTTTCCAACTGATACACGAAAGATGAATGTGGAATACGACTTGTCATTATAGAAAATACCCTAACAATAGATCAATCTACTACATTTATGAACTGTCTATGTAAGCGATTAAAATTATTTAAAAAAATTAATGAAACCTTTTTTTTGTAGAGTTACTGGGATGGTTATGATTCAAATGTCAACCCCGGAATTATTGATGCTTTTGCAGCAGCAGCATTTAGATTTGGCCACTCTCTTTTACCCACAGCCGTGGAAAGATGGAGTAAAGCACACAAATTTATAGGTAATTTTAAATCGTATTATAAAAGTTATATTTTTTAGTTTACCTAACAAGTTTCAAAAGTGACTTTTTGCAGGACAAGTAGGCACATTCCAGAATTAACCGTAGGCGAGTCCTGGAAATCTGCGAGTCTCGTAAAATCACTTTCGAATCGTGTTATGTACAATATTTTTTCTGCAGTCGCTTATTAAACTTTTAAAATAATATTAGTATTAAGAAAATCAAATCAAATTTATTACCAAAGTCGCCTATGTAGATATTAAAAATCTGCTTGAAAGTACAAAAAAATCTTACCCAAAGTGTAAAGTTGTACCCGTCGCTGTAATAAATCATAGCGAAAGTTCGATTTTTGTCACGATTGCAAAAAAAATTAGTATTTGTACTTTTAATTATTTGTAGCTTCAAAGAGACTTTCCGATCTTATACGAAGACCCTACGATCTATTCCGAGCGGGAGTTTTCGACGAATACATTATGGGACTTATGAATCAAGTAGCTCAAGCCATGGATGATTCAATTACCCAAGAAGTAACAAATCATCTATTCAAAAAACCTGGTGCTAAACACGGAATGGATCTTGTCAGTTTTAATATGCAGAGGGGAAGAGAATTTGGTTTACCTGGATATATGGAATATAGAAAATTCTGTGGTCTTCCCTGGTCGGATAGATTCGAGGATCTTTTTGGTACCATGCCTAATGAAACAGTTAGAAAATACACGTCAATTTTCGAGTAAGTGTCAACATGATTAACATTTTAATAGTAGATTACATAACGTGGCGGGAAATGCATCATTACTGTCCAGGGAAAATATAGATCACCGAGGCGCTCGCGCCGAGGTGATCTATTGGCCGAGACATATTATTTTTAACCCTCGTTAATTTGAGAACCATTTTACATGTACCCTGAAAAATACAAAACATAAAGAAAATTAATTTTAGTAAAAATAATCTAATTGGCTTAATTTTCTCAGACATCCATCTGATGTAGATTTGTGGTCTGGTGGAGTATCAGAAAAACCCTTACCAGGAAGTATATTAGGGCCTACATTTGCGTGTCTTATAGCTACACAACTCAGTTATTCTCGAAGAGGAGATAGATTTTGGTAAGCGTTAAAACATTAAGTTATCAAATAATAAAAGTCAATTGTGGAATACCGCTTATTCATTTTTCTAGGTATGAGTTACCAAATCAGCCATCATCTTTTACTCCAGAGCAACTACAAGAAGTTAGAAAAATTCGACTGTCTAGAATCATCTGCGACAATACCGACTTAATCGATACAGTTCAGTTGTATCCTATGGTTTTACCAGATCATGAAATGTAAGTTATTTTTTTGTTCTCTATTATACATTATAATATAGAAATAGCAACACAAAAAAAAAATTAAACAAGTGCTATTCGTTAAAATTTACCTATTACAATGAATGATTCTGGTTTAAAAAACATCAGACCGGCCTAGAAAAAGAAACGAAATAAAGTAGTAATTACACAAATCCCTGGAGTCCATTTGGCGATTTGTAAAATTTTTTGGTAACTAACCCAATCTCGGTTTCACAAAATTCAGAATTTAGGTCTGTCAGTAACGTACAAAAAAAATAACTGAAGGTCGTAAATGGTTACATAACATTTTCGGTCTATTGTTTCTTTCTCCATATAAGGTAAGCGATTATTTTGTTGGAAAGTTCATGGATAGTATTCCCGATATAGCAGCATTCCACAAATTACCAGATTATCATATGGACACTTATATAAGTGAAGATTCTATTTTTGTTCCTTATGTATGGGCTTCTAATATATTTGGCTTACATCTTACTACTAACCCCTACGAATAAATCCATTCTCACTTTTCTGACATTTTGTACCATCTTTATCAATATATATTTACTCACACAAAAAGAAAGCGGTTAGAGAAAAATGTATTGAGAAATCTTCTCATAAAACTTTTTCTAAAATACGATTTTGTTAAATCAGACTAAATAGTTACAAACCTATAATATTTTTTTATTTTTGTTGTGTACGATAATTGATATTTTGTAATACATATAAGTTATTAAAATAAAATAAAAAGTTTCTAATGTTTATCTTATCATAATAACCTACATATTTGTTTATATTATTGGTTACGAATTCAACTGTACACAGTTACGAATTCACCGGTGTAGATACCCGAAGATTTACGTGGCTTGTTTACGTTTGGTTGTATGAATGGCAGGGATAAAAGTTATGAATTGGCGCGTGCCCCCAGCAATAACCTGGTAGAAAATAAAACATGCAATAAATAAAATTTATAGTAACATTTTTTGTTTCAGAAATCCTCGTGTTCCATGCAGATCTGGTATAATTCCCAGCATAGACCTGACAAAATGGGCAGAGTTTCCTTCAGAACATTCGTTTCCATTAAATGATATCATAGGAAAGAAATAAAAGTATTTTTAAGCCATTTAGTATTTAAGTAAACAGATGCCATCATTTCTATTTATTTATTGTAAATTATGTTGCGTAACAAAACCCAATATTGTAAAATACTTCTAATTGAATTGTAAATATAATACGAGTATGCAATTTTATTTTACAGAAATAATTTCGTTCAATAGATGCAAGGGAATTTATAAAAATAATGTCTACCTCATTTTGTACTGTCCTATTATCCCAAGAGCCAGATCAAAAACAATCACAATGCAATCTTTTCCAGATTAAATGTAATTGTTGGAACATGTTCAGGGGTATCCCCTGTAAGTAAATTCAAGTTGTGGAGAAGGAGGGATGCGAGCGTCAGCTGCCATCTTAAAAAATACGTTTACAACTTTTATTTCAAACTTTTTCCTATATAATGCATATATTTTTATTTATAACGCTCCAAACTCAGACTTGCGTAGTGAAATAATGTGCCACGTTTTTTAAATTAATAAATGTTTGATTTCGTTTTTTATTTTAAAACATTATTTTGCATTAATTGAGCTCTTTTATGCCCTTGTATATGTTTCCTTCACATTTTTACCATTATTATTATGCGGTTTATGTTACATTTTTACTGGTTAATGGTTTAAAAAGCGTGGCACGTTATTTCACTGCTTAAGTCTGAGTTTGGAGCGCTATAAATGAAAACCTATGCATTATACAGAAAAAAGTTTAGAACAAAAGTTGTAGAAAATGTTCTTATCTACAAAGCTGATCTTTACTATTTTTCTCGTACGATGCACTGTTCACAAGATATTTCAAAAAACGTCTTTTTTTAAGATGGCGGCTGATACTCGCGTCCCGCCGTCCCGTAAACATGAATTTACTTTCAGGCGACAACAATGAACATGTTCAACATTAAAATTTGATCTATAGAAGGTTACAGAATAAAAGTACCTGGTTCTTGGACTATATGTTAATTTCGCGAAACAGATATGATATTTACGTAAAATAGAAAGTCAAGTTCCCACTGCATCCAATGCATAGGCGTCCCAAATTATATTGCTATATTGTCTTCAGAAAATATTTATTTTGAAAGTATTGTCTAATAGACCAGGGTCGATTATTTTTGAAATTAAAAAAATAATAGTAGGACGAAACGCATTGGAAAAGGAAGAGAATATAACAAAAATGAAAGGAAAACTAATTTACGGGCGATCTGAGGTCGGGAAGTGGAAGGGGGTGAGTTTTTAAGGGTAGAAAACTGTTTAACTCAATTTCCGGCAAGTCCTCTGGAAAAAAGTTAAATGACGAAGTTGTTGGTAATAAAAAGATCTACAACTTTTGTATTTACACTTTTTCACAAAACCTCAAAATGTATGTTAAGTTTTTGGTATTTTATTTTCAATTGGTGAAAACTTACCTTTTATGTCCCAAACATACTGCAATTTTTTTGATTTAAAATATTTATTTTTTCACCTTATTTTGACTTAATATCGAAAAAGCACCCTAATTTTCAATCGAAAATTCCCGCGTCAAAATATCTGCTTGTTTTTAAAACTCGATGGGTTTTTTGTTCGTTGAAATCTCTACTTTTTGATGGTGTAAAAAAATATACATTGCTATGGTAAATGTTCTCAAAAAATGCAAAGAAACGAAAAAAATTCAAATCCGAATTTTTTTTTAATCATTATGTACAATTTTGAGCTACTTATTAAAATTTACACTTTAATTACACGAAAAATGTAAGATTCCATGTTACAATGATAAACAAAAAATTGTAGTTTTGCCGGAAATCGAGATAAACAGTTCCACTTCCCGACCTCAGATCGCCCGTAAATTATTTTTCCTTTAATTTTAGTTATATTCTCTTCCTTTTCCAATGGGTTTCATCCTACTATTATTTTTGTTCACTTTTTACCATTTTCAAAGGCTTCAGCCCTGGTCTATGAAAAATATAATCTCCCAATGCAAAAATTAAATTTAATACTATAAAACTGGTAAACTTGTCGAAAAGAATAATTATCTATATATTTTTAATCGAACAAAGACAAACACCTATCGACGGAGGTAATCTTGCCACCAATAATCCTATTGTACCTGCTATGAATTTAGGATTATAAAAGTACAAAGGTAAACATGCCACCAGAGAAAAGGCATCTACCTACCTATTAGGATTACATATACCAAGGCGAAAAAATCAAAATACTCTGGCATTTAAATATTATATAACTTTTTATTTTTGTACTCTCAATTAAAAAAAATAAAGATGAAAAATAGCAAATTATATAGTCACAAAACATAACGGTTAACTTTAACAAATAAAATAGATTTTTCCATGTTTCTCCACTCTTTAGTAGGTGTTAATGATGTTTTTAGGGTTATAACGTTTACATTTATAATATGGGTTATATACTAATCAGTCTCAAGATGTCTTTAGTAATAGACCTGCGGTTCTTCGTAATTTTGCGTTCATTAGGTGACTAATTTAAAAAAAAAAAAGTAATATGGATAGTTCTTTAGGTGGCCCTGACATTGTTTATCAGCAAAATTGAACTGGAAATAACTTTTTTAGCTAAAATCGGCCCAAATAAGCACTTTTTATTCTTTATAATTTTTCAAAAAAATGCTTCATAAAAAGTTATGGCCGATTTTATTAAAAAAAAAATATCAAAATTGTACGACTTTCAAGAATTTTGTTCTCGCTCACTTTTGCCCGTAAATAAAAAACACAAAAAAATCAGGATTGTAGAGAATTTTCTGTAGAATAAGACATTTTAATTTTATAAACGAGAGTATGAAAAAACTTTATTCATAGAACTCGAGTTTTATCAAAAAAACTCGTATGCGTGTTCGTTCGCTCACGTTCAGCTGCTCGAGTGACTGTGCTGTACGCATATTATACTTTCAGCAGACGTAGGGAAATTTTTCAATATTTCGTAAAAATTCGACCCAAATTTAAGAAAATAAAATACAAAAGAATATTATTTTATTAAAAACAGATTTTTCAGGAAAAATATCATAGAAAAGATGTACTGTATATAATACTATAAATAGATAGAGATTAACCGAACCATTGTTTCATCGCTTTCTCTCGAAATAGCACAATTCTCACCGCTGTGCATATGAATGAGTTCAATGGTTTTAAATGAGTGAAATGTATCCATACGAGCTGCAAAAAAAACCGTTAAGGACATCACAGAAAAACCATCAAAGAATATAAGATGTGAGTTGGAAGTCGATTTACTAACCACATTTAAAGTAAAAGATAGATTATATAAGAAATAATGTTTATAATTGCAGACGAAAAGTATTGCCGGAACCGTTACCAAACAAGATAGATGAAGTAGTTCAGGTTCTTGAAAATTACAAACTCACAACATGTAAAGGCGAAGACATTTTGTTTTTAAATAGTGTAGAAGAACATATTTTTCATGTGAAAAATGCTCAGTATATATAGATGTTTAACTACTATACTAAATTTGTTTCGCAACTTTTCACCATCCACGGGTTTAAAAATGGGCATTATGTGCCTTATATGTTTTGTTTATTATAGTTATTTATGTACCAAGGGTATAAATAGATCTTTATGCCCTGAGGGCGACGATCTTTCAAACTCGAGGGCCTCTGGTCCGAGGGTTAGTAAGTCGCCCGAGGGCATAATCATCTGTATATACCCGCGGTGCTTTCAAACATTTATGTCCCAGAGTCCTTCTTGAGAAACTTATTTTATTTATTTTTTTGAAATTCTTATAATGTCATCAAATATTAAATATTTCACAATCATTTTTTATTTTTTACATAATTATGTCATAATTTGTAATTTTATTCATAATAATTATTAATAAGTTAAACAAAAACTATTTTTTGTCTTTATGCTCGAGCGGGCCATAAAATGCACTATGCGGGCCATAATGTGCACTTATTTATGCCCGCGCGGGGCCATAAAATTTACTATATGCCAGCACGGGCATAAAGTACACCTTTATATAGTAACTAAGCAATAAAAACATAATATTGAACTAGTATGAGATAAAAAAATAAAAAGTCTTCAAACTTATGAAAAATTATTTAATGTGTCAAAGTCTTAAAATTTTAAGGGATTTTAGTTTACATTTTTATCCAAATGAAACATTTGTAGACTTTGAGAAAGCCATACACAATGGACTACAGTGCGTTTAGTCTGAATCACAAATGAATGGGTGCTGATTTCATGTTCACCAAACATGGTACAGAAAATTTCAAAGTTTGGGACTGACAGATGCATTATAAGGATAAGGACTCGGACATAGGAAAGTGGTTGAAATACATCTTTCGACTCACCTATTTAACCCCAAAGGATATTGTTTTGTATTCGACCTATGTTCAATTCGACCAAAAAATGAACAAGTAGTTAAGTATTGCGATTACCTTATCAGGTCATATATTGAAGAAGACTCAGATTTCTCATCATATTTATGGACCTAGTGTAGTCCTTCGGTAACCAGAAGTACAAATGCGTGTGAATCATTTCACTCGAAATTCAACGAATCATTCTGCACTACCCACCCATCAATATTCATATTTTTGGGGAAATTTTAAACTGATACTTATATATCATTTTATAGTACCCAGAGGAAAGTTTTGCTATAGTTTTGATTCTCTCATCTACGTTTTTTGGGTAACTGAACATGAATATTAAGTTTGCAGGCAAAAAATTTACACGGAACTTTGATTTTTGGGCACTACCTTAATCATATGAAACAAACAGGAGAAGTTATTTTATGGATTTATTGCTAGACGAGATGAGTAGTGTTTACTGTTTAAGATACTACTGTACATACCTACGTTAGTCTGTTCATCTATACTCCTTATTTTTTAGGTGGTGGAGGGTCTTTAATGAATAGAAGATATGGGTTAGCTTGTACATTCATATTAAGTACTTTAGACAGGTACATTTATGCTCCAAGTATGTGAGTGACATATTTAGGGAAAAAATTACATACCTTCGTCCTCTTTGTTCATACTTTTTTCTATAGTCTCAACAACCGGCCAGAAGGCGAAGCCGAATTCGTCCTGAACTTCGATGTCGAATGGTCCGTCCTCAAGAGTGTTTGTGAGATCTGTCTCGATTATCGCGTTATTGCATGACCCCTCACAGTTGACGCGCAGATTGGTGCATTCGAGGCCTGATTTTTTACAGCTACATGCTTTTGCGCAGGTCTTAACGCATCTGCATGATTCCAGATGGGAGTATACACCTTAAAACTGTGTTCTGTAGCTGCATCTGCTGATAGTGGTAGTGCAGCTATTTTTGATGAGGTCCTGAAAGCTGCAGTCTTATAATTAATGTATCTCAGATGGTCTATCGATGGTTTAGTCCTTCCTGTATACTCTCCCCTATTGCTGCAATGCTTTCTGAAGTTATAATAAGTAGGTGGCCTTCAAAAGCGTGTCGGAGAAGGACGAGACCCCAGCAGGTAAAATCATTTTTAAAAACAGGCATTTATTTAAAAAGAAGAAAATAAACTTCAAATTAAATCAAACCCATGAATCCACTACATTATACAATTTATATAATATAATGATATATTGTATGATTGTTTATTTACACAGGTAAATCTGGCGACAAGCTTTTATATTATATAAATTGTATAATGTAAAAAATTATTACAACAGCTAAATTTTGCAGCAAAGGCGATTTCCGCGAAAATGGGGAATTTCACTAGATATGGAAATATGGCTCTTATTTCTAAAGCTCTAGCGGCAAAACGGTTAGTCTTTCAAAAAAAAACGATAAATATGAGAAATGTAGGAAATTTTGTCTACTTTAGTTACATTAAATGGGCTTGTCAAAAAATGCTTCCTTTCTGAAATATAGGCCAAAAACTGAAAAAACCGTCAAAATTTGGTCAAAAAGTACACAAAAAACAAAGTTCCGGGTCAAATTTTTGACAACAAACTTAAAATTCATGTCCAGTGACCCAAGAAATACGGAGGGTGACAAAATCAAAACTATAGCTAAACTTTCCTTTGAACCCCAATTTTGTTGCTAATATACCTAGCCTAAAAAATTAAGGACGCCTCCTTTAAAAACAGTGACAAAATTATGTGACAAAGTTAAAAAAAAATCAAATATCAAAAATTGACCTTATTTAAAGTGTTTTGTATTTAACCTACCGAAATGAAATAAAAGGTTAATAAGATGTTATTGATTTATGTGATTTTTGTAATAGCCTTAAATTAAATAAACGCTAAAATATCAATGTAGCATTTTCCTTTATTTAACTTTTTTTCAGGGGTACTTTAGAGAATTTATTGCCAAAGTTATGTATACATACATTTAAGGTTATCGAAATAGGTAAATATTACAGTACAAAAATACAATAAAGATTATAAGTAAAATCGCAAGATAAACGTGTAAAGGTACCAATATAAAGGAAATCAAATGATAAAATGTATTTTAAAAAAACATGGACTAAAAAATTTACCTATTTAAAAAAAAATTGTACAAAAAACTTATCCACGTTATAAAAGACAGTTTAATAATAATTGCTTTTTATATTTATTTTCTTGAATAATGGTCGCCAATGAAAGACCTAATAATTTTTTTTCTGAATTTTAAAATCTATTCCAATTCATAAAATCGTTAGTGGCAAAAATACCTGTGTTTTTAAAGAACCCTTTTGGTCGGTGGCAAGTTTACCGGTAACCATTTCTGATCAGGTATATTTGGTGGCAAGTTTACCTCCGCCCACACGTATATGTAGTGAAATAAAATTGCTACTTAATATCAAGAACCAAGTATAAGAGTCCTCTATCGACCATCCTTCATGATAGTCGCTGAGTGTTGCGTAGTAGTCTTATGGTTAGTAAGGATAAGGGTGATTCAAAATTCAAACTTTACAGGTTAAGGAACTAATTGTAATAATTGTTATTATTACAATAAATCATTTAAATTAAATTTCCTGGGGTAACTCGCAGGACATAATGCTTATATGTACATACTGCCATATGTCTTCGAATTTTACATAATAATGTCTTCCCCATTTTTTTTATTATATTTTTAGATTTATTTTTGTTTTTTGTCACTTCCTCCCCCTTAGCTTTTTTGGACAAAGTTGTACTATTAGAATTTTTAAATCATATGTTATATTGTTGAAGAATATCGTCACCACTAACCAAAACTACACTTTTTTTTAAAAAAACACTCGGTGTACGTTTCGCTAACTATATTATAATCATTAAAAATTGATAATCAAAATTCCAGTAATTATAAAAAAAAGTGTAGATTTGATCAGTAGTGACGATAATCTTCAAAATTGTTGAAAACAAAATGTTCCAAATTCCCAATTCAAATATATAATATTGTACTGTAACAATGATAGATAGTCACGACATCTATCGTAGGTTGATGGATTCCAACCGGGCAAGCCACTACGTAGGATGAAGCCACTAATCAAGTACAACTTGATGCCGGTAGGAAATGGAACCTTCATAATGTCTTAGGGGGGAGCGGGCACCTCGCAATCATATCAAAAGCAGAGAGAATAAGTTTTTGAAAAACTATACACTCTGACCATCATGTTTCATCCTTTTGGAATCTTCACTGGTACTTTCTCGGAAAGAATTCCAACTAATACATTTTTATTGTCATCTGTATTAGTCTCCCTAATAGCACAAAAGTTCCTATTGACGTTTTTTTATGGTCCATTTAACGTCAGAACGTCCTAGGACCAATATAAAACGTTTTATAAACGTTTGTGCAAAAACGTTTTTAAAAGGAACTTAAAGAAACGTTCAAAATATGTCGACAAAAAACATCTAGTACTTAAATAGTTTTTTAATGTCCATGTCAAAAGATTTTTTATAAAGTCACAATAGGGACGCTTTTAAAAAGTTTTGACTCGTTTTTAAAAACATCAGTATAAACGTTCAAAAACGTTTTGTTTAGGTCCTCAAAAGCATATTTTATGAAAAAGTCGGAAAGTTGCGTTTCTTAAATGTTTTTTGTAAATTGTTTTTATAACCACTGTAAAAAATGTCCAAAAGGCGATGTTTTTAGGTCTTCAAAAGTTTGTTTTGAGAAAGCATCATAAAAGGAACATTTTTTAAACGTTTTATTTCAGTAATTTTTAAAACCACCCGTATAAACGTTCAGAAAACGTTTTGTTTAGGTCCTCAAAGCATGTTTTAAGAAAAAGTCACAAAGTTACGTTTTTTAAACGTTTTTGTAAGTTTTTTTTATAACCAATGTAAAAAATGTGCAAAAGGCGTTGTTCTTAGGTCTGCAAAAGTATATTTTGAGAAAGAATCATAAAAGGGACGTCTTTTAGACGGTTTTATTTCAGTAGTTTTTAAATCCACCAGTATAAACGTTCAGAAAACGTTTTGTTTAGGTCCTCAAAAGCATGTTTTGAGAAAAAGTCACAAAGTTACGTTTTTTAAACTTTTTGGCACTTTAAAAGACGTCCAGTGGACGTTTTAAGAGACGTCCAAAAAACGTCTTTTGTCGAACCATTTATTTAGTCCGTTTTGAAACGTTTTTAAAACGTCTTTTTTCGACGTCTATGTGACGTTAGAAGTTGTGACATTTGCACGATATAAAAACGTCTTATCAGCGTTCTCGGGTACTTTAACGAACGTTTTTAAAACCCGGTCTTGTACGTTTTTAAGATGTTTTTAAACGTCTCTGTGCTATTAGGGCTCCTAATTTTAATATTTATTTCCAGTTTCTTTAATGCGTTTAATTTATTTAAAAGTATGTTGAAAGTCTCTGAATAATAACTTAATTTCCGTTTGTTAATACTCGTGATATTTTGTATTAATGATGTTGTGATTTTATATGCAGTATTCAATAAAATGAAACCCCGTTCTTCTTGAATATATGTTGATCATCTTTTTTGTCTCCTGCTATCACTTTTCTATTCTCCACGCTTTTGTCTCTCTTACATATTCTTTTCATTAGTAATATATTTTTTCCTGTAGTTTACTATTGTTTATGGGTTCCATGTATATTCTCCTTTTTCTGTTGCCTTTCTTTTTTTACTTCTATTGATAATTTCTTTCACTATTTTTCTTATTATTATTAAAGCTGATATATATTGCTCTTCATGTTCCATTCATCTTTAACCCTCGGGCGGGTGCGCTATCTGCCCTATATGCCACCTTTTCACTAATTTGCAGATTTCGCAAATATTGTTTATTAAATCTTATTGTCGGTCAAACTATGCTCAAATTATTATATAAGGCAACTTGCTATGCAGAAACCATAGCTGTAGATGTTTCCATCAGTCGTTAGTGAGGCGTTGAAGTTGTAGGTGTTAGTTTACGGCATTCCGTGCCGAAGGGCGCCCGGTCATGTAAGTAAAATTCCCATGTTTTTTTGTTATACAGAATAATAAATTTAAACTATACTTTTTTAGTTTTGTTTGAAAACTTAACGAGTTTAATTCGGAGATTGATGTTCTGAATAAAACCCGAGAGCTTTAGCTCGAGGGTTTTATTCTTTGAACATTAATCTTCGAATTTAACGAGTTGAATTTTCTAAAATAAAACAATTTAAGGAAAAATCGAAAAAAATTATTCGCTCATAAACGATGGTCGAGTTATATTTGATCAGATTATTTCTCAAATAGTTTAATAAGCCAAAAATAAATATTTCAACTCATGTATTTTTATTTATTAAATGTACAGTTATTAAAAACGCAATTATTGTAAACAACATTTAGAGGTTTCTTTTTAATTTCAACAGATAAATTATTTTCTTTTTTAGTGCGCACAGTCTTTGCTGGTACTGAATTATTTATTAAATTATTGATATTTTCATTTCCAAATCTATCCATTCTTTTGCTTAGAAAATGTTTGAGACTGAATAATCCACCATTAAAAGCCCGAGACCGAAGTCGAGGGCGTTTTAGGTGGATTATTCAGTCGAAAACATTTGCTTCAAAGCAAAATTTTGAAAAAAATTGACTAGCCGCAGTTTATGGGGTTAAATTTACAGATCTAGGGGTATATGTTAAGATTATTTCCTAAATTGGGAATGTAGTATTTACATTTTATCTTTATTGTTTATTAACATGCATATTTGTCAAAGCTAGGCGACGTTTAATCAAAGCTAGACTTCGTTTAATCGCGATTAAACGACCTGTAGCAATATAATCACTTATCAATAAAAGTCACGTGGTACAATTTGGAGGTCTCTCATTGGTTTTATTTGTTACGAGGGAAATAATCAAGGAAAAATTTGACGGCCGAAGAATTACAAGAGTTGGCTGAGAATTATCAGATATCCAAGACCTAACCGAAGACGTAATAGACTATAGCGATGAATAGGAAGGCGAGGATGAAATAATTGAAAAGAATGACCATGACAGTGAATCAGAACAGTCACGTAACGAAGATTTTCACAATCAAGAGTCTATGGAAATAAAAGCGACTGATTACCAGTTTCACATTGCCAAAGATGAAGAAAATGTTTAGAAGAGTACTCCAGCAACAGCAAGTAAAATCAAATTCAAAAATATAATCAAAGTGCTTCCTGGATATAAAGGTTCAGCGAAAAATGTATCGACAAGATTGGAATCATTTTATACACATACAATGATTGATCATATAGTTGACTCTACCAATATCTACATTGAAAAAAGAAAAGTTGATTTTCCATATCAAAGAGAAAGGGACTGTAAATCAACTTCCCGTACTGAAATTCAGGCTGTATTTGAAGTACTATTTTTAATTGCAGTGAAAAAGGGGAACCGTGTAAACGTTCAGGAATTGTGGGTTAGTGACAAGAGATTTCTCTTTCTTCTTCATTCTCTTCGCTTTGATAGTATTGTTTTACATACTTTTTGTCAATAATTGCAAGGACAATTATAGTTTGGGAGAATTTGTCACCATAGATGAAATGCTTCATCCGTTTCGGGGTCAATGCGGCTTTCTACAGTATATGCCTCTAAAACCTGCCATATATGGTCTAAAAATCTATGATCTTTGTGACAGTAAGACGTATTATACCTGGAACTTCGAGATATACTGTGAAGCACAACATGACGGCCCTTACAAGACGTCTAATAAACCATTCGATATTGTACGGAGATTGGTAGTTCCTATCAAAAAAACAAAACTGAACCTTACTACAGATAACTATTATACTAGTTATCCATTAGCGGAATATCTCCTCCAGAATAGACTAACGTTAATTCGCACAATGAAAAAAAAAAACAAAAAAGAATTTCCACCAGATTCTCTTCCAAACAAGTCACTTCAAGTTGGATCCAATCTATTCGGGTTTCAAGATGATATTACTCTAGTCTCACATGTGCCAAAAAAGAATAAGGCAGTGATTGTATTGTCAAAGGACTGCTTGCCCTGGCAATTTTTTTTTCGCAAGCTGGATAATGCCGGAATCAATTCTGAAATTATATATAATAATACGAAGCCTTTAGTTCCTCCTCCTAGAAGACGTATTTTTCTAAATGATTTAGCTTTTGAACTGTTTGAATATCATCTGAAAGAACGAGCCAAAATATCAACGCTTCCCAAAGATGCAACAGCCTTTCTTTCAAAAAATCGCCAAACGCTTGAGGCACCAGTGGTTACCAGTAATCCTAATGGACGCTGCCATATTTGCAGCTCGAAAAAAATAATAGAACTACAGTTACATGTAATATTTGCCAATGTTTTGTTTGCAAGGGGCATAGCACTAAGACTGTTACCTGTCAAAATTATTTGCCTACTCAAGCGGAGGAAGAGGAATAAAATTAATAAGGATCAAGAGAATTTTTTGATTTGGTTAGAATTACGATTTATTTTCTTACAATTTTAAGTTTTATTTTTGTACTCTTACAAAATTAGGATGAAGGATTTTATTTAATTTTGTTAGAATTAGGATTTATTTTATTATTAGGAAATAAATTTTGATGTTTTGAATTAATCCGTATGTTTTTCTCCTACCAGCATTCAGTGCCGCAGCGCGAATCCTCATGTGATTTTGAAAAGCGTGCCCGCCCGAGGGTTAACTTCAATTAATTTCATATCTGTCAGTAATTTAAAATATTGTTGATCACAAATTATTTTTTAATTCATAACCCATGCAATCTCACATTTTTTCATATTTGTTATTTAATCCTAAAAAAATTTAAAAATAAAATATTATCCATGGTCGTTGTAGACCGAAATATGTCGCCATTGTGACGTTATGTCGTTTATTAAATAATTTAATTTATTGTAGTATGACTTCGAGTTGTTTTATTTCTATTCCTTAATATTTTGTTTCCCTTTCCTTTATCCCTATTTATTTCTCAGTTACTCTGCTTATAAAATATTATACTTCTTTCAATTCTGTCTGTATATCACTAACATCTTTGTTATAGTTTTGTAACTATTTGTTCATTGTTGCAATATAATACACTCCTCGTGGCCTGTTAGGCCTTTCCTAGTACAATTAACATTGGCAAAAAAACGCTTGTCTCTTGTAGAGTTTTGTTGCTTAATTATTCTCGATATGATTCAAATTTTTATTTCCAGTATGGAAGATAAATTAGAATGGGATGAAGAGTTAGGTGATAAAATAAAATCAGTTTTTTTTAGAATGGGTTAAGAACTTTAATTTTTCAAGAAAATTACGATACTTTACTGTATTTGGAAGTGGTAAATGGTTGGATGTTCGGATTCACACATTTCGTGATGCTTGTCAAACATCTTATTCTGCTGCTGTTATTCTCAGAATTTTAACAGAATCAGGTCCAGTTATTCAGTTAATTCAAGCTGATGCATCTGTTAAAAAAAGACTTTCTATACCAATGTTGGAACTAATTTCAGCTACAATGGGGTCACGTCTTCTAAACTCTATAAGAAAACGTTCATGACGTTAAAAATGCTAATTATTTCTATTGGTCCGATTCATCCACAGTTATTGCATGAATTAATAGAAATGAACAGTGGTTAGTTTTTGTTAATAATAGAGTGACAGAAATTTTAAAATTAACCAAAACAGAATAGTGGCACTTAGTGTCTGGTTCCATGAATCCTGCAGACTTGCTTTCGATAGGATGTTCAGCTAAAAGGTTATTGAACTCTAGGTGCTGGGAAGGACCTGATTGGTCACCCGAAGTTGTAAATTTTAATGAAATTGATATTGCTGTTGAGATGCGAAAAGGTGTTATCTCGTGTTAGTATACACAAACTAATTCCAGTTGGTATTATCGATATTTTTCTAAAAACTGTTATTTACAATTGCAGATATCCCCAAAATCATCGCTTCGGAGAATTATCTTCAACTGAATATTAGGAAGCTGAGTTGGTTATTTTCAAATTAATCCAGCTAATTTAATTATGGAGCAACATATTAAACCTTGATATGTGGGCGTACAAGGTTTGCTCAGTTTAATCAAAGGGATACTGGATTTTAGGAGGTCGTCTCACTTTAAAATCAGTGATTACTAAATGTATCCATTGCAAAAGGTTTTCAAATAAAAATTTGGATTCAGTGCCACCGGCACTTCCTTGTTCGATATACAGAGCGATACATTTAGAGCTACTATCTTTATCAACAATATTTTTGTAAATGTTTCGTCGTCTTGTTGCTAGAAGGGGACGTCCGAATATTGTTTACAGTGACAATGGTTCCAATTTTGAAGGAACAGCTAAACGCTCTTATCGATTGAAGTCGAATTTTGAAATTTTGTAGTGTAGATACGATAGAGTGGCATTTAATGTCCCAACTGGTAGTTGGTGGGGAGGTTTTTGGGAAAGGGTAATCCGAGTTGGTTCCATTAACGCCTTCTATATTTATACAGGATTTGACTTATGTTTGTGTTCCAGACTGTAACATGATTGAATCTGAACAACTGACTAGACATGCAAAATACAGGAAAATATTATGTGAAGAATTAAGAAAAAGGTTTAAAGTCGAATATTTCGGCCAGTTAAGATATACTCAAAAGGCAAAGGTAGGTAAATATTTAGAGGCATCTCAATTTTTTTTTTCGTTCACTATATTTTCGCTTTGATGGGACCGGAAAATAAAACAACATACTTGCATTCGATCAGCTCTTTATAAATAAATAACGTATACAAATCATTGCAGAAACAGTTTTATTAATATGTAAAATAGGTATATTTGTTATAAATAATTCTAAAATTACTGGACATCACAAAGCAGTGCTACACCTCGTAGACACCAATGTTCTGGAGGCTTTACCGTCTGCAAGTAGAGTACTGTAATGTAATTTAATCCAGTTCTTCTGGATTTTTTGTATACAGGACACTAAAAATTTATAAAAGCAAAATTATAATGCAGAGAACTTGACGTTACATAAGACGTAGAAGTTCAGAGGGTTAATAAATATGAATGGCTCCACTAAAACGTATGAACAGATGAATCAAGCTGAAGAGCTTCAACAAGACGAACAGATTCAGAGGTTCAATAAATATATGAAGACCTAGAAGTTCTAAGATGAATAGAAATATAGGGTTCCACTAGACGTAGCGGTTCAGAGAATGGAAGGTCAATTTAATGTAATTCATTGGTAAAAGCAAGCGGAGTAAGTATGATTTATTGTTTTTTAAGAAAAAAATATGCCTATCATGGATGGACAAAAAATGTAGAATAATTTGTAATAAATTAATTTCCAATACGTTTAAATTTTCTATTAACAGCAAGAACGTTTATTAAATCAATTAATATTTGGATTAAGCAAGAAATTGTAATTAAGAGACCAACAAATTGGTCATTTAAAAAATCTATTCTTACCACGTAGAGCTTATTTGCTTTAACTTCGTAATTGTAAAGGGCATACACGTGAACGACAGGTATGAGAGTATATAAAACTTTATTTACTGCTTCACAAAGTTTGGAACCTTTTCTTTCCCATCCTGCACCATCAATAAACAGTCCATAAATGAAGACTCCTTCCTGCAAGCAGAAGACAAGAATAAATATTTAGTTTTGTTGCTGAACAAATTTTTTGTCGGATTTGTTAATATTTATTTACTGTCAGTTTTTCCATAAGAAAAAATGCAGTATTTCTTGAAAACTTGAATATCTTTGTTGTTAGGAAACAAAAGATATCAAACTTACATTTTTTACTTACATGCCATCAAAATATGGTGTTTCATTTAAAATAGCACATTTTTGGTCAACATTTCGATGAAAAAAAAATGTAAACAAACTTCACAAAAAAATTGATAAACGAAAACCCGATTTTTTTAGGGCAGTTAATAATAAGCTGTGAATTTATATTTAAAATCGATGCAGTACTTATATGAGTTAAAATAAGCTTTGAAGTAATGAGTACCACAAAATTTTTATTATTAAATTAAAGAAGATTGGCGAATAATTTCGGCAACAAGCCATCATCAGGCTAGAGAAAATATTTTTTATACGACTGATATTATTTATGGAATTTTTGAAATATATTTACAGTTGTCATTTTTAATACGCGTTTATGCAGCACTGAAATTCAACCAAAGGAGACAAAGAAGATTTAAAGTAAGGCCAATTAATAGACAAACATGGGAAAATAGTGAAAAATAAGGAAATATAGGTGAAAATAAGGAAAACAAAAAATAATAGAAAATACTAGAGATAAATGGGGAATAACAAGATAAATATAAAGAAATAAAAAGAAATGGGGAAAAATAGCGAAAAATAGTGAAAACAGGAAATGGAAAAATAGGGGAAAATAAAATATAGGAAAAAATAGTTAAAAATAGGAAAAAAAATGGAACAATTACTAAAAGATAGATAAAATAGGGAAATTAGAGAATAAATAAGGAAACATACGGGAAAATACTAAAAAATAAGGAAATATAGGGAAAAATAAAGTAAATAGAAAATAATAAAGAAAAATAGGGAACAGCAAGAAAAATATGAAGAAATTAAAATAAATAGGGAAACAGGAAAAAATAAGGAAAATAGGGGAAAAGAGGAAAATAGGGAAAATAGTTAAAAATATGAAAAAATATGGAACAATTAGAAAAAGATGGATGAAATAGAGAGAAATCAGGAAAAATAGGGAAGCATATGTGACAAATAGGCAAAAATAAGGAAAAATACTAAAAACAGGAGAAATAGGGAAAATTCGGTTTTCCTTTCAAATTTTAGGGATTTTGTTTACTGTTTTTATTTGTAATGTTTTTGTAATTATTTACTATTTCATTTTTTATTTAATTATATATAGTTTTTTTGCTTTTTCGCACTTTTTCAGGTTTTAGACAATTTTTTTGATTTTCTCGTTTTTTTTTGTAATTTATAATTTAGTTTTTCATTTTTTTTTCAATATTTTCTGTTTTTTTCAAACTTTTTCCAGTGTTTTTCTCTCTATTTTTCCGGTTTTTTTTCTGGTTTTTTTCCCAGTTATTAATTTTTTTCCGTTTTGTTCCGATTTTTTGTTTGATTCCGATTTTTTGTAATTTTTTTCTAATTTTTCCTCATTTTTTCATTTTTTCTCATTGTTCTACTTTGTTTTGTATTTCTTATTTCTTCTGTTTTCTGATTTATTTCTTTTTTTTTCGTAATCCTCTGATTTTTTTCGATTTATTTCAATCCGTTCGTATTTATTATTTTTTTTTAAATTGTTCAGATGGTTACAATTGTTTTCAGATTTTCTGCGATTTTTTTTTCAATTATTTGCATTTGTTTATTTTTATCAGTTTTTTCCAATTTTTACCCCCCTTTTTTTAAAATATTTTTGCCATTTTTTGCGACTTCTTGCTTTTTTCGATTTTTTTTTTGATTTTAAGCCTTAAGCCATTTCTAACGTGTACTGTTTTTGTTTGAACTTTTTTTGTAATTATTTGCGATTTATTTCAAATCTTTCAAATTTTTTCATTTTTTGTTATTCTTTCCGGTTTTTGCGATTTTTTTGCGATATTTTTAGCGATTTTTACCGCCTTTTTGCGTATTTTTTTCAATTTTTCAATTTTTTTCTGTTTTGTTCTGATTTTTTGTTTTATTCTAATTTTTTTTGATATATTTCTTCTGCTTTCTGTTTTTTTCTTCTTCTTCTGATTTTTTTCGATTTATTTCAATTCGTTTGATTTTTTTTTAATTTTTAAGATCAATTGTTTTCATTTTTTTGGTTTATTCGAGTTTTTGCCATTTTTTACGATTTTTTTCTTATTTTTTTCAGATTATTTGCATTTGCTTTTTTCATTTTTTTTTCCATTTGGGGGGTTAACTCGTATTTAGCATCCTTGAAAATAGGTGGAGACATAGTCTCCTCAGGCTCTGAAAGATTTACACTTTTCGAGGTTTTTTTCGACTCATACTTAGGCTAGCTAAAACCGCCTGTCATTGTACCCTTTTTCTA
This sequence comes from Neocrepidodera transversa, assembly GCA_963243735.1. Taxonomy (NCBI): domain Eukaryota; kingdom Metazoa; phylum Arthropoda; class Insecta; order Coleoptera; family Chrysomelidae; genus Neocrepidodera; species Neocrepidodera transversa. The sequence goes on from OY725348.1 coordinate 14,942,166, forward strand.
AATCAATTAATCAAGAATATTTATACATGTCAACTTTACAGAACAAGTTTATTTTAACTCATATATGTATTATACACCTTTCGATTGACCTGTCAGTTACTCGTACTCAATGAAATCGCCTGTCAATTTTTTCCCTTTAAAATAAATGATCTAAATCATATTAAAATTTAAACCTTACAGCGACAAGTTTTTTTCAAATTTTATTTACTTTAAAAAAAATAAGTGCTGATGACGTGCAGGGCTGATGTCTGCCAGGTTGTGGTTATCGTACTAGTATGCTATGACTCATCACTAAACAGATTTCTAGCGTTATAGGAAGACCGTTCACGAGTTCTTAGACTTTTACTTTTCCATATATAACTAATAGACCGCCGACGTTACACACCCTTTATATCAAAATCCAAACTTAACGACAGTAATAATAATAAAAAAAGTTTACTTATAACTTACATCTGGTCCTTGCAAAACTTCATCTTTCATTAATTTTGTTACTTCATTATACAGTTTAACATTGTCCAATGCCCAGCCCTTGTGAGCTCGAGCGACTTCTTGCTTCATTGCTGTTAAGAAACCTAAAAGAAAACCAAAATAGTCAGTATAATATTGACATCCTGCGAGTCTTAAATTAACACAAATAAGTAATAAATAATTTTTTGGATTCACTTTAGAAGTTTATTTCATATATAGAATTTGTTCAATAAAAAAAATCTTTATTCAAATTAATTATATATCTAAATGTAAATAAGTTAAGAATGCGCAAGATAGCATTACCAGAGCAATTTTTTTGTATAGTTCTTTTCAGCGTTTTTGAGCCGTCACTTAAATACTAAAAGAAGTTTTTTGATTATACCATCTCTCTTAGTTACATTCCTATATGAGACTTGTATTAATAAGAGTTTGTTATTAATAAGCTAATTTACGTAATTATATCTTATCTCACCTGTCTTCGTACAAACTACCGGTACGTATGCGTTTTCTTGATTCGTAATTGTTTATCAGTGTCGTAGTTTCCTTAAATTTTTTAAGTTAGATTTACCTATTGAAAGCAATTGTAAAGAAAATGCCTGAAATACATTAACTGCAGAGAATCGGCAGTTTATATTAAATTAGTTAGATTATTTGACCAAAGAAAAAGAGAATAACGAACCTTTACTGCCAGTATCAGCGATACAAAAACGAATTGAAGGTGTATTAAAAATCCTGCACTAACATGGATATCAAGTATTGCAACTTCGTCCATACCATTGCCAGTACAATCCAATTGAACTGGTCTGGGGTATTTGTAAGCAATATTATAGTCCATCCAATATTTGTTTTAACTTTTTGACAATTACCAGTTGAGTTGCATATTTTTTTATTATTTTGTTTCTTATTTTTTATTGTAAACAAAATAAAATTACAGATCTGGTATTTTTTGCAAAATTAATCAAAACAAAATTATAGGTCAAAATTGAATTTGAATATTTCTTATTTTTTTGTATCAAAGAATTAATCTTCTCTAAATTGGTGTTAAACTAACATACCAATTTAAATATCTTCACATCGTGGGGCTTTCTAAGATTAAAGGCACCACATATCATTTTAATATAATAAACATTGAAATATTTCATGACATTTCATATAAATGTATGACATAGAGCTCAAAAACGCTGAAAAAGACTATCTGAAATCTATGTAAAAATTTTATTAGATGCCATATCAAATACTTCTATTCTCGTATAATTATTATTGTCAATAAAGAATATACCATTCAAAATAACGTAAAAATAAGAAGTTTTATAATGTTACCTTGTGGATTAAAGAACCCGGCTAACCAAAAGCATGCTGGTCTACCCTTGAAGCACCAATCTCTAAATTGGCAATCTCGGTCTACTAGCTCTGTAAACCAGAATCCCAAAGTATTAGCCAACCATGAGGGTCGTATCCATATTGCTGGTACTTTAGCATCGTAAATCATATCCAAGGCGTCACCCAAGGACTAAAAAAAAGTTATTTGACTAAATCTTTTGTTCCGACTTCAAAGATAAGATACTTTTTTCATACATCAGAAACAAACTTTTTGTTATAACTGGTTGCTAGAAATTATTAAAAATCACTCAGTAGAGCATTTTAAACCTTAATCATTATTAACTTAATCGAAATTTTATCCCGTTATTTCACAACAGCTAAAAAAACACGTACAGCTGCTATAAAGGCTCGATGACACGGAACGAGTTTACAAGCTGCTAGTTGGCGAATTCACTAGCTGCTAGTAAACTCGCTCAGTGTCATCATGGTAACTAGCCAACTAGCAGATTGTAAACTATCTGCGAGTAAAGTTGAAAGGTGGGCTACTTTACTCGCTACTAGCTGGCATGTGGGCTTGTTAGCTAGTGTGTCATCGTAGTTACTAGTAAACTAGCTGCGAATAAATCAGTGATTCCTGGTTTCAGTATCTAAAACACTCGCTAGCTAGTTGGCTACTGAGTGAGTGGAAGGTTTTGTGTGTCACCATCACTATCCCACTATCTCACTCGACCGCTTTTAAACTCGGAAACTAGCAGCTTGTGAACTCGCTCCGTGTCATCGAGCCTTAAAGAAAGAACTATTAGGGTTAAATTTCGGTGATTATTATTTGAGTTCGTATCGGTAAATATTCTTAATCTACATAAAAATTTTAATACCCACGCACGAACGCGACAATGGTTTGAATTTTTATCACATGCTTTCAATTACCAACAGTAATCTCCGATTTTGTATTCAGAACTGAATTTGAAACAATATGGGGTTTTTCAGGCTACCGACAACATCTAGACAGTAACCATTTTTTTCTGGCTACTCAAAATTCATTAGGTGATATATACTATAACTGAATAAGTGACCTTACTGGCAGTAACTTGTTTTAACTTCCTTGTATCTATAAAAGCGTATTATTAAGTAGCGAAGCAAAGTAAATGTACTTATTGATTTTATAATGAGCGTCCATCTGTCTGTCCCAGCTATAACTCCAGAACGATTTCGAATTTTGGAACTCTTGTTTTCAGCAATCAATAGCTGGTCACCTTAACTCACCCACTTACTGTTTTCAGTTAGCTCAGTCAACTACAAACGTCTGGATATTTGGTCACTACGACTGCGACTGGGTATCCGCAACCAAGTCGTTATCTGTTTTCGTCGGCCTCGGCAGTCTAAAGTCGCAGTTCTTTTTAAGCTGACCATTTTATAAACAGCTGTTTTTGTTTGTTAATTTGTGCCATTTAATCTGTATGTATGGAATATTCCTAAAATCTATTTTATTTATTTAAGTAATCGTAATCTTCCGAGTTATCTTACATATCATGTTATCTTAATGTCAAAGTATTTTGATTTCAAAGAAAAATTAATAAGAGTATTTTAATACACATTTAATATATTGCGACTTTTGGAGGAAACCGTAGCTTAAGTCAACTACAACTAGGTACCTATCTGTCCGACTGTTCGTAGCTGAGCTACTTGGATACTGTAAGCTAGCTTTGTTTATTTAACTAAATATTTTCTCGCTCCGAACTTGACGGATATGATATGGTTAGCAGTGAAATAAGATGAAGTGAATTGATCACAGTCTACGATTATGCTCTGGGAATAAAAATTTTCATAGACGTGTCACGACGTAAAAAATATACAATTAGCGACAGAAGGTTTCATTAAAATTTAAAAATAATAAAAGAAATACATATTTAAATGAAAAATTTTTAGGTTATATTATTTTTGAATACATTTAAGTGAAATTTGTCCATGGTCATTTGTCAAATATTCTAAGATATCTTTGTTTGAATAGTGCAGTTTACCTTTATTTTGTTTCTTTCACGATTTAAATTAATCGCCTCTCATGTGGACATATTAAACACCAAAAATACCTTTATATAGTCAAAAATAGTAGCAGTTAAAACCAAAAAATAAAAAGTTTTGCTTGTTTAAAAATCTTACCTCGCTCATAATAATGGTTCCTTCAATAGCTAATAACAAGTCTCTAAGAGTATTTCTTACAATTCCGATGACCTTTTGCATTCTATCAATTTCCTGTCTTAGGAAAATATTGAGGGAATTTAGTTGACCCATAATACGTAATCTGAAATATTGGTTATTTTAAAATAAATCATTAATTAAGTAAGCATATTTCCTTATTTTATCATATAACAATATCAAAAATAAGTAAATAATTCGAAAAGAAATGACTAAACAATTTATATATTTAAAAAGTATAGCATGGAAAATATCTGCATTTAAATACTGAAAATGGAAGAAAAATGAATGATAAGCTACTGAACAGGATTTATTTTTTTAAATGTTTTTAACCGGAGCCGGACATCTGGGCGCGGCCGCTTGGGCGCAGGGACTGTTGGGCGCAGGGACTTTTGGGCGTGACCCGTTTGGGCGCGGGTACGTTTGGGCGCGAATAGTTCATATTTCAATTTCATTTTTCCAGGTTTTTTCCAAAAACAAAATAAAACAAAAAACAAAAAATTTTATTACTTATTTTTTATTAAAAAGATTTTTTTTGGCATATAAACATACATTATGTAGGTATTTCCTACTTAGATAGAAAGCATAATTTTTAAAATATGAATAATTTTGTAAAAAGACGCTGTCATAGACCATAATAATAATAATAATTATTATTATTATTCACTAAAATATAAACATATGCGAACAGTACAGTAATAAATAATGGTAATACAATAGATTAGACATAAAGTAAAAGTTAAATGTGAATAAATGAATATTCGATAAGTGTGAAAAATTTGTTACGAGAAAGAATTAAGTAGTATCTACTAATAATTAAATATAAGATAGCATTTAAATTTCCATACATGGAAAATTTCATAGAATTAGAAATTTGTTGGTGCCAAAAGGTCTTAATTTGCTACTAAAATAGAAAGCACCTGTCCTAACGTAACCTAACAAATATAGGGATACTATTAAAATTTCGTTTTTAATTTCTCTTCGCGCCCAAATGGTTCTGCGCCTAACAGTCCCTGCGCCCAAACGGCCGCGCCCAGATGTCCTAGATCGGTTTTTAACATCTTATAAGCATTTCTTATATTTTCATATAACTGTAATCAATATTTTATAAGAAATTATTAATGTTACACTGTAAATTCAAATATACAAAAAATTCCTTACCTCTCCTTAACTTCGAAAGGATCGTAATTATCTGGCAATTTGCTTAACATATCTTTGGCTTGTCTTTGTACGACCGATTCTCGAGATTCTCCAGTACCTCCACCAGACTCTTTAGGTTGAATTGCCAACATTTGATCAAACATAGCAATGGTAGTGTTTGTTTGATATCTAGGATTTATAACAAGCATATAATTAATACAGCATTTATTAAACACCACTGGCATTTCCAAGAGAAAGCTAAAGCAAACTTTAAATAAAATATGTAGCATATTTTCATGCATTTAAAAAATTATAAATTAAAATTATCTCAACATTTCCACAGTATTTGCTCTTTTAAGTTAGCCCTGGTTTTTTTCATTTCCCTTATACGCGACAAAAAATATTCGCTCAAATTTGTGGATAACGAGACCATTTAATCTCTAAATGCACTAGCAAAAATTCACCCCATATTGGTTTAGCCACTCAAATGATACCTATCATTATTTAAAACAAGTTTAGAAGTTAACCTAACTTCTTGGTCCTTCAAGCTATTATAAACATTAAAATTTAGTCTAAATTATTAAAGTATTCATCTTGCCTGCATCAGTACTAAAGAAGAAGAGGTAGTATTTGATCAGATAATATATTTGTTGTATTAGTGGAAAAAATTAGACACAAGAATATGTAGAGAATAGTACATTCTTCAAAGAGCGTAGAATGATGACTATTATTCACGCAGATGAAGTTTCCGACACGAGCGAGTGCAGCGAGCGAATGTCGTAATCATCTTAGTGAATAATAGCCATTCTACGCGAGTAGAAGACAATACATTCTCTACGAATATGTGACTTATGCAAGAAATTATATTCCTAAATCATAGTTTGTAACACAATTCTTTAATTGACACTTAAAATATTAAACTTTGCCGTTAGTGTATTTAACATTTTAAATAAAATGGCAGCTTACTAGGATATTGCTAAGATGCGGTTGGCTAGTTATTTTTAAAGCAATGTGATTTGTTGATATTAGGTGAATTCTTAAAAATCTGAGGATGTGATTGGCTAATTTAGAGTGAATTCTTAAAAATCAGAGAATGTGATTGGCTAATTTAGAATGAATTCTTAATAAGAATTTAATTAAAAAGACATTGCGCAACGTCGCAAAACCAGTTTCGTTAATGCATGACGTCACTGAGCCGATGCGACTGTATTTCTATTGTTGGCTAATAAGGTGACAAAAATTCAATAGATATCGAATTTAAGTGATTGGAAGCACGTGAGTTCGGAGCACAATCCAGCTGATATTGGGTTCGAAAAATGGTGATACGAACCGGAGTGGTTACAGTTAAAAGAAACACAATGGCCATCAGCTTTGGACAAGGAAGAACTGGAAGTAATAGAATTGCGATCACATGTGGCAACAGAGGTTGTTGTGGAGAAGTTTTAGTTTGAAAAGTTTAGTTGTCTTAATAGGTTTAAGAGAGCGATAGCTTATTGTTTTAGGTTTCTGGATAAAGTTGGGTCTAAGCACGGAGTGTCTGGTTCTTTAACTCCTAAGGAAGTAAATCGTGCAATGGATGCATTGGTAGTATTGGTACAAAAAGAATCTTTTACATTAGAAATTTTAGAATTGGAAAATGGTAAACAGCTATCAAATAAGAACCTCTAGAGTCTAAACCCTTTTTTGGATACAGCAGAATTTATTATAAAAGGCTGAAGAGCTTACCAGAAACGGATCGTCAACTCCATTAGTTAGTCCAGAACCAGCGATGGGAGTTCCAAAGCGTACGTTCAAGAATCATAAAAGACTGGATTAAGCGAGAACACAAATGGTACTGGGACAATAGACCCGGACTCCTTCACGGGAAAAAGTTTATAAAAGAATAGTCAAAGAACGTAACTGAACTACTTTTAATGAGTAGGAAATAACTGTGAATTATCACAGATCTCCTCACGGGACATCTTCCCACCAGATAGCATTTAAACAAAATTGGGCTATACAACGGCAACCTTAAATGCAGACAATGCAATAAAGGGACCGAGAATTCACTCTACATAATATACTAATACGATTCACTGGATCACAGAAGGCAAAAAAATATGGAAAACCAAAACTGGATCCAGAAGACTACTGCAAAAAGTCATTAAAAAACCTGTACAAACTAGTACAGGGAACAAGATTAATGGACTGGGTGCAGTAGACAAAGAGACGGGAGATAAGCCAATAAGACCACGAGGCTGCACTGAATCCGGTTGTAAAGAACGGTCCTGGGAGGGAAAAACGTTATTTGTAGTTATGCTATGCCATAAGAAATATTTTAACATCAAAATAAACGAGCATTAAAAGCTCTTCAGTATTAAAATCAGTTGCATCTTTATTTAAAGAAGTTTAAGTCATCATAAAATCCTTGGTCCTCCGATAGCTAATAGAGATTTTTTGCATCTCACACGCTAATGGTAATGCTATTTATAAGCTGGGCTATGGGATAGCATTAAAGTTATCAGTAGTGGGTGAGATGGAAAAACTATTATCTCATAAAAACCGTCCACTTTGAGAATCAAAAATGATTCTTCTTAGCTGCATAATCACCGAGGAAGAACGGCCTTAGTGTATATTATAGGTAAATGTAAGGAAAAAATATTTTACATCTGTTCCCACAAAATTTGATGGGTAGCCCATTTTCCTTGAAATTTATTTGCCTGGGATGAATATTATTTTGCCTTTGCATTAGGTGAGAAAAACAAAAAAAAAATAATGTAGCCGCTTGATAACTTAATAGTATCAGATGTAATTATGTATGCCAGTCAGGCGGAAATATAATACCAACAAATAAATCATGTTTAAAAACAAGTCAGAAGCGCCTGCGCGTTAGCAAGTACGTGACCACTACTAGACACGCATTAAATCATGAAGCATAAAGGATATCTCGAATCTGTTCTCAAATGGCGATTCAGAGTTAAATTTCGCTTCGGAATGCTATTTTTGAATCCGGTATTATCACTTTTGGTTTTGGTTTGTAAAACGAGTTTTGACACCGGAAGTCATAAAAATCTGAGAATCTTTTTGGGAGCTATTCAAGGTATGCTGAGTTTATTACCGTTGACCGTTTGTCTCTATCTCTTTTCGTTTTTGAGCTATAAATGCAGACAGACAGACAGATGGACAAATAGACAGATGAACAGACAGACAGAGCCGTATTATAAGACTTCTCTACATTTTAGGGTTTAGAAGTCTATAAAAATAGACTCTAGTTAATAATTTTACTGATACTAAACTTAAAATGTTAACCTTATTATTATAATAAGATTAATAATAATGGTTATTTTCTTAACTAAATAAATATCTCCAGGGTTATACTTATAAATATTATAAAAATTAGTGTCTGTCCTTACGTAATATCAGCATTAGAATGTAAACCATAAGCTTGAGGTGGATCTGTAGGTGAGAAAGTGTCGATGTGGGCTACGTACTCAGCGACTTGCTTAAACTTAACAATCTTATATCCAGTGTAAAATAGAAAATCATCTGCAAAAACATTTTCGCAAAACCACACCTTGCAGAATGTATTGAGCAATCTTTTATCAAAATCGTCCGTTACTCTACCTCCATAATGAACCTCGCCCAACATGTATCTGAAAATAATTATTTTTTAAACTAAAATTCTATAAAGTCTGGCATAATATTTTTAACAATTGTTTAAGTTTCTGGACCTAAACGGTGTGGACTGTATATTTAAGGTTTTTTATGGTTGCTTGATAATTAGTTAAGTTGAAATCTAGACAAGTCAATATAATCATTTATTTAATAAAAGATTAATGTCCGGTTTCTTCAGTGGAACTTAATATAAATATTATGAAATATCGACTTAAAAGTACTATGAGCTTAAATCAAAATTCTGTTGCACCACGTTAAAAATTGTAAATATTAGCCAAGATCAAAATTAAGTTCGATAAACTTGGCAACGCTGGCACCATTTAATCGTAAGCTCAAAATTTCTTTTTGTAACATTTTCCACCCTGACTAGTTTTCGGTGGTAATTTGAATGAATGTATTTGATTGGATGCTAAAAGATAGTGGGATGATGTGTGTGTATTACCACTTGACATTTGTCATCCTTGTTTGCAATTTGCACATTACTCATTGTCAATCAACACAGCAAATAAAATAATATTCAATATGGAAGGTGATAAAAAAAGAGTAAATTATAAATTATACCAAACCTGGCAAAAAACCTTTTCTCACATAAAGTCTCAAAATAATTGTTGCGATTATAAATGTGACGAGGAATTTGTATCGCATTATCATCCACTACATTTACAATGTCTACAGCATCTACATCTTCAATTTCAAACATGTTGATATAAAAAAAACGGTAAAAATGTAGCTGTGATTATTTATAGACACGAATTTTATATGAAAGATGACACACAAACGTCAAATTTTCGTCTTAAGTCGAAAAAATCGGTGACTGGAATTTAAAGTCGGCGTTAAGCCATTTTCGACTTAAAATATAGTGGTGAAACATTATTTTATTCTAATATCGACTTAAGTTCAATATTGATATTAAGTTTCACTGGAGAAACCGGACATAAAAGGTAAATTATAACTATGTAAATTTAATGTTTTTCAAATAACATAACATCTTCATTTGTTGCACATACGATTATTCAATTTGTCGTCACTAAATTACTATTAGTGTAACGTGTTTTTCTAGTATTAATTTTATCTGATTAAGCTCATATTTCTATGGGTTCGTCACCACGAATAGATTTTGAAATTCTAGAGACGCTCAAACAGTGGTGCACCGTTTCGGGACTTCGGCCCATCGAGCGAACACTTGTATACATAATCTGACTTATTCTTTTGTGAGGCGGGTACCGGAATAGCTTGTGCGATACTGGCCAAACTTTTCACATATACGTAAGGGAATATGATACATGATGTGAAGTAGTTCTAAAAAATTGAATTGGAAAAAAGCTTTCCCATGCAAACCACTAATTTGTAGTAGGGCGGGTACCGGAAGGGCTGGTCCGATCCTGGTCAAATTCAATAGGGTTCTTCCTTGAACAAAACTAAATAGATGAAGTGAAAACCGGAACTCCATCGGAGCTTTCGTTCAAAAGTGACAGTGTTTACATCCAGACAGACAGACGTCCGAACAGGATTTTTTTTGCATTTTCGAACTCAGGGAGCTCGGAAACGTCGAGAAAAGTGGTAAAAGGTTATCGGGAACACTATGGTATATTTTCATTAGGAATAATTCCAAGTAACACACTACGAGGAGCTGAGACACATTTGGGGGTTTGTCACGTAGACGGCCCATTAGCCATATATGGTATTTCAAATTTGAAAATTTATTTACACAGGAAAGTAACGATCAACTTTATTATTTTAAAAGGAACACCCTGTAGTTTTTTACATTTTTAAATTTGTCGTTAGAAGCTGATTTCAAAAACCTTTTACACTTATATTATAAATGAATGGTTTTGAAATTATGGACAATTGAAAATCGCATTTTTTTTAACTTTAAGTAATTGCTCCGGCCAAACGACATACAATCAGATAAAATGACTTACATGTCCATATCTTAAATTTTGAGTTCTACTATGTGGCATAAAAACAAAATTCATATAGGGTGATCAAAAGTACACATATTTTAATCAGCCTGTATACATTTTCTTCTTATGTCACCAAGTAGAACTCAAAAAGTTAGGATAGGGACATGTAAGTCGTTTTGTCCGATTTTATGTCGTTTGTCCGGAGCAATCACTTAATATAAGTGTAATAGGTTTTTGAAATCAGCTTCTAACCACAAATCTAAAAATGTAAAAAACTACAGGGTGTTCCTTTTAAAATAACAAAGTTGATCTTTACTTTCGGAACACCCTGTATAAACCGACTGTTGAAAATATTTCCATTAGATAGAGCGTATTGACAAACCTGTGTAAATAAAGTTTCAAATTTCAAATTCCATTATTTTTCCATATATGGCTAATTTGCCGTCTACGTGATACACCCTATATATCGAGGGGAAGAAAAGAAATTTTCAACAGGCGATAAAGACGATATAGAAACTAATTGTTCTGGCTGATGAGAAAAATTGTTAACATGGGAAAGACATTTTATTGTCATATCAAAAGGAGAGGGAAATCAAGATAAGTTGAAAAGGGACACGACGCGAGGAAATTAAGAGGGGATATCGAGCGAGTCTAAAAATGAAATATATCCCATGTTAACAATTCTTCTCTTTACCTCATCAGTCAGAACGATTTCTGTATCGTCTTTATCGCTTGTTGAAAATTTCTTTTCTTCCTCTCGATATATAGGGGTTTTGTGAATTAAGCTTCTTTGGTCTGGACAGACCCTCTTCCTGTACTGCACTTTTTTTCTGGACTATGCTTTTGGACTGACATCTTTTAACTGCCGGATCCAGGAAGTTTTTCGAGTTATTGCCGTCTCTTTTCTCCCGGATACCAGAAAGAAGACTTGATGATAAGGAAAACCAAACCGAGATAAGTTTCATTTTCCCGAAAAAAAAATCAGAAAAAGCCTCTCTTATTAATAAAATTGAATTTTCACTTAGATAAAAAAAGTAACGTTTAATTTCCTTAAACCTATAAAGAAAGACGGGCAATCAAGTTTTCTTTTTTTTTTAATTAATATTTTACTGTTCGATATATTTTAAATTCTATCCGTGGAACGAACCCATAATAAAAAGAATTGAGCTTAAATCGCATTAATTACTAAATCACTATTATCAACAAATAAAATTTAACGTTTCATTATTATTTGTTTGTTACAAGAGAAAGGAAAATGGAGATAGGAACAAAATAAAAAGAAATATAATTTAAAACTTTCCACATGGAATTTGTGAAAATAAAAGATTATTTATGTGTATCTATATATAGACATAATACAATATCACCAAGTTGAAAACAAATTGTTGGAACTTTCTAATATTACAATTTTAAGGAGATAAACAATCTCAAAAAAACATTTCTATTAGAACCATTTCTTATATTGTTTACCTTAGAGTTTGCCAACTAATTCCTCTCTTGGGATCAATATCGTCCAAATGATTCTGAAGAAATAATACGCTGGATAACCAGTCGGCTGAATTAAATTCGTAAGGAATATTCCAACCCAAAGGGCCAAATTTCCTTCTCTCTTGTACTACGGTGTGTAAAAATGAAATAGCGTAAACCAAAGGTATATACTGCCAGGCGTCAGAATAATCCAGTAAGTCCTAAAATGTGATATAAGTATTTTTCTTAAATTTAATAAACAACTATTTCGATTTACCTGATTCATAGAACTGTATGTTCTCAGTAAACCAGCACGAATACCCTGCGGTGCTTCATTGGTGAATTTAATACAGAGCTGTAGTAAACTTATTGGAAAATATTCACTTGGTTCCGTTGTAATCCACAGTCGAAAATCTGGGTGTAATTCGCTATTACCTTTTTCCAGTTCCAGGAGTAGGAGTAAAAGTTCGTTCATATAGTCAATAGACAGATGACAATTCTGAAGTAAAGCCCAATATCCTTAAAAATTAAATGAGTTACATTGCATGAGTTTTTTTTTATGAACCTAAGTAGTATTTTATTATAATATTAGTCACATATCATATTGTTAAACTAAGAAAGCAATTGTTCTCACTCTAAACATTTACACTAAATAGTTTGTAGTAGTTTAGATTTTTTTTTAAATTTCATTAGTCGCATAACTGATGTTACTAAATTTAAATAATACCAGGCTTGCTATTTATGTATTGAGAACTGACAACACTGATATTTCCAGGTGAAATCCGACACTGCCATCGTAAAGTTTGAAGTTTGATGTTTTGACATTATATGTACTTAGAACGTTTTGACGTGCAAGTACTAATTGTGTTGTTTGTAAGTTTAGAGCTATGATTTATTATGACTTTCTATGTGGTCTAAGTCAAGAACGGTTCATCAATCATCTGAAGCGCCATCCGCAGCCACTGTATATCGCTGATACACTGAATTCACATAGGGCCGCAGTTCGTTCACGGACGAAGTTAAAGAAGGTCGTCCAAAATCGGTCGTTGTGCTGGAAAATATCGATGCTGTGCGAAAACTATTTGAAGGAGAGCGTTATATCTTAAAACGCGAAATCGAGACATGTTAAAGCATTAGTGTAACCAGCATACATAAGTCTTGCACGAACACTTGGGTGTTCGGAAGCTGCGCGTGTAATGGCTTAAACATTTGTTGATAGATGTTCAAAAAAATGCTTGTGTAGATTAGTGCTATAAAATTATTAAAAAATACAATTGTGGTGCATCTAAAGCCCTATACAGCATCGTCACAGGTCACTAGTCGTGAATTTTTACGAATGAGCCACTTTAGGTATTTTAATGTGAAGAAAAGCCAACAATAGTTGTTTGTTCTCTAAGCGTTAAGAAGCAAATGGTGGCGGGTTTTTTCACGAAAACCGGTCATGTGAAATGTGGCTCTAGAAAATCAAAAGACCGTTAATTCAGCGTGGTATACGACTATTTGTTTGCCCAAAGCTTTGGTAAATTGAGAAAAACCAATCTAAAATGACGATTCATTTTCCATCACGACAATGCGAGCTCACACAAATCACATGAAACTAACAAGTATTTGGATACACAAAAGATCGAATTGATGGGTCATCCGTCTTACAGCTACGACTTAACACCCAATAAGTTCTTCTTGTTTCAAGTAAGTAAATATAAACTGCATGAACGACGATTTTCATCGTCCGAAGAAGCAGTTGAGGCCTTCAAAACGCATGTTTTAGAGCTATCATCTTCTGACTAGACAAAGTGCAAAAGTGTATACATCTTGAAAGCGATTATTTTGAAAAACAATACATATATTATTGATAACATTCATTTGTTTGTTCTTTCTATTATCAATCAATGTTGCCACAGTCTTACTATAGTACCACATATGGTACTCTTGGTCGTCAAAAAGTCCGGTGGTACTTCTTTGATAAATATGGTAGCCAAATTCGTTTTTAGGTACAATTTGTTTATTGATTATCTCAAACAAGAAATCAAAATATCCATAGCAGATGAGTACCTATGAAAAGAAAGAGAAGCTTGCTAGAAGTGTTACTCTTTATTTAGTTTCTCTATGGTGTAGACGAAGGAAATCACGCGTCCCGTGGGCCTCTGGCGGTTGATAATAACACTACATAAACAGAAAGTTTTCAGTCAGTCTGTCTCAAGTTATTTCACTTTCGATTCCGCACATTCAGCCAAAGAGTTGAAAGTGGCTTAAGAAAAGTGTTACGCTGGGGGCAAAATTTAATATATTTTCATCAAGTTCGTGGTACTAAAAATTTTTCCCACCTGGCAACACTATTCTCAATACATTAAAGCAATCCTCGTACATGACTTTATGTTAACACTGATAAATTATGGAAGTGACTAAATCCCTAGTCTCTCCTTGTTGTTAATTGAGTTATGCTTTAATATCTGTACTTTATATAAAAAACGTTGAATAATACCTTCGGCCATAGCACCCTCCAGCAGTTTTCTTGCGTGTACTTCCTGACCTTGGCCCATCGAGATTGATTTTATTATTACTTCCAATTTTTTGGCCAGTTGTTCTATGTAAGGCGTAGGATCTGAACCAATACTTAAGTAACATATCATGGGGCTTAAAGGACGTGATTCGTTATATAGAACTTCCATATTAAGAATAACGGGTTCAGCAAATTTGGGGCCAAGCGAGTTTGCAATGTATTTTCGACTTTGAGTGATTGTTCTATCAGGACACCATGCTCTACAGAAAAAAAGAAACAGATAAATTAAAAACAAAAATAGGAACAAGTAAATATATGTACATTAAACCAAATATAAAATTTTCATCGCGAATTAAATAATAATTTGAATAGCCGGTGTTAAGCTAAAAGAATTCGAGCCAAAGAAATAAAAAAGTTAGCGAAATTGCAAAATGTAACTAAATACAACGGATGTAGGATATTGCAAAAATCATAACATATCCACGAAAAATTAGCATAAAAATGTAATCGAGTGTAAAACAACAAATAAATTTAACAATAAAGAAAAGGCAAGTGTATTTGTTTCTTTTAACTATTGCAGCAATAAACCAAATTGTTTAAGATTATGTTGTATAATAGACGATACGTAGAGTATGCATTTAGTTGTTTTTCATTTGTAATTGTAGGACGAAGCTTGGAAAAAAGTATTAATTGCTTTCAATTCGAAAAATATGGAAGTATTGGTATTGGCTGTAACTTTTGGGTCAAAGGAAGCTTTTGACAGAAAGGGTCCTTTTAAGTTGATTATGAAATCAAAATTTTCAGTTAAAGGGTGCTTTAAAGTTAAAGTCTACTTTAAATTGATTATGAAATTGGCCGTTAGCGAACGTTCGTAGACGTTTAAAAAGTGTAGTTTTGATTAGTAGTGACGATATCCTTCAACAAAAACCCAATGCCAAAAAAAATATATAACACATTGTCCAACCTTTAAAATTATATCTTTTGAGAGTATATTTAACACATAATGGGTAATTTAGATATTGTTTAACTATATATATTTGGTGAAATAAATACCTTATTAGAAGTAGTTTTCTAAACGTGTCCAACGTATGATATCCATCTGGAATCATAGCTTCTTCTGGTGCATCTTTATCAAACCATTCTTTCCACTTTTTATCATTTGCAGTAACCTGTGATTAACAAGAAAATAACTTTTAAATGAATTACTTAAACTGTACTAAAGCAATGACGTAAGGCATTTGGATCACCAGGCAAGTCAATTTATATTATGAGACATACTATAATGTAGAAGTTTCATGGTAGTGATAATATATGTTTTTACATTTAATTAAAATATAGACAAGTACCAAAAGAGCGGTAAAAAAAAATTGAAACTGGTCAATAAATACCAGAGAAATATAAAATTAAAGTTATTGCTTCTCAGCGCGGATTGTGATGCATGTGACGTCACCTCTCCGCATAGCCATAGCGCCGTAGTACAAACCAAACTCTTTTTATATGCCACGACACGATTAACGCATGTCTAGTTTAATTTCAGTCATCGTAATTTATTACCTGTCACACAACAAAATTTATTTAGTCCAAGAGCTAGGTACTTTTTTTCTGCAATCTTCTACAGAAGAGAATTTATTGTTAGAACATGTTCAGGGCGTCCCCTGAAAGTAAATTCAAGTTGGTGCTTCGTATAAATATTAGAGATCATTTTTACAGATAAAAATATTTTCTACAAGTTTAATTTAAAAAAAATTGCTGTATAATGCATAGGTTTTTATTAAAAGAGCTTCTTTCGAAAGGTTGACGTGTATTTTTAGAAAATTTTATGCTCTACAAATTTGGTTACCACCATTTTAACGTAAAATCAACCGTTAACTATGTTATATATTAGGATAAGATGTTTAACGCACCCTTAGGTTGGTACATTGTAAGTCGACACTGATCTGTCAACCAGTTGGTAATGGCGGCAGCCGGCGATCAGGTCGACACAACTGATCTTGTAAGTTGTTCCATGTTACTAGTAATAATTACAATGATAATAAACGTTTCAAGTAAAAGTCCGTCATTATAAATACACAACAAACTATATATTTGGCAATAAACGAATTGAAAAAAGTTTGCACCGCTATAAATAAAAACCTATGCATTATATCGAAAATAGGTTTATATAAAAGTTAAATAAAATGTTTTATCTGCAATAATAATTTTCACTATTTTTCTCATATGACAGTTCACCAGATATTTAACAAAACGTGTTTTTTAAGAAGGCGACTGACATTCGCGCTCCCCCGCCCCACAAACTTGAATTTACTTTTACGGGACACCCCTGAATATCTTCCAACAATAAAATATCTTCAGCAGAAGATAGCATTATAATCCTACTTCTCTGGCTCTTGGACTAATAAATGCGAGGAATAACCAAAATAAGGAAGCTCGGTAGTCGCTTTGATTACAATCCGGTCTCGTACACTAATTTGGAGAGATGACGTCAGACCACTGAATCATACGAAACAAATTTATTAATGCAATGCTCAACTTTAAAATGTTATAACTTTGTTAGTTTTTGAGAAATCTTAATTTTACACTTTTGTTCAGTTTTGCTTAAATTTTCAGTTTCATTCATGAAAATAAATGACTTCTCCATTTTACTACATTTATTGAACAATGTATAATAAATTTTCAAAGTCCTTACCTGCGCAATTATATATTGAAAATGTCTTAAATTGGACAGCGCCACCAAATTCAACCACGTTGAATCCGTGATCCACTTTGCAGGTTTTGGCGGACAAGCGTTTAAATCCAGTGCAGCGCCTCCTTTAATGAAATTTTGAAATTCTTCATGGGTGATTGCGTCTTTTTCCAAATCTATTCTGAGACCCATAAGTAACACAAACATGTACTTGTGCTCTTCGTATACTCCCCTGCACTGGTATTTGAAAATCTCGAATGTCAGATAGTCAATAATAATTATAAGGCGCCTAAGAAAACAAAAATATACAGAGACGGACATTATTTTAATTAAATTAAATATTAATATTTTGTTAAATGGCAATGGGGTCAAATTTTACCTGCAACTACGGTACAGGGTGTTAAAGATATTATTTAAAGAATGGTCATTTCGCATAACTTGAAATTGGTATACTTTTTTACTAAATTTGACAGATAGTTGAAAGGTGTTACGTTTTGTTGTGCCACCGTGTATTTTCATTATTCCTCTACTCAATATATTTTAATCTCATACTCGATTGATATCCCCTTCTTATTGCTTCGCGTCATGTCTCTCTCTTCTCTTGGTATTCCTATAAAATGTCTTGCTCATGCTAATAATGTTCTTCTCTTCGCCTACTCAGTCCAAATAACTGACTTTATATCGTTCGTGTCGCTTACTGAAGATTTCTTTCTTTTCTCTATGTAATCAGCTAATTTTTGTTCGTGGCCACCTATTCTCAACCCCCGAAAAAAATATTGAAATTTGTTCGACCGCTACGAAAATCTACTTTTCGATTCTTAGAGATAAGCAGCTAATTTTTATTAGACACCAAATCGGATAAATGAATTTGTGAAAGTGTTTGACCGTGGTGGAAAAGTGCCGCTTAGAGTTGGACGGCCGGGAACCAATATTACCTATGTATAAGCTTGGAGCTGGCCGGCCGAGAGCTAAGATTCCGAAGTTAGGCTAAAGGAATTATGGGTTAAAAACAACAGGTGAATATTTTAATTCATTTTTTAATTATTATCTTTAACACTGTGATAGATGACATTTGACCACGTGATTTTTAGCAAAATATTAATATTTTGGGGGTCGTGAACCTATGACTAAAATATTGATTATTCCTTATAAAATAATTTGTATAATGGCAATTATTACAGAGAACAATTTAAAAAGTTTTTAAAAGCATTTTTTAAATTATACCTTTTTTGCAACAGAATTAGAATTTGCAACCGATTTTTTCTTCATGTACTGATTTTTTTTAATTTTTAAAAAATTTCAATTTTTAAGAAGCATTTTCGTGTAGAATTTAATTTAATTTCTTTTACCATTCTTTACGTTTTTTAGTTATTGTTTTATTTTAAAAAGTAAATTTAAAAGTTACCTTGAAATAATAGGTGATTTCTCAGATCTATGCATAGAAAGATCAAATCTTTCTAAAAATTGAGTAAGAGAAGTTTGATACATAAAATTCACCATAGCCATAGATACGACCAAAAAATATAACACACTTCCTCGTGCCGCTATCGGTCTAAACTCTTCTCTTGCTAAGTTAATTTTAATCTCAGTATCTTTTGCAATCAAAAGTTTCTCCTTGACTTCATTGGCAGTAGCCTTGGTTACGTTTAATACTATAATAACAGATTCATCATCTAGTAAAGAACCTTGAGTCGTGGTCAATTTGTACAACAGGTTTTGCTCCAGTTCCTGCATTTTTCTTCTATTGGCCGTCACGTCTTTGATGAGGTTAGTTCTCTCTTGTTCCAGTTCTTTCTTTTCCGTTAAAATAACTCTACCTAGCAATTGATCTTCCAATCCTTTCATGGTAACGGTAAAATCAATAATGGAAGCTCTAGCAAATATTTCTGGCGTATACTTAGGATTCGCGAGTTTAGAAGTTATGTAAAGCTTAAACTGATCGTTGAAGTCTACTTCCTTATCACCTAATTTTACTTTAAGAGTAGAGCCCATCTTAATGAGATTCTTTTCCAGGACGTTATCCAAAACTGGGTCCAACTCTTCGCCAATGTCTTCTATTAAAATTGGGTATCCTAGAGATACTGAGTCTTCCAAATGATTTCTAAAAATCAAATATTTTAATATATTAATTGTTTACTTGTTTCCTTAAATTTTTTAATACTTTTTTCAATATGTGAGATAATAATCTAACTTCTAAATAAATAAGAAATTAATTAACTTTTTCTATTTACTTTAAAAAATTGTATATTTTGTTTTCACAAAACTTTTAAATTTAAGAGGTTAAGGCCTCAACACTGCAGCCTTGTGTTGTACCAATTACATCAGGTTAAAAGGTTTGTTACTTTTATCAGGCCTACCAATCTATTCACAAGATTTTCTCTCGGGAAGGCCTCTTGTGAGTTTTCTGTCCCCAGGAGGTTGTACCTCCAGCGTATAAGTTCTTAAGAAAAATGCAAGAGGCAGTTTCCTTCTCCTCATTAAATAATCTACAGATGGGTTCGTCTTGGTAGATGTTCTTAGCAGCCCACGTATTCAGCCTTGAGTCGTATTGATCATTTCGGAATAACAAACACCGGCTCGGGGCCTCTAAATTTGTTCGCTGAGGCTTTTCTTGCCATAGCGTCGGCTTCTCGTTGCCTGATATCCCTTTGTGTCCGGAAACCTATTTAAGTGTTACCTTTTTTTGGTTTGACAAAACAAGTAGGGATTGTAGACAGTTATACACCAGTTTTGATCTGATTTTTTTTGCATGCTAGAGCATGCCTGACTGTCGGAGTAATTGACTGTTGTTTTCCCTCTATAGCCACATTCAAGTTTCTCCCTCAGCCATAACTCAATGGCATGCACCTTTGCTTGGAATAATGATGCGCATGGTTCAAGTTTGAATCCATCAGTATACCATTCTAGTGTACTCATTTCTAGTAACGAGTTTGTGATGATTTTTTGTTACACTGGTAACGTAAGTAATTTGCAAATCACCGGTACTACCAATGTCTTACCCTGCTGTAGGAAAGCTCGGAATATGCCGTCCGGTCCAGGTGATTTGTACGTTCTAACGAGTCTATTCCCCAGCTAACTTTACTGTGGGTTATGATTTTGTTTGCCAGCTTCCAATCCCTTCTTTTAGACGTTAACCTATATTCTAGTGAGCTACATATATTTAACGTGATCAGTATTATGGAGTGTTGTCCTTTTAACGGATTTTGTCTTCTATATGCAATAATCTACAACATGGAACCCACGTTTGGCTTGCTAGAATAATAGTACCTTTCCAGATTTTTTTTAAAAATTTTATAATTTTTGAAAGATTATTCTTTAATTTGATGTACCTGAAATATCTGTGCCCCATTGAAGAAATAATAAGTCCATTTTGTTTTTCTTTCTCCTTTATCCAAAATTTACCTTGACTTTGAGGATCTATAAGTAGTGGATACCTTGAGGCAGTCGTTACTATAATTCCATTTTGTATGGAGAGATCGTCAGTGGGCAAACCTTGGAGATTCCATTCTCCAATCTAAAATAATATTCTTGATATTTATTATTATTTGGAAAATTATTTCGAATAAAATATATACTAGAAGAGCTAAATATTTTACCTTTGGCTGTAACACAACGTTTATAAATTGAATAAAAGAGAAGTTAAAAAAGTGGAGCAACGGCGTTTAATGATATAACTCGATAGTCACGATACCACTGGTATATGAGAGTATACTAGAATTGGTAAAAAAAAGGACTCTAATTAGAGACAACAGATTTAATATAATAGGACGTAAAATGAAAATATCCAGCAAGTTTAAAGATAACATATTAGATTCAAATTGTAATTTTAAAAGGGAGATATTTTTACAATTAAAATAACATGAGTTATACAGTTAAGATTCCTTCTTAATAGTTATCAATTATTTTAGTATTTTAGTTCATAGGTTTAGTATGTTTTCTTTTAAGATCAGTAACTTTATAGCTTATAGCTTTCACTTTAAGGTTTAAGTTAATTTTAACTATTTAACTATTTTCTTTACAATTCTAAAAAACATGATATTAACGGCATTTTATATTATACTTACGGTCGCAGAATCCGTTAAGCTGTCAATTATGTTAATACTCAATGTTACGGGAATTTTACGTCGAACTATAGCATCTAACCAAGTTTGCTGCATCATTGATCTAAATTCTTGATTGAACGGTCCTGTATAGCCTAAAAAGCCTGTCAATAAAATGACATCGCCGATCAATCTTTCGGTTTCGGCTTTAAACTGCGCTAACTGTTCTGTCCACCTTACTCTTTCACCTGACAGTCCGTCAATTAATGCAGTGGCAGCATCCATCTTAAATTTTACTTTAGCTGCCTCGTCAAATATCCTCTAAAACATATTATTTTCTCAGTCTGTGTTGAATATACTACACTGTTAGTAATTTCCAGTTTGTTTTTTTTTGTTTGAAAGATGCCTCTATATGAGACACTGTAATTTAAGGAGATGTGATAAAAAATTAAACTAGTCAATTTAGTTTCATTCCGAAAATTAAAAGGTCTATTACCAGTTGGTTATTAAGAAACTATGTTTAGATACTTATTTCCAATATAAAAGTAGTTTATATTAAACATTAATTATCAAAAACATTTTAGTTTCGTTTATTAGTTCGCATAGTAGGGAGGGTAAATGGAAGGTATTAAAATTTAAAAATTGTTAACCGCAGAGGAAAAATTTGTTTAATTACAAATTTACCTTCAATGCTGAGTAAAAACTTGGAGATGTCGTACTCCAAACTGTTTAGAATCATTTCCTACGGTTGGGGAAGAGTACAGTGTAATTAAATGTTCACTTGAACATAATCACACTGAAATGCCGAAAAAAACTAATTAGTTATGCAATTGAAAATAAAGAGTTACATTGTATTCAAAAAGTACAACGGGCACTTAAATGGACATTATATTGTCTCCTCTTTCAGAGAAGGATCTGTGAAAACCTGCCAGCAGATCATGTTATTGAATGAAATCTAGACATTGATAACCTGGCAAACACCATCTCCCTGGCCCTTAATGTTGTTGTATCCCAAATAACCGTGAAGTTAAACCCCTCCCTCCCAACATACTATCCAACATTCGGCAAAAACGCCTTTACCGTCAGTTCATAGGAACTAGAGACTCAGTCCTTAAAACTGTGTGGAATCGGCTAAATGCTCTCATCCGCCTCCAAATAAACACCCACAAGCAGGAAAAATGGATCCAGGTATCTTCCAACCTCGACCACAGGGACGGCTCCAGGTTCTGGACCAAGCTCGCTGTCCTAACTGGTCAAAAAACCAAGTCACATTTCCACCTTCAAGTGAACGGACAAATCCTCCATACCTCGGAGCAGGAGGATACTACTTTAAAGACCACTTTCGAAACACACTCATAAACCATACAAATCTCAACTTCAATTCCTGTTTCCGCAATGACACAAATATCCTTCTCGAAAACATTCTCGTCACTTCCAATGCCTCTAACCAAGACCAAATCCTTGATCATTTCACCCCTTAGGACATAGCCTCGGCTTGTGAGCAAACTGCCCCAGGTCCTGACCACATCAAACGTCAGGCCCTGAAAAACCTTCCCACTACCATTCTCCCCACCATCATCATCCTCATGAACTCCTGTCTTCAGAATTTCTATTTTTCAATTTGATGGAAAACCTTCCACACCATCCTGATCCCCAAACCCTACAAAGATTTTACATCCCCAAAATCCTACAGACTTCCCTGACGAATGTTCCAAGTAATCCCTTAGAAACATTACTCAAAGATTGTATCTGGAAGGGAAACAATCCCTAAATTCCAACACGGATTTAGGCCTGAAAATTCGACCCAAGATGTACTAGTGACACTCCACACTCTTAGCCTCAAAATCCTTCAACCTTGGTCCCTGTGCTTATGTCCAAAAGGCTTTTGATCAAGTCTATCATGCCGGATTTATTCGGAAGCTTTGAACGTTCGAACTTTCTATTCCCCTCATCAAAAATCATCTACTGCTACTTCAAAAATCGTTCCATTATGTTTGAAACTACCTGTCAGACCCATTTAGTAACTGTAGGATTACTCTTAACCATCCACGAGAGCTCTGAATTCCATAACCCAGCAACTAGTAAACCATTTCTCCCAATGGTGTAGTAACTGTAGGATTACTCTTAACCATCAAAATACCCAACTTATCATCTTCAAACATCCTAATAACATCCTAAAATCCTAAAACTAACCAATCCCACAATAAGATCAACCTTAGGCTCTGGGGAGAGAGACTCATTCCCGTGGAAAAGGTCACCTACTTGAGAAATTAATTGCTCGAATTAAACTGCTAGCTTACAGTAGTATTTCAGAAAGAGAGCTTCACAAAAATATTTTTGGAGTAATTCTACAATTTGATTGGGGTTTATTAATTCAACTAGTTTACTTGGCCTATTTTTTTCGGTGTGTGAATCACCGCAGTATGGTTTGAGCTTAAACCATACAATTGCTAAACGTATATGGCAAGTTTATCCAATAACTTTAGTTAATTATCAGGTACCTATATCTCTACAAAATGGATAAAATTGGACTTTCTTTACGTCGTGTTACGTTAAAATTTATTGAAAAATTGTGAATTTGTCAAAGAGGAGACAAGTTAACAAGTAGACTAAACGGTTGTAAACAAGTACGATGGGCAGCTAGTGAACGAAAAGATATTGTTTTTGAAAGACTTGGAGATATATCGAGTGACTTGTTTTTTTACCATATGAAAAATTAGTGGCGTTTATATGAAAATTTTTGAAGAGAAAGATTTATTGAATTTACCAAACCAATTTCTGCATGTATTAGCAGGGTTAAACTACCACAATTTAAAACAATTACACCTACTGTAAATCAAAAACAGTCGAAGACTTCGGTTAAACAAAATCACGAGTGTTGACTTAGCTAGAGAAATAAATTATATTCTAAATTCGTTGTTAACATTTAAATTGATTCAGGACAACATTCTTTTCAAAGAAGATGTGCTTAAAAAAGAAACACACAATTCCAGTATTTTAGAAGAGCTCTATAGGACTATTGGTACCAAAACTTTTGCATTAACAGCAAGTAATGATAAATGTTGTTTACATGTTGATGTCATGATAAATGTTGTTTACATGTTGATGTCATGATAAATTAAACTGGAAAAACTTAAAACTTTTAAAAATTACCCAGTGAGTTTTGTAACCTCATTAGCAGAACATTGAAGGGAAGGCTTAGGTAGAAGTACAACGAAAAAACACTTCCTGCAAAACGGTTAACGAGCAGAGATATTGAATGTATCATTACCAAAAGACTGTTTTTTGAGAAAAGTTGCCACCCACAAGTCGAAACATCCGATTTCATGTTCTACGAGCTTTTTATATTGTACATAATCAAAATCACTATTTGTAGAGTACACCAAGTCTTCTTGATCCCCTTCAATTTGGCTATAAGAACGAAAATGGTTACTTGGTGTCAAAGCGTGTAAATATTTTTTCTCTAACCGAAGATCTCGTACCCAGCTGTTATTGTTTAAAATTTTCGAGAGAGAGCAGTTGTGGTTCTAGAATCGCTGGGTTATCCTGTTGCTCCTTTTGTAACTGTCACATATTAAACCAGTGCAATAATTCGTTTAATATGTAAAATTATTATATTTTAAGAATTTTAAAATATATTAAAATATTTTTTGTATATTCTAAACAACATAAATAATATACAGATATGTTCTGAGCTTCATTAAACAATAACAAAATGTATAAAAATACATATCTTAATTAAATAAAAAATAACTATACCTCAAATACTCTAATAGCATATGTATAGTCAACTTAAATTGCAAATTGTCGTAAGGTTCTTTTTTAAAAAAAAATTATTTTTTCAAAAAGACAAATGTTAAAAAATTACAAGTTTTCTATATGAAGGCAGAATCTAGACTAACTAAAATAAAATTATAATACAATGAACTGTGTTAGATAACATGCAACTAACGCATATTAGAAATGTGTGAAATGTCCACTCAGCGCTATCAAAAGTGAGCTGAGTTCAACACAGTGCTTATTAAGGGTTAATGGTACGGTAACTGTCATATATGTATCACAACCTTGTATAAAACCTAAACGGACCATTTTTGGACCTGGTAACCAAAAAACCTTAAATATGTACACCTTGGATAACATAATGCCATAAAAATATATCGGGGACCTCTCAAAAATACAGGATATTATCTAGCATATAGACTAACAGCATTGGGCACTATTTCAGAAAAAAAATTTTTTTTTGAACTGAAACCTTGAAGCCGTCTCAGGATATAGTTTACTTTAATAGATAGTTCATATATTTTTGAGATTCAGTAAAGTACTTACTTGTTTAAAAGCCATTGCACCTTCGTACTTATCCTGACAAGCCTTTACTTCTTTCTCTTTTTTTTGTAAAAGACTCATGGCAGCGTTTAATTCACCTTGAGCCTTTTCAAGCTTACCTTGTTGAATGGCCAAATTTGCCTAAAACGTAAAGTGTTTTTAAATTAAAATAAACTCAGATGCAATCTTTTATAGTTGAATTTTGCTTACCTTTAGTGGCAATACATCTTTATTAACTTCATAAAACGAAGACATAGCTATGGTCCAAGAGATCAAACCTGCAACGTTACCGCATGCTTGTTTAGCGTTTTCAAATGTGTACAGAGGATTATCAAAATAAGGGACCAATAGATCAGTCATCTCTGCATTAATTGTATCTTTGGGATATTGTTGAAGGTTCTTCAAAAAAGCAGATTCTGCCATAACCTAAATTTAAGTACAATTTAAAGTTTTAAAATAGCTTTTCAAAAATTATTATTGTATCCATTTAGTTATTAAATGTAGTATTTGTAAGTTCCAAGGAAAACGAAAAATTAACAAAACAGGTACGTTGTAAGTTAATTGTACATTTTAACACATTTTTGAAGTGATTGATGACTTTATCTCCTTTTTTACGGACCCTGCACATTTTTTTGTTAAATAACTGTACAAACAATAAAAGCCGCCGCGATGAAAACGCTCCTGTGTCATCCTATGTTGAAACTTGTAGAGCACTAAATTGGAAATGAATTGCTATTCTGTTCATTCCTGTAGGATCGATATTTATGGAGATATAAAAATTAAAGAAAAAAGTTGACAAACGCCAATGATTCATAAGATTTAAAATAAATCTTTAAACGTCAATTATTTTTACAATTGACAAAATCTATACATTTCTATTACTAAAATTAGAATTAGTGGACGTTCTCTCTAGTGACTGCCGGAATAATATTTTTAAGTTCAACTAAAAATATAACCCCATTTACTGAAAAAGTTAATTTACCTTTAAGGACTCACTCCAGGTTGCGAAAAAGAAATTTTTTTCAGGATCTGGCTTAACAGGTTCTAAATGCCTTTTGAAGTAAATTAGAACGCAATCCATAATAAGCAGAATCAGATACGGCGGCTTTCCTAGTTTTCTCACAGTCGCAATATCTGCTGATTTAATTGTCTGAAAAGATGTAAATTTGAATTTTAAATATAATTGCTTGAAAAAATTAAATATAAACCAAAAGGTTTTATGTTACTATTCAAATAAACAAAATACCAGTAACGCCGCCTCAGCAGCATCTAATGCAGGCTTAGCATCTAACAGTTTGGCTTCAGCCTCTTTTTGGTCGACACTGATTAACGCTACAAGATTTTCAGCTCTTTCTTTTACTATTAGAGCTTCTCCTTTGATCTTATTAGCAATTTCTGATGCTTGCAATACGGCAGTTAACACCTATGACAAAATAAAAAGAATATTAAGCAAAACATATTTGCCTATTTCCTCAGATGATTTAAAAAAATACACCAGAGGCAGCAATACTGAGGGATACACTTATTTTGATTTCCCTATTAATAGTTACGTTAAACGTAATCTACAAAAATGAAATTAATGGAAGATGATGTACCTGGAGCAAAGTTGAAATTTTGCCAAAGTTTAAGACTATCTTCTTCGGGACTTAAAACGATAGCTTGTATGCCGTGGTTAACTGTTTCAGATAATAAAAATGTTACTGTCAATAGATAAACCAAAATATCTCTACCCCCTCTGGCGGATTATTTAATTCATCTGAGGAAACAGGCTAACGAACCTAGCTACATCCTGATTATCTATAAAAACTAAAAGCAATTCTACTATTCAACCTATCAGTAAAATCAATAGTTACAGCTAAACATTTTGTCAACCTAGTTGATTCTTTTCTGTTTCATAATTATAGGTTATTTTACTGCTGATGGTAAACAGAATGTCACGATTAAATTTCCCGTGGTTTATATTTTTGTACGTAATGTCCGGCGCCTGAACTTAACCTTCGATAGTCTTTTTATTACAATGTTAACCCTCGGTTAGGCACGCTTGTCGGACTGACGTGCTTAATCGCGTCGATTACAGAGGTAGACCATTTTTTAATTGTTATATTTTTGTTAAATATTTTTTTCTCAGCTGCTGGTCAAAAGAATAATCGAATATAAGCCTTATACTTTTATTACAAAATCAAAAAAAGATAAACAACATTATACAGGAAAACAATAATGGAAAAAATATGCATCAAAACTAGTTTTATAAACATTGAATACAAATATCTTTTAGGTGATCCACATTGGCCCTCTTTTTGCACCTAATACACCACTGACGGGTTAACCTACCACGTGCCCGTCCACAATCATGGCATTTACCGACTGATCCATTCGTGGGCGGTTCCTGGGGCACTGGAAATGGGGCGTTAATCAACAACTTATCACATCTACGAATTTCTAGAAAGAAGATTTTGAACCAAGTTGCGGCATTCTATTTGGGATCTTATAAGGTCACAACTTAGGTTTTTTGGAAAATCAACTCTCCTCACTTTTTGTACCGTAGACGCACAGTGACATTTATAAATGCATAGCAAGTTGATAGCCCCTTTATTCAAAATATCATAAAACAATCTTCTCGTATTACGCACTGTATTATTTTTTTCAGATAGCTGGTCTACGAGATCCACTCCTATTTTGGTGCTATTATAAAACGCAATCATTTCCGATTTATTGTCTTCGCCTGTATGATATTAAAGTGCAGTTGTCTTGAAAGTCAAACATGGATGATTTGGGCACTCTATCTTTCCTGGGTAAAAAGACCTTTGGTATTTCTCGTCTATTTTTCCAGACTGTTCCAACATATGTAAGATTTTTTCCTTCAACTTTTTTGCTAAAGACAAGCTAGAAAACCAATTGTCTCCTGTAATGTTTCGGTTAGTATTTCGCACTGGTTCTACTAACGCAAAACAATATCTTCTGCAGAATTGTTTAAACAATATGGTCCCTCAGACTGCCTTCCTACGGTTCAAGGCTTAACTTATATGCTGTTTTTGCGTCTACTAAGGCGAAATCTTTTGGAACATACTTAGCAGGTTTACTAGGGATATATTGTCGAAACGAACACCTGCCTCGAAAAGTCGATAACTGCTCATCAACAGTAAGATATTCGCTAGGAGTTTAATATTGTTGGCAATTGTTGACAAAAATCTCTATTACTTCCATAATATTTCTCTTCTTTGTATCCTATCAATTATATTGTCGAATCGTTTTTCACTCATAGATAAATAGCGTGATTCGAGGCCGTTTAATAATAATCGTTTTTCACTCATAGATAAATAGCGTGATTCGAGGCCGTGTTTATTAGTACAAAGGAAAAGTCTTACAAAGGAAGTCTTACAAAGAATAACTTACTTGCTAATAAACAGAGAAAAAGCCACAGAAGTAGTATTTTACAAAAAATGCCACTTCGGCGTTAATTATCCCATAAGTCACTCGGATTTTTTCGGGAACTGCGCAAAGAGCAAATTAGATTAGAAACATCAAACCATTAAAGCTCTTATTTCAACAAAATCTGTGTCTTGAGCATCTCTATCCGATCAAAGCTGTCACAGATTTTATCAATGTATATATTTATGCAGTTAGTGACTATTTTAATAATCTGATCATCTAATAATAAGTTAAAAATATCTACTTTTTTTGTTTCACGTGCTTCTCTTTTTGGTCCAGGTAAATGTGTAATAATGTTACAAGATCTGGTTCGTACACTTTTGCAACAAAAAAAGTATTTGTTTTTTTCTTACATTTCTATCAAATGATGTGTCTTCTATCATTCGGTTGCCTCTTCAATGAACCTGTCTTCTGTTTCTCTCGGCCTTTCTTCTGCTTCGTCAAAAATTTCTTCGGATTCGTTAAGTCCTTCTTTATTATCTGTAATATCCTCTTCTGAATTTGAATCATGACGACTTTCTTCTTCCCCATAATCGCTTTCACTATATCGTTATTTGATCAAAATATCTCTTGTTGTTCAGTTCATTGTACCATTCCAGCCACTTATTTGGGTCTCCACTGTACTCTATTTTAGGTTATTTTGGTTATTGCATCTTGGAAGAATAAAATAAAACTATTCTTACTATTACACACGGCGATATTTTACATAAATTAGAATAAAACGGAAAAACAAATAATGGATAGTTTCACATCAAGACTGATATAATATAACTGACAAGTAGGTCGAAGAGGCCGATCTTTTCTAAGAAGGTACTGAGAAGGTCACTTCTCTGCACGCCCCTAATAGTCTACGGCAATAACAAATATACGTGTGTATTACCCTTGTAATCCGCGCGCCTAACGGAGGGTTAAAACGTTTATACATTTTTCCGGCTATCTATAATGTTTAAATTAAAACGTTTTTACCACCGAAATTTATTGAGGAACAGCATTTTTCTGGATACCAACAGTTGTGGAAGAAGTGCATTTTTACCGGCTACCGGAAATTTATAATATTTTTATATAATAATTATATTATAACTTACGCCTTCAGCTATTTCAGTCGCTTTGACCATTTCAATTTCTTTGACAGCTAAATCTTTGCGAAGTTCATCGACACTTATAGCGGCTTCCACCAATTTTGTCAAACCAGTTTTCATTCTGTGCGCTAGAATAGCGATCTCGTCTACTTTAATTTTATATAAAACTTTATATGCTCCCAAGAATGCAATGAATGTTTTTGGAGTAACGTATGTACGCCTTCGGAATCTGTATAGAAATTTAAATATTCGATTAAATGTTGTGTAATAAAGTTACTTATTCCGGCAAATATTAAAACTAAAAAAAGCATTAATTATCGTATCTCCGTTAATTATAATCGTACAAACTTCATTCTTTTTGCAAAATTTGATTTTCTACTCATAAGTGTAACTCTTTTCAACGCGTCGATCAACTTTTAGCCTTAAAAAATATACTGCTAACGGAACCATCGAGTCCTCTCCTCTCTATACCGTATGTAGCGACGGTCGATCGAAAATCAATACGTCTAGAGGACGTGAGATTAGGTTTGTTCTGGTATCGAAAAATATCTGCCCCAGAATGTCGGGCATATACGCAGTAGGTCACGAGCATATGCAGTCGACAAATCTGAGCACGAATTTTAAGCTGCACATGCGCCTAACTTTCTCGGACAGATATTTTTCAAGACCAGAACAGACCTATTGAATCAGCAGTCAGTCAGTTCCCAGGCAGACACCGCAAGAGCCAGTCGACCGATATTAGCAGCTGCCGTATTCCAAGTGAGATATTATTAAATATAATTTTCCAAATCCGGAAAAAGTAGATAATATTAAATATAAATTTTGAAGATCTGTTTTAAGTCGTATTCGAGGACTTGTCGAGAAGAACAGTTAGGTTCACCTTAGGCCCTGCAGGCAATGATACTGTTTGTCGGGAAAATCAAAGTGTATCGTTCGATGGTAATAACTGTAATAATAACCTCGGAAAGTACTGATAATCGAGGAAATCACATCATACTTACTCCGGCGACATAATTCAGTTTTTTTTTAGAAAACCAGAGTTGAGAACGATTTGTCTCATTCACCTCTTAACAGCGACGTACCAGCCCATTTTTTTCTATTATCGCTTTCATTATACCGCACTCCCGCTTGGAAGCCCGCAGCTTCTCTATATTTAGTTTATTCATTATGGTTAATACCCCTTCACATACGTTATGCTTTTCATCGTTCTGCTAAATTATTTCGTATCCCACAAGACCAGCTTTAGATTTTTGAACCCATTGCACACCCCTTCCCCATACCGGCTTTGACTAAATTGATTGTTAATTGTGGAGAACAATAAAATGTTTATTTTCGTTTGGTATTTGTATTTATTTTTCTTCTGTTCATATAAACTAATATCCTAGCAGCAGATAATCCGGCACTCGCCTCAGGTGGGCAAGTAAAATCTGCCCTGCCGGCTGTCAAGAGGTTAGTCGAGACCATAACGACCACTGGAGTATTAAATCTTCACTGACGCTGCCCGGCGCAAGTGGCATTCACACTATAAACGGAAGGTGGCGCTCGAGTAAATCCGAGACCTGAACCAAGCAAAAGACCGCGTAACGGCGCAGAGTGTTACAGTTTCTAACTAAATGAATTCCCATACTATATTATTGCAAGAAAGAAACAAAGAAAAAAAATAACGAAAAAAGAAAGAAGGAAAGAAAGAAATAAGGAAAGAATGAAAGAAAGAAAAGGAAAGAAAGAATAGAAGACTGAAAAAAAACTGTTCAATAGATAAAAATAGGCAAAGGAGGTCTTCTCACTCCAAAACCCTCGGCAGGAGATTACCTGGACTTACTTGTTAGCCTCTAAATCATTAAAATATCCTAAATAAATAATTACCTTGTACAAAATGAATGCACATTTAATAATTTTTTCTTATATATTTACCTGCCGAAATATTGATCGCAGAAATCACTGACGCCGTCATGAAGCTCCGCCATCATCATTATAAGTTCCAACTTAATCTCGGGTGAGGCAACGACAGTATAAGACTCCAAGAAATGGGAAGAAACTTCAATCAATGCATCTTCCGGCCATTTACTGAACCAGTCTATTGTGCAACCCGATATAAGTCCAGGGAATTTCAAAGCCCTACTTCTGAATTTTTCACCCACCTATAATAATTAAATATTATCTATATTTCAAATGCGGTCATAGAATGAAGAAATAAAACGTTGACTCAATGTCCACAAGTAAAATATTGGTTTCGTTATAATTATTTCAAGAAACAGCGATATTAGAAATAAAATAAGAAACAGAAAGTGATGGAATTTTTTTTCATTTTATTTATATCTGTTCGGCTAATGAGGTTAATTTATGGAATATTAATTCGAAAAAATTAACCATTAACCAAATGTTGTCTTCTGATGAAGTAATAAAACGCTAAGTCGAGTACCATAAAGTTTATTAAAATTGAAGAAGGTTGACAACCAGTTTCTGCAAACTGCCATCATCAGGAGAAAACAGAATTCTTATGGCCAAGGGGGAGAAAACATAATACAACTTATCAGAAGGTTTATTTCAAATTGTTGATATTACTATTAGAAGGCGAAAATATAAAATTGTTTAAAATGGGGGGTTCTTACATGGTTTGTTCGCTGACAATATGTCGTTTCTTATTTTACCATAATATTCTGTTATTTCCCCTTTTCCTGTACTACAATTTTCTTTCCTTTACCTCATGTCTTCACTAGTGCGCGCACACACATCTAACCAACCATGTAAACATTTTAAACAATATTATATTTTCGCTTTCTAATTGCGGACCTGGAGATTTAATCCAAATTAAATATATAGAATTGAAGATTTTTTTTATTTTAACATCTCTTTTCTGCTGCCAAGGCTAATCTGGATAGAAGATTTTAAAAATTATTATAAAGATATCGTAGTATTCCTGTAAATAATATCGTTTAAATTGTTTCAATACTCTTCGCACCAAGAATGCGCCATGTCTGGTAAGTTAGAAAGGGCGTCTAGACAAATTCTAAAAGACGAAGTAGCGGCTCGGAAAGGGCGTCAAAATGTGATAATAATTTAAACCCGAAAGAGTTTTAAATTACAAAAGGTATAAAGTCATATTTGTGGACTAAACAAACATTTCAAATGATTTATCAAAAAATATGCTGATTAGTATAGAAAGTAAAAAGTAAATTCCTCCTTACTGGTGAAAAACATAGAACGACATGAATATTCGTTCTAGCTCTGGTAATGAAGAAATCATAAAGATTGTCCGTTGTGGGAATTCTTTTCGGATCTTTTTTCTTCATAATCGGTATCAATTCAGACATTATCTCGTCCATTTCATCTTTGGCAAAAAGATTAGCGATTTCACCCGAACTAAGGATGTTGTTTAAGCTTTCCAAAAACGTTTCTTCTTTAATTTCGTTATCTGTAAATATAAATGAAACACCTACGCCCACCAACCCGCCTTGGCGGTAAAGAAATTTCATATCCTCCATTAAGTTGCTTACATTGTAAGATCTGAAATTAGAATTTCGGATGCGTATTCTTTTTGCAATACAAATAAAAGCAATATTACCTGGTGAGTTGTATTTGAAAGGCATCATAGTTAGCTATGAACGTTGATAGACGGGTTAAACTTTGTTTTCCAGATCCGCCAACACCAACCAATAGTGCGTTACCACGAGGAGTTCTAATTATCCTGGAGATGATCAGCAAGTGAATCAAAGCGTCTTTGAAGAATACCAAGTCCATTGGACTGCCTCTTACCTCCAAATTGTATATTTCCATAAACGCTTAAAACATATTATAAGGACAATGAGATTTTCAAAAAAGCTGCTTAGTAAATAATTTTATTCATTTATGCTAATTACTATTTGAATGAACAGTTTGAAGATTTAGAGACAAAACATATTTGTTCTTATGAATTTAACACATGTTTACATATTACAACCATGTTAGATACATTAAAATTTCGTTTTAAATGCTGTACATTTAAATGTTAATAAAAACCTAATGTTGAACCGAACGTTTTTATCTACGATCCTTCTCCTTTTTTAGGACGTTGCATTTAGGTCTTAAAATAAAGAATTTGTATCACTCGATAGTAGATAACAGTGTGCCAAAAAAAATGAAAACAAAAAAAAAGGAAAATTTTCCTTTTTATTATGAGTAGACTTTTGGTTCAAGCGTCATAAGGAAAGTTACACTTACTAACAAAATGTTTGCCTTATACTTTCCCGACCCACCTCCTAGAAGGGAAAGTATTGTGAACGAGCTGAAAAAAATTTCTAGATAAAGATGGAAATATCCATTTTAAGGTCACCTGAGATGATTAAGACCATTTAGAGATAGAAGTCTATCTGTCTGTCTGTCTGTGTGTACTCTTCCACGATAGAGGCCACACGTTTAATCCGATTGAGCTGAAATTTATTATATGGGTTCGGGTTACCCGTCGGAAGAACCGATTAGTTTTGTACGATATCTGTCAAACGAAAGTGTCACTATCAAAAAATGACAGATGCAATATGTAACGGAAAAAAGTATTCGTGGATTTTTTTCAATTTTTACAATTTTTTTACAATCTTCCAATTTTGTCAAATTTTTTTTTCAATTTTTTTTGACATCTTTTGAGATTTCTTGAGATTTCTTGAGATTTCTTGAGATTTCTTGAGATTTCTTGAGATTTCATGAGATTTCTTGAGATTTCTTGAGATTTCTTGAGATTTCTTGAGATTTCTTGAGATTTTTTGAGATTTCTTGAGATTTCTTGAGATTTCTTGAGATTTCTTGAGATTTCTTGAGATTTCTTGAGATTTCTTGAGATTTCTTGAGATTTCTTGAGATTTCTTGAGATTTCTTGAGATTTCTTGAGATTTCTTGAGATTTCTTGAGATTTCTTGAGATTTCTTGAGATTTCTTGAGATTTCTTGAGATTTCTTGAGATTTCTTGAGATTTCTTGAGATTTCTTGAGATTTCTTGAGATTTCTTGAGATTTCTTGAGATTTCTTGAGATTTCTTGAGATTTCTTGAGATTTCTTGAGATTTCTTGAGATTTCTTGAGATTTCTTGAGATTTCTTGAGATTTCTTGAGATTTCTTGAGATTTCTTGAGATTTCTTGAGATTTCTTGAGATTTCTTGAGATTTCTTGAGATTTCTTGAGATTTCTTGAGATTTCTTGAGATTTCTTGAGATTTCTTGAGATTTCTTGAGATTTCTTGAGATTTCTTGAGATTTCTTGAGATTTCTTGAGATTTCTTGAGATTTCTTGAGATTTCTTGAGATTTCTTGAGGTTTCTTGAGATTTCTTGAGATTTCTTGAGAATTCTTGAGATTATTTGGGATCTTGAGAATTGTTTGAAGTGTTTTAAAATCTTTTGAGATTTATTTAAGATTTCTTGAGTTTTTTTAATATTTTTTAAAGTTTTTTGAAATTCAATCGAGTTTTTGAATACTCTTTAAATCTTTTGAAATTCTTTGAGAATTTTTGGAGATTTTATGAGACTTTTAAATTTTTTTTAAGATTCTTTGAGGTTTTTAAAAAAATTTTGAGATTTTATAGGTTTGTTGAGTTTTTTAAGATGTTTGAGATTTTTTTTATATTTTTTGAGGTTTTTTAAGATTTATTCAGATTTTAGATTTGATTTTTTTTAAGGTTTTTTGAGTTTTTTAGATTTTTTGACTTCTTTGAACTTTTAGAGATTTTTTGATCAAATTTTTGAGTTTCTGAGACATTTACTATTTTGAATTTTTTGAGATTTGGCGTTTTAAATTGTTTGACATTCTTTGTCAATTTTTAGATTTTTTAAGAATTTTTGGAGATTTGTAAGATGTTTTTGAAGGATCTAAAAATTTTTAGATTTTTTTTGAAGATTTTTGATATTTTTTGATTTTTGAGATTTTTGAGGTATTTTACCTTTTTTAAGATTTTCGATTTTTGAAATTTTTTAGATTTGAGTTTTTGTGATATTTGAGTTTTTTTGAGTTTTTACTTTCCCGAAAAACCGCCGAGAAGGGAAAGTATTGTGAACGGGCTAAAAAAAAATTTCGAGATAAAGATGGAAATATCCATTTTGAGGTCCCCTCCGATTATTAAGAACATTTTCAGATGAAAGTCTGTCTATCTGTGTGTATTCTTACACGATAGAGGCCACACGTTTAAACCGATTGAGCTGAAATTTGGTATATGGGTTTGAGTTACCGTCGGAAGAACTCATCAGTTTTTGTACGACATCTGTCAAACGGAAGTGTCACTATCAAAAAATAACAGATGCAATATGTCACGAAATTTGACTTGCAATATGTCATTTGAAAGCCGTGGAAAAACTCTATTCAGAAGAGTCAAAATTATTTTTTCAACTGTCACCTGTCAAAAATAAAAAAATTTCAAAATTTTAAACTGCAACATTAAATATCCGAAAAAGTATTCGTGGCTACTCGTCGGGAAAGTTTTGGAGCGACACGATTGATGTTGATGATGATGTTGAGGATGACTGTGATAATTATTTCCATTTCAGGAAATAATTGTTAACAACTCAAAGTATACTTCATTAAATAAAAAAACTTCAGGGTACTTACATAACAATTTTTCTTTAAGATAATCTAAATCTGGAACCTCTTCGTATATTTTTGGAGCGCCAAAATCAAAATCATCTGGCTCATCGCCAGTAGCTTCAGGTGGCTCTCTGAAAAAGTCTGCCCAGAATGAATCTTCGTCTGTAAAGAATTCGTAATCTTCATCAAGTTCATCTTCTGCATGCTTCCTCAAAGCATTCGTGAACCACTCACGATCGCTATGTTCAGTGAAGCTGGAAGATAATTTGATAAAATGAAATACAGTAATTATACAAACAATATATTTTCAACTACATATATCTATAAAGTGCTTTGACCAACTGGTCCATAAAACGCAAATGCGAAAGATAACTTCGAACATCTTCCTGATTGGTTACAATTATTTTAACATTCTAATAGGTCAAACACTGTCAATAAAACATAACTGTCAAATTTCTCTGTGATTTTTTTGAACGTAACTTTTCTGTAGAAGAATAGTCATTAAACCCTTACAAGATTTGTAAAGCTGTTTTCTAAACCTTAAAATTTGTGTCGATGTCTATTAAGCCGGCTTTACATCAATAAATATTTATTGATTGTATTTGACGCAAATATTTTCGTAAGATACAACACACGCTATCCATCGGTCTGTCAGGTTTTCTGCCAATTTCAAAGAGATTTGCGTCGAACGTTTGTTTTGTATGAGGACTCGATTTTTAAGGTTTTTTTCAGGATTTTTAAGGATATTTTAAGGATTTCTAAGATTTTCTTAAGATTTTTTAATTTTCTTTCAGAATTTTAAGGGTATTTTAATGATTTTTAAGAATTTTAAACGATTTTTAAGGATTTTTGGGATTTTTAAGGAATGCCTACTACTTTAAAGGATTTTTAGGGATATTAAAGAATTTTAAACTATTTTTAGGGATATTAATGTTTTTTAAGGATTATTTTAGGATCTTTAAGAATTGCTTAAGATTTTTAAGTAATTTTAAGTGTTTTTAAGGGTTTTTAGGGATTTTAAGGATTGTTTCAGGATTTTTTTAAGGATATTTTAAGGATTTTAAAGTATTTTTAAGAGTATGATTTTGTTTAAGTTTTAATTTTAAGAATTTTTAAGGGTTTTTAGGAATTTTTAAGTATTTTTTCAGGATTTTTTAAGGATATTTTAAAGATTTTTAAAGTTTTTAAAGAATTTATAAGATTTTCTTAAGGTTTTTAACGATTTTTAAATTATTTTCAGAATTTTAAGGGATTTTTAAACATTTTTATTCATGATTTTTAAAGGTTTTAAAGGATTTTAAAGGATTCTAAAGGATTCTAAAGGATTCTAAAGGATTCTAAAGGATTCTAAAGGATTCTAAAGGATTCTAAAGGATTCTAAAGGATTTTAAAGGATTTTAAAGGATTTTAAAGGATTTTAAAGGATTTTAAAGGATTTTAAAGGATTTTAAAGGATTTTAAAGGATTTTAAAGGATTTTAAAGGATTTTAAAGGATTTTAAAGGATTTTAAAGGATTTTAAAGGATTTTAAAGGATTTTAAAGGATTTTAAAGGATTTTAAAGGATTTTAAAGGATTTTAAAGGATTTTAAAGGATTTTAAAGGATTTTAAAGGATTTTAAAGGATTTTAATGGATTTTAAAGGATTTTAAAGGATTTTAAAGGATTTTAAAGGATTTTAAAGGATTTTTAAGGATATTTGGGATTTTTAAGGAATTTCAAGAGCTTTTAAGGATTTTTAGGGATATTTAAGAATTTTAAACAATTTTTAAGGATTGTTTTAGGATCTTTAAGAATTGCTTAAGATTTTTAAGTAATTTTTAAGGGTTTTAGGAATTTTTAAGGATTTTTCAGGATTTTTGAAGAATTTCTAAGATTTTCTTAAGATGTTTAACGATTTTTAAATTTTTTTCAGAATTTTAAGTAATTTTTAAACATTTTTAATGATTTTCGAGGATTTTAAAGGATTTTTAAGGATGTCTACAGATTTTTAAGAATTGTAAACAATTTTTAGGGATATTAATGTTTTTTAAGGATTATTTTAGGATATTTAAGAACTGCTTAAGTTGTTTAAGTAATTATAAGTATTTTTAGGGATTTTTAAGGGTTTTTCATGATTTTTTAAAAAATTTTAAGGGTTTCTAAGATTTTCTTAAGGTTTTTAAAATTTTTTCAGAATTTTAAGAGATTTTTAAAGAGTTTTAATGATTTTTAAGGGTTTTAAGGATTTTAATGGATTTTTGGAATTTTTAAGGATTTTCAAGGACTATTAAGGGTAATTTTAGGGTCTTTAAGAATTGCTTAAGATTTTTAAGTAGTTTTAAGTATTTTTAAATATTTAAAGGTGTTTTTAAAAATTTTTAAGATTTTTGACGATTTTTAAACTTTTTTAAGAATTTTAATGGATTTTTAAAGATTTTTAACGATTTTTAAAGGTTTTTAAGGATTTATTATTTACCAAGAGCAGAGGAAGTATAATTTATAATCCAGAAAGATTTGATCGAACTCTCATACCTAATTGAGATAATTAGTATTTGTTATTTCTGGTGCAGTTATATGTTATTGTTGGTGTCGTTACATATTTCTCGTTTTTTCTTTATTGTACTATATTTTTTTTCCACGACTAATATATTATTTGTTCATTATACATGAGTTTACAAAATAACAACAATATCCATTATTCACAAGTGAATAATGATTCATCATTATACACTGGTTCACTGATTTCTAGATCAAACATGAAAATCTTAAACTTGCATATATTTTGTATGTACAATATAAAAAAACAGAGCTGGCTATGAAACGTCAAGTCAGAACGTTGCCTGCGCTGTCAAGATTAAATTTAATTTGAAACGTCAAACCGTTTATAAGTTTGAAACATTTTACCTGATATAAGAGAAGCTTCAAAAATTGTAAGTTTAAATTTATTGCTAGAAAAATCTAGAAAAGTTTATATATCTGCGTATGAAGCGTTTATGGGATGGAGAATTGACAAAATTGACAAAAAAACTGAGTCATTCTTAGAATCCGTTTTATTGGTTTACTTTAGCGAGTTATCCACAAAATATAAACCTTCAACATTATGGACAACCTACTCTATGCTGAGAAGTACAATAAATTTTGTTTCAATGTTACTTATTTAATAACAGATTTGTAGTAATTTAGTCAAAAATTTTTAGTAGTCGTGGATAAAGTATAGTATTCTACTAACATATAATGGCTATTATTCACACGGGTGGTTTGCGTCACTCTTGTGAATAATAGCCATCATGATATGCTCGTTGAATAATATACTATCTCCCAATGTAATATAATAATTTAAGTGTCCACACTATAACAGCTTCCACTACAGTTGGCAATTTAGGGTAAATATTTCTTGGTTTAAAATTCGTTTATTAGGCCATTTCTGACTGATTGAGGGTGTCTGTCTTCTAGTTATAATTGGATTTGGCTTCTCCACGAAAATGTATAGAGCAGATTTGATATAACGCAGCTTGACTTTTATTTGCCGGTAAATTAGATTTACTCTCTAATTACGCCCGTTAGGAGAGCATTTGAAGACTTAATTTCATTCCAGAAGTAGCGGTTTGCCAAATATGAAAATTTTGACTCGATGTTTAATGTAACTGGATGAGTAATAAATATTCTGTCACCTAGTTGGTAAAAAATAATATATCTTCTATACAGCGCTTTATAAGCGAATGAAATTAAATCTTGAATACTGTTAACTGCCTAATACTGTGTTATTTTAATAGTAATAACATTATTCGAACACGAAATGATGTAGTGATAAAATTTTAACTTTACATGATCATTTCTTACCGATCTGAAATAACTCTGCAACATTCATGCCTCCACAATTTTAATATTTTCGTTTTGTCCTGGCATTCAAGATATTGAGTTGTCAATATCCCTTGCCATATTCTAGATAGATCACGAAGATTGAAGACATAGTGGAACTTCGCAGGTGTGGGTAACATTTTTTTCTTAGTACTTTGCCATAGATGTCTGGTAAGAGGAATTAATATTGGTACGAACTCTGCTATTTCTAAATTGAAACGTTCCTCGCAAAAGTAACCGCAGGCTATTTGACCTAAACATGAAAAATCCAACTAGTAGTTTTTATATAATTTAGATTACCTAATTATAACTTTAAACAAATAAATCACTCACTGAAAATTACATCCATAGCTCTTTCACTTGGAAGAGTACAGTTAAAAATGCTAAATTGTCTTTTCAATCTATGAGGAATATCGTTTCTGCCTCCACCTGGATGTATCATTGCTGATAAGAATAATACATCCACTATAAATGAAAAATCTCCTGGTTTATCCAAACTGTAGAATCCTAAAATAAATTTGCAGTTTTATGAACTAAATATTTAAATTGGTGAAATATTATTACTGCCAGCTTAAACGAATAAAAATAGATTTATAGTATCTGTTACTTACCTCCAGATTCCATAATTTGCCTTACGATTTCATTAGTTATCTGGTCACCCCAATCGTTAATGACAGGCATGTTTATATCGTCAATAAAAACAGTTAGCGTTTTTCCTGCAGGCGGTCCATAAGTTGTACCAACTCTTTTGTCGACATAAGATTCTATAATTCTCTTAAAAGTAAAAACACAAAAAAATTATTAAGTGGCAAAATATCTTTTCTCTTTATTCTATGAACAAAATCCCGAGAAAACATGTTTCTGATTGGTTACTTATTAAAGACCAACATTTTTGTCACTTTTTAAAACCGATTAAGATCAAGTCACTCTCTTTAAATTATAAAAATATCCTATCACTTGGAAAAAAATTCATATTTTATGATAATCGAAAGTTTTAGAGTTTTTTTTCTTTTTTCTTATTTAAAAAACTTAGCTTTTCTTGAGGTTTTTCTTATCTTCCTTCTCCAAAGGAAACTTAGATAGCTTGGTCCAAAAAAAAACGTAGTCCTAGAAAAACGTAAACCAAGAAAAACGTAGTCCAAGAAAAACTGTTCCGAAGGAAAAACGTAGGACAAAGTAAAAAAGTAGTCCAAAGGAAAAAAATTAGTCCAAAGGAAAAATGTAGTCCAAAGGAAAAATGTAGTCCAAAGGAAAAATGTAGTCCAAAGGAAAAAATGTAGTCCAAAGGAAAAAATCGGCTGTGTCACCCCAGGACTTTCCCGGCTCGTCTATAGAGAATAGGTTATTTATTATTATTATTTTAATTACAAAATACTAAGAATTAATATTTCAATGTTGATAATGACATAAGCTGCGCATGCGCACGTTATATATCATACTGCTACAATTAGGATCTCCTAAAATGATGTGTGAAAACTATTGGGAATTCGGGAAAAATTTTCATACAATAGTTTTAGGAAATTTTAAATGTGTATTTTTCTCGCCATCTAGCGGCGAAACTATGAGGAATTCGATCAAAGTTAAACATAAAAGTTAAAGAAAATTTGATGCTTTACAACTTTGCACAAAAAAATTTTGCACTCAAAATCAAGAAAAACTAGAGAAAACATACATGCACATTTTTTACGCGCCCTCTAGTGGCGCAACTATTGGAGATTTTAGAAAAAAGTTTGAGATAAAAGTTATAGAGAATTTTATGCTCTAAAACTTTGTACTACAAAATTTTGCACTAAAGTACATTGTTTGTCCTCAAAATCAAGAAAAACTAGAGAAAACCTACATGCACATTTTTACGCGCCCTCTAGTGGCGAAACTATTGGAAATATTGGAAAAGACTTAAGAAACAAAATTGTAGGTAAT
This sequence comes from Neocrepidodera transversa, assembly GCA_963243735.1. Lineage (NCBI taxonomy): Eukaryota > Metazoa > Arthropoda > Insecta > Coleoptera > Chrysomelidae > Neocrepidodera > Neocrepidodera transversa. The sequence continues at coordinate 14,984,667 of OY725348.1, forward strand.
TTTATGTTCTAAAACTGTACTTCAACATTTTGCACTAAAATGTATTGTTAAAATTTAAATAAAGAAAAAAATTGTTACATGTATATTTAACCAATGTCGGTCTTGAGGACCCTCCACTGTACCAATTTAAACCAAAATCTAATGGTCGCATTCTAGGCACACACCGACCCTCCATACCAAATTTCAGCTTGATTGGTCAAACGGTTCGGCAGTTATCGTGGAAGATTACACACAGACACACAGACACACAGGCACACAGACACACAGACACACAGACACACAGACACACAGACACACAGACACACAGACACACAGACACACAGACACACAGACACACAGACACACAGACAGACCATACGCTGGAAACGGTCTCAATCTTCTTGGGGGACCTCAAAATGGATATTTCCATCGATATCTCAAATTTTTTTTTTTGCTCGTTCACCTTACTTTCCCTTTGATGGGTCCGGGAAAGTAAAAATTTAGTCCAAAGGCAAAATATAGTCCAAAGGAAAAACGCCTATATAAAGATAGGAAGAAAGAACATTTTGAATTTACAGCACAGACGATATATAAGTCAATTGTTTTGACCTAAGAGGCAAAGAGAGATAGTTGGTAACATGGGAAAGACATTTTATAGTCATCCCTAAAAGAGAGGGAGATCTAGAGAAGGGATATGAAGCGAGCTGAAATCAGATAGACAGAGTAAAGGAATAATAAAAATACAGGGTGGCACAAAAACGTAACACATCCCTAAAAGTCGCTAAGAAAAATTGCGAAAGAAGCGAACAATTTTTCTGGAAAAAAAGAAGAAGGGAAAAAAATATATAATAATGAAAAAGAAGAAATAAATTTAAAACATAGAGGGAAAAAGAAACTTGGAAAAAGGGTCAATAATCAAGGTATGATGATGTAAATAAGAAACGTAAATAATTAAGTATAAATATAGGTAGAGTTAATTATAAAATTTTAAATTAAAGTTAGATGTTAAATAGTGAATTGTAAATTTTGATAAAAAGTTTTTAAGATATTATAGATATAGATTTTAAAAACCAAAACCGAAGTTTTAAGATATTGTAAACACAGATTTTCAAAAACCGAAACCGATATATAATATATGATAGGGAAATATATTCTCTTAAATCCTTTAAGCCATATAGGTGTACATTAACATGAAAACAAAAAAAAATTAAATTGCTGAAATAATTTTTAAATTCAATGAGACATCCTATATAAATTTATTTTCATACGCATCAATACAAGAAACAACTAATTCGCCAGGCTAAATAAAAAATGCTAAGCAACATGTCGTAAGCGAAATACTAAATTCACGCATATCTATTTTTAGAAACCATGGGCGAACCAATAAAATTTAAAAGAAAAATTAATGCGAAAAGAAAATAGCAATAAATGAAATATTTACAAATAATTTTCTTCAAAAACGGTAAAATATATATTAAACGAAAGGTAGAGAGTTCAACCGAGAAGTGAGACATAAAGTGTAAAGATAAAATTTTAATAAGATAACTCTTCCGATAAATTTCAGTAGCTGTTTTAATGAGAATTGGCAAAAAAAATTTAGATACATTTAGATAATACTACTAATCATAAAGTTGAAATGAACAATACTTAATTAAGATAGTGGTAGGAATCAATACAAAAAATGTTGAATATAATCAACTGACAGCAGATAAATATAATCGAAAAATATTAAATTTAATTTTCAAACTGAGAAACAAATTAAAAACAATCGGTATTAAGAATGTTAGGAAAATACGGTAAAAGATAATTGGGCTTTTGTTTGAAAATAATTCGTTGCTATGATCCGAAATATTCATAAGAGAACTCTGATTATGTTCAAAGGCGTAACAGAAATTATTTTCAGACAAACCCACGATAAATAACCAAAAACTAAAATTTTTAGCAGATAATTGTGAATAACATACGATACAAAATATAAAGAACCCAGCTTGAACCCAGCTCCTGGCCCACTGCTGCGCTGTATTCAGGATGTATGTGTATCGTGAATAGAGCGTAGCAGCGGGCTAGGGGCGAAGCTTTCATGACTACTGACGTCACACGATCTAGTCTCGCGCATTGGTACGTTTTCCAGCCTGAAGACTATTCAAAAGTCTGTTTACTTCATTTTTGGTAATTAGCGAAGGATCAATTGCATAGTTATGACTATTCGAAGAGAAAAAAATGGAATTTATGAAAAATGTAAACAAAATTACCTGAACCATATTAGGTGTTGTGGCAGATGAGAAATTAAAACTTTTGTACAATTTATATTCAGGATCAAATCCTCCACAGTATCCTTTGATCATTACTGTTTTAGCAGTACCAGGCTCTCCTATAAAATACAGAATTCATTCGCAAATTTTGACAACTGGAGTTTTGTTTCTCAAAATAAAAATTAACATCAGATATTATGATTTCTGACAGAAAAATATTAATAAATTATTGGTTATAATTTTTTTCACTAATTTAGATTATGAGTATTTAACTTACCAATAAGTAGTACTGCTTTGCCTTGCTTGGCAATGGTATGTATTAAAAATGCAGTTCTGACATTATCAACGTTCGGTACTAGGATATTAACATAATCTAGAACTGTATCTGGAGGATATTCAAAGGGATCGACTCTGAAAAAAAGTTATATTAAAGTAAAAATATGTTTATTTTAGAAAACTACATAAAACTAAAAAAAACTACTCCGTTCTTTTTAAACCAGCATTTCGGTGTGTTACACACAGTTTGAGCTTGATATTTTTATCTGTTTATACTTTATACATCTCAATTATAAGACAAAAGTAGATCAAAAATATTTTAATGGATCTTTTCATCGATACTATACTGCAGTCATGTGACAAAAATTACAAAATAAAAACGAAAACAGAATCCCATCGAAAATTTCAATATTCTTGGAAGGATCAAAACCAAACAAAACAGAGGAACAGGGATACCCACATGTTGTTAAAGACCTGTACATCTCAAAAAGCATCCCTCTAGTAAAATGAGGATTTTCTTGACGACATTGCCGTTTCACAGCAGGAACCGTACGACTCATCTGTCCATATTAGACTAACATTGTTGAAATAAAAATTAATAATAATTAACCCATAAACGAATTAAAATTGTGCGCGCTTAAAAAGACATAATAAGGAATAGGTTGGTACTGGAAAATTGAAGGGCAAATTAATAATATAAAATTAGGTGGGTACAACGTAAAGGAATTTAAATTTTGTTTGGAAAAGGAGCCATTGCTGGCAGACCAAAAAGGAGACAAAAGGACTTTGGTCTGGTCGTTCAGGATAACAGAGGTGAAACTCGGTCTAAGAACCTAATGCGTAGGGGTGTGCAGGCAACCCTAATGGCAGCCAATCATGAATTATTGTAATGATCGTTAAAATTGGTATAATAAAGGTCTAACTTAATATAACTATTGACAAATTCAGCATCACAGCACAACGTGGCGTACAATATATAAAAAACTTAAAGATTAAATTCAACTGACATTCGGTTCGAATCTGTTTACATATTGTTAAAACATTGCTGAAGGATCCATATTGTTATAGTTTTAAAATGTAACAATATGACTATACAATTCTGTATTCTGTTTGGTCATTTATAGCAAGATTGGTTTTCAATTCTGGGATAACAATATTGTTATCAAAACAGTGATTTTTTGATCTGACAACACTGTTTTGGACTTGTTTATTATTTAATGTACGATTGTAATGAGAAAGAAGAGTATGAGTTATTAACGATTAACCTAACAAATCGGAGTTGGTGTTTTGTATTACCATAAGAACACACAACAATAATAATAATAATCAATCATGTCTCGAAATAAGAAGACCACTAAAAACCAAATAGATGGTATTTTTTGTTAATGAAGCCAATGATTATTTCTAGTATATCCAGGTGAATTGGATACAAAATGGGAAAAAAGTTACATTAGAGTAAAAAAATAGAGGTTTCATAAATCAATTTATTGTATTACCACTAACAATTATAATAAGTTCTTATACATGAGTCCCATTCGTCCTTTTCTATAAGCCAAGTGTAGGAAATATTGAACCTAATCAGTTCTTCATCCCCCGCACCCTTTTCCGGCCCCCTAAGATAAACGGGATAGAGAGCATATTGGGAAGAGGCTTTTAAGAACCAAGTTCCCCGGTTCTCATAGTTACCTCTTACCTTTTATTTTATTAAATTTTTTCTGAAAGTCAATACTTTTCAACTTATTCACGAGTGAAAATGTCAATTTTTTAAACAATGAAAACCAAAATTTTCACACAGTTTTTCGCGAATAACTCAAAAAGTAAGTATTTTACCGAAAATTTAAAAAAAATGATGGGTTTATAGTGTCTGTAGACTTAACAGAAACGGACTAAGTTTCAACGTGAAATAACCAAAAAACAACTTTTTTAAAGTGCTCGAAAACATCTTTATTTTTGGTATGTAAAAGTCCTGTAGCATCAAAACTAAGTGAGTTATGACGAAAATAAAGTTGGTCCCTATTTCGGAGACAAAAATGTGAAAATCGCCACCTAATTCCCACCTCAACTGAAAATAATTATTACCACTTCTATATTTTCTAACTCTTTCAAGAAAAGATAGTAAAAAAATAATAACAAGATCTATTAAATATTCATAGAACATATTGCTCAAATTCAATGATCAGAATGGCAATTTCCCAAATCTTGCTGTGGTAGCAATATGTTCTCTGTAAGCATATTGCAATTTGCAAACATAATTGACACCCGATTGTCAAATAACGATTGATGTTTTGACAATGTCCTTTTGTCTACTTTTTAGTCTGTCAGTAATAGTTCCTTTTCCGAACACAATTTAAATTATTTTACATTATACCCACATTATGGTGTGTACCATCTAATTTTACATTGTTAATTTACCCTTCAATTTTCCAGTACCACCATATTACTTAATATTTCTTTTTTAAGTGCGCACAATGGACCTTTTTATGAACCATGTGAGAACACTGTAATTAGAAGGTATAAGTTCTAATATCACTTAGGAATTTCTTTGGAATTTTCTGGTAGATAATTTTTCCTAATCAGGGAAAAGGAGGGTTAGCGGAGACGGAAATTCGGGAGCGGCCGGTCGGGCGCTGCCGTTCGGGCGCCGCCATTCGATCGCCACCGTACGGGCGCGGAGACAATCGGGCGCGAGAACGAACGGGCGCGGCCGTTAGGGCGCCAGCCATTCGGGCGCGAAATTCTATATTTCATAATAAAAACAATGTCATACATTGAAAACATCGAGGTCCACATTTTATATTTAAAAATATGGATGATCAAATATTAAAATTTTATTTCTTAGTCTTAAAATATTATTTATTATCTACGACAATAAACATTTTTACGGCGCATATTTCAGATATTTAGTGGTCAAAACTACGACCTCACTTGCTACAATAAAAATATATAAAAGGTAACAGAAGATTACTTGGTAGTGTGTACACACTTAATATTAATGAATAAAAACGAAAATTCGTACTTTGAAGTGTGTAATAATGAAAAGAAAGAAAATTCGTCCTTTATAAATAAAACAATCATATAAAAAAACTAAATAAATATATTATGGATTCATTTGATAATTATGTGCAATGCCACGTAAAAATTCTATTATATTTCTATTTTGGTAGTTTTCAACCAAATTTTTTATACGTCTATCTGCATGTATGTAGGCTTGTTTTTTCATTGGCGGTTCGTTACCAGCAACTAATTGTTCATAAAAAACATCTCTACCTCTCTGAATTTTCCTCAAACTGATGATCAGCTTCCAAATCGTGGGATGGCTCATCGACAACTCAGTTTGTAATCGCCTGTGTGCCGCTTCGGCATGATTATTTGTTCTGTCTGTATTAGACAGAACACGGTTATAAACCGACCACATTTCTGGAGGAAACATTGCAGGTCTTCTTCCATTGCCACGACGATTTGGACGTCCTACATAATTGTCCTCAAACCATTGAAGCAGAGGTTCCAATTCGGGAGGCAACGTATTCGACAACTCATCAATTGCTCCATCTAAATCTTCTATTGGCACAAACGCCAGAGAAGTTATCATTCTTCCTTGCAATGCAAAATCGGCTTCATTATTGTACCTCCCCATTAGATGAAGTTCGCCCAAATGTTTCCTCATGTTTTTTGTTAAATGAAACAAACATCCCTGAATTTCCACATTTGGAAATTCATTCCTAAACGCATTAATAGCGGCTAATTCAAAATCACAGGAGATCTTCTTGGGATTTAAATTGGGTTCCACTTGTTTTAGTAAAGTGATCATTCTTGCATACGTTACAGTCTGCTTATTTGGCAACAGAGCGTAAGCCACAGGATGAACTCCACCAAATCTTTCGGCTAAAATAACATATATTTGTTGGAAAAACTGCGGTGCCGTAGAAAATGTCCCATCGACAAACCAGTGCTGTGATTCTAGTAAAATCTAAAACAAAGACAAAAAATAGTAGCTTTCTTCGGAAACTGTCATTATTTTAGTATTTGTTAACAAAAATTATGAAATATTAAAAAATAAATTGAAAAGATCATCCATCTTATTATAAAATACAAATAATTTTTTCTAAGCAACAACCTAAACATTTTCTTTTAAATCCACGCTTTTGTCATAATATCAAACCGTGCTTTAACTGTCAACGTTAAGATGTAAAACTACACTGCTTCGTTCGAAGCAAGAGAGCACCATGATTTTTGCAACAAAAAAAAAACAAGGAGCATAAATTATCTGTGCTCATATCTACTAACCTTATGAATGTTTTTCTCCCGACCAAATATCAAAATTCTGTCTGGTTCTAGTCCGCTGTCCGCTATTAAAAAGTTCTCTGCAACTCCATTAAATTCAAATAATTTGTATTCTTCAGGAATCACCAAGAGTTCTATCCGCAACGGTGCTGGAGGTGCAGCGCTTATTTCATTTCTTTTCCTTCGTATCATTTTCTTTAGTGCTTCATTTTTTGGTAAAGCTGCTTGTGCAGCCTGTGATAAATCTGCATCATTAAGGCATGCATTAATTACTTGACATGTTTGTTCCATAGTTTCACCAGCACGACTTTTCATTTTACCACGAATACAATCAACTTCCACTTTTGCTGCATTACTGTCGTGGGAATGATTATTAATTTGTTTTATTATTATATCATTCGATATATGGATACGACATTTACACCCATTGTTCTTAAGTTCGCATCGCCAAAATTCTTTAGTTGCACACACACTTAATTTATCAAAAACATAACAGTATCCATTACTCACATATTTTTTCTTTCCAGCTTTAGAAACCACTTCCATAGCAGCGGATATTCAGAACAAAAATAATAATAGTAAACGTACAACCGTAAAAAAACAGTAGAAAATATCACAATGTAAAAGCGCAAATTGTAGCAAGCAAAGCTAACAGACAACTGTTAAAATAATTGTAATTATATTTATATACTTTTTTTGAACTATTAATCCCAACCTTACCTCTAGGTAAACCAATCATATCCTTACGTCAATTATGTGAGGAATAAAGGGTTTAATGACAAAAAAATTATGTACTTATATTAAATTATCTATAATAGTTGTTATTGAACTCGGTATTATAAAATTTAATCGCCTTATCCAAATTCAAAACAGTTTTCTTATCTGAGGAATAAGGGTTTAATTTCAAACAAATTATGTACTTATATTAAATTACCTGTATTAATTGTATATTTTACCTAGAAGAATGTTGTTATTGAACTAGGTATTATAAAATTTAATCGCCTTCGTTACTCTTCATTCATTTATATTATTATATTTATTATAAAATTTCGCGCCTGAATGGCCGGCGCCCGAACGGCCGCGCCCGATCGTCCCCGCGCCCGATTGTCCCCGCGCCCGTACGGTGGCGCTCGAATGGCCGCGCCCGCACGGCGGCGCCCGAACGGCCGCGCCCGAATGTCCTAGACCGGAGGGTTAGTGACGTTACGTTCACTAAAATTAAATTTTGTATCGTTGTGCGCACCATAAAACCTCAATCTTCCGTTTAAGGTGGCCTGAGCGGTTTGCCTGCACAGTCTGGCCCTGAGTAAATTTCGAAAAACATATTTTGACTTGCGCCAGAGTTGCGCCGATAGCTGTGTAATAGTTCATTTTTTATTATTCATTGAAGATAAAATTGAAGGTTAGTTTTGTGTTTACATTATTATTACCGTTTTTGTTTTGTTTGTTGTCTTGTAAATAATTACGTACTTACTTTATTAGAAGTTTCTAAACGTTCCCAAAAAAGAGTAATTGAAGATTTTATAGAACCTTACAAGATAGAGACCTGTCTGTGACAAGTGAAAAGTAAAATTTATCATGATAGGGGGATGAGAGACGCAGCCGATGTCAAACTGCAATCAATTTTAAAAGAAATTGATCCAGATACATCAAAAGATGACGTAGTAAAAAAAATTAATAATCTTAGAAGTAGAATTCGATGTACAGTTCTATCATTGCGTGTGTGGTGACATAAAAAAACTGTGCTGGCAAACCTCATCCGGTAAAACTGCACCGTCAAACCTCTGTGTATGCCAGCCTTTATATCTGAATTGTGACGTCTGAGATTATTCATTTAATCAGATAAGGAAACCACTGTTCAGCGCGATTCGGAATTATCCGATAAAACTAATTCAACCAAAAATACAAGAAAACCCAAAGTTCAGTACTTAATTATTTTACTATTTTAATAATATCTAAAAAACGCTTTTTGAGTACATTACATCATACTTTTGTTTATGGAACGTTAAAATTTTATTTAAGAAACTGCATTTAGGATTTGCAGCGTTGCCAATGAAACTAGTTGCTAGTCTCCCAGTTCCAGTTATTTAGTAACATATTGTGGTTCATTTGTGACGACATTTAAAATATGGATAACCTTTTGGATTTATGTAAAATTACATCTTTAAAATTTTCGTATATAGCGTTACCTGACATTCCAGTGTTCCCATTTACCATTTTCCGGATTTACTACAAATTCAAAAATAGTTTCCTGACCTTGGCATTTCGGCCAGTCCATTTTTGACTTATGCGAAACGGCATATTCTTCTAGTTTTTGCCTATCATCCAATTCCAAAAGGGACCCAACTGACCACATGATTGAAAATAGAACCATACGTTCGATTTGCTTTTCTGTCCAAACCTCTGCAAACATCGGATATTAAAAAAATAAATAAATAAATAACATCAAAGTTACAGTGTTGCTTGAGAAGGCGAAAATGATTTTACAAATCTCACAGGATAAATTGCGAAATCATTTATTGTGATTTATTTAATATTTTCAATGAATGATCAGCAAAAACAGAGATAGTAGCCGATTTTACCGAGGATTTTATCCCATTAAGTGGCTATTACCGGTTGGTATCCATCTTCCTACGATAGATGTCATGACTATCATTTTTATAGTACTAAATAATGTTTTACTTTACATCAAACTAATTTACATATAAATGCTTTTCTAAGAACAACCAAAGTACAAAAAACGGAAACACTTTCTACAAAGATAATACTAATAAATGGAACTTCTCAAGAAACTAATTTCCCATCCCCTTTTTTATAAAAAAAGTATGAAACCTTCCTATAAAAATCATTACTATTTCCAAATGACTTAATTTTCAGTAGTAATATCCCTAGGACATTGATAATAGACGAGATAATTTTATGACAATCGAAAGCTCGTTCCTTGGTAACTCAATAGTATTATCATAGTGATTGATAATTGCACTGAATGCTGTTATCAGTGTAATGTTGACATGATTGGGTGAAATTGATTCACATGACACAAAATGACAAAAATTTGATTGGTTGTTAGAACTGGCAAAAAATTTTCTATATAAAAACTACAAATATTGTACTGGCAAGTAAATTTTCAGATAATAAGTGGTAAGCTTATTATCGAAGCACGAGTTATATTTAGCAAAGAATATTACTGGCATGAGTTGACATTTGTAAAAAAATTATCGATTCTTAAGCGTACAACGAATTATATTTAGGAAGAAAATATAATACATTGAGAATATAATAAATTAAAATAATGACTACAAATGCACATTTAAGCAAAAAAGCTTTATTGCAGAATTCATGCCACTTATTGATGTTTCACCGCAATGAGTAATTGAGTGGTATTAAAAAAAATCAGGATTTACTTATAAATATCAGGATCAGCATTAAGTAAATACTGAGATGTATATTAAAAAATAAATGCTGATACTCAGAAGTATCTACTGATTATTCTTAAGGGTATAAAAGCACCTCAGTTAAATTTTAAACATCGATAAATCGAAAATCCTTTTGTAAAATAGGCTGAAATTTTAAATGTTGGAGGAAGTTATCAGGGCTTCCGATTTTTTTTCTTGGTAGTTTTTGTTAAAAAGAAATAAATTCGGCAACCTAATATAATTGGAACTTTGACAAATAAATGTGACCTGACCTAGATAATGTCAATGTCACAATAAATATGTTACAAAAATTTTGTTTCTTAATATTAAACCTTTGTCGAAAAAACAATTTTCAAAATTTCTTATTTATATGTATCCAGCTGCTAATGCTTCCTAGCGGAAGCATAAAAAGATAAAAGACGTATTAAAAGTTATTCTGTGGCAATTAGAAAAGGTAGACGTTAAGTAAACTGTTTAAATTAAGTAAAAAAAAATAACACATTTTAGTTTGGTTAATTCTCGATGGAATAAAAGTCGTGAAAATATAGAAAATGTTCCTGGAACTTCACAGCAAGCAGATGATAGGAACATCGAAATTATGTGTGATAATATTTCTAATAAAAAAAAGGAGGGGGCGGAGAATTGTGGACGTTACCTATTTTTGGGAACAAATTAAACATTTTAAACACATGCCGTGTTTTAACTGTTCAATTAGTGACTGTTAAATGACTGATGAAGGAAAACTTGGATTTTCTTCTAATTTCACGATAGAACGTAAAATGTGCGTCAGTAAAGATTTCCTTAAAACAAATAAAACATTAGATGTGATGGATGTAAATGTAAAAAATCGCCTCAAAATCTAAAACAATAATGATCCGTCTATTCTATTGATTTGTGCCGCTTGCATTTAGAAATCGAATGGACGTGTACAGAGTGAAGTTACTGCCAATATTCGCTAGGAATCAGGTGTAGCAGGATCCATATAAATAAGAAATTTTGAAAAATGTTTTTTCGACAACGGTTTGATATTAAGAAAGAAAATTTCTACAGCATATTTATTGTGACATTATCTAGGTCAGGTCATATTTATTTGTTAAAATTCCAATTTTATTAGTTCACCGATTTTTTTTTGTCTTTAACACAAAGTACTTCTAAGAAAAAAAATCGGAAGCCCTCGATAACTTTCTCCAATACATACATTCAAAATTTCAGCCTTGTTTACAAAGGGATTTTCGATTTATCGATGTTTAAAATTTAGTTGAGGTGCTATTATACCCTTAAGGATTTTCTTATTTAGTCGAAATTTAATTACAAGAAAAAAATACAAAAAACGTATGTTAAAACTTTTCAATCAGTCTACACTTAAGATGTATACAAACCTCAAAAAATTTACTTTTCTACATTTATTTATCGACCATGACATTCGATCGGAAAGCAAAAAACCCACCTGGATCAGCAATATATCTCAAAAAGATTTTCATTTTGGTAATGTTGTCTATGGCACCGCCTCTGGTTTCCTCGCTATCAGAGCCAAAAAATATGTCGTTAACCACGTCACACTTTCTGAGTTAAAACGAAACAATTTTACATAAACTTGATCACGAGGATCTTCTCGTCTGTTTTTATAAACTTTTGGAGGTCGCTGCACGACAAACTTTTTCTAATCACTATCAGCATACTAAGAAGCAGACTTATAAATGTATAAGAACATACTTAATTTAATGCATACTTTAAATATCAGTTTGTACTTAAACTTTATTACTATACTTTTCAGTTTTCAGTATTAACTTATGGAACCGTAAGTATTGATTAAATATCTACAGATTTTTATTAATACCACCCATTATGTACTTTTCTTTCTGGAAATGCGCATAACACACTTAAATAAAGTATCTGATGTTTTCTAAATTATTTTATTTGACAAGTGAAACAAACGCAAGTTAGCTAATACTTAATCGATAATAGTTAATGAACGAATTATGAATATTTGTATTCATAATTGTTCAAGAATACTAGGCGGCGAACGTGTTATAAAGTAATAATTCCAGGATTTCGAAGGACCAAACTTCTTGGGTAGAAGTTAAACTAATATGAATGTTAAAATAAAAATAGTATTTGAAATTGGAATGTAATTTTTATTCCATATTTTAAGTAGGAAACATCAACAGAAAAATCGTAAAGCGGCACATTAAGTTAAATTATGAAACCGAAAAATGAATGTTTAAATTGTACTCAATCACTTTACTTACATTTTTTTGGTGAAAAATAAGAATACTTTTTGGGTGCGGTTAATTACCCGCCATTTTACTTATTTGAAGAAAATTTTTTGCTCTAGTTAATGCATGACCGAATTGATTCAATGTCTGGATACGAGAGAGGGTGTGTGCTCTGAATTTTAAAGGAGAGGAGGGTTGGTGGTTTTTTATTGGTAGGAGACATGTGACGTGGTATGTAAATAGCCTTGAATTAAGCATCGTAGCGGGAAGAAACAGATCTATATTTTTTGTCTCTTATAATGATGGGATAATATAAGAGAAAGATAAGCTTGCATAACAACAGTCGCTCATGTATTTTATTATTGTTAAAAGTATTTTGCAAGTAGACAGAAAAATCGTAGAGAATGACGGAATAATATTGTGTTAATTTTAAATCTATTTTTAGATGATAAAATATTACAATATCCAATAATAGACATTAGTATGAACTGAAAGATTAATATTATTAATTTTAAAAGAAATATGGATTAATTTGTATTTTCTGGATAATATTCCAGTGAAATTTATCGAAAGAGACAAATAAAATCCAACACCAACTACATGCATAATACTGAATAATTAAAGCAAATTAAATAATGCGTGTCAATGAATTTTGAGATAATAATAAAAAAGTCCTCCTACGACATACTGGGTTCATCAAAAATATCCAGAAGTCCTTGTAACACATCGTAACATTGCCTTATGTATATAGCCTCTCTCATAAACATCTTTGCTTTGAGCCTTGTCTGGACGAAACAGTGAATATCGTCATAGCACCTCCGAAACTGGTTTCTAATATGATCTGCTTCACTGGGACTTCTCGTCTTAAGCCAAGCTTCCAAAATTGGCGACCTAAAAATCATTCAGTGCAATGTAGGTAGAGCTAACACAAAATTAGAAAATAAATCGAGTTTGTTGAACCCATGTAATGCGTGTTCCTTTCGTGTTAAGAAGATTGTAGATATCGATGTCCTGGTTAAATATATTTCTCAAAGTAACAAGTTTTTATTGCTTAATTTCACATAAAAAAAACAAACTACTAAATAAAAGCCGTTTCTGTGTTGTCGCTTACGAAATGTGCGAAAGTTATCGGCTCTATTTGTTGCCGGTTCTTCTAAGATAACAGGAAATTTTGGATTTGATGTAATGTTTACAATGCAGAAGACGGATTAAATTAGGTTACAATCTAGTTAAGTTTTTATTTATTATGGTTTGGTTTGCTTTCATTTCTTCATACAGTTTTACAACGTCTCATGAATAACGATGTATATTTGTTTCCAGACTGGTATTTATTTTAATTTTAATATTACGTTTGAGGTATATTTTGTCGTACTGAAACAGGTTAGAAAACCCTGTTTTAGTACTTTTCGCATTAAAACAATAATTATTGTTATATAAAATGTATTATTATGGTTCAACCCTCTGAATTATTAACCATTTCAAAGTAGTACGCTCCTCTCCAAACTTATTCATTTAATGTGTATTCCCGGTCCAGTCTTCTTATGTTATTTTTTCTGTTTTTTCAGCTCAGAAATACAAATAAATTAAACTTAGTATCATTCAAGTTACCAAAACTTTTAACACTCTGTAGAGGCTAACCAGTCATAGCAGCAAATTTAAACATTGCCATTTTTTTACTTTTAGTAACACAAACATAATATAAAATTTTTATTAACTTCCGCCCAGGGCCAATTTCTTAATATTCGGTGCGGAGTTATTTATTAACGAGGAGGGTCTCTTAGGCCGATTTTTGGCCTAATTTTGTTTTAGTCAAAAATAAAAATACATGTTTTTTACTATCTATAACGGGAGGTATAAATACCCTCCCCTTATTTTCTACGTCACCACTATTCAACTACAAATCTGTAAGGTACCAATCTAATAATATATTTTTGACAATAAGAAATCAACAGAACGGTTAATAGTATATTATTCAACGAGCGGTAATGTAGGTCATAACTCACGCAGATGAAGTTTGCAGCACGAGCCGCAGGCGAGTTCTGTAATTCATCAACTGAGTTTATGACCATTACCGCAAGTTGAATACTATGCTTTATCTACGACTATAACAATAAATACTAAGCTGCAAGTACAGAGAAAGAACTTTATTTACAATGTATGTTGAGTGTGTTTTTTAGCATGGAGTAGAAAGTCCATAGAGACGATCCCTTATATTTATTGCTAAGCACCTTAAAATATGTCAAAAGTACATTTTTGGTAAACGAGTTAACATTCTTACTGCTACACCGATCTTGAAATTTTTTGTATACACCTTTATATTTGTTTTGTGATTTTTCGGGTAATAAATTCTGTATTGTAGCATTAGTTATTTGTCCCATTTCTTGATGTGTACCTAATAATTCAACTTCACTTTCAGAATTATCCGCTATCTGTTTCTCATCCTCGAAAAGTTTCAGGATTATCGAAATCAACCGCAACACGATGCGATTTGATTTACAATGAAAAACCTATTGAATACGTGTATTGGGACGATCCTAATGAGTTAGTTGAGCGTTTAAAGTTGCTAGTTGCTTCGAAACATGCAGAAAATACCTCACAAGATAATGAAATAGCAGCTATTAATAGTGAACTTTTTGATTTATAAATGTCAAAATTAATTAAATTAAATACAAATATCAAGTGACATTACTCCCCTCAATGACAGTAATGGAGTGTTCCGCTTCGGCGCATTGACTTGTACAAAACTAGATACCTGTGAATTGTAAATATACATTCCTATCCATAACTCACTATAGTGAGTTATGGAAAGTCATAACTCACGCTATTTGTTTATGTACACTATTAATTGCTCAAAAGCAGTTATATATAGTAAGTTATCCTAAACCGGCCTTGGAAAACCTCCTCCTTTGTTCCAATTATTTATGGTTTTGCAATCATATAGAGTGTGGTATTTTGGATTTTAAGAGTTTTGTTAAGTTTAAACTTGAAAAATTAAAATAAATTAAATAATTTAAAAAGTTGGCAAAACATTTTTTTTTTGAGTTATAAGATACCTACAGCTTGAAGTATGAATATCTAATATTGATAAAACTATTACACAGAAACCTTATCTTTGTCAATTTAGACCATTAGTTAAATAGGAAAATATAATTTTTATTCACTTGTATACTAGCTTAATTGTTTTCTTTTTTTCGTTTAATTTTTGTGTTTTTAAAATATAAAGTTTTTTAAAAGTGCTTCTATTAGCAATCCTATATTTATTTACTTGCTTTTACGTTAAATAATTTGCACTATGTTTTTTACTGTTCATGTACACAACCATAGCCTTGTCTGATTTATTTCTAAAACTAAAAGATAATTTTGGTAAATTATGATAAAATCTACGATTCATCTTGAATGATTAACGAAATTATACAAAAACAATGCATTAATTAATTTCAAGATTGTGCCTTTCCACGTTAATATTTTTAGGTATTCAAGGTGCCTAAATACTCAGGCAATTACGGCTTTATATTATTATAGAATTGGTTCCTTTTGATTTTAAGTTTATGCTAAAATATAAATGTGCTTTATATCTATTCCTTCATTTCAATTTAATTATGTTAAATAAACAAATTTGTTCGCTGGATTGAAGTGTTAATAACTTACCAAGGAAGTACAGAAGAGCTCATAAACACCATACCCATCCGTGAGACTGTGGCTGGGCTGGCGTTATCCACATTATCAGGTTCAAATACCAGTTTACAATTGTTCGCCATTACAATACGATCACCGTTGGCCAAAGTCAATGTTTTGTTATCATCTAAGACAGAGTTTAAATTTTCTATCCATACTGCATCTACTGGTCCATCCAAAATCAACCTAGAAACATTTAAAATTGCAGAAAAAGTGAACTATAAATTTTTTAAATTTTTTATATAAAAAATAATAATTTTGAAATTTTCATTTTTCCAAAGTTTACACTTTTTAAAGTAAATAGAACAATAAACAGAATATTGTTGTTGATTTTATTATACACGGTGATAATGTTTATGTCACTTCCGAATTCTAAAACGATGTACTAGAAAAATAGAAAAATAACAAAGATATTGAGTGTGTCTTCATCTCGCTGTCGCCTAGTACAGTATATATTTCTTGTTATCTATTCGGCAAATATAGATATAATAAATAAAAATTTCATTGAATTGTAGTTAAATAACTAAGCTAAAATAAAGCTTTTTACCAACAATAATCAGTCTTTTTAAATTTTAACGTTCTTCTCCACAAAGTTGAAAATATTCCATCTGTCCAATCATTAGTGGCTACATCTAATTTTCCAAACATTTGTGGAGCCGTTATAGCCTAAAAAACATATAATTAGATCCTTAAATTATTGTTATATTGAATTTTAAAACTTTAGGATTCATCCGTAGTTCTTTATGTGGCTGACCCATTTCTGTTAATGATTTCATTAAAGCAGTCATGCATTTAGATTTTCCTGCACCAGTTGGACCTGAATAAATTATAAGTTTGTCTTAAAAAGTTCAAACAAAAAGTCCGCCTTACCCATGACCATAAGACCGTGTCTAACAAGTGCAGTTTCATATAGTTGCACAATTTTCAAATTCCAATTGGGATGATTAACCAGAGCTAGTTCAGTGCAAACTTTTACGATGGCCTTCTGCAAATCCTTCCACGTTTTTGAAACCAACTTAATTCCAGGAAACATATCGTCGATCAGAGACAAAAATAATGGTTCATCTTCATCAATTAATTTGCTAAGATTCATATCTCTGTAATAATTAATGATATTTAAAGGAATATCACTAAATATTTGCAAGATTTTGTAAATAATATACTTGTAAATAATTGTTATTCAATAAATTAAAAAAAAAAATTTAAGGCAATTAATAAGCAATAAATATTCAGGATAAACGTAGCAAAAACAAAACAATTTAAAACTAATAAAACTTGTCACCAGTCACTATATAACTTGTTTAATTACGGTTAATAATTTGTTTAATTGTGTTAAGTAAATACTCCCAATAATTTGGATTTCCAAGGTGATTAATTTTTGGTTATTAACGGTTACAGTTCTCTATTTGTTATTAAAGTGTTTAGTTAACTAACCCTAATGATTACAATTGAAGCCCATTTCATTGTCATAACTAAACATTTGTTGAGTCTAATACATATTAAATATCATGGGCGCTTATCTATGCATATTTCTCTATAAAAGCGATGTAGAATTTGGTGTTGTATTAGTAATTAATTGAGTGAAATGGGTGTTCACAATGTAGTAATAAAACATAAGTTAAGAAGTTTTCAAGATAGCACAAAAAAGTTGTGGTATGTCGAGCAGCAACGATGGTTCGCTGGCCAATCCTACGGCTTATTGCAATTTTACAAAGATGCAATGGAGTGGGACAGACTCGTTGAAGAAAAAGAAGAAGAAGATGACTACTTTGAAGACCTCTATGGGTCCTATGAAGAACTGGACGGCCCAGTTGACAGCGATGACGACTACTCCGATAGTTACAACGCCGATCGACTGTATGAAGGACCCCTCATGAAGAACTCGACAACGGATACAGCGATGATGATGATAATAATGATGATGACAACGCCGATCGACTGTATATACCCTATGAAGAGTTCGACAATGGACCAGTTGACAGAGACGACGATGATGTTAACGACCAATCGACCAATTACAACTACATAGGTCCTACGAAGAACTCGACGGACCAGCTGAGACAGCGGCAATGATTAGCAATAGTTTAATGTGTTTAGAAACAATTCCTCCAAGTCCATGGCCGTCATCAACGTCAGCAGTAATATCGATGGAGGAATATTGTAAATGTGAATGTGGTAATATTTTTTGCTATTATTTCATGGATGGAGTAGGAACGGCATAGAATAACTACTGGACTTGGTGCCGGTAAATGATGGAACCCATCCGCCATTATAATGCCTTACGAAGGAGCGGGCACCACGCAATTAAATCAAAAATAGAGATAGTATACCACTGATGATTTCTATAAGGATGAAACATCTATAGTAATGGTCGGAGTGTATGGTTTCAAAAACTTACTCTCTCTGTTTTTGTTAAAATTCATAAACTAATTCCACGAGCTGAACTGGTTAATACAAGAATACTGCATTGACTTTGGTAACTAGAACAGATGTCTGTCGCAAGAAAACTTAAAACAATACAATATACAATATCAGAGGAGAAGAATGTAATTAAATAGCACAGACAAAAAATGAAGAGAAGCGACTCTGTGGAGAATTTCAGAGAAAAGACATCAAAAATAAAGAAAAATTGGAACCCGGTAACCTAAACCAAGTCTATCTACTCCATAGAGGAGGGCATACTTTACCTATATATTGGCAAATACTTAAAGGTTATATCATTGTATTAAATAATATTATATTAAAACATTACCTTAATACTCTCATCACTACTACGTCTTCAGTTTCAAGAGGATTTGCTCGTTTTTGAGCTCCAAGAGTTCTAAGAACAGATAAAATATTGCGAAGTCCAAAATCGTAGTGAACCTAAAAATAATAAATAATACACAATGAAAGAATTCTTTGGTCCACGTCCCCTATATTAGTATATAATGGACCTTTATCGAATAATTTTGAAAGTTGTTAAAAAGGAATAATAAATTGTACCAGAAATTAATAATTTCTAATACGAATAATAAGAATTACGTTTATTTTTTATTAATTACTTAAATTTTAAATTTCGCCGGAAATGGAAAGTAAGATAAATAAAATAAATATATGTAAAATAAAAATATCTTGTAATTAACTCATAAATGTATTTACTTGTGTAGATAATTGTTCCTCGCATAACTGGTACAACGTATAAAACTTCTTGGATAAGTGAACGTTATCTTTGAAACCACAAGAAGCCAATTTTACACGGATAATAATCTGTCGATCAGGTACCATCATGGCGACGCTTCTAAACATAATTTTTAGATTTTCTGGCAGTTCCTGCCTACCGGCATAACCTGGATTCATCGTTAGGAAAATGCCAAATTCGATATTCATGGAAACTGTATCTCCGTCCCTAAAAATATATAAATATCTAATTTAACGAATTTAATTCACCTTTGGAAAATAAATTGCAACTTTTGTAATAAAGTCATATTTAAAAATTTCATAAATAGAAAATAGGGAGAAAATAATCGTGATAAAAATATAATTTTTTTTAGCATAAGACAATCAACCACCCGGTATAAATAATTTTCATATCATTAGTATACAAAAAAATAATATTTTCTAGGCCAAGGAAAAAAAAATGGTATAAAGACACTTTTGCGGCTATAAAGGTGTCAAAATAATTAACAATATAGTAATCCAGTTTTGGCACTATCACGTAACGTAATGCAAATCAACGAAAAAAAAAATGCTGAATCAACAAAGGTCTGAAAAAACACGGCGCATCAAAACAGAATTAATTTAAATTAAGAGTGTAATTTTCAAGCTTCACCGCCAAGAAGCTACGTTCGAGATTGTCGCGTGGTAAGTCGACTAAATTATCCATTTGTTTTACATGTTACTAGTCAGGTATTTATTTATCAGTACAGACAAAAATGTTGTTTTTTTTATAAAAAAATAAAAGGAAGAGTCTCTAGTTTCTTTGCCGTAAATTTGTGCAATAAGAAATATTATTAGATTATTTTTTGGGTTGAATTATAGGACTGAGTTTAAGCCAGATATATATTGAGACTTTAGTCTTTTGGGTGCCATTATGTAAATGTATATTTTATAATTGCAATTATTTATAATTGCAATTAAAATTTCGTGGCTTTCAACAAATAGTCAATTTTGTGGGTATTTTATAACTCGAGGATAATTAAGTTTACTGACAGTTTGTTTGTCAAGTTCCTTACTGATCAAATGTCTAAGTCACTATGCTTGTTTTTATAGAGTTTAGTTTCTTTTTATTTCTAATTAGTCAAATCCTTTAATCTCATTTTTTTTTGTTAGATTGTTAATTTTTTTGAATAAGTAACTAATATTCACGTACAAAGAGAAAACCTTCCTCATCTACTAATCCTGTCTGTAACACCAAAGACTCTCTAACACCGCGAAAGCACGAACTACCCTTTCGTTTGAAGAGTGGCCGTTCCAGTCCAGAGATTCCTACAGCGGAGCGCGTCCCATCTTTTCAGAGCCTTGGCTAACGTTCAAGGGCGTATTTTCTCTCCGAAGGGAGTGGTGAGTAAGGCTGCCTTTATATTTATTTGGGAACATATTGCGTATAGTTGGAATCGCCCGCTTTATTGCTTTACAAAAACTAACCTTAAATTTATTGGTTATTATACTGGTAACATTTGCTTAGCTTAGGACAAGAAGTTTTTATAAATCAAATCCAGACTACATTCTAAGTGTTCAATATGCAATATGTGTTGTAGTGTTGTAGTGAAGAAAAATAGTGATTTTTTCAATTTCACGAAAACAACATTAATTTTTCTAATTTATTTATTATAGCTGTTACCTTTTAAATTACTGTGGTACTTAAAAAGTACCACCTTCAAAATTGAAAAAAATCTGGTAAGCTATTTTTACCTTAATTAACTAAAGAAAATATTACATAATAAATGGTATTTTGTATTAGTAGGTAACAAAATTTTAACAAAAATAAACTATTAATGGTATTTTATTTTTATCTATTGGGTTAAAATACAATACAAAGTCTGTAATCATAAATTACACTTAGGCATAGTACTTACATAAAAATGAATACGGATTTTCTTTCTTTTCTTGCTTGTAATACAATGTAAATTTGCTGTGCAGCTACAGATAGTACAGGTAACTCAATACGATTGAACTCGTCAAAGCAACCCCATGTTCCAGACTGAGCTAAGCCCTGGAAATAAATTTAAGAATTCAAAAATATATCAACGTAAAAACGCGAATTTATTTACAGACGAACATAGAAGTAATTTGAAAGTTTTAACCATTTGGTGCCCAATGAAGAAATATTTCTTAATCTTTCATATTTATTAATAATTTAATAGTATATGCAATTTTTTTGAAAATTTTGGATACAATATTAAAAATTTTCAAAATTTTGGTTTAGAAAGTACCATCAGGAAATAAGTACCAAAAAACGTTTGATTAAAAGTGCCGTCAGGAATTAAATATTTAAACAAACCATTAAACAAAGTTTTATTAAAAAAGTTAAAATAAAAGAATTATTATTCCACAAAACAATTCTTTTTTGAATTCGAACACAATAAGACTCGATACATTTGCTGTATGGTCTAGATTGAATACATTTGTGAGATCATCGGTTTCCAATTCGACATCAGGAACGCTAGACATACTCCGGCGGTGACCTCTAAATTAATTGGTCCTTACATTCGCATAAAAAACATTGCTACTAATTATAATTATATCGTACTTTCCTCTAGATTCCCCCCCCCCTATCTAGTTCTAAGTCGAATCAGAACTATATTATAAAACTACATGGTGCAATAAATGATAAAGTAATGTAGGTAAAGGAAGCAAATGTTTGGTAAAAAATATTTGAGTCAAGCAACAAAAATAATTCTTGAAGATAACATTTTTTTTGGATTTAGGAACCCTTTATCTCAATAAACGAAAATATAATAAAGACAAGTTACAGGGACAAAAGAAATTGATAAGAGTTGAAAGATGCTTACATCGACTTACTTTGAAAATGCGTCCAAGTCCTCGAAAATCCATTTGATCTGAACAGTTAAAGACTACAACAAATTTTCCAAGAGTTCTACCCATATCTTTGACAGTTTCAGTTTTTCCAGTTCCTGCCGGACCTGCAGGAGCACCTCCCATGTTGATCCCTTAAACACAAAATTATCCTGTATTATATATGTGTAATTCATATTCGAAATAGTTAAAATTAAAAATATAGATCATTTCATAACTAGGCGGATTCTAATTTTATGACGTGGAAAGCAAACATTTTTTTTTCCCTAGTTTATTGGCTTTGGCAGAGACCAATTAGCCAGGAAAGCAAACATAAACAGTGTTTTATGGCCCTATATTTTTTAACTATTAGCAATCAACAATTAAAGTTTTATTTTCATTTTTGGGTTTTTTTCATTTTAAATTCTTATAATCTCGTCCAGCGGCCTCAAAACTCCTATAATGTCAATAACAGATATAATGTTTCGAAATTCGTCTTTTAGGTAGTTTTCCCTTCAGAAAAAAACCACTAATGATACGGCTCTGTCTGTCTGTCTGCATCAATTTCTCAGGAACTATAGCGACAAACGGTCAACGGCTATATAAATTCGACACATCTTAAATGTGTGTGCATAGGCGAGTTTCAGGTTTCTACGACTTCTGGTTTTACAATCCTGTACCGGAAGGGATAATGCCGGTTTTAAAAATTTCCATTAAATTGATCGCTGAATCTATAGACGTATTTGGAATTGCGCCAACTCTTATTTTTTTGATATAATCGTAAATGTTATGGTTCAAAATTTGCCCAATGACACTTACTACTTTTTGGTTGGGAGTCTATATCGGTCACATTGAAAGAGCCGTTTGGAAATACTGTTTTTTATTGTTTAAACAATTAATAAGTAATAAACGTACAAATATAACTACTATTTTCTATATGCCATTTCGAAGTTATAACAAAAGGTTTGAGAAAAATTCATGCAAATCTTAATTTTTTCGTAATAATGCACATCTTGAATCTATCTTGACTGAAACTTTTTATTTTACTAGGTATTAACCAATTAATTTAGTTTTATTTATTTCTTACTATAAAACAATGCAAGCTACCAAGTTTTGTTGGTTATTACATCATACTGTAGTAACGTGACCATATTAATATTTAGTACCTACGTATCAAAACTGATGACCCGACAGCCCACCATAGGACATTTCATTACGCGACATCTCTCACGGGCAATTCATTACGACGGCAGTTCATCACTGCGACATTTCGTCACTGCGACACTTCATCACATCCCAAATCATCACATGCTTTTTCATCACATCCAATTGCCAAATATACACTAAAAATCTCTGAAATATGCAGAGACAACAGTCAAGGGATACGTCCTTGTTAATTTTAGGTAAAAAGGGATTATAAAAGGTTCACAAGTACCTGTATTTAAATGAGAGTGATTTCTAGTTAAACGATCCTTTTCAGGAAATCACGCATTCATCAAAAAGTTTTAGATTAATATAAACAAGTGGATTAGAAGACTGATGTTGAGAAAATTGAAAACTAATGTAATGGTTAAGGTAATTACTGTTTAAATGTGTATTAATCTTGTCCTCAGATAAAAAGGATTAGAAAAGGTTGACAACGGCGACTGAGAGGATTCCTAGCTCCAAACTAATATCCCAACAAATATTTCCAGGTTAAAAACACTGCAGGGAAGCCACGTCAGGAGAAGACAGCTCCAACAGCCTCGTTCAGGCCACATTGCGGACGAAGTGGACAGATGAAAGGAATAGAAGAGCCTTCTCCAAATGACCAAAGAAAAAAATCCCCCAGCCGAATCTAAAGATTCTAAACGAAGAACTAGATCTCCACGAGGCAACAGATGAGCTGGTCCGCCCACTAACATCGACGGACTCCACCGCTCGCGCTGATCCTCCCACTCGTTAGGCTACTAAGTATCCACATACTATTTACAATCAAATATCTTAGTTTTCCTAATATTTTTTTCTTTCCAGCACAACACCTGACCAAGTATCCCTGAAAAGAAACAGGACAACATCAGGATAAATAGCCGAGGAGGGTTTAGCAGGTATGCCTAAGGGGAGAGTCCGGCACTACCGCACGCTGGTTCTATGCCCCAGGAGAGAGTTCGGCGCTACCTCACGCATAGGCATAGAACCTAGCGTAAGGTGTCAAAAGATTCCCGAATACACAACTCAGGACAACAGTTGTAATATAAAAAAGAATCTATTCAGTTTTGTTCTTTATGCGTTAAAAAAATTTTCGCTGTTTAAAATATCAAGATGGAAAATGAATCATTATCTTTAGGGTCAACGTTTAGGGGAGGTCAGACACTAATATATCATTCCCACGATTATGTTAAACACCGACAGATATCTAAAAATATTAAGTCAGTTATTCACACAGATTTTTTATATATTTCGATGACGTCACAACAAATATGGTTATAATTAGTTAAAAAATTGGGAAAAATTACTCAGTCATTTGCTGACCGATTTTGAAAAATCTTGCATCGCTGAATAGGTGAAAGTCAGTTCTTTGAAACTACAAAACATATACTGGTTGTTCCATTAAAAAAAGGTCAACAAAAAAATTGTCAAATATCCGTCATTTTTGACGTGATGGAAAAATTTCAATTAATTCAAACAAAACTTGTACTAATATAAAACATTTCAGTTAAAACCGCGTATTTCTATCCTGAACCGGTTTGAAGTTATAGGCAGTTAAAATAGGGGAGTATAATGTAAAAAATCGGTTTTGATAGTGATACTTCCGTTTGACAGATGTCGTACAAAAACTAATGGGTTCTTCCGACGAGTATCCCAAACCCCTATACAAAATTTCAGCTCAATCGGATTAAACGTATACTTTTCCTAGGTGGGTCGGGAAAGTAAAAAAGTAAAAAAATGTAAAAAAAAATAAAAAAAATACCTGATTTTGAAAAAATATAGTTGAATTTTAGATATATAGATTATTATATAATAAAAGGTTAAAAATCAGTTATTTAATGTATTACGTTTTCTGCATTATATATACAAAAAAAAATGAAAAACAAAATTTTTTCTTCAAATTAATGCGATGAACTTGTATAAATACTTACAAATTGCCTGAGCTAAGGTAATATAACACCTGTCGGTCAGAGGAGTAATGGCTAATCGCTCTGTAATACCAAGATACTCGTTTTGGTACAAGAAAATGACATCTGTAATTTTGACGTCACAGTCGTCCGTATCTTCGGAATAATAAAACCTGGTTTGTGCTTGCCACTCAAAGTCCAGGAGATTTTTAATTCGTTGTCTGCACATATTATCGAAAATGTCTCTATAAATTACAGAAACAGTTTTAATAATAACATTTTTTTTATTTTTGTCGACTTACCTTTGATGAACATGAATAGTTACCATAGTTTCAAACTGAGTTCTTTGCAATTTAATCAAATCTTTCGACGTCAAGTCAATTAAATCATTTAGCAAATCAAGAAACCTTTGATTAGATATTCTCATTGCATTTTTATCAACTTTCGCTTTTTTAATTGCGTCTTCAGATTCTTTGGTCCATAATACTTGCACTCCAACAAGACCAGCCTTGAAAATAATGAATAGTGAATAATGACTTTGTGTAACCTAACAGGAACTGTACTTCTTTTTTTATATATATATATATATATATATATATATATATATATATATATAAATCTTTACCTCATAATATTGTGGTAAACTCTCGTTATTTGAAATATTAAAAAAATAATATAAATAAGACGTTTAGAAGTTTAAAGTAAATAAAAATCATTAGGACCGAAACCCTCATTTTGACATGAGAAAATTTAAGATTAAAAAAAATTAATGGTTATGTCAACAAGGACCAGGCATTTTTCTAATAGCGATTGGGTCTCGGGTCGATTTTTTTTAAATTTTTTACACATATCTTGAGTCATATAAATCATTTTTGCTAATTACACATTGACTCTAAAAATACATTGTGGATCATTGGCTGTGGTTTACTCTTTTAATTAAATTGGTAATTTTCTAGTCATAAATCCTTATTTTTTTCATTCTGATTAAATATAGTAAACGGTGAGTTAAAATTGAATTTGGTAAAAACAAACGTACAGGATCTCTTAAAAAAAAGTCGTTTCTGTTATGTTTATTTTATTTTAATCAATTTTATTTAAACTTGCACTCATTTACCTGAGTCTTACTGTCAGTAGATAGAACGTCCTTTAACTTTAAAGACTCAATAAGTAAAGGCAATGACGTTTAGAATAAAACTTTACAAGTTGATTTCTTGTACAATTGTCACAATCTAAACGTAATTCCAGGGGTCTGTTGTCGTAGACTGAATAGGGGAACACGGTGTAAAACGGGCTTTAATTGTTTCACAGTGCCAAACCTGAATTTACCGGTCGGTTTTGTTAAGAAAATGAAAAATTGCAAATAAGTAATTATTTTTATAATTATTAATTCTTGTCAACTATGGAAAGCTATATTAAAATTTGCGGTGTTTTAAGCAACAATAAAAAAAAATACAGATCAACTTCTTTAAAAAAAAAAATATATACCGGTAAGCAGTAATTAACTAAAAGCAATGTATGATAGCGTAAAATTCTAGAAAAAAAAGCGTGTGAAAATAATTTGCAGTGACGGTGAAAATGATATCTACTCAGGAAAGCGTTATAAGGCAATATGACATAGGTTTTCCGGTGTTAAAATAATAAATAAATCAAAATTAATGAAATTTACTTTAAAACAGTGTGATTACACTTCTTGATTAAAAGATTTAATTAATTAAACAAAATGTTTAAACGGTATTTGAAAAAAAAGAAAATTGCTGATTTTCTAGATTTGACTCAGTGTTCTCTGAATAAGAGGCCTCCTATGACCCCGGGCCACGGAGATCACTAGGGCGAAATTCCCGAACTTCTGAGTCTAATCCCCAAAAATCAGTTTTCCGTTCTTAATCCTAACTGTCAGTAGATAGAACGTTCTTTAACTTTAACGGTTCTATAACTAATGACAATGACGTTTAGATTGTGACAATTGTATAAGAAATCAACTTGTAAAGTTTTATTCTAAACGTCATTGCCTTTACTTATCGAGTCTTTAAAGTTAAAGGACGTTCTATCTACTGACAGTAAGTATTTTAAATAAATAGCCTTTTGTGTCCCCGGACTACGGCGAACACAAGGGATGTTACTTCAAAATCTTCGAACTAAACGGACTTTCTGTCAGCAATTAGATTTTATTTGTTTAAAACTGTATTAGTATAAAAAAAAACAGTATGAAATGTTTTATTTACATAAATACGCAGGTCGGTCGGTATATGTTTAACTTTTTCGGAAAAATCAGAGAGAAGCGCGTGATTTTAGCCGCTCCCGGCCTTTTTATTAATTTCCTTAGCCCCACTTAAATCAAAATATGCGCGAATTGATTTATGCTGTTTGTTTTATCAGTTTACAAAAATTAAAAAAAATCCAAAGAAGTAGGGAATCCAAAGAAATAGGAATTCCAAAAGAATGAATATTTTGTATTTATGTTAATAAATTAAGAGGGGTGTCAATAACTCAACACTAAAGCAGTTAATACCCTAAAAATAAAATTAATTAAATAATAATAATCAAAAAAAAATAACTTCGTTACAAAATAATTTATTAACTGAATTGTTAAATGTAGAAGCTGATTTTAAAAATTTTACTCCTTTACCTTATGAAAAATGTTTGGGTCTGCACGAGAAGTTTTTGTACATTTTCATAAATAAATATTTTGTCTTCGACGCACACTTTTTTGGCAATATCAGTTATTGCGGCTTTTCTTTTATTATTATTTTTATATTCAGTTGACTTAATATTTCAGCGACATTCATTTCCGCTATATAATTCAATTTTTTCATCTGAGAACACAATGCGTTTGACAGATTTCGCAATTTTATTTTAACCTAAATACGACTGCTATAACGAAAAGTAGAAATATTTCTAGTTATAACAGTAACTGGCATAGCATTCTGCTTCGATAACAGTGGTATGTTTCACAACTAACAATGTGACCACGCATACCTGACAGTCGCTGCTATAGAGCTCAACTGCCATGTGAAACTGCCAAGAATGGTTGGCCTTCTTTAAAATCATACACTCTGTTTCCTAAATTATAAATGTATTATGTATAATTAAGACTTTTATTGGGGATGAAACCCCTTTAGCGTTAGCATTTACATTTGTGTACTTACTTGACCGCAAAACTGAACAAATCCAGCAATAAAGTCATAATCCGGATCCTTTAAACATTGACACTGAATTGCTATAACAGTTTTAACAGTTTCTCTGACCATATTTAGTAGGGCATTTAACCAACTTTCTACGCCTCCGGAACATTGTACAGGTTTATCAAAAACTACTTTTTCCCCATTGTCAGAATTCATTGCAAGAATTAAATCACCTTTTTTTTCGTCGAAATCAACCTAAAATTATACATGAGAAGTTTTAAACTAACGAATCAACGAAGTTTTAATTATTCGGTAAATTCAAATATTTTGTAGATTTAAATATCATTATGATACAAATTATTGAGCGCCTTTTTAAAAAATAGTATATAATTCAACGAGCGGTAATGTAGGTAATAACTGTGTTGTTAAGTATTTAAATACATGTATTTAAAATTGTATTTTAAATACTTTCAATGTATTTAAATACATTATTTCTTAAAAATTTGAGATCGTTTACTTGCTTTTCTCTTTTATCTGGTATTGTAAAGTTACCCTATGAGGTCCTAATAATTATATTTACAGTATACTATATTACATTGTTTATATTATATTGCATTGTTGTAATTCAATTTCACAATTCCATTCTCATTGTATTATTTTCTATTTCTATGAAATAGCTCACTTTCGGTTTCTAGTTGCACAATGCAATTGTTTTCCCGTTTTGATTGCTCAAAAGTGACTAGAGTCGCTAATAAAACCGAAAGTCAGGTCTAAATCGTGGTCATTCATTTGGTCATTTTGTTTTATCATTTATATACATTATTTAATCAAATTGAAGCTGTAAAATCCTGTTGGGATATATTAAATTATAGAAATAAAGTAGTAAAAGTGACCTGATGTGTTAGTTACTCTAAAAAATTGGCAATACAACACTGGAAACAAAAATTCCCCTAACTTCAGACTATTCGTTTTTGCAGGCATAAAAATAAATTATAAATTGAAATAATAGCGGAAGAAATATTTGTATTTGTATCTAAATACTTTTTAAATACAAGGAAGAAGTATTTGTATTTGTATTTAAATATATTGTCAATTGAAGTATTTAAAATACAACGTAAATACAATTTTGAAAAAGTATTTGAATTTGTATTTAAATACATTTTTAAAAGTATTTTTAACAACACTGCACACCAATGAAATTTGCGACACACAAAAATATTTTTGGTATAGGATTTTAAGGTATTTTTAGTAGGTACACCAATCTAAGAAATTTTTGTATGCAGTTTTATATTTATCTTAAGATCTTTCAGGTAAGAAATATTGAAATAATTTATTCGCAATTTCTCCTATGATATTTTATTCAAATTTTTTAGAATATAATGTTTTCATAATCTTTTTAGAAATATTTATATTAAAATATTAAATGTTAAAGTTACAAACGTCAAATTAATTATAGAATATCCAAAGTCACTGTGTAATTTGCGTCAATTTGACAATATAGGCGTGATCACTCATATTTTCGATTTTTACCATTTTTATTCCACATTTTTAATTTGTTTCTCAGTTTCGATTTTCTTATTACTCTTTAAATTTTTTTCTTATTTAGAATTTAAATTTGCCTTCACATTTTCGATTATTCTCACATTTTTCATTTTTTCTCCCACATTTAGCTTCAAATTTCTAACTTTAAAATCAAGAAAATTGAAATAATTACTATGTTAATAAATAACAGGTAATTTTATAAAGAGGCCAGAGTTTCACGACTAAGAAGTTTTCTAAATTTAAGGTACCAGATCTTAATCTTCGTATCACCCCGTACATTTGTTGATATTTTTGACTAATTTAATACAATTAAAAACTTTTACAAGAAATAATTTTTTTTTGCAAATTATTAATACAGGATGTGCAAAATAATAAGTTCTTTGTTTAGTGATAATCTTTGAATTATCCTGTACATTTTATATTTGTTTTTAATATTTAGAAGATGTAAATCAAACAAATTATTAGTACAGTGCGTAAAAGACAAAAAGTTTTATTTTTTAGTGGTATTTACTTACTCTTAGACTTTGAATCATCCTGTAGTTGTTTAATACATTTTTCTTTCTTTAATTAGGGTTACAAGAATTATAAATCTTTTAAATAAATAAAACCAAATTTATTTTAAATTAAACTGTTTTAACAGTTTCCTTAATCAAATTTTTACTTTTTAACCGATTAACCCTGTATTTATATGTTTTACTGCTTGAAAAAATATAACCGAGTTTGGCCAAATCGAAAAAGATTTAGCTTAAGTCTACTAATTGAACACCAGGAAAGGAAGGGTGAACTAGTGAGGATCCATTCGGTTAATCTTATTGGCAAATTTCATTTTTTTTTACAACTCTTGACCGGAATGAGTAACATATAAGACTGAACGCAGGATTTACAAGGATTTCCTAATTTTCTGATAATCTTATTGGTTTTTTCCTCTGAGGACCGTTCTTTACAATCAGATTCACTGCAGCCTCGTGGGCTTAGGTCTCCCGCCTCTTTGTCTACTGCACCCAGTCAATCAATCTTGTTCCTTGTACTAGTTTGTACAGGTTCTTCAATGGCTTTATCCAGTTTTGGTTTTCCATATATTCTTTACCTTCTGTGATCCATCGCCTTATAGTTGCATAGGATGTGGAGTGCATTCTTGGTCTTTTTATTGTATTGTCTGCATTTAAGGTCACCGTTGTATAACCCCATTTTGTTTACATGCTCTATAGTTGGAAGGGGTCCCGTAAAGAGCCCTTTGGTAATTCGTAGTTGATTCTTACTCATTGAATTTGTGTCCTTGCTTGATCCAGTATTTTATATGAACGTAGGTTTTGGTACTCCAATCGCTGGTTCTGAACCAATTATTGGGGTTGACGTTCCCCTTCTTGTGATCTCATCAGCCTTTTCGTTTCCGGTGATACCTTTGTGACCTGGCACCCACAATAAAGTTACCTTATTATGGGTCGCCAGTTCCCGAAGTTCTTTGCTGCATTCCCATAGCAGTGTAGATGTCACCTTTAGGCTCCTTAGAACCTTAAGGGCCGCTTGACTGAATATATTATGATTCTTTTTTCTCGTGGGAACTCATATTACTATTTCTCGCACATTCTGGTATTGCATAGACATCTGCCTGAAATACAGTATATCTTCCAAGAGAGAAGCTCTGTTGGTTATTCTATTCACAGTATGTACCAGTTCTCCCTTCCATGTTTTACCAGACTATGTAATTCCGTTAGGATTTATCCTGAAATATGTGCTTATATTCAACTCATTCCCAATCTTAATTATTATCCTCAGATTTTTATTGAAGCAGTATTTAGCAGTCATGTGGTCTGACCCTCAGGACAAGCATGTTGCCTCCCAGATGATCTAACTTTGTATCCCAGTCTATGATTTCCTTCGTAGAATGGTGAGCCCTCATAGAGTCATTCTAGCCTCCCCCATTATATCTTATTGTAATGGCGGGAGTTCAAGCAGGATTTCCATAGCAGCTGTGGGTGTTATTTTTATGTTCCCTTCTATTCCCAAACAGGCAAGTCTTTGTAACGTACCCAATTTGGAGATAGTGGTCCGTTGTTTTATCTTTGGCCACCAGACCACAGATTAATATGTTACCATGAAAAATTGAATATGTACCATATTGTACAACTAGTGTACCATTTTTGGATTAAGCCCTAAGCCCCCATGTTTTCCCATATGTGAGTCCAGAGATTCTAAAAGGATTTCCTGATAATCTTATTGGGTTAGTTTTAAATATTTTTTTGTTTTTTCTTTGTGTAATACATTCCATATAGTTTCTTTTTAGATTTTGATCGACACGAGAATCACTCTATATAATATAAATTGAGGTATTGTTTACCTCATTAATCACTAGTATCTTATTATAACTCACGCTATTTGTTTATAGATACAATTATTTGATCAAACCCAAATGAATTATACATACATAAATAATTTATTGGGAGTAGATAAAAGTGTATATAACAATGCAACATTTTCCAGTGAATTAATTACCTTCTTACCTTGAAAACAGCATCAAATAAGCTGAGCAAATGTGCTTGTATCGAACTGGGATTTGAAGCTTGTCCCAAGATTTCCAATAGCACAGGATCTGAGATGAAAAAAAATCTTGGAAAGGAAAGTCTCTTAGTTTCTGAAATAAAAATGAAAGTACTGTAATAAGAATAAACACAAAAAATCAATAAATATTTATTTCTTCTAATTATTTTTCCAGTCATAATCGGAATTAATAAAACTATATTTTAAATTTAAAAAAATAAAAAAATGCCAAGGAAAACATGCAAAAAAGAAATACAAGAAAGCAAATTGAAAATGATCTGAAGGGTTAAAGGAACTATGGGTAAATAGCTGAAAACTACCGAACAACCTCTCCAACGACTGAGAGGACAAGAAAAGTTATGAGAAAAAGAAGAAAGTAGATTAATATGTTTTTTATATATATTTGAAATATTGTACTGAAATAGTTTACCTAAGTATCCTGTCAAGCTCTTTTGACATGTCTCTAACTGTTCAAGTAAATGAGGTAAAAGTTGTCCCATTGTTTCGTCACCAGTACAACACTCTACAGCATTTGGATTTTCACGGGCTCTTGCCATTAATTTTTGCCAGGTTTTATCGATATTCTAAAACAAAAACAAAAAATATCATAGTTTCATTTGGTCTAAATTTAGGCTCATATTAAATATAATCATTTGTACCAACAATTCACTCAAATATCTCAGCTATTATCAAAAATTCAAATTATTTTGTGGCAAACAATGCGAATATAAGAAAAACGAAGAAAGAAAGAAAATCATTAAATATATAAATATTGAAAAAAAAGTTGACCAAAATAAAATATGTCTAGTGAAGCAAAGAAAAATAACGTACGCTAAAACGTTTAGCTTCCTGTGGCAATTGCCTTGCTATGTCGCCTCCTACAAATACAGCTTCGAGGTAAACCCATAGATTTTGCACTACCAACCATTTCTCCAAAATTTCAGAAGTATCTACCAACTTGTGAACCCACAATACAATATCTTTCTTGAATGGAGCGTTATATCTGAAAATTAAAATTGCTATTATCATCTCTTGATCCAAGCTAGTTATGGTAATAAGTAACCTAGTTGTTCTTGCATATATATGAACACAGTTTTTCGTATGGTTCAAATTTTAATTAGCAGTCATTTATTGTTTATTTTTGGGATGTAGAAATTGCAACCAACGTTTTTCATGTCTTTAATAGTCTAAGAGCTAGCGAACCATCCGACTAACCCGTTTCCCACAAAGCTAAAAAAATTTTAAATGATATTTTATTATCAGTCAATTAAGAAAATACCGTTCTGGCAGACATCTCGCAGTTGCGTCATTACCCAATAAATTTTTGAAAATGTAAAAAAAATTTTTTTAATCTACTCCTACAAGGCTACTATGTTGTAATTTACATATGTTTAAGTGTAAAAAAAAATTGACAACCTATTTTGAGGGTTGCAAGTATGTGCCAGACGATAGCAAAGTTGTCATCGGGATAGTAATTCATAACCTGCTCCCACAAAGCTAAAATTTTGAGGATATCTTCTTTCAATTGTTTAAAAAGTATATGTAAGTAGCCAGAATATTCCAAGAATCTGCCAGACGAGTATACAGGATGTCTACAATTGGAAGGAATCACATAGCTATATCAAAACCCGTAAGAGATACAAAGGCGGTTAAATTGGAAAAAAGTTAACTATTTTGGAGAGTATTACATTGGTCTAAAAAAATCTACAGGTACTTTCGCCCTTCTCAAGTTATACAGGAAAAACTAAAAATGCTCTTTAGGTTTTTCACTCCTATAATTTTTATTTAAAAAAATATTAAAAAAATAGAAAAGGAAACTTTTATCGTATCTCAAATTTGCTATGAAACTGTACTAATAAATCTTTGATACGACATTTAGTGTCCTTACGGCCACCATGAAGTTATTTTTTTAATACGGATCTATATTTTCATTATAAAAATAGATAAACGTTAAAATTCAAATTCAGTGATATATTACACTTGTCATTTTAATAACGTTTTATCTAAAGTAACTAGCATTATCAGATGCATTACCATTGAAATAAAAAAAACTTAAAATAGTAGATATTAAACAATCACAAAATAATCGACCTGCGTCGTGAATTAAAAATATTGATAGACAATTTAAACACAGTTACAAAATTGGTTTAAGTATAATAAATTGTTAATAGATATGTATCTAGTAATACTTTAAGTTTATTGGTTGAATATTTGTAGTTATTTCCTAAATTAAATTATTCGTTGTTCTAATTATTTTTACCATTTTTTGTATAAGATAAAATCCGGGTCCATATTAATAGATTAGTGACAATGATGATTATCTGTTATACAGTATGTCTCAGTAAGTTGGAACCATGTGGGACTCTTTTTTATTATTAATTTTAGGAAAAAACTTATTCTTCATAAAAAGTTCTAAAATCTAAAATACAATTATCAAATATCAATTTTTTCCAGTAGTATACGAGGTTTGTCAAAAAATATGAATTTTATTCAAGAGTAAAGTACCTTTTTTGACAACATCGAAAAACGTTATTTAAAAAAGTTGATCGGAATTAAAAACTAAGTTCAAATATGCAATTACATCCATTTACGTTGAATAAATGTATTCATTTTGAAACGTATTTCTGGGTACAATAACAATGCAAATTTTACTGTGGTTACGTATTTAAATTGCAAAATTGTTAGAAAACGTTAAGAAACGAGAAGATTATCATGACTTTATAGATAAATGCTAATTCAAAATAGAAACAAAATTAAACAAGCACAAAACCTATTTTTTTAATCTAAATATATGTAATTGCATATTTGAACTTAGTTTTTAGTTCTGATCAACTTTTTTATGTTATCAAATTTAAAGGTACTTTACTCTTAAGTAAAATTCATATTTTTTGACAAGCCTCGTATACTACTGGAAAAAATTAATATCTGGTGATTGTATTTTAGATTTTAGAACATGCAGAACTTTTTATGAAGAATAAGTTTTTTTCCTAAAATTAATAATAAAAAAGTTTCCCATACGCTTGCAATTTACTGAGACATACTGTATAAGTAAAACATCGTAGAAAATGTAATGGATGATACAACACTGAATTTGTCTTTAAATTCTCCATCTATCTGCTTGTTTAATTTCTATTGTGATACTTTTCTTTGGTTCACTGATAATGCAACTTTTTTTATCGAAATTGTTAGGTAATTTTACATACGTTTTGATTAAATTCTGGCTACTTACATATTCTTCTTAAACAACTTAAAGAACATACCCTCAAAATTTTAGCCTTGTGGGAGCCGGTTATGAATTACTATCCCGATGACAACTTTGCTATCGTCTGGCACATACTTGCAACCCTCAAAATAGGTTTTCAATTTTTTTTTACACTTAAACATATGTAAATTACAATATATTAAAATTGTAGCCTTGTGGGAGAAGATTTAAAAATTTTTTTTTACATTTTCAAATATTTATTGGGTAATGACGCAAATGCGAGATGTCTGCCAGAATGGAATTTTCTTAATTGACTGATAATAAAATATCATTTAAATTTTTTTTAGCTTTGTGGGAAACGGGTTAGTTCGATGGTTCGCTAGCTCTCCTACTATAATAGGATGTAATTGAAATACTAATAAGTTTGATGAAATATTTACACTGCTAAAAACAAAGCTTGCCATTGTTTAATTGCGATACGTCATTTACTGAAATTAAACAGTAGTGTATCATTGTCAGTAAAAAATAATTACAAAACTGAAAATCAACTCATTTACAATGACGAAAAGAATAAATATGGTACCTATCCAAAGAGGGCAAAGACAATTATGGGCAACAATTAAGGTGAGTACAGCGCAGAGCCACGAAAGAGATAAACTGCAGTCTTTGGAATTCTGACGTATATTAAAAACTACCACGGGTAATAAGACGTGTACAATACGCCAATTATAAGTGCATTACACCAAGAGGTAGCACTTAACGAGGCGTTCTAGCCATTCATTTTGACCAATTTTAAAAAATCATTCAAAGACATTAAAAGCTCAAATTTGGCTTTTATGTTCAAAATAGTGCTATTGATGAATTTATGTATTTGCATTATCAAATTTTCAAATTTAAAGCTCCTTAAATTTTTTTCTCGGAAACTGAAAGGAATTAAAATTTAAAAATGCAATAATCCCTAGATAATATTACCTAATTTATTTTTGATAATATTACCTAATTTATTTTGCTAAAATTTTAATTTTTTAACACAATTGCTTTTTGAGATATCCTCGTCCGAAAATTAGAAAGGGTGCTGTAATCACCTTAAGAACGTGATTTACTTTACGAACAGAAGCTATAAGTAGTTTCGTAGTCCCCCGATTTTTTTTTAATTTTAATTTCTAAGAAAGCAAAAAAATATACAGAGAGATAAAGGTTAAATCTAGGTTCCTAGTCTCGAAAATTTTGAAAATCT
The DNA here is from genome assembly GCA_963243735.1 of Neocrepidodera transversa. NCBI lineage: Eukaryota > Metazoa > Arthropoda > Insecta > Coleoptera > Chrysomelidae > Neocrepidodera > Neocrepidodera transversa. Next base: position 15,021,495 of record OY725348.1, read on the forward strand.
GTTTTAGGGCTTTTCTGAAAAAAATCGTAAATGTCATGAAAAACCTAAATTTGTTTAACAAGTTTGCGAAATTTTTTTCAAAAAACATTTTTCAAATTTGCGAAAATAGGAGAATAGATTTAACTTTTATTTTTATATGCATGGATCGTAAATAATTGCAAATAGAATTTTGGGCAATTATCAAATGTAACATCAATGTAGATTTGTTCTTGTTCACGTAAAAACTTTAAATTTGTCTTGGTGGAGAAGATAATAATGTTAGACATAAGAAGACATAAGAAATCTTCACTTCTGTCTTAATTTCAGCGTAATCAAAAGAATCGTGGTTTTTTTTGTTGACTTTGGTAATTTTGGTATACCAATTTGAGTTTCACCCTTCTAACAACATTCCTTATATATTTTTTATCTTGCTTGGTTAATATGTCCACAATCTTGTTTTGATGGCTAATCTCTGGATGAATCAATTTGGATGGCTGTTTTTTCAGATATATCTTCTACAGCTTTACGTTTTACCGCATTACTCACTTTTTGTCGATTTAATACCTTTTTTATAATGTTTTCATGATTATGAACACCACAAAGTTTAGAAAAATTAGATGAACTTATTTATCCACGCGTAAAAAACTTTTTCCGTATATTTAAGTTGCTTGTATTTATAAAACTTAAAATCTTCGTTTATTAATAACTTTTTCCTTTCCCTCGCTGACTGTACATTTCTTGTAAAGCGATTTTGGAGAATTTTTATACACATAGGCTTGAAGAACAACTAATAAACCAAAAAAGATTTAATTAAATGTATTGTAAACTTTTTTGGAAATCGCTAATTTCATTTTGATGACACTTTATCTACAGCCAGTGTTTGAATCGTAGCTGATGCATGAAACGTTACTTTATTTTTTTGATAATGAATAATTAATGTCATTAAGCTCAAATCTTTATATTATGGGTTCGTTCCACGAATAGAATTTGAAATATATCAGAAGTAGAATATAACATAAAAAAAAATTTTTGACGCTAGTCAAATCGATTTTTTTATGTAATTAGAAACAATTGATATATTTCAAAATACATCCTTTCTTTTTTTCGGGTTAAGGAAATTAAACTCAAATTAAACGTTATATTTGTTTATTTCATAAAAATAGGGTTCCCGAGATTTTTTTTTCTTTGAAAAAACTTAGCTTTTCTGTCGGTTTCTTTTTCTTATTTTCCTTGTCCAAAGGAAACTGTAGTCCAAGACTTGATCCAAAGGAGAAACTGAAGAAGCTGTAGTCCAGAGATAAAACTTGGTCCAAAGGAAAAACTGATGAAACTGAATAGTCCAGAGATAAAATCTTGGTCCAAAGCAAAAACGAATTCCAGGGAAAAAAAATATTTCCCAGGAAAAACTTCTTGGACCAGGAAAGAAAACTTCTTGGTCCAGGAAAAAAGCCCCTACAAGATGAGGGGGAGAAAAAAAAATATCCAGTAAGCGACACAAACGACATAAGTCAGTTATTTTGACTGAGTAGGCAAAGAGAAGAACATAATTAACATGGGAAAGACATTATATAGGAATACCAAGAGAAGAGAGGGACATAACACGAGGAAATAAGAAGGGGATATCAAGCGAGTATGTAACTAAAATATATTGAGAAGGGGAGTAATGAAAATACAGGGTGGCACAAAAAAACGTAAGATGCACGAGATTAAAAATTGGATACCAGGTATTTACCGCGCGGGCCGGAGATTATTACTACTCTAAACACTCCTATCAAAATTAAAAATCATGTTGGTTTGATAAAATAATCCAACCACAGAAATCGAGGCTTCGGGCTGTTACCAAGGAACAAGCTTTCGATTGTCATAAAATTATATGGTCTGTTATCAATGTCCTAGGGATATTACTACTGACAATGAATTTTCAAAAAGTGACGTTCTTCTTGCATTTATTTTTAAGTTGTGAATTATCATTATTAGATAACCTTCGATTATTTTTATAAAAATGATTTGGCATTTGATATTGAACAAATTAAATAAAATAACAAGCAATCAAAACCATTATATAATACTCATTTAAAAATATCTTAATTCAAGGTCAATTTAGCTTAAAATCGTAATAAATTTTTTCATTTTTTTGAACCATTTTTTATTGGAAATTTAATTGATTTTTTAAATTTTAAACATTAAAATGTAATGAAAAAAAATTAATTCAATAAGGAAAAAAATATTCCCACATTAAAATAAAAACTAGCGGCGAAACTATACGAAATTCGGTAAAAAAGTAAAGACAAAATTTGTAGGAAATTTTATGTTCTATAATTTTGATTTCCCGTTATTTTTTTATAAAAATTCATAATTTTGGCTCAAATTTAAAAAATGCACAAGTCTATATATCTTTCTTTCACACTGTTTAAAAAAAATTTAAAAAAATAACTTTTTGATAAATCTGACAACAGTAGCAAAATTTTTGAAAATTTATGTATAAATATGTATAAAATTTTATTGCCATCTCGTTTAGTAATGACAAAAAAAAAATTAAATCAACAATCAAAAGATTGTATCCATTAGCGAGGTAAACTGTCAGTAGATAGAACGTCCATTAAATTTAAAGATTCAGTAAGTAAAGGCAATGACGTTTAGAATAAAACTTTACAAGTTGATTTCTTGTACAATTGTCACAATCTAAACGTCATTGTCATTAGTTATACTGTCAGTAGATAGAACGTCCTTTAACTTTAACGGTTCTGTAACTAACGACAATGACGTTTAGATTGTGACAATTGTATAAGAAATCAACTTGTTAAATTTTATTCTAAACGTCATCGCCTTTAGTTATTGAATCTTTAAAGTTAAAGGACGTTCTATCTACTGACAGAAAGTGTAATAAACCTAACACAGTAGTATACCACAGTTACAAATTGAAAACAAAAACAAAAGAGTATGAAAAGTTTAATAATTCAATATAACAATATTGTTATGAAAACATGAGTAAAAAATAAATTTTAAGACCTAATTCGATTTTGTATGTCCCCCGCGTAAAGTAAAAGTAAAACAGATATTATTTTATTTTCACTCATAAAAGTCGATTTTGTTAATATATTAATAAACAGAAACGAGACTCATTCTAGAAAATGTAAGGGTTTCGTAGTACCCCAATTTTTTTTCTCATTTTTGATTAAAAAAGAATAAAAAAGAATTTATGTGTAAATAAAGGTTAAATCTAGGCTCCTACTCTCCAAATTTGAAATATTTTATCTGCCTTTTTCGAAAAAAATTTGCAAACTTGTTGAACCTTTTTGGGTTTTTAATGATTCTCAGAGTAATAGCCTAGTTTTAACCTTTATCTCTTTATGTATATTTTTTTGCTTTCTTAAAATCTAAAATTAAGAAAAAAATCGGGGGACTACGAAACTACTGATTAGACTACTTATAGCTTTCTGTTTATGTAGTAAGATGTGGAAAAAAATAAAAATAAATATAATTTATTTCCCCTTTAAGCGAAATTGTATTTCTTACGATTTAAATCGTGTTATAAATATGGTGACTAGTTTACCTGTTACTTAATAGAGAATTCATTATCATTAAACTGTCTTCAAGAATAGCAATTATTTCTCCTATATCTTGAGCTTTAAGAAGAAGCTCTCCTCTAGTTTTAAACTGTCCAAATGTCAAATCTACTATGGCCCAGTCAGCCATTACTTGTTTAAGTTTAGCTTCTATGTCCTTTTCTTTGACAGCGCTTATGCAGATGTCTTCTACGTCGTCTTTATACTGCAAAAGTGGAGCTTCCATCACGTTTTTCAAAGTAAACGATGGAGACTCAACATCAAAGTTGTAATGCGTGAGTTGGGTAAGACGTTTCCAGTGTCTCTCCTTCATTGCCTTAAAATATTAATAGTTTAATTTAATTTGAATAATTATAGAATAGTTAAGTAAAATGAAGTAAATAAGTGGGGCATCTGTCTAAAAATTATAATGAAGCTGGAATTTTTAACATGCTTTCATTTAAGCATTATATATGACGTGTAATACAGACTTCTCGTTTCTTTCCAGATCAGATAAAATTAAAACACCCATAACTTTGTACAGACTTAATTACTGCTCTCAAGAATCCAAGATTTACCATATAAAATTCAAATGAATTAGGAGATGGTACGAAGAAATAAGATAGAAGACAAACATAGAAGAAATCAAGTATATATTTGAAATTTGACATGTAGTTAAATTAGCTTTATAGGTACTTGGGGAAAAAAATGTTTTTCTTAATTTTTTCAAAAATCACATTGGCGATTTTGCTGAAAATTTAGGAAAATACTAATTTTTCCGGGGGGTTAACTTAAAGCTTAAAAAAGATATTTGACTGATTTTAAATTTTGTTTCTCTTCGTAGCGTACGTTTTTAGTAAATAAAGTTGTCAAATCTGATAATTTTCTCAAAAGTATAAAGTTAAACTAATTTATATTAAAAATGCATTAGTTGGAAAATTGATAAATTTTTTAATACAAATCCCATCTTATTTTTTACGTTTCGATGTCTTACCAGATTTTACTGAAAATTTAGAAAAATACTAGTCTAGAAATCATATATATTCGTGATTTTTTTTGTAATTTTTAAATTTGTATTCAATTTTTCCGAGGTGCCAACATAAATCTTAAATCATGTTAATAGACTAGGATTGCAAAAAAAATGAGCACAATATAATCTTTATGTATTACAAAGCATAGCAAAAATATGTATAGCTTAGAAACAACATTATTTGTAAATAAAACTTACTTTATTAGCCATGAGTTCCAATAAAGGACATGTTTCGTTGAAATCATCAATTTTCAGCTTTAATTCTAGGTAAGCCGGCCAATCCCTCATTCCTCTTGGTAACTTTCGGCATCTGAAATTTATTTTCTTATTTATTTAAATAACTAGAGAAAATAACCAACTAGCCTGTTTTGGAAATCTTGTAATTCCATGAAAATTACTTCAATATCGACATCGCTCCATGGAATATCAAAATAACCATCTATACTATGATTTACTGCCAGATATAATCCATATAGTTTATTTAACAAATTAAATTCTTTCTTTCTCTTGTGTAAAATCTAAAAAATAAAATTATTTTTCTAATCTTTTCCTTTTACAAAAATTTTCTATTCGTCATTCTCTCTACTTGAGCTCAGGGGATAGGATCCCATATCGGTTACTGATATCAGATACTGTCTCCACCCCTCCACCACACACAAGTCTATAAATCTGACCCTTTCCCGATTTGATAACAGGACACGATTACATATACACAGTCACTCCTCAAGTCCTCTTTTTGTCTTTATCCCAATTTTAGTATATCATTATATACTGTCACAAATGATTATCTTTCGCTATTGAGCTCGACTAGTATATACCATGTTTAGTTATGTTTCAAAAATAGAAAATTTAAATTGTTTTGTACTTCAAAAGTTACTTCCATAGCAACATAATTCTGTATAAGATTGATTCGTGTTAGTTGTAATTTTAGCCTCGCGTGTTTAGAGAGAGGCCGAGTTGAAGGAGGGAAGTCAAGCTCAATCGACTGGAAGTCAGTGCATCAGACAGAGAGACGCTTGACCAGTAGGACCTTATAGATACAGTAAAATGATTATATACAGTAGTTGCACTCTGGTGTCGTCTAGGTGGTTTTCATCACCGTTATTTTTACTACCAGTCATAAAAGCATTGTTGCCAAACCTGGGATAATTAGAGTTTTAGCACCTCACCCGCTAACGGTAACGCTAAAGTTGGTTAGGGTATAGAATAAGAGAATGTTCAAAATATAGTTTTATCAAAGCAATTGCGTTTTTCTGCAAAATATCCCGCTATTTCAGAAAATGTACCTATTTTCATTTTTACGCCACCATGCGCAGTCTGCTCTAACGTTAACGTTAATTATATATATATATATATATATATATATATATTAAAATGGTTTGTTCTTATACAAAGTTTTGGTGCTGTTTTGTATATTGAATGGTTATGAACATGAAAGGTGATATGATTGTCATATGTAAGTATGACAGGAATGAAAATGAGGTTACAAAATAGTAATTTATGCAACAAATGGTAATCTTTTCACGAATGGAAAAGTAGACCGCACGAGCCGTCAGGCGAGTGCGGCAATTCCATGAGCAGATGATAAGCGAGAATGTACAGAGTAGTCCTCTGAGACAAAATTCTATTTTCCGGTTTATAAATGTATATATCAATAAACTATCCTAACAGTGCGTCAACGGATGGCTAGCCCTGTGAAGTAAATACTCAGCCCAGGCCGCTTTCCATTGATTATCCCGATTAAAATATAAATATGAACGGTTCTCTCTCCGGCTGGAACAACGCTGAAAAATACTTTCAAGATTAGTACGAAGCCAGATGGCTGGCCCTGTGAAGTAAATATTCAGCCCAGGCCGCTTTTGTCAGTTATCTCGATTAAAAATAGATATGCGGCTCTCTCCGGCAGGAGCAACTAGTATGCCGCCATATGCCTGGCCTTGGGAAATAAATACTCAGCCCAGGCCACTTTCTGTGGATTAGTCAGGTTAAAAATACATATACGGCTCTCTCCAGCAGGAACAAGGCTGAAAAATAATATACTGACTGAATTACTGAATTGATTTGGACTCGGTGGCTTCATTAGCGGTATAGTATTAACTGTGAAAAAGTGTCGACACGTAAGAAGAATTTAAACTGATGTGTAGGGTATATTAAAAGAATATTTTTGCAAAAATTGTACGACAATTATTAACGGAGCTTTTCTATGCTTTTCTAGTTTTTAAAATTAGCAGTAGTTAAGTAACTTCTTTACAGCACATACCACTCCAGCTTCGATGAGTCCATTATAATTAAAACCGGGGAACTGCATATATTCATTTTACTGTAGTGTAGAGCCAATCAGATCCGACCGATGAACAGTCTCCGACCGACGCCGACGATAATCGAGTGAGGTATAACGTCAGATAAAATTAAGTGATATAAAATCATAATTAGTCCGAGATTAAGCGCAGGAATCCGAAAAATTTCATACTTTTCCCCCATCCTCGCCGGTGTTTATTATTTGGTATTAATAAAAGTTAGTTATTTTTACTTAATCAATTTTATTTTACTTTTTCTTTGCAACGAATACCCAGGTACTTCAACCCAGTAGGGCAAGTAAAGTCCACTCTTCTGGCCGCTAGTGGTTTGTCGATATCTTAATGACCCCTTGATTATTACATTTTAGTGCCGCTGTCGGAACAAGTGGTCTTCACACTATAAACGGAAGGTGGCGCCTTAGTCAATCCTAGACCTGGACCAAGGTGACAAAAGATCGCGTGACGACGTAAAGAGCGTTACACCACAGTATACTTAAAAACAATTTATAAATAAAAATGTTATGGGTTGATTGTGATGCGTAAAAGAATAAATATTGTAATGATATACTTAGTATGAGTTTTTAAATAAGTTAATTGTTGATAAAATAAAATTTTTTAAGACAATGAAACATAATACAATGAAATTAAAATTTTTGAATCATAAAAGACATTAAATTTAAGTAATCGAACTCAAATATTTAGACAGGAAATATGGTGTTAATAAAGAATAAACTAAGGGTTACGATATCAATAAAATGTAGTGGGAAAATTTAATTAAAAAAAAATAAGTTAGAAAAATAACAGATCGATAGTAACAACAAATATTTTTAGAGAAGGTAAAATTGTTAGATTATAAGGAGAATGTTTATATGAAAAGGTATTTTTATAACGGAATAAACTAAAATAAACTTACACACCAATTCAATTAAATTTACTTAAATAAAAAGAAATAAAAAAATATCAAGAAGAATGGAATAAAGAAGCAAAGTTGGAATATAACCTCCTAAAATATAGAAGCAAATTTGTACTGTAGGAATTAAAATTTGGAGTTGACTGGAAAAGGAAGTTAAAATCAGATATTCAAACACAAATAAAAGACAGTTAAGCAGCAGGCAAAGGACAGTATATAAAGTATAAAGAAATAGAGCCACCGGAAGATCATAAAAAAATTTCATTTAGTGATTTAATATTTGTAAAATTCATTATTTATTTTCTACTTTTGTAAAACCCGACCCAAATTGATAATAATATTGCTTAAGTTACATTACAATATACTAGTTACTTACAGGATAATCGTTGACTTCTAACCCAAACAATCGTTCGCCGCTACTAAAAGTTTCAAATTTCACCCAAAGATCGTCAAACCTATCTTGAAAAACTAAAACTCGATCGCTAGCTTCTCGTGCCGCTAATCCTGCTACCATTGGGCCTCTAACGTCAAAGTCTGTGTCAAACTGCTGCACTTCATCCTTGAATTTAGCTACTCCTTGTGTTAACTCCTCTAGCAAAGGACCTTGGATATTACAGATATCCTCTTGAACTTGTTTAGACTAAATAAATCATTTAAATGTTATACAGGGTGTTTCATTGGGAAATGGGCATACGGTAAGGGTAGGTAGAGGTAGCCTAGGTGGTTCTAAAAAACCCCCATATGATGGGTCTAGCGCTCTTTATAACCGAGATACAGGGTGTTTTATGTATTTTGACTATTTCTTTGATGGTTTATAACTTACGATCCACATTGTATATATTTTTCATATTCACAGCATAAACTCTTCATCCTGTATTGTACCGAATACCAAATAAATATAATTAATAATCCAGGTACGGACTAGAAAAAAATGAATGAAATTGAATCAGTTTAAAACAACACCCTGTATATTAAAATTTTGAAAATTCGTTTGCAGATTTGAAAAGAGCAGAAAAAATTATGTCAAAGCAAATGTGTTTTGTGCTTCCGCATACAATTTTCGTACTTGTTAATTTGAGTCAAAATTATTTTTTCGATGTAAGGGTGGTACAAAATTTTAAAAAAAATACTTTTTCTGCTCTAAATAATAATCTTTCACTTTCAATCAATAAAATCCCTAACCATTTCATAATCTCCTAAATTTTGGATCACAACCAATGTAAAATAAGTCGACAGGCCTACACATATTTAAGACAAAATGCTAATTTCAATAACTAACTTACAAACACCCCGTATGTGTAATACAGTTATGATAATTGTATTTGTCCATTATGCTGCACTTTAAACAAATAATAAAATGAGAAAAAATTACATCCCGAAAAAGTATAACTTTATTTTAACAGATGCTCAAAGTGGCCACCATTTTGCTCAATACATTTCTGTGCTCTTTTAGTAAGATGTCTAATAGATTTCCTAATCATAGCTTGATCATTGTTCAATTCCTCGCATGCGTCCTGGATTCTCTGTAAAAGGTCTTCTCTTGTATTTATTTCAGTTGAATAGACTTTGGATTTTAAGTAACCCCAAACATAATAGTCGATTGGGTTAAAGTCGGGTCCCCTTGCAGGCCAGTTATGAGGTCCTCCCCTGCCTATCCAATTATTTGGGAAGTTGTCGTTTAAAAAGTCTCTCACTATTACTCTGAAATGAGGTGAAGCACCATCATGTTGGAAGTACATACCCCCAACATTAACATCTGCATTGTCTAGCAATATGGGTAAAATATTTTGCAGAAATTCTAAATATACTTCACCAGTTAGTAAATGTGGGAGAAAATACGGACCAATTAGCCGGTTGTTAATAACACCACACCATACATTAAACGAGAATCTTATTTGTGAATGTGTTTGTTTTATAGCAAACGGATTTTGTTGGGCCCAAACATGAGCATTTCTTGAATTATTAATACCGTCCCTGGTAAACTGAGCTTCATCGGTAAATAAGCACCTGTGCAATATTCTGTTATTTTGTAAAATCCACCTACTAAAAGCCAATCTAGGGACTTCATCTCCAACTTGAAGCCGCTGAACTTCCTGTACGTGGTACGGATAGAGATTATTTTTTTTTAATCTTCGCCACACAGTGGAATGAGGAACATTAGTGGCATGACTGATTCTTCTTGTGCTGATTTTTGGGTCGTTTTGCACAATGTCTAGAATATCTTGTTCCAAACCGATATGTCGTCTTTCATGATGTTCATTTTCTGCCACTGTTGGAAATTTACCGTGTTCTCTGAGGTAACTAAATACATTAGAAAAAGTCTTGTCATTTGGTAACCGCCGGCCAGGAAATCGCCGCTCATATTCTCTTTTGGCAGCTTTTCCATTACCATTACAAAATCCGTAGACAAACAACATGTCTGCATATTCATTTTTATCAAATTTATGGGGCATTTTCAACAAGTAATAACTGGTTATCTATCAACAAATAATCACTTAACGAACGCAAGAACACAACTACAAACTCTCAAATCATTAACTAATGTCAAAATTACACCCTGACATTAGCCAACTTGACAATTACAGCAAATTGGGATATCAAACGTAAAGTGTATTATTCGCTGACACAAACAATATGTACAGAATACTGTAGATTATTGTTATTCAAAATGCATCAGAATAATTAAGAAATTACCAAGCTCTAAGTGAAAAATTAATTAGAAACGGATAAATGATAAAGTATTCTATTCTTTTATTCTTAGTTCTTTTTTTTAATAAATACAATTTTACAGAGTTAGTGTTTCTTAAAACAAAGTTATACTTTTCTGGGATGTAATTTTTTCTCATTTCATTATTTGTTTAAAGTGCAGCATAACGAACAAATACAATTATCATAACTCTATTACACATACGGGGTATTTGTAAGTTAGTAATTGAAATTAGCATTTTGTCTTAAATATGTATAGGCCTGTCGACTTATTTTACATTGGTTGTGATCCAAAATTTAGGAGATTATGAATTAGTTAGGGATTTTATTGATTGAAAGTGAAAGATTATTATTTAGAGAAGAAAAAGTATTTTTTTTTAAATTTTGTACCACCCTTACATCGAAAAAATAATTTTGACTCAAATTAACAAGTACGAAAATTGTATGCGGAAGCACAAAACACATTTGCTTTGACATAATTTTTTCTGCTCTTTTCAAATCTGCAAACGAATTTTCAAAATTTTAATATACAGGGTGTTGTTTTAAACTGATTCAATTTCTTTCATTTTTTTCTAGTCCGTACCTGGATTATTAATTATATTTATTTGGTATTCGGTACAATACAGGATGAAGAGTTTATGCTGTGAATATGAAAAATATATACAATGTGGATCGTAAGTTATAAACCATCAAAGAAATAGTCAAAATACTTAAAACACCCTGTATCTCGGTTATAAAGAGCGCTAGACCCATCATATGGGGGTTTTTTAGAACCACCTAGGCGACCTCTACCTACTCTTACCGTATGCCCATTTCCCAATGAAACACCCTGTATTATATTTTTTATTTTAAACTATATTTGGTAAAAAATTTACCCAAAGCGAGCGTTTAATTGGTACTATCAACCTATTTTCAACATAGTATAAAAACATAACTAACTCTATTGAAAACACGTCAAAAATGAATTATAGGTCAATTTATTATTTGGAGATTTAAGTAAAAATTTTATTCAAATACATTTTAAAAATTACTTACATGGTTGATCATATTTGTAAAATTAAATCTCAATGATTCCACTTGTTCCGTATCTTCTTTAGACACATCGATTTGATACCGATTAAAAATGGAATACGCATCTTCAATTAATACCAAACCTAAATCCATTTCGATGAAATGTTCTCTAACAACTTCCAAACAATTCATGGCAACTCTAAAAAATTTAGTGTATTGATAATTAAACTTTCAAAACCTTGAAATGGAATTGCAGTGAATGTGTTAAGAGAAAGATGTAATTTTCCACAAAGCGATGCAATCGTTTATTTTCCATTTTTACTTGAACATATTTTGAGTGCCTACCTATTAGTTAATCAACATTTCTTCAATGGGGAGTTCAACAAAAATATAACCTCACGTTTTTTCTTTATTAACAGTTGGAATTGATCAAATAAAACCCATTGCGTTTAATTATCTACCGTAATTTGATGTTGATAATTTTCCGTGTTTATTTGTATTTGTAAAGATAGGTAAACAAAGGTAAAAGTTAACACAATTAAAAACATATTGACCAAAGGACACTTTATAAGCAAACGTCATCTATATTTGAAAGCGTCAAATAAAATTTTGAAAGTATAATATATTTTTTTACTTTTTACTTTTAAAGTTTTCTGGAAGTTTTGAAAATTAATGATTTTATAGATTTTGATGTGCTCGTTCCGAATTTCTATTTTGCCACCTCGTATTTTTGCCGCTCTGTTTTTAGACACCATATTAGAAAAATGGTGTCTAAAAACAGATTTTTGACAATATGTCCTTTACGACTCTTTTTTCGATTAAAACAGTTATATAAAATTTCCTATATTTTGTGATTAAAATGCAAAATTCTAAATTTTTTACTTTGTGGTTGTCGCAATAATTTCATCTACTTGTTTGTGCTATTAAAACTAACACTGATTTGTTAGAGTAGACTCAAATAGTGTCAATAGTTGCCCTTATTATGCGATTTACCTTTATAAATAAAACGGTGCATAATGTTTTGTTTATGTCTGCGAAAAACATCATAAAGAATATAAACAAAATTTTTGCACAAGAGCATATTTTAATGTTTTTTCCGGATAAATTTTTTGTATTCTTAAAATCACATTTAATAATAAATATACGACATTCAAATTCTTAGACATGCTTTCGCATGAATTTCTGTTTTCATCATAAGTCTACCCTCTCGGTCTCTCTCATACGAGACGAGAAATATTGTTTTAATATTTTATTATTTATTTGTAAGGTGACTCAAACGACCGTTACACAAAAGCACACCACTAATTTTCATCCAATCAAATTAGTCGCGTTCGTTAAAAAAGCTGGTGCGGAGTGCATGGTTGGGACAACTGAAACGATCCCAGCGCTCGTAGTGGTCAAAATTTCGTGAAATCATGCTCTTGTCATAAGTAAACACGTCAAAATTAAATATAAAATGGTTCATAATAGTTGTTGTGTTGTTAATTCGAAAAATAAAAAAAAATTACACATTTTCAAGAGCTAGCTGGAAATTACAGAAAAGAAAGAAATAAATGCAGTTAGAAGAAAAAAGTAAGCAATGTATAACCTACTTCTTTAGCATGCTTACTTAGACGAATGTGTGTTTTATTCTACAATTATTCGATATGATTATATAACTTTTATAATAACCTTTTTTTTTGTATAACTTATAGTTTTAGCGTACGAATGCCGCAAAGTCTACTTTCAATATGTGTTTTGACCAAAAAACTCATTTCCACACCACCATGCAGTAGAGTAAGTGGCGCGTTTATTGTTTTATTCCCAGTAAGGCTTATACACTATTCAAAAATTCAGCGCATTAAATTCTCTTTCGCTTCGCTATTGTTGATGAACCAGGTGTTGCGAGTTTGTCGTCTTCAGTACTGATCGAAATGTCACAGATATAAGTTTCTTCCACATCATCAGCGATGGGATTATCGGTTCCATTGAAATCATTTTCGTTCTCGATTTCATCATACGTTTGCTCGAAAACAGTCTCCATTTATTCCTCTTCATCGCTATTTTGTGATTGGAGTTATTACAGGTACCACTGCAATTCGTTCATGTAATCGTGCAATGCTTGTGGATTAGCACTACTGCGTATATGACTATAAGAGGTGGCAAAGTAGGAATTCGGAAAGAGCACATCAAAATCTATAAAACTCCCGGTAAACTTTCCAGTTATCCTCTTTTTTGAGCAGCAAATGGCTGTATTATTATAAGTATTATATTGCATAAGAATATTTTTCCAATACAAGCTTATATGCCTACTATTATTGAACTTATTTGTATTCTATCTAAATATAGATAAAGAAGAATACTTTTGTTTCAATTTCCCGCAAATTTTTTTTTCGTTCGAAATATCTAAAAATTCCTTCTCCTTCCACAAACGCAAAATGCCTACCAAGCATAAAGGCTAATGTGAAATATAAAGTGTGAAGTAAGAAGGTGTTCTTTTCTTGTTCAAGAAAGAAAATAATATAACACGAGAATGTATAACAATTGTATTAAGTGATACTTTTTACACTAGTACTTTACACACTAGTTGCATACAATATTTTTTCTACTACCAAAAAATAAGTAGGTATTAAGTAAAAAATATGCAATCTACTTTACGCACTAGTGCATAAGAGTATATTACGTAACACAAGAGTCGTAAGTAGACCATTACGCATGAAGTGAAAAGTTTACGCATGAAGCCGAGTAGAGGTGAGTGTGTTCCTTTCACGAGTGCGTAATGGACGTACCGTACTTTTTCTAGGTCGTTAAATAAAACTCGGAGCTAAGTATCTACTTACATTTTATTATTCGCATAAAAAGTATTGCCTACATTGCCTACTTTGTTTTCTCTTTTTTACTTAATTACAATTATGTAAATAGACTAGATAACGCACATGTGCGCTATGAGATCTCATAACGTGCATGTAATTGTTAAATGTCACTTACAAGGAATGTTGACAGTGCGATTTTTGAAATTTACTTACATGGGCACTAGTATTTTATTTTACGCACTAGTGCGTAAAGTTTAAGTTTACACATGACAAAGTTAGTAATTTACACACGGTAGTAGAAAAAAAACATTATTGGTGAGTTATAATTTAGGCTATTAAGAGATGAATTTTTTTACCCATGTTATTCAAAGATCGGTAATGAAAATGGCACCATGAACCGTAGGCCAGTGCTGTAAATCAGCAAGTGAGTTAGTACCATTACTTCGAGTTGTATACTATACTTTATCTACGACTAAAGAGTTAATACAAATATTTTTTGACAATTAAAAGAGAAACTGACGATAAGGATAAGGAATTTAGCTCTAGGGTAAACATAAGTTTAAATTAGTCCTAAGAAAATCATGGTCATTATTATTTTATTATTTTTGGGTTGATGTTTTTTAAATTTAAATAAATCATTATTTTTAATAATTTTTATAAAATTTGAAGTGTACTTTCCGAAAAAAATTCGTGCCATGTCGCTGGCTATATTTATAATTTATTATTCACTATAGGAATCTAATTAAAAAGTTACAATGAGTTTACAAGTTGTATAAGACAAATTTGCTTGTATCAGTCACCAGTTTAGTTTTCAAAAAAAAAACTCAAAACGGTTTTATACGTCCGTTAGCTTGATTCAACTCGAGAACGGTGCTAGATAGGAAAAAACGGACAACGGCAATCGACTCAGCATCGTTAAAAACCTCTAAAATTATATTAATCTTTAACTTATTTTTACTTTTCCGCTAAATATTATCATTCATACCTACTATAGTAGCTAAGGTATAGATAGATACAGAAAGGTGAGTTTAAACAGCAAATAAAATAAAATAAAATTAAATAAGAAAGATAAACATGCACATCTCTATACATGAAATAACATGAAATAAGAATTAGTACAAACGATGACCAACTTTTATCTTTTTACCTTATTTTATTTTATTTTGTTTGGAAATCGCTACTGCGCATCACCCAAAACTTTTTTGATGGTTTGGATAGGTTTATTACATAAAAAGCTATGATTTGATAGGTTTATTCTTATTTTATTTTAGTCATCTGTCTAAACCAATGTTTTTCCCATTAATTCTTACTTTATTTTATGTTATTCTATTCCTTATTTTATTTTATTTACTGTTTAAACTCATCTTTAGTTATTGAAACCTTCGTGTTAGTTTGTCTGCCTGTGTGAGCGCTCACTGGACCGATTTGCTTCAAACTTGGTATACAGTGTGTCTGAAAAAGTTGGCAACAAATGGGAAACTTTTTTATTATTAAGTTTAGGAAAAAACGTCATTCTTCATAAAAAGTTCTGCAAGGCCTAAAACCCAATATACGATAATCAGATATCGAAATTTTCCAATCGTATACGAGGTTTGTCAAAAAGTATGAATTTTGCTCAAGAGTAAAGTACCTTTATTTTCGACAATATCTAAAATTGTTATTAAGAAAAGTTGATTAGAATTGAAAACTACGTTTAAATGTCTAATTACAGCTATCTAGGATGAAAACCAGGTTTTATTATTTTTTACAATTTCTTTAAGATCGAAAATGACCAAAAACTAGGTATCTAAATTATTGACCTGTACAAAATCAAGTTGTCAGTAAGCAAATTTGCAATGGGAAAATGAGTGGTGTAATCATTAAGTGCACTTGAACATAATTTTTAATTTCTATCGATATCTTGAAATAAAATTTAAAAGCACTTTAGTCTTCGACTTCAATCGAAATTTTTGATTTTCCCTGTACATCACTAAATGCAAATTTTATTCCTGATTATTGTTTACTAGTATTCTACACCACATTATAATCAATAAGAGAAAAGTGCTTCAAATTTAATTTCAAGATATCGATAGAAATTAAAAATTATGTTCAAGTGCACTTAATGATTACACCACTCATTTTCCCATTGCAAATTTGCTTACTGACAACTTGATTTTGTACAGGTCAATAATTTAGATACCTAGTTTTTGGTCATTTTCGATCGTAAAGAAATTGTAAAAAATAATAAAACCTGGTTTTCATCGTAGATAGCTGTAATTAGACATTTAAACGTAGTTTTCAATTCTAATCAACTTTTCTTAATAACAATTTTAGATATTGTCGAAAATAAAGGTACTTTACTCTTGAGCAAAATTCATACTTTTCGACAAACCTCGTATACGATTGGAAAATTTCGATATCTGATTATCGTATATTGGGTTTTAGGCCTTGCAGAACTTTTTATGAAGAATGACGTTTTTTCCTAAACTTAATAATAAAAAAGTTTCCCATTTGTTGCCAACTTTTTCAGGCACACTGTATAAGATACCTTATGGTCATTGAGTCCTCTAGCTAAAAGTGGACCGGAGATATGGGGGTTACTCTGAAGTAAGTTTTCCTTCAGAGGTTAAAACCTCTCAGCTTTTTTTTTAATTTTGGGTTAAATTTTAATGTTTATAAAACATGTATATTTATATCTTGATATGTAATGCCATAGAATAGATGTGTATGGATTTGTATATAATCAAAGTTAAATTTATATTACCTGCAGTCATCCAAATCTCTAATAATCTTGCTCAAAATTTTTTCTTGTGCCTTTATAAAATCGACCATGATATTCAACTTTTCTCTGTAGTTGATAATCAATTTTTTACCTAAAATATGTTTCCAAGCATCTGCTTCCACTAGTATTCCCAATTTATATCGTTCTATAAAAATATAATACAAAAAACACTTTTTTAATAATGTCCTAGTTAATGAGAATGTATATCTAAAAATAATAAGAAAAGCATGCCAAAAAACGAAACAAAATTTAAAGATTCGTATTGAAGATAATAGAGTATTAAAAAACAAGTTTTAAAAATCGCATATTGAAGAACGCGTCCAATATTAACATACACAACACACCCTGTATGGCCGAGTATTTCAATTGGCAAGTGTTTCTAGTGGTACATTGCCAGTAAACCGAAAACCAATAGACCGAATGCTTTTTAGCTAAATTTTCCCAATAAACCAAACTACCATTGGACCGAAAATCACTAGACCGAATAATCAATGATCGATCGATACTAACAACTGCCCATTGTTTGCGTCTTCGCCTAAACGACTTAAAATATAAATGCAAGTTATCTATTTTTTTAAGTAGATTTCCATATATCGTATTGTATATTGTAATGGATTCAATGGCGGGATCCAGCCCGAGAATAGTGGCGCTACACCGTTTATGAACTGGAGAATAAGAATTAGTAACAAAAAATTATCAGTATATACCTATATATATTCAACTGCCAACACTCTAGGGCAAATTCCTATGCCCATTGAGATAAGGAAATTATGTCTGTAAGTGCACCCGTTTAAACATACAGGGTGTTAAAGTTTAAAAAATAAAATGGTTTATTAACAATAAATTTTAAACGGTACGATCGATTGTAATGAAACTGTAGTAGGATTATCAGATTAGTGTTGATAAACTAGATGTTTTAAAGTGAATAGATAATTTTCAGATTTTTCCAGATTCGTGCAGTAGGTGTCAAGGTGCCTCTTTCGACCCCTGAATTACGCGCCATTGGTTAAAATAATGAAATTTTTTAAGTTTGGAATTCTATTAACTTTCCTTAGTAAAAAAAGTAATAACATTTTTCTATGCTTAAATTAACCGTTTTCACGAAAAACGTTATTTTCTTTATGAACGTCCATTTAGTTATTTCTCAATGGAAATAATTTAGCACAAAGACTTTGATCTAAAGCGGTGGCAGTCGAATTTAGGAACACCCTTTATATGTGCAGACATTAAGTTTCGGCACGATAGAGGTAGCAATTTTTCTCCAATCGAGACCAAATTTGGTACAAAAATTTTTGTGGGGGAATAATTCGTTTTATGTCCCTGTTATTTAGGGTAACTATTTACATAAAAATCATCGAAACTCATCAAAATGTTCATTCAAAGTTCAGAGTTGATATTTTGATTTGAAAATCAAGAAAATAAATAAGTAACTGAGGAATTTCTAGGATGGACTATTT
This sequence comes from Neocrepidodera transversa, assembly GCA_963243735.1. Lineage (NCBI taxonomy): Eukaryota > Metazoa > Arthropoda > Insecta > Coleoptera > Chrysomelidae > Neocrepidodera > Neocrepidodera transversa. Next base: position 15,039,983 of record OY725348.1, read on the forward strand.
TGCAAGCAAAAAGTGTTAATGCATAATATCCATAAACTATCTCCAAGAAATTATACACAAATCTGAACAAAATTTCATTTCATTTCCACTTCTGTGGATTTGCATTGGCAACATTGTTTGAAATGTTTGGTGATCTAACAACCAACAATGTTAACCTGACGTTGTGCATATTTTTTTATTTGATGTAAAAAGGTGGTAAAAACAATCGGTGTATTGACGATTTTTGTCATATTTTTTTGATCAGTTAAAAGTTTTATATTTTACAGTTGCAAAATTGAAATAATAAGTTGAGTTTAAGGATCGTCTAACAATAATCATGATATTGACTTTACTCCTTCGAATCAAAGACTTGATTGGTTCTGAATATTTTCTTAATCAATCAATTAGATACATACTAATAAAAAGGATTGTATTAGGAAGGTGCCCTTAAGACTTGAGAGAGAAAGAGACTAAGTATCCAGTGTATTAATTTTTGTATTAAAGTCAATTTGTGTTGAACATCTTTTAATTTATTTTTTTTTTCTATATTTTCCATATAATTCAAATTAAATGAATTGAAAAAAGGACATTCGACATTCATATATCTCGGTGATGTCTCTGGGATTTCCCTGGGACGTCGTTAGTATGTACCATGTCCCGAAAAAGGATATCCCAGTGGCATCCCAGAAGCAAATGAAGGACATCCCTAGTAAGTACAGGAGATGTACTTGTGTTGTTAGGGTTGTTTCATTTTAATCTCTAGAAGTGAAAATATTTTCATCTCTAATGTGAGAAAATGTCACTTTCCTTTACATGAAAGTGCCGGTGGATGAACGATAATCCAAATGATAGTGTCAATTATTTTTATCTAAAAGCAAAAGGTGATCCATAAGTCAAATGTGGTAAAATCTGAAACTTAAAATCATATACCAGAATTTATTTCAAATGGATAATGGCAACTAGTTTCCGCTACTAGCCATCTTCAGGTCTTCGAACCCGTGTAATAATTTTTGAAATACATTGTGGTACATGATTTTGAGTTTTATTTGCTATTATTTTTATCTGTTCACTGGCTGCAATAAAGTTATTCTAAACACAAAAAATAAACTAAGTGAATACATACCCAGAATTACTTTTATTGGACCAACATCGACAGACTCAGGAAGCGCTTTTATTTGTTCCGATCTGGAATTGTACTCTCGGAATTTTTCAGCTATCTCAACTATTAATGGATTCGTCTCGCAATAAGCTTGTACTTGTTTATCTCTATCTTCAGCCCATAAGAAATTCCATTCAAGGTATTTCTGAAACACAAAATTAAAAACATTTAAAATAACTAGCTTAGGTTATTTGTTACAACAAAGTTGGTATGCATTGTGAAAAATTTAGCTCAGTGCTGAAAACCATTAATTCAACTAAACTCAGCTTCTTTTGTACAAAACCTCACAAAATAATTTTTCTGTGTCAAAAATCTAACAGCTAATTTTGGATAACTTTTATGTGTTGAGTCCAAAAATAATTTGACGTATTTAGTAACAGTTCCAGTTTTTGTGTTTTATAAAAGATATACTATATTTAATGAAATACCGAAGCTTTCCGTCTATGGTCTGGAATTCGACTGTCTTTCAATATCATATTTTTTCCATATCATATATTCAACCAACTACTAAATTCTGTAATAGTGACCGAGCTTTTGGTTAACGCCTTCATACGTCGTAAGTTGTTGGTACGACACCCTTGGGGTTGCTTACCTAAATATCGGCTAATTGGTTTCTTACCCCACGTGAGGCTTACAACCTCCTTTCAATACCGGCCAAATTCTTGGCAATTCTGCTTGTGTTTTTCAATATAAACACTAAAAATGTTTTCATAACCACATCCTTTTGACCATAGTTTTTTCTTTGGTTCCTTCATAATTGGAGAACTCCTTTCTCCCAGTTTCTTATTTCTTATTTACACATGATGTCCAATTGCGGCCATAATGTCAACCCCCTTTTATATTTTAATTTTTTTAATTTAACCACTTTGTTAAAAATTCCGTTTATCTAATTTTATTACAAATTCAAATTCTATTACATATATAAAAAAATCAGTTTAATTTCAATTAATATATAAATTTACCCCTTCTCCCATGAATACATTGGCCTGATGATGGCGAAATTTCGCCGAAACTAGTCGCCCTCCTTCAACTTATATCAAAAAATTGATTGTGGTACTTTGATGTCGAGTTGTATTACCTCAACTGATTTTCCTAACACGTGAATTGAACTACTTTTTTGGTTTCTCTGAACTGAGAGAATTTTGCTAGATTTCGCCTGACGCTTATTGTAACATACAATAATATTACTTTTACATGTGTGACTTTGTTCCGTTTTTGAAACTTAATATGTTATTTATTTTATTTTTAATTACTAGAAGAAAAAAACAATTGAAAAACACTTGAAAACAACCCCGGCTTTAACTTAGAGTAAAACGGGAATATTAATTCACTATAAAACAGGAGTCCTCATTGGCATTTCAAATCGGACCATATGGTTAACTAAAGCAGTCAAAAAAAGTATAAGTTTAAGTCATCATTTTGCTCTAGATCCCATACTAATGTCGTCACTCCCAATTTTGTGAATTTACTCCCATCCGCAATATCTTGAAAACTACTAATCTGATAGAAGTGTTTTTTAGGTCATTTGAAAGGTTGCGATAAATGAAGAAAATATACTGTAAAAAGTTTTGAGAAATGGCCTCCTTCATACCGAAAATAGCGTAAGTAAATTATTAAAAATATAATAACGTGACGAACGATTCGAAAACAAAATGTCAATCAATAATAGTGCATGATGATGCATCGATTTCAGTGATTATAACTCATTGTAATTTAACCAATAGCAGTTGCAATTTCTACTTAGTTACCATGTAATGATAAGTGAATATAACCTTGAAGACGTGGTGATTCGCATCATTCCATTTTGACAAATTTGACATATTAAAATAATGTTTGATGTTTATAATAAGCAAAGGTCAACAATATAATTCATTATATTTCGTTATATAATCATACCGAATACCACGCGAGCATACCAAAATAATAATTATACTGTCCTTCTCACTTGACGTATTTTTGCGAAACACCACGAAAGCGCAGTCGGGCGTATAATCGATTATTTTCTATGCTCTTGTGATATTACTACTGATTATTTATCAGAAAAGAAGCTGATAAATTCATTTGATTTCAATATATTCTTTTCACCAAGAATAATTAAGTTTAAAATATTATATACAGGTTTGTTAGACATATTAAGAATAAGTAGATATTTGAATTCGCCACGGAGTTTTTATCAGTGTGACTACAAAATAGTCAACCATACCCGATTTATTTAAATTTGTTGGACGACATTTTCCACAAAAGGTTTTTTGGTCGTTCTTTTTATGGATTGCTACTAACCCTGGAAATCAATCCGCTCCCCTTTTCCATTCCTATAATGTGCAAAACATCAATTTTTCGTTCTTTTGGCAAAATTTTCTAAAACGAGCTGTTTCGATTTTAATCGATATATCGAAGAAAATGATCGGAGGTCAACGGTATTAAAAATTCATTTTCTATAAAAAATAACTGTATGATCAACATTTTCTGACAGTGATTTTTCAAGTACTAAGAATATAAATGAGAGATACAAAAAGAGAACAATAATTCAACAATTTAAAGCACAATATTAAAGATACTTACATTTAGTAGATTAGTAATATCAGGTTGAAGTAAATTTATAACTCCATTTAAACTCATACTAACTCTTACAATTTCTTTGTTTTCAGCTACTAACTTATAATAATTATTCGCCTTTGGTAGGTCATCATGTACGACTAAAAATGAAATAAATAAAGGAATAAATAAAATAAAAATTATAAACAAGTGCCATTTTTTCAATAGTTATTGGAGCTTTTAATTTTTATTAACCCCACTCAGTATTAGTGCGAATCAAGATATAGCAAGACTTACATCTGAATGATAAACAAATTGTCCAAAATCACTATTTCAAAATATGATAAAATTCATATTTTTGTCAATATTAGTACAAAAATAAGTGAAACCTCATTATATTATATACATTTAAAATGTTTCTAATATTTATTAGGGTGTGTAGCCAAAGATATAAAAAATAATATTAAAAAATTACCCTTTTCCCCTTTTTTTGGGCCAGATTTCATCGCCGATTTTTTATGTTCACCCTGTCCCCATAAATTGATATATTTGTGAGTTTCCAGGATGCATGACAAAGTTTGAGCAAAGACAGTTTGAAGATCATCTAAAGTAGGAACAATGGTATTCGTCGGAATTTGAAGGATCATGTGTGTTTCCATTATGGGCTTAAATTCTCCAAAACTAAATGAAAACAAAGTTATTTTTATATTTTTATCAACCATTTGTAGAATAAATAATTAAATAAATAAATAAATAAATAAATCATCTCTATTTTGTATATATTGTAATGATGTACTAAATCTCTTATTTTTGTATTGAATTCTAAAAAAATAATAAACATTACAAAACAATCAAAATCAATAACAAATTTTATATGTTCTGTCTATCTTCCATCTTCTTGTGATCACTTCTATTCAAATAGATTTTTTTAACCTATTTTTCCCTGGTTTAAATTTCTTGATTACTTGCTATTAATTTTAAAGTCTCTTCGTGGGCTCCGAACCACGGTCCTCAATCCACCCTAAACCCAGGAATATGGTTACTAGCAAGTGTGTAATTGTACCACAAACCCCTACAGGTGTGAATAAAACTGCTCATGGCACAAATACCTTTTTGCACTTGCCCAAAGTCTTATCTGACTTTAATTCCCCCTGAGATTGATGGGAATCGAACCCACGACCCGAACAATGACCAAGTACAAAGGCCGATGCCCACCGTGTATTTTTAATTGGCTAATTTTTTATACTAATCTGTTTACATTGCTTCCATACTGAACTAGCTGTATTTCCTTTATTTGAAAAATATCTTCATATGTATTTTTAATTTTTTGGTTATATGGATTAAAACATGTAAATATTTTTAACTGGTATATAATTCTAGATAATTATCTCCTTCCATTAACTTTTATCAAAACTTATTTATTGGCAATTTTTTTAAAAAATTTTGATAATCTCTTGTTTTTTTCCAAAATAAAATTTTTCTTACTTGATTATTAAAAAAAAAATTTAATCACTTTTGTCTATTTCTTATCGTTTACTTATTCCTTAACTAAAATTTTTATTTGAATTTTCAAAATTATACTAAATCTTCAAAAACTCATACAGAGTATTTCATTACAATATATTACTATAGTTTAGTTATAAGCAAAAAATGCTTGTTTACCTTAACACTCTTGTTTTGATATTTTCCAGAGAAGTTTTGGTACATTTAATCAGTGAGTCAATAAGTTTCCAATTGAAATAAGCAAACATTTCAATGCAGTTTGTATGAATAATTGACAAACTTTCCGTATCGCTTCTGTCGATTTCCTTAAAAGCTAAAAAAAATTAAAATTAGGTAGGTTTATTTTCACAATTATGTTGCTCCGCGGTTTCGTTTTGTCATATCGATTACTAAAAGTTAACACAACTGGTTCGATAAATGATGAATATAATAATATATGACGAAATGAAATTCAATGTCTAGTACCATAATTATTTAATTAATGTTGGAAAGCGCAACTAGTTTCGGCATACTAATGCCATCATCAGGCCAATGAAATTTAGCATTATAATGGAAAAATTATTGATTAAATATAAATACTGGTTACATTACAATTATTTCAAGTGCGCTCTTGTAATGTAACCAATATTTATTTTTAATCAATAATTTTTCAATTATAATGCTAAATTTCTTTGGCCTGATGATAGCTTTAATTAATTAATGGGGAGTTCAACTTGAAATATTTTTTTGCATTATTTGAGAAAAAAATGAATTTCTTTTTATGAAAAAATCGTTTTTTCTATGTTTTTCTTTAATTTAACATGAAAAATTGATATTTAAAAATTACTGCATCTATGCAACTTGTAGTGCACCTACGTCACTTACGTGCAATAGCTGCAGCATAATATTAACGTGGAGAAGTTTCTCTAAATAAAATAAACGTTTTCAAATATAGATGACGTTTGCTTATATGTGTGGTTTGGTCAATATATTTTTAATTATGTTTACTTTTACCTTTATTTACGTATCTTTACAAATACAAATAAACACGGAATATTATCAACATCAACCAGCTCTACAGAGTACAAACTACAAAAATGACAGTGAAATATGCAGTCAACAGACGCGGACGCGACCTTTCACTTAATCAGGAACGCTTGTGACCAGCACTTATGTACCAAACAGCAAATTATTACCTAATCTCGTTAAAATAGTCGTTTTCTTTATCTAACAGTGGAATCTAATATCTATTTATCTCTCTCGATTTTGAATGCGAATTCACAGTGGATAGGTATAAGTTTTCATCTTTATCCAATTATCATATAATGGTTTTCTCCATCTTTGTCTGTATAAGTGAGATTTAACAGCTGTTATTCATTCGTATTCTCTTCTTTACACGTTTGCAGTTAATGGCTTGACGGTAACTTCATTGAACATAAGTGACGTCACGATCGTAATGGCGGCATATTCAAATAATTAGAAATTTGAATTTCTAAACTAATTTATTCAAAAATCTATGTCAAATTACAGTAGATAATTAAACTCAATGGGTTTTATTTGATCAATTCTAACTGTTAATAAAGAAAAAAACGTGGGGTTATATTTTTGTTGAACTCCCCATTGTGGTACTAAACTTTGAATTTCATTTCTTCATCGGTGGACCACATTTGAGATTATGGATAACCTATTGTATTTATAATAATATATGTTTTTAGATGTTACGTAGCAAACTATTGAAAGGGACCAGCATTTTGTCATAAATATGGAGAAGATAATGAGACTTAAAATTGTCAAAATTATTTAGAATTAAATTGTCCAAATTGCATACAACTATATGTATTTGAACACCAAAAACACAGCCTTTAAATGATTCAAAATAAGACATACATCAAAGGTAGATTATTACTAATTTAACAAGAATAAACATTTTTGAATAAGCAAAAACTTTTGCAGCAGCACATATACCGCCGTTAAAATAATTGTTACTTTAACAACAAAAAAACAAGTCGCGAAAATTATCACTAGGAGCTCTCGATTATGCTCGAGCAAACCCGGATTGTAATATTAATATTTCCGCCACATTACTCACATAAACTTCAACCACTGGACGTTTCAGTATATGCTCTGTTTAAAAAGTCTTACGATGTCCATTGTACTAATCGGTTTACAATTGAGAAACCTATCACAATTTATGACATTGCTGCTTTAGTAGGAGAAGCGTTTCCACAATCTTTTACGCCAACCAAACTAAACTAGTGGCTTTCAGGCAACAGGAATTTGTCCTTTTAATGAGAATATTTTCACAAACGAAGGTTTTCTATGTGCAGCAGTGACTGATAGAACTTTTGATCATGATGAAGGTCAAATTGTAGATCACTTTACCACCGTATCAGATGAGACTCGGATACATGAAGAAACTCGATCCCAGAACTCTAAAAATCCTTTTTTAGATTACTCACCCATAGTAAAAAAGAGTCAGCCTAATATTTCCCTAAATTTAACGACAAATGTAGCATTTACTTCTTTAACAGTTGCTTCGACATCGAATTTCAAACAAACAAGAAATTGAAGCAAAATATATAGAAAGGAAAACAAAGAAGAAACAAAAATAAGATAAAGCAAAGGTAAAGAAATTTGCTGAGAAGAGAAAGACGTAAATTACCCAAAAAAAAAATTGGATTATTGTAGCATTTGCCGGAAAGCGAAGCATAAGAAGGTTTGTTGGCAAGTTGATGTTATTTGGTGAAATTTACCCGGAAAATCGTCAATCAACGTTTCAAGTAGCCTCAACAGGTTGATACATCAGAAGTTGATCCTGAACAAGTTGGGTTTATTCTGGATTGACCAATTAAAAAAAAATTAATAGAATCACTAACTTTATATGTAAGCAAAACTTCAAATTTACTGTAGAATAAGAATTATAATTTTTATAATTTGATAGGTACTTACAGAAAAATAAAAAAGTATAAAATTTACGATTGGGCCAAGTGTCCCTAATGGTGGGTCAAGTGTCCCTGTATATTGGAACCCTTGACAAAAATGTAGCCTTTTGAAAAATCGCAAATTTTGATACTTTAGGGTTTTACAATTTGAAATGTGTTTGATGCTCCTTGTGCATAATATTACACAAAATGTGTATATGTCATTCAAATATTTCTATACATTATCAAAAAAATAACTGTCACTTTGGTCAAGGGTAGCGAGTTTCCCTAACTGATTTCTTTAAAACGTATTAAAATTATTCCCTTCTTAGTGTATTTTAAAATTCTACTTCTTTGCTATTCAATATAATTAAATATTTACTTATTATTTCTATCAAGTTTTTCCCTGTAGTCGAACTTGTTCCCTTTTTTTGAAGGCATTTTTTTTATTTAAACGCGATTACGTTTATACCAAGTACACCATTATATAGTTTTGCCTATTTTTACTGATATCTTTTAAATGGTTAAAGGAAGATACCTTCAATTATCATCGAAATCTTTCTAATTAGTACAAGTTTTATTTGGATATATTCTGAAGCACCCGTTCTCGTTCTTTAGCTATATAGCGGTGTAAAGTTTTCAGAAATCAGTTTAGATCGGAGTATTTTATTTTTAAAAGAAATGCCTTTAAAAACATTAACCAATGACAAAAATTAATTACCTATATCATATTCTAAGTACATCAAACAAAAAAACTATTTATAACCCATTTTTTCACTAAAAAAAAAGTACTAAAAATCGACGAAAAAAATTATTAATTGAAACCAAAATGTAAAGTTTAACCAGATACTTTATATATGACAAGAAAAAATGCGAATCCTGGTTTTATAAATTCTTATAACAGTCTATTGGTCCAAAGCTATTACTCTCCCGTTTCTAAAAACTATAAAATCCCGCGAAAAATATTACAACTCTGGATTATGAATATTAAAAAAATCGTTACCTGCGTCTTCTCCCAGTACTAACGCCGAAGTGGATCCAATCGGTTTTAGAGCTTTTTCGGCATCCATCCAATTAAATTTGTTGGCTTGATATTCCGGTTCCTCTATGCAAGTGACGAATTTGTTTATAATATCTATGACGCATTTTTCAACAGCAAACGACTTTAATTCCATTTCCCTTGCTAAAAAAAAAAAAACAAAATAAAAATAAGTTTCATTCACACAGCTTAAATTGCGCTATAAAATATACATTAACTAAAATGTAAAACTATTACCAAAACTTGAAACACATCGTCAAATAAAGGCAACATTGTGCCACTAAGTTACTATCAATTATTTTCCAACTGGACTATAGTTACAGACCTTAATATTTAACTAATCTAATTGTAGCGTTGTAGGAATAACTTGGAATAGTTTGAGAAATTTTATTCTTATAGAAAACATAGAAATATATTATAGAACCACGGTAAGAATTTAGTCTGGATGCTTAAGAAATATTTAATATATGTATAATAAACGCAATTACTTATCTAAATATCTGGATGTGTCTGTGTTAGTCTTCGGTTCTACTAATCGGATTGACTTCAAATTTGGCATACACATACCTTAGATTAGTATCTTCTTTGGGATTAAATTTCATCCCGAGGACCACCCCTGTTCATAGATATACGGGGCGTTTTTTGTTTTCGCGTGAAAAATCTAATTATCCATAACATATGAAATTATTTTAAAACTCTGCTTTAAGAAATTATCTATATGATGTCCTTACACCATGTGATTTATTAAAGTAATAATAATAATACTCTTCTTATATTTTACCCAATTACGAGTGAACTCCAAAATCCAAGGACTTATTATTATTTGCAGTGGCGCTCCGGGACGACTTACTGATGATTGATGGCGCCAGTTAGCGATAGGTGTAGGAAATCCCGGAAAACCTCAACACCATCATCAATAACTTAACTCATTTTAGTCAAAGGCAACATTTTTTAAAAGTATCAAGATTGCATTGCTTGTTTTGACGTATATTAATGCCAAAAAAGTTTTGATTCATTGTATAAATTTTAGATTTTACTACAGGGTATTGCGGCGCTCCTGGTACTTACAGTGCAAGTAAATTATATTTCTCTACAACCATTAGACCCTGAGTAGGGTCTAGGACATTAGGACGCGGCCACTAAGACGCGGTCACTAGGACGCGAGGACACTAGGATGCGAGGACACTAGGACGCGAGGACACTAGGACGCGAGGACACTAGGACGCGAGGACACTAGGACGCGAGGACACTAGGACGCGAAGACCCAAGGACGCCAAATTATTAAAATTAAACAAATTTATTATAAAAATGATTCTTTTATGTTAATTTCTTTTAAATCCCATCAGTGTCGTGCATATTCCAGTGGGTACAGATTAGTAGTTTGTAATGCTTAGTATTTTGTAATTAAAGTAATTATATTCTCTCCAGACGAGCTGGGAAAGTTCTGGGATGACACAGCCGATTTTTTTATTAATAAAAGAAATAAAAATATTTACATTATTTTTCTGTTTACAATATTTTTAAAAGAGTATATATTATTTAGATGTAATTTTTAGTATGTAATTAAAAACATCTATTCTAGAATGTACCGCACAAACTCCTGTTTTGGAATCTGTATGTCTGTCTGTCAGTAAAGTAATTTTTTTTATTGTAATAATGAATAGATATGTTTATTCGTTGTGGTTCCCTTTCAACATATATTACCGTTTAAAAGATGATTTTTCAAGTTTTTTAACTTTGACCGCCATTTTATCGGCAACGCTTCGTTCGACATCAAAACTAAAAACACTTTATTAACATATTTTTTCTTTCTAAACAAGAATCCGAAGTCAGATTTTAAATATCTTGATGTTACACACATATATATAGAATTATAGATTCCAATACTTAATTCTTACGGACTTTGTGAAAATTATTTTGTAATTGAATGTATTATTTCCATTTAAATGTATTTTATCTAATTTAAATCAATTTTTTAAATTTTATTGTATTTTTCTATTAGAGCAAGTAATTAATGTAATCGTAAATATTTCTTCATATTCATTTTAATTTATAATATAGACGTAAAAGATCCTTTGCTATCTTTTGACCTGCTAGATATATATTTCATTGTGGCAATCCTTATTATACTCTCGCGTCCTAGTGTCCCCGCATCCTAATGGCCCCGCATCCTAATAGCCCAGCGTCCTGGTGTCCCGGTGTCCTAGTGTCCCCGCGTCCTAATGTCCCCGCGTCCTAGTGACCGTGTCCTAGTCTCCCGTTTCGTTAGTGAATATAATAATACCGAAATCATTTTAATAATAGAATGTAAAAATTCACACTCTAGAGTTAGAATATTTATTTTGAAATACTTGCTTCTTATCTGTTTTGCATGTATTTTCATTCTATAACAAGGTATAGAATGAGTATTCTTACTGTCAGTAGATAGAACGTCCATTAACTTTAAAGATTCAGTAATTAAAGGCGATGACGTTTTGAACTTTACAAGTTGATTTCTTGTATAATTGTCACAATCTAAACGTCATTGTCATTAGTTACAGAACCGTTAAAGTTAACGAACGTTCTATCTACTGACAATTAATATAATAAATTTTACTGGCCAATCAGTCCTCCGGTCCCAGTAGAAAGAAAAACACACGGAAGAAATGTGAAATAATAAATAATAAATTACAAATTATATCTATTACGTCCACGGTTGTCACAAGACTGAAATTCTTTATTTTTAGTATTATCATAAATTGTCACTCTTGATAAAACATTGTTTTATTAAAAGACGCGTTAAAATGGAAACAATTTAATTTGTTTTTCTTTGTCTGTTATATTCCAGAGGATAGATTAGACAAGAAAACGATATATTTTCTAAATATAAGTTGTATTTTTTGAATCTGAAGGCACATATTATTTAAAAATTGTATTTATTTAATAGGTAACTTACTGATTTTTGACCGGGCTTGAACATTTGCTTCAATAAATTCAGGAGGCGTAAGCGAATCATCCGGTAAAAATCCTAACTCAAATTGAGATATGGTCGCGAGTACCTCATCTACTCTAGCTTCTTTCATATCCTTCACTTCCTTAACAAACGTCTCTACGTAGTCTAAGACTTTAGCGACGTCTTCGCAAAATTCCGGAATCCTCATGGACGTCCAAGTGAGACTCGAAAACGCAGGCATGAATGCGTTTTCCATTTTTAGTAAATGGGACCTCAAAAAATAGGGAATTTTAAAAGCTATATTTATATAACTGATTAATTATTTAAATTAATAGAGAATTTACTAATAGTAATTATTAATATATTAGGTTAAAAGTCAAAGCACGACAAATATACATTGAAATAACAATATACTAATATACATTCGAAGAACTCTGTGAATTTTCAAATGATTTTAAAATGTCCTATAGAATTACCTCATCATTGGTAAAAATAAGAAGGGAATACTAAGTCTTATTTTATTATTTCTTTCCACAAGTGCTTTTACAACTTCATATGAATTAAGGAGTTTTTCTTTGCAAAATACTAATACCTGACCAACATCAGGAACGCCTAAAAATTAAAATCATATAATAATAATTATAGTCTTAAACAGACAAATCACTTTAAAAATAAATATATACTGCAACTTATATATAATCGTACTATTAGGATACTAAATAGACCAATAACTCAAATTCAGAAAAAGATAAAAACTGAGCTAGATATATAGAGGGTTAAAATATTTTCAAAGCATCAGTAGATGAGTAAACAAACATTTGGGGTATCAAGTAGGTCCAGTCATTCTACGTTAAAACGATCATCACAAAAGTTTTCTTTCTCGCAAAAAAAACTGAGCGCCTAGGATAATAGGATAAAGTCCTCTGTATAAGCGACTAACCAAGTACAACTTGGTGCCGGTAGATGATGGAAAACATCCGTCTTCATAATGCCTTATAGGGGGGGAGCCGGTAGCTCGCAATTAAATCAAAAACAGAGAGAGTACGTTTTTGAAACACTCCGACCATTACCATAATTGTTTCATCCTTATAGGAATATCAGTGGTTCTTTGTCGGAACGCATAGTTTCAAAAACGTACTCTGTATACCCCAAGTATTTCTGTGTACTACAAAATGATAGATAGTCACGACATCAAAAACTTACTCTCTCTGTTTTTGATTTAACTGCGTGTGGCCCGCTCCCCCCTATAAGGCATTATGGTGGCGAATTGATTCCTTCATCTACCGGCACCAAGTTCTACTTGATTAGTCGCTTTTAAAGAAGATTTTATGCTAGTAAGTGACTATGACCGGTTGGTACCCATCAACCTAGGATAGATGTCTTGACTATCTATCATTTTTATATATAATTGCTATGGTGCCGTATTGGACTAAAAAGTTCTGAAAAAAAAATTGTAAAGCTATTTTTTGTACAACCCCGTCCACACAGATAATAGGGAGCCCACGATGAGTCGTGGGGGGAGTATCCAGAGGTTTTCAGAAACTTAAAAAAAACAGTCACATGGAAACCCGAACGAAGCTCTCATTCAAAACACTGACGATTCGGATATGACAAAGCTCGTGATGACTTTTTTAAAATTCAAAAAAAAATCACCATTTTAAAATACTCGAGCGCGTCAAATTTTCATACAGATCGTTCAGCTTGATATCCTCATCTTGCTGATCCATAATCTGATGATTATTCCGAGGGATTTTCTTAATCTGACGGTTTGAATAAAAAAATTTCATTATTTTTTTATTATTTCAGACGTAAATTTAACAATCTTTTGATATGCATTTTATCCACACACACATTTCATAATATTGTCACTCATCGTCTTACTAGATATTAAACTCACAAAATTTAATTTAGAAAACTTAAAACACAGCAAAAAAGCCAGAGCTATGATCAGCTGTAATGTCACAATGGCTGGCGAAAAGTAGTGTGGGGATGGTGTAACAGAGAGATAGAGACAGAGTGAAAAAGACAGTCCCGGAGTGGGTAATCATACTTTACTGCATCTGCACGCACTAAACTTTATTGACGATTTTTGTTATCTCGGCTTGTGGAAATCAGCAGATTATATTTTTCACGTTATCCCTGAATTATTTACTACAGAACGAAAAAGATTGACTGCGCTCGAGAAAGTTTTTTTTGGCCCTCTTATTCCCTTATGTCACTCTCAAATTATCAGATTGTTGAAATGCACACTTTTTAGCATTGGTTTTGCTCCGCTATTGAAGAAACTATATTTCTGTATTTTGGAAGCATAAGACATTATATCCACTTTTGGAAAAACCCTTCCATTATTTAAACAAAAAAAAGTAGTACAACAAAAAACAATATCGTAGTGAGTACTACTCTATATTATGAAACATATCCTAAAACATTAATTTTGTAACTCAAATGCATTAGTGTCAACCTTAAGATAAAATTTATGTCACATAGTATCTATTATTAGTACAGATTTTTCTTTACCCAAATTGAGTTTGTATATATATTCAGCTTCTCTTATCACTTCCATGATGTAATTGTCAAAATTGATGCAATATCGCTTCGATTTCGGATGCTTCGTCAATAAAGGAACTAAGAGACAATTACGAACTTGTCCAGCAAACTTATACCAAGCTTCATGGTAGATGTTTTCATAATGAACAAAACAAAAAGACATTGCGTTGAACAATTGAATACATTTTTGAACTTTGCGATGTCTCATGACCTGCAAAAATTATATTCATATACTGATTAGGTTAATGGTTATTTTTTGAATGTTTCTTTGTCGCCGTTTTCAGACAGTGACAATGCTATACCCGTTGGTATAGTGGCCTATTGGTAAGTATGGAAAGACTTAATTATTTAATAGGTCGAAAGTGTTCAGCACTACCTTTGCCTACACTTGTTAAAGTGCCAAAATCTTGTTTTATGATTATTGTACTTCAGACCCATGTTAGCTAAAGTATATTTTTATTTGTCTTACCCTATCTTTAGTCCTAAATACGTTCATTGGTTCTTCCATTCGTTTGTAAAAATGCCTAATCCATACTATTCTACCAGCAACCGGAGGCATATTTCTTGGTACCTGAGGAGTTTGACGTTCTTCGTTATATTTATCTCTGAGGATGTCTAACTCGGAATGATACATCACCATTGCCTCAAGGTACCTCTCTTCTAAATGAAGACACTCTAAATTAAGTTTTTCGAATCTGAAAAAAATATTTAATATGTTAATAAATATTTAAATCAAAGAGGTTATCCATATCTCAAATGTGGTCCAAATGTATTAAGCGAAATACTACGCCAAGTCAGTACCACAACATATGATAATCGACTAAGTCAATATAAGACAACTAGTTTTGGCTCAATAGCCATTATCAGGCCAAATAGGTGATAACATCTAGCGATCAATTTAAAATTAAAACAAACAACCGCGCGATTGTTCAAGTCATAATAATGATAGGAAATATATAATGTGTGGTACGTGAGTAAAATTAACTTTAATTAACATGTTGACTGAAATATTTTTAAGAAATTCTATTGAGCTTTCCAGAATATATCGTTAACGAAATATAATGATTTTAATAAAATCTTACTTCTGACTGGTTGAAATTTCTTTGTCAAATGTCATTCGTCATAGAATAAGTATAACAGAACGACATGTTACATTTTCAGCGACTGACCTACAGCCTTGGAGGATTGGTGGAACTAAACTGAATTTGGCGAGTAGTTTGAATATTCTATAGGTCGAGACTACACACACGTTAACCTGTGGATAATTTCAGAAATTCCCCACACGGTAAAATATTAAACTTGGTTATCTGACCTAAAAAAATATTTTATTTAAAGAAATCTTTCCTATCTAAATCTAGTCTGTATATTTAAAAAAAAATATTAAAAATTCTTACTATCTAAATCTAAAATGTGTTTAAAAAAAAATAAAGGGCCATGTGGGATTCGATCCCCGGTCTCACTGCACCACTAGCGGGCACTATGTACACGCGGCTACCATAGCTCATGCATACATGTGTTCAAACTTATTATTTAAGCGAATCACGTTTCACGTGTCGGTAATTTCTAAAATTATCCACAGGTTAACGTGTGGCTAGTCACAGTGTATTCTGTAATCTGAAAATGAAACATGTCGCTCTGTTATACTTACTCTATGAGGAATGATATTTGACAACGAAATTTCAACCAATCAGAAGTAAGATTTTATTGAAATCATTATATTGCTCTAACGATACGTTCTCGAAAGTTTAATAGAATTTTGTATACATATTTTATCCTTCCGAAAATAATGAAGTAGATTTTGACTAAAAATAATACTTCCTTTTTCTAGTTTGGCACCATTGAGGGAACTCAGCCATTGAGAAAATATAGATGTTTTAAATATTTAATATTCGTTTGCAATGCCAACTTCAGATATACTGTTATTTGTAAAAATGATTTCTTACCTTTTTAATAATCTAAGAACATTATCTACATCACTTATTTTCGAAAGTAAGGATCCAACATACTCTTCTAATTCCCACTCAGTGTCAACGACATTCTGGCGAAACTCTTTATAGTCCTCTTTAAAATCTGGAAGCCTGTGATTGAGAGCGTCATATTTTTTTTGTGAAATGTTCCTAACAATAAAACAATGTTAGTGTTAATTGATAACATAGATAATAGTAATTTTAAATTCGATTTAGACTCACTTAAAAAATTCGACGAATTTATTAGCAAACTGTTCTATTCCTTCTATAGTACTACTTTGAAGTATGGAGTATTTAACAGTTGTTTTTAAAACAAAGACAATCTCCTCTACGCGCCTCTTAAACGACTCAAATTTTCCAAATATATACATTTCGGAACATTCAAATGGTTTTTCACCGCTTTCTTCCATTACTTTCATTGTGTGTCTATAGCACTGGTAATATTTTAAGTATAAATCTAAACAAATCTAAAACACGAAAAAAATATTTTTTAAATATAAAGTTTATCCGTCGAAAAAAAAATGGCATTGAAAATGGTGTTAAAGCAAATAGTAATATGTAGAAAAACATTAATCAAGGAGAGATACAATACTTTTATAAAAAGAAATAAAAGTAAAAATGAAGCTTTTGTTAATCTGACTTTAATAGAATGTTTCAATTGAGACTATTTAAAGAAAGCCATTATTATTAGAAATAAAATAGTTCATTATATTTAAATGTATTTCCCCTATTAATTGATATATGTTGGGATCTTCGATCATATCTAGATGGGCCTTGTGTATATTAAGGATACACAATTGTTTGTACCCGACATTATTTATCAGAGAACGGGGAAGGGACGACAATGTCATAGTTTCTTTAACCATCCTCTGCCGTTACGTCATACATTTTCCAACTTGATCTCTCAATCATGAAATGGACGAGGCGGAATTATGACGTCAATAACGTATTTCTCAACTAATGTCGACGTAAATGTTATTTTTGACAGTTCAATTAATTTTTCATTGTTAAAATGCTGGGATACCGCTTTTACCGTTAATTGCAGTCTACAACGTTTGGGTTCAACCCAAAAATATAATCGTATATTTCATATTTAATATATATTATATAATTTGCCATTTAATTACGATTCGATCATTCGTATTTTTTTTAATCTAGTCAAAAATCGTGCTCAGGGACGTTAAACATCAACAAGCTAGAAAATTGAAATAAATCAGTTAAAAGAAAAACGGAGGTTTCAACTTAAAAATAAATTGCTAAATTATGTAAAAAGGTATACGCAACGTATAAAGAAAAATACAATTTTTGGTATTACCAATTAATTCATACAAACACACCTTAACATGCGTCATTGAAAACAATTCTTAACATGTCATTAGTTATATTTTAATTTTGAGGTAAAATAAAATTCAAATAATATATGACAAACGTAAAACATCAGAATACGTCACCGATTATGCCGTAACGGCAGAAGATGATTAAACCTAGAACTACCTTTCTAACGGGGTCACGAATATATTTTAAATGGTGTAATAAAACATATATTGAACAATTTAAATATTTTATAAAATACCTAAGTAATTTGAAAAACATATTGTATATAAATAAGCAAAAATTACAAATGAACATAGCAAATTTATTAGAAAGTGCTACGGCTATGTCGACATAACCTCTAACCAAGAAGACAGAAACGGTTCTCTTAACAAGAAAAATCTGATGTGGCCAGCACATGACCTCTCGCCATTTTTGAATCAAAAATTTACAGGTTGACACAAAAAAGTATGAAAAAAAATTATTTTTTTGTAAATCTGGCAACAATGGCAAAAGTTTCGAAAATTTTAATGAGATGAAATTAAACTATAGGGTATACAAAATATATGTGTAAAACTTTATTGCCGTTTTGTATAATAATGGCGTCATCACCCATAGCAACTGCCACTTCCGGTTGTGCGATTGGCACCAAAATCTAATCAGATCTAATCTAGGGTATCAGAATCCTGTATGCAAAACTCAAATTTTTTTATTCCGTAGTTTTTGAGTTATCGTTACTACAACATCCATACAAACACACACACACACACACACACACACACACACACACACACACACACACTCACACTCACACTCACACTCACACTCACACTAACACACACACTAACACACACACACACACACAGACATCATCGCGAAAATATTAAAATCGTATTCTAGGGACCCTAAAACGTGTTTATCCATTGAAAACTCACTACCCAATTTTTAGCATGATTCCTATACCTCTCTTATCTGAAGGCGAGAGGTAAAAAGGGGAAGGTATTGGAACTAAAATATCCAGAACTTCTTAAAACAAAACAAAACTTAGCAACTTATAAAGTATAGTCAAAAAAACATACGTTAATTATGAATAATGCCATCGAACTGTGGGGCGCAACCTGGAGTTTTTTCCTCAGAGACGTCTCATGGACGTATAAGGCCATCATAAAACCTACACTAACATATGGCACGATTGTCTGGGGACCAAAAACCCAACAACAGACAACTGCCCGCAAACTAGAACAGGTTCAAAGAACAGCATGTCTCAACATAACTGGAACCACGAAAACAAAACCAATGGTGTCATCCTCAGTCTCACCCCCTTGATATTTATATCAGGGAGGTCGCATTGACGACTATGATAAGGCTCCGGATACCGACAGTGGAACAGGTGCTGAAATATATTGTGATAAGCCCAGACAAAAAACCATGCTTCAATGGGGAATTAAGCATCAGTATTCCAAGCAGAGTTACGTGCCATAGAGTTATGTCTGAGGAAAAACATTGAAAGGGGCTATCGAGAGAAAACAAGCCTCATTTACGCAGACAGAAAAAATCAGATCAAAACTAGTCTGGAACTGTTTGAAAAATCCTACTTGTTTTATCAAACCAAAAAAATGTAATACTTAAATGGGTTTCTGGAAGCAGACGCCCAGCAAGAAAAGCCTCAGCGACCAAATTTCCGGGCCCCGAGCCGGTATTTGGCATTCAGAAATCCTCAGTACAACTCTGGCTGACTAGGTTAAAGAATATCAGTTAAGCTAGAATCTGATGCCTGGTCAAAAAAGCATTAAATTCATGGTTAAAAAAAACATCAAAAGCACTGACACGATATTTTGCAGCTAAGCAGAAATCAAATAAAGCATGTAACGGGACTAATAACTGGACATTGCCACCTTAGGGAACACCTACACAAAGTGGGCATCTACCAAGACAAACGCATCCGTAGATTATTTAATGAGGAGGAGGAAACAGTATCTCACAATATACTAGAGTGTCAAACACTTATACGTTGGAGGTACAACCTCCTGGGGCAGAAAACTCACAGGAGGTCTTCCCCAGAGAAAATCTGGTGAAGAGGTTGCTAAGCCTGATAAAGATAACAAACCTTTTCGCCTGATAACAACGATGTAATTGGCATAATACAAGTCTTAAGGCTGCAGTATTGACGCCTAAACATCAGCCAGTAACATCCATCAAAGCAATCAATCAATCAATAAATGTAACCAATATTTAAATCATAAGTAATTTAAATATGATCTATAATTTTATAATTTTTAATTTAAAATAACGTATTTAGTTACATATTTTTTATGTTTATTATAGTGTCATAGGCGAGGTCGTAGAAAAAGTATAATGTTTAAGTCGTTCGAACATTACCAAACTCACTCTTTGAACAATAAACTGGTATTTGTCTATCATAGATTCCCGTCTCCTTCAGATCAAAAAAAAAATGTAATTCAAAAAAGGATGTAACCAAAGTCTCTACAGAATAATATTAATCGGCTAGCGAGATATTTTTGATGCTTAATTTAAATTCTTACTTTAGTTATAATATTAATTTAATAAAATATATGATTGTAATAAAGAAGCTTAAACTAGTTTATTATACTTACTTTTATTTTCTCTATGACGTCAACCTTAAGTTGATTCCAAACTGTTTTTGTATCGTCGCAGTTTAAGTAATTTCGACATTTTTTGATCATTTGGTTAGAAATTTTCACCAAAAATGCAGTTATGTTTCCAGTACTGTTGTAAAATTTGGAAGTGGTAAAAACCATGCGAACCGCATTTAGAAGTGGTGGTATGTGCGGCGCCAACATGGGAGGCTCCAACCGGTAAAACGGTTCCCAATATTTTTCTAAAGCGTACAAGTACTTAACATTGTCAGATGCTTCGCTTCTTGTTTGGTAAACCAGTTCTACATGCTTTCTCCATCCCTAAAAATTAATAAGAATTTGAGTAATTTTAATATACAAGTGGATAATGATAATATCGAAGATTGGAATCTTTGATACAATAAGCACTACATTGTTTAACCAATTAATCAGAACATTTTTTAATTGTTTTACCTATTAGGAATTATTTTGCTTACTTAGCATTATCAAAAAAATTAAAACAATTCCATTTTGGAGGAAGATTTTGTAAATTTTGAAAGTGATTTATCGAAGGTAACGCATACCATTAATGAAAGTGGAGCGAAAGAAATAAATCTACTTGAAAAAACTAGAAACCAAATGATGTAAAAATACTTTTAAAACAAAATCATCATTGGATTTGATTAGATCAATTGAAACCCATTCTATCAATCTTATCCCCTTAATTCAGGACAAACCTTTATAGGTGGTTGACTACCAAAGGTTTATAAAGGAAATCAAGGCAAATCAAATTTACTGGCTCCGAGGCTTCGAAAATCGTCAGTCCGACTCTGGCTTACAAGGAGAACTGCAAATAAACGTCAGTGACTCTATAATCTCGTACCAGATCAAAAAAATAATTTTATTTTTTTTTTTTTTTATTTATTTATTTTAATACAATACCCAACAGGGTTTCCCCCAATTATAGGATAAGGTAATACAATACTTGTAATGAGACAAAAAAAAAAAAATAATAAAGAAATAAAGAAGAAATAGGCGGTAATGAGTGCAACCTAAAAAAACAAAAAAACTTTACAAGAAAGAAAAACAGAAAAAGGGTTACACTCATTACATCCTACTTCAACTGTACAAATACAATACGCTTAATAGATGCAACAGAGCAATTAAAAATGTCAAGATCAGTTTCAACTCTTGAGAGATTATCGATCATTTGATACAGAGGAGATGATTTGTAGATATTTGTTCTAAATGGTCGTTGATAGAAAGTATAATTAGACCGAGAGTTTATTCGTGGAACGTGAAAGTTCAACATTGCAGTAAGCGAAATGCAATCAACAGTGTTATTCAGAAGTTTTGCTAAAAATACTATTGAGTGCATCATTTGTCTTTTTTGTAGGCTGCTTGCACTAAACCGATCAAGGTAGTAAGACTGAGGAAGTCCTCTCGTGGGATAAATACCATCAATTGCAAAACATGCCGATTTAAAAAACTTACGCTGGATTCGTTCTAGCTGGGAAAAATGATTTGAATATATTGGACTCCAAATTATATTGGCATATTCCAATTTTGATAGAACAAAGGCCGAAAAAAGAATGTTCATGGTTGAAAAGTCTCCGAAAGATCTCATATTCCTCACAATAAAACCCAATACTCGATGCGCCGAAGCCGTTGTTTTTTCAATGTGAGGTATGAACGTTAGTTTTTTATCAAAATGAACGCCAAGATCCTTTATTAATTCCGGTCGTGCTAGTGTGGCAGTATTTAGACGATAGTTAAATAGGAGTACTGAATCTTTGCGGCTGAACGACATTACATTGCATTTTTTCACGTTTAACGGTAACTTATTATTTATACACCATTCATATAAACGGCCCAAATTTTCCTGCAATTTGATGCAATCCGAAAGAGTAGATATTTCACAGAAAATCTTTAAGTCATCGGCAAATAAAAGATTCGGAACATTCAGATTCCAGACAATGTCATTTATAAAGATTAAAAATAGTAAAGGTCCCAACACCGATCCTTGGGGTACTCCTGATGTTTGATTGTAGTATGCAGATTTGTGGCCTAAGCACTGCACGTAAAGGCTGCGATTTGTCAAATATGATCTAAATAGATTTACTAGTGAATCATTAAAACCTAATGAGAGAAGTTTAGCTATTAGTAAATTATGGTCAATTTTGTCAAAGGCTTTGGAGAAGTCAGTGTATATAATATCTACCTGACTTTGCCTATCAAGAGCTTCTGCAATGTACTGAGTGACACAGAATAAATTTGTTACCGTCGAACGACCTAAAGTGAAACCATGTTGAGTAGGAGTAATAATTTCACGAACCTGGAAAGAGAGATAGGTGTGCAACAGTATTTCAAATACCTTTGAGAAGTTACTCAGAATAGTAATGGGGCGATAATTTGATATGTCATTTTTACTTCCACTTTTAAAAACAGGACAGGTTCTAGCTAACTTCCAGCAATTGGGAAAAACTTGCGTTTTAAACATAATATTGAAGATAACCGTTAGCGGTTTATAAAATACGTGCGCACAATCTCTTATCAAAAATGCTGGAACGTTATCTGGCCCAGTTGTTAATTTTGGCTTAAGTTTTTTCAGGGCAGATAGTACTTCTGCCTCCGTTACGTGAGTTATATTAATGTTGGTATTATTATTATCATTTAAGTTATTCATGGTATACTGAGCATTACCACCGAGTGATGTATAATTTCCTGAAAAGAAGTTTGCAAAAGCATCCACAGTTTCTTTAGGCGTATTTAGCTGATTATTATTAAAGTTCATTAAGTTAGGTATTGCGGACACGTCACCTTTCCTATATTGAATGAACGACCAGAATGTTTTAGGATCGGACTTGATGTTTTCTTCAGAGCGTTTGACATAATTTACATAACATAAAGTAGTTTTTCTCTTAAATTCAGCCCTCAACTGACTAAATAAATTGTAATCAAGAATGCTTCGAGTACGTTTATATTTTATCCAAGACTTATTTTTTTGTTTTAGCGAGTTAATTATGTCATGGTTGAACCAAGGCGGATAGTGACTGTTGGTTGGTTTCTTTTTTGGAATATACTGATCAAATAGTGTGTTTAATTCATCATAGAATAGACTTAAAGCAGTATTAGGGTCTGAGCAATTGTTCAGAAAGTTCCAGTCTACATCTAGTAGCATTTTATAGAGATTAGGAAAGTCTGCTTTTTTGAAATTGAATCCTGTTGATAATAAGCTTATGATCAAAACGCCTACAAAAACACGGAACTAATAACGGGATACTTGCCGCCTTAGAAAACACCTATATAAAATGGGCATTTATCAGTACACACCCATCTCTGTAGATAAGTAAAGAGGAGGAGCCTCTTAAATTATTTCACGGTGCCACTGGAGGTATAAACTTCTAGGGAGAACGCTCGCAATATGCCGTACGAAGAGATAATCTGGTAAAGACGCTACAAAACCTGATAAATAAACCTTTTCACCAATCAATCAATAAATACCGATATCGCAGTTGAGGGCAATAATTGGTTCAGCAAGGGCTATTTTTTTCATGTTTTGTGGCATAATGGTACAGTTTTATCTTAATCCACATTTATCTGTAAATCTTTAAACGTATGGCTGTAGATTTGCTCTTAACCATCCAACACCAACTTGATCTTGTCATCGCAATGAATCACCAGTAGCGATGGTGTTGGTGTTGTTTTTTGACATTCCTTTTCAGTATATTTAACGCATAAATCTGGTCTGTTTCATCTCTGGTGATTTTCACTCTACATCTTACAGGTTCGACTCTCAAGAATGAATCATCCAGCACCTTATTTACAATGACCATAACGGTAAAAAGTATAATATAAATAGGCCTCACACTGTTTCTATTTATAGACTCATGGATTGTTTAAACAACCAAGCAGTGCTGGATTTACAGAATTGGAGGCCCTAGACCAAGTTTTTCCTTAAAATTACCCCAAAATGACGAGACGCACGCCATGATGGCTTGCACCACAATAACTCTGTAGCTTCGCGTACTTATGTCTTTTCATCTAGTCTACCAAAAATTGCAGATTAATCGAATACTACAGATTTATAAAGGGCAAAAATAAAATCTGGATAGTTGAATAATCAAAGTACGAATAGGGCTTAAGCTTTATATCCGACTTTACCGGTCAAGTGCGAGTACATCCTTCAAAACTATATATCTGGTGTATCCCGTGCGACTCCCTTCAGCCAACGGTACTGGGTCGCGGCCTAGTCGGCCTAGTAGTAATCCGGCACTACGACCAAGGAAATCACAACTGTTACAAATACAGGAAAGATGTTTAAATCCAAAAAAATGGATGCATCAGAGGAAACAAGCCTGAGGACAGCTCATATCCCTCTAAACAAACAGTTGTAATAAATGCTACTAAAGCTTTAATTAGGCGATTAAAAAAAGGGGGTATGAGTAACCACAATCTTGGATTCAGAAATGGAAAATTGATAGTGAGGCTATAATGGACGTTAGAATGGTAGCGATATCGGCAAAAGCCAGTCTCAGAACTCCAAAATGTCTTCAGTTTAGCATCATGGACGAAACGTAACGAAGGCTATGACCAAGAATGGACTAAAACCATATATAAGGTAAATGCTAAATATTTACCTGAAAGAAAAACATATCGTCGAAAATTTTAAGGAATGGAGGAACTATCCGTGTAAGATGAAAAGTATTACAAGGACGTGTCCCAGATCCATCTTCTTGACGGGAAGTGTAAAGTGTCTCCCATCAACCTCAGGCTTCGCATCATATCTAGATGTGTATCATGTCTAAAGTCTAAAACTTCGGTCCTCACATTGAAGAAATTACATAGAAGATGAAGAAGCTGACAAAGGCTGGTCAGAAGGATATTCTTTTAAAAGGAAATATAAGTGTCATTCAACATGCTCAAGCTCGAAGACATGATAATTAGCA